>CM053761.1:28854891-29213301 GCA_028658305.1 Pachyuromys duprasi | reverse complement strand
AGTGCTCGTGGGGGAGTTCAAGAGGGAGCTTGGGAACTGGTGCTGGGGTAAGAGGGGCCTGAGGGGAGGTGTAATGAAAGATGGAGATCAATACTGGAGCACTAACAGGCGCCGAACTGAGGGAGCTGGGAAGGGCATATTGCAGCTGTAATTAAGGGTAGTGTGTCTGGGACTGGGTGTCTGAAGGGGATCTGGAAGCAGATGTACGCTTCTCTATAAGGAAGAGGAGAAGAGCTTGTCAGGGGCTGCTACCGGGGGCACGAGGAAGGTTACAGTAGGGCCATGCAGGGGACAGGGGCTGGTAACCAAGGCCAAGTGTTGGGATCAGGATGAGGCTAGCATGGAGTCAGGGGCTGACACTGTAGGGTCTGCACTCCTGGTGGGGATTGGTGGTGGTTGTAGGATGCTCCTTAGAGCCCTGAATGTCGGCGGCTGGGGGGTAGTCTAGGATTGGCGGGCCAGGGCCGGGGAGAGTGGCTTTCAAGGCCATGGGAACATGGGGGCTGAGGCCAGCCGGCTGTCTGGGCCTGGAGGGGCGGGCAGTGGGCAGGGGCCGTGCCGGGGCTCAGGGAGCGGCTGGGCCCGGGTAGGGCCAGGGCTGGGGGTGGCTGCCCGGCGCCCAGGCCGGACAGGCGCAGAGGCTGCAGCCGCCAAGAAGGGATGAGGGAGGACCAACCTGGGCCGGGTCGGGGCAGATGATCCGGGACCAGCAGGGCTCAAGCGCCGGGGCTAGGTGCTCCAGGCAGTGGCTGCTTCGGCCCAGGCGACGTCCTCTGCGCGGCCTCCATCTTGCTCAGGCTCTTGCCGGGACGCGCTCCCGCGCCGAGGCGCGCGCTCCTGTGCACTGGCGCGCCGCGGCCTGGGCGCGCTCCCGCCCGAGCGTGAAGAACAGAAAGGAGTGGAAGGAGAAGGGGGTGGGGGGGAAAGGGGCGCTCTAGGTCCTGGCAGCCAGAGGTAAAGTCAGGCACGGTGACCCTGTCAGCCAGAGCCACAGCCCCCACCCCAACCCTGTCTGCAGGCCTCCTGACTGTGGGACTCTCCGCCAGCTTGAGTTGTGGGGTTCCAGCTCCCCACAAAGCCCATGGGGATGGGGGAAGGGCCCGAACAAGGACTATTTGATAAACGTTGAACTCAATCTCTCCATTCCAGATTACCACCTGCCACCTATGACGGTGCCCTCCGTCTCTCCATTCTGCTTCCACGCCTTTGCGTCTTGGAGGCGTTGAAGGTTTCCAGAGTCTCCTAGGAAACTGTCAACACCCCCTGGGAGAGAGGGAAACTCCTAAACTGTTAACACCCCACGCCAGCCATGGGGATTCCTTGGCCCACAGCACAAGGAGATCTGGTTGGGAACAGGACCCAGGCTGAGTACCAAGAACAGGAGAGAAAGGGGCTGGGGAGTCGTTTTTTCCTCTCTACAGCTTCCTCTCTCTCCCCACCCCACCCCCAAGTGCTCAAATCGATGCATGTCATGAAATTTGCACATTACAAAGATCTAAACAGCAAAGCGTCAAAGTTAAGGCTGGTGATTAGGGCAAAGGAAACCCCCCACCCCACCCCCAGGGGAAGGCAGCTTGACTCAAGTCTTTTCTTTGCCTTTGGAACACAAACTAACACTGTGACCTTGAATTTGAGCTCTCTGAACCTGTTTCCTCATCTGTAAAGTGGACAAAGTATGCTCCACTTTACAGGTGTGTGTATGTGTGTGCGTGTGTGCAAATAATCCATGTTAGTGGGTCCCAAACAATGGACCATTTGTTAGAACTCTATACGCAAAAACTCGTATGATATTTTCAAATTTTCTTTTTCCAGTGTAATAAGGGACTCTTTTTCTTTTTCTGGTTATATATTTCATAAACGTCTGCCTTGTTTGGGGGGAGAGTATGTTCAGACAGGGTCTTGCTAAGTAGTCCTAGCTGTCCTAAAACTCACTATATTAGACCAGGCTAGCCCTAAACTTGCAGTACTCCTTCTGCTTCCATCTCCCAGTGCTGAAACTGCAGGAATGCACCAATACACTTGGTTTGTGCAGTGCTAGGGATCAAACTCAGGGCCTTTGTACATGTTAGGAGTGCATTCTACCAAGAGTTACATCCCAAACCAAAAATTTCAACTTTTGAAATATGGTGATAATACAGAATGGGTTTTTTTTTAATGTCTTTGTAAGAAACAGGCCATTTGAATGCCAAATTGTAACGGGAAAGTGGATATATGTAATTCCACAATCTGAGACCTCTGTTCCATATGAATTTACCTTCCCACAGGGTCAGAATATGGACCATGAATTTGCATTCCTTTTCCACTCTCTTTGAAGAAGCCTTCCTTTCCACGTGCTGAGGACCTTGTGGTCCTGGAATCATGAGTGGGAGGGGCAGGGCAAGGAATCTCTTTCATACCTCTTGCCACCTTACAGACAGGGAAAGAAGCCAAGGAAGAAAACTGACATTCAGATGGATGGAGACAGCTACACTGTCAACCTGAGTCACGAACTTACTCACCAATCTAGCAAGCAGGGACAAGGCTGCTGAAGTGTGGCACTTCAGTACCGGGCACCAGAGACAAGAGGACACAGAAAACAGACAGCTGGAGTTCCCAGAACCACTAGGGAGAGGGAAGGTACAGGAAGGAGAGGACAGGAGGGGTCGGCCTCATGGAGCACCAGCAGGAGTCCCGCTGGGGATGCTTCCACTCTGGGTGCCTTCCAAGCAATTTCCTTGCTCTATTCCCCACTCCGTCATAAATTATTCTTTTCCTAGCCTGCTGAGCCAAGCTAGGCTGCCCAGAACAAAAGGATATCAAAAGGTCCGCTGAGAGTTCTTGCTGGGCTGGGTTCATGGTTTCCCTCTGTAGGGCAGAGGCTCTCAGGGAAGTTCTGTCCCCGCCTCTTTAACAACAGTGCTTTGGCCCCGTGGAGCACCTTCTCACTCAGCTTCTGCGTAGATCCCTGGGTGAGCCAGTTAATTTGGTTTCTGCTCAAGCCAGTTTCTCTTCTGTTTTAGTTGTTGTTTCCAACCTAAATAGTCCTAAATAATTCATGTGCATTCCTCCAAAAGAGATAGCAGGAGCCTGTATATTGATTTGGTTGTTTGCTGAGGCAGGGACTCCTGTAACCCAGGCTGGCCTCGAACTCATAATATAACGCAGGATGACTTCAAACTTCTGATCCTCCCGCCTCCACCCTCCAAGTGCTAGGATTGCAGGCATGCACTCACTAGCTTCAGGGGGCTTTTGTTTGGTGTTTGTTTTTAATGAATGCATGAGCTGCTCAGAACCAAAAGACTAAAATCTGAGGCCAAGCTCTGCCACATGATCTGTGCTGCTCAGAGACAAATATTACATTTCCCGGGGAGGGCAGGTGTGAAAGGAAGATTGAGATGTGTAGCCCAGGTTGGTGTTAACTCACTCAGATCCTCCTGCCTCAGCCTCACAATGGTTAGAATTATAGGTGTGTACCCCTCCCAGGCTTAGTGTTGTTGTTTTGAGTCAGGGTTTTACTCTGCAGCCCTGGCTGGCCTCCATCTGGAGCAATCCTCCTGCCTCAGCCTCCCAAGTTCTGATGCTGCTCTTGAAAGTCTGATTTTCTTCATTTGTAAAGTTGAGAAAAACACACTTCCTCCACACAGATGCTGGGAGGATTAAAAGAGATAATGGATAGAAAAGAGCTTTGTAAATGGAAAAAGGGCTATAAATATAAGTGATTATCATTAAATTTTAATAATAAATGATGTTTCCAAAGAAGAGATACAGCAAGAGGAGCCTTGGAGATGCACTTGCTGAGCTGTGAGGAGCCAGCACAGGATGTGTCCCCATTTTAAAGCTTAGAGCAGTTGCAGAAAGAGAGTATGAGACCCGTTGACAGGAAAAGCATCTTTTTGGGACCAGGAAGGGGCCAGTCAAAGATGGAAAGATCTTAATGGCAACCAAAAAGCCGAACATGGTGGTGCATGCCTGCAGTGTCAGTGCTTCAGAGGCTGGAGTAGGAGGATGACAAGTTCATGAGCAACGCAGCAAGAGCCTCACTATTTATAAGGCCGGGGGTGTAGTTCAATGGGGTATTTTCCTGGTGCTCATGAAACCCTGGGTTCCACCTGTAAGGGAGGATGTCCCTGCCCAGTCAATGCAAGGCATCCAGAAACCAAATTCCCAACACAAAGGAGAATTATTGCCCTGGAGGGTCAAGCAGGGGGTCTGTGGGGAGGCTGCAAAGGCAGAGGGCCAGTAGCAGCAGCTGCATCGAGCAGCAAGCAGAGAGGGGAGGAGTGTTCACACTGCCTATGGGGTACATGTGTTTAATCCTAGCACCTGGGAGATGAAGGCAGGAGGATCAGGAGGTCAAGCTAACCCTGAACTACATAACAAGCCCCAACCTGGACTACGTGAGACACTTTCAAAAAATAAAATATAAGGTGCTTTTAATCCCAGCAACTCAGGAGTCAAGGGTTGGTGGATCTCTGTGAATTCAAGAGAGCCAAGGTTATTACACAGAGAAACTTTGTCTCAAAATAATAATAATAATGATGATAATAATATCATTATTATTATTTTTTTAAGGAGGAGAATAGAGAAATAGCTTAGTTGGTAAAGTGCTTGCCATATAGGTGTGCTAAGCTCAGCACCCATGTTAAAACAAACAAACAACAAGCTGGACACAGTGACACACACCTGTGATCTCAGCACTCTGGGAGGCAGAGGTAGGCAGACCTTTGTGAGTTCAAGGCCAGTCTGATCTACAAAGTGAGTCCAGGACAGCCAAAGCTATGCAGAGAAACCCTGTCTCAAAAAAAAACAAACAAACAAAAATGGACAAACAACAACAACAAAGGCCCCACCAGTCTCAGCAACATATGCGCTGAAGAGGTAGAGACAGGGGGATTCCTAGGGTTCGCTGGACAGCCGGGCAAGTGGAATCAGTGAGTTAAACAAAAGGTGGTGGACAGCAGTGTAAGAAGACATTGAATTCTTACTATCAAATGCTTTTGCATGCTCACACACACAGAGACACACACACAAAAGAAGAAAAGGAATGAGGAAAGAAAAAAAGAAAAATCAAGTCAAGAGACCATAAGGCAAGGACAATGCTTGTGGAGCGTCCAGGCTCACCCAGTTGATATTCTAGCCAAGAAACACCCATAACCTGCCTAAGTGCACAGTTAGGCTTGTGTTACCATCTGTGTCCCCCATCCTGTCCCATTTAATATCCCCAATAACCCCTTGACATAGCGTGATGAACTGAATTGTGACTGTCACCCTGTCTCTATGTTAAAGATCTAACACTCAGCAACGTGACTGCATTTGGAGACAGGGCTTGAAAAGACAAGGTAAAAAGAACTGCAGTGTGTGGACAGCTGATGACTGGCATCCTTACAAGAGGAAGTTAGAACACAGATAGAACTTAGACCAGCGGTCCTCAACCTTCTTAATGCTGAGATCCTTGAATACAGTTCCTTGTGTTGTAGTGATGCCCAAACATAAAGTTGTTTTTGTTGTTCTGCTTATTAATCATAATGTAAATATCTGATATGCAGATTGTCTTAGGCAACCCCTGTGAAAAGGTCATTTGATCCTGCCCTCAAAGGGGTCATGATCTATAGGTTGAGAACCACTGACTTAGACCAAGAGACAAGCACAGGGATGCAAGTAGGAGGAAGCTATCAACAGGCTAAGCAGAGAGACCTCAGGAAAACCCAACCAGCTGCAAGAAAGTTGATTTCTGCTCAAGACACACAATCCAGCTGGACGTGGTGGCACATCCCTTTAATCCCAGCACTTAGGAGGCAGAAGCAGGTAAACGTTCTATGAGATCAGCTTTGTTTACATAGTAAGGCCTGGAACTACATGGTGAGATTTACCTCAAAAATAAATAAATGTACAGAAAAAAATATAAAGACCTAAAAAGTGAGTGGAAATGCCTCTGATATAAATTATTCTTGAAATTTTTCTGCCTTGGACAGTGGTGCACACCTATGATCCCAGCATTTGGGAGACTGAGACAGGATGATAGCTAGCTGTGTCTGAAAGCAGCCTGAGCCACATAGTGAGACTTTGTCTCAAAGCAAACCAACAAGAAGAAGAGAGGAAGAAAAACAGGAGGTGGAGGGATTCTTTGATTGTCCACTGTGCTTATTAGTCCTGGTTATCAGCTTGACTATGTCTGGAGCTGACTAAGAGGCAAGTCTCTGGAACCTGTAGGGACTTTGCTTGACCAGGTCACTCGAAGTTGGATGACCTATTCTAATGCAGACAGCACCTTCTGGTAGACCAATCTTATATGAAGAGGTCAGAAGAAGAAAAAGTGTTCGTTTTTTGCCTGTTTGATTTTCATTGCTATAGAGTTCACCTACCCCGATGCCGTCACTGTTGCCATCACTGCTATGTTTCAATGACATCAACACCCAGCTTCTTCAACTTTCCTATGTGAACTGAAGACCAGTGCTCTCCAGTAATCCTCCATCATCACCATCAGATTGGGAATGCCGAAGCATCCAGGACTGACAGCTACTGTGATGTCAGCCTCTCTGGTGAAGGCAGCCATTGATGAACTATCCCCACAGTAAGCCAATAATTCTATCAGTTCTGTTCCTCGGGAGAACCCTGACTAATACATTGTCTTAGGTATTGTTCTATTGCTGTGACGAGCATTTGATTGGGAGCTTCAGAGGCAGAAAGCAGGCAGGCATGGTGCTGGAGTGATAGCTGAGAGCTTTACATCCTAATCTACAGGCAGCAAGAAGACAGACAGACAGACAGACAGACAGACACACACACACACACACACACACACACACACAGAGAGAGAGAGACTGGGGCTGGCATGGGTTTTTAAACCTCAAAGCACAGTCAGGTTTGCTGGCACATGCCTGTAACCCCAGCACTCTGGAAGACAGAAGCAGGTGGATCTCAGCCTGGTCTACAAAGTGAGTCTAGGACAAACCAAGGCGACACAGAGAAATGCTGTCTCAAGAAACCAAAACAAACAAACAAACAAACAACTCAAAGCACACCTCCACTGACCTATCTTCTCCAACGGAGCCACAACTTCTCCAGTAATGCCACATTCCCTTTTCTTTCTCAAACAGGTCACTGACTCTGGGAGCCATTCTCACTCAGACCGCCACATACATTTATGAAATAAGATAAGCGAGAGGCAGAAGAGATGGCTCTGCGGCTAAGATTATGAACTGCTGTAGCAGAGCGTGCTGGCTAGGTTTATGTCAACTTGACCCAAGACAGAGTCATCTGAGAGGAGAGAACCTCAATAGAAAATGCCTCCAGAAGACTGGGCTTGAGGGCCAGCCTGCACGGCAGCTTCTTAATTGTCAATTGATGTGGGAGGGCTTAGCCCATGCTAGTGGTGCCATCCCTGGGCTGATGGTCCTGAGTTATATAAGAAAGCAGACTGAGCAAGAAAGAGGAGCAAGCCAGTAAGCAGCAGCATCCCTCCATGACCTCTGCATCAACTCCTGTCTCCAGGTTCCTGTCCTGACTTCCTTCAGTGATTGTCTTAGTCATTGCCGAAGAGACACCATGACCAAGGCAACTCTTATAAAAGAAAATATTTAGTTGGAGACTTATTTACAGTTTCATAGATTTGTCCACTATCGTTATGATGGGGAGTGCGGCGGCATTCAGGCAAACACCGGAGCAGTAGCTGAGAGCCGATCCATAGGTAGAGAGAGTCTGGGTTTGGCATGGGCTTTTGAAACCTCAAAGGCCCGCCCCCCAATGATGTACTTCTTCCAACCACATCTCCTAATCCTTTTAATCCTTTGAAATAGTACCACCCCCTGGTGGCTAAGCACTCAAATATATGAGCCTAAGAGGGACGTTCTTATTAAAACCACTACATTGATGAATAGTAAACTAGATAAAGTTGCTTTTGGTCACGGTGTTTCATCACAGAAATAATAAACCTAACTAAGACACAGAGGACCTAAGTTGAGTTCCCATCACTCACATAGGGCCACTTGCCTGTAATTCCAGCTCCATGGGATCTGATGCCCTCTTCTGGCCTCTGAGGTCACACACACACACACACACACACACACACACACACACACACACACAAACTAAAGCTAAATAAGCAAAATTTCATATCACCTAGACTTTTTGTTACTGAAGTTGAGAAAACTGAGGTAGAATAAAGGAAGTAATGAGGAACTAATGAAATCTAGTCCAGTATCACGCCAGGGATGTAGCACAGTGGTAGAACACTTGCTAAGCCTATGTGAGGCCCTGAGACACACCCCCGAAGACTCTAAAAATACCATTTCAGGATCAGACAAAACAATATAGGCTAAAATTTTTTTTTAATCCTTTTTAAAACCAATATTTAAAAAATAAGCAACAATCACTTCTTGGCCTTTTGGCTAAGATCAAAATAAATAATAGAATAGTATGATGCAAGAGTTCACTCAACTTCATTCTTTTTGAACAGGGATCTAGATTTTCTAACAACTTTAAAGTAAGACTGTCCTTTCCCCAGTGGTTTTTGGTATCCTGCTGCAAGTCAGCTGAACTACTAGGCTTGTTGAACCATGCAGACCAGCTACTTAGCAGTGTGAGACAAAGGATCACAAGTTCAAGATCAGCCTGGGCAACTGGGCAAGATTTTGTCTCAAGTCAGACAGGAAAGGAAAGCTTCAGGCTAGCCAGGCTACATGCATGGGGAGCCCCTGCATCAAAATCAAACACAGCATATGAAGGAACGGGGCCATATCTGAGAGGTAGAGTGGATACTTAGCATTTTGTTGTGTGACAACACACTCCCTGGGGAGAGACAGGACACACGTCTACTCACCCCAGATAGGGAGTCCACTACAGACCAAAGAGAAAGCTGGTGAACCAGTGAATCTGCTTAGGTTTACTTACAGGAACATGGGTGAGGAGCTACTTACAGGAGCAGAAAGAACTCAAAGATAGCGGCATCACCAAGGCCTACTCCAGCATGGGTGACTGCTCACAAAACCGGGAAACTGGAGCATACTGCAGGCAGCTCAGCGCATAGAAGAATGAAACCTCTTCTGCAGTGCTGTTGGTTTCTGCTCCTCAGGCAGCCGTTAGGGCTTCGGGGTCTTATTTGTAGCTCAGTTTGTTTGCCACGCCTCGGCAGCTCGGCTTGTCTGAGAGTATTCTTTGCAGCTCAGCTTCCTATCATCTGAGAGGGAGTCAACTTTTATTGCTTATTCTGACAGAGAAGGGCTTAGTGAGCCTGTTCAGTTTCGGGAACTTCCTGAAGTTATTTTATGTTGTTTATCTCCCGGCTCAAGGAACTTTCTGAAAGATGGAGTGTTTTAACCCTAGGAGGAACCTGTTATACAATACATAGTAGGGCCCTGGATCCCAACTTCCAGGCCAACTTGCTTTGGTCTCTGTGTCCATCCTATTCCAGTACCAAACTATTTTGAGTTAAGAAATATATTTATCTTTAAATTTTTTAATATGAATAGCACTTGGGTAATGGAGGCAGAAAGATCAGGAGTTCAGGACCATCCTTAGCTACATGTGAGTTTGATTCCAGTCTGGGCTATGGGAGATTTTTATCTCCAAAACATCAATCAATCAGGCAAACTGAATACCAGTGCAAGGGGCTTCTTTTCCTCTCATGTCCCCTTGATCTTCCCTGCCTTTCCATCCTGACTCAATATTTAAGAAAATCTTCTTCTATACTTCCTTCCAGAAATTTTCCATTTTACTCTGCACATTGAGCCTCTGTAATACACACTGAGTTAATCTTTGCTTATGATGAAGTTCAAGATGACCTTACACTCTGATCTTCTGTTCCCAGCTCCTTGCATGCTGGAATTCCAGCAGCGCACCAGCAGGCCCAGTTTATGCAGTGCTGGGATTTAACTCAGGGCCTCAGGAGTGGGAGGCAAGCACTCAGCCAACCGAGCTTTATCCCCGGTCCCTCAAGAGTCGTTTTTACTTTTGTATGTGGTTATGCTGGGCCTTTTGTTGGAAAGCATTTTTTTCTGGATAGCCATGGGACCTTTGTCAACAATCAAAGGCCATGTGTAGTGGCACATACCTGTAACCCTAGAATGTAATAGGTGGAGGCAAGGGGATTTCAAGTTTGAGGAAGCCTGGGATGCATAGTGAGACCCTGTCTCAAAAATGAATAAATATGGTCTGAAGAGATTGTTCAGCATTTAAAAGCACTTCTTGTTTCTGAAGGGACCCAAGATAGGTTCCCAGCACCCACACCAGGCACTTCACAACTACCTGTAGCTAATTCTAGCTTCAGGGGATCTGATACTCTCCTGTCCTCCAAGGTACTTGCATGCATGTGGCACACATAACAGATGCAGGTGTGTGTGCACATATAAGAAATAATCTTCTCAGCCAGGTAGTGGTGGTGTATGTCTTTAATCCCAGCACTCAGAGAGGCAGAGGCAGGTGGATCTCTGTCGAGTTCAAGGCCAGCCTGCTCTACAGAGTGAGTTCCGGGACAGCCAAGGCTACACAGAGAAACCCTGTCTCAAAGAAGATGGAGGAGGAGGCAAAGAAGAAGAAATAAGCTTTTCTTAGAAAAAAATGGCTACCCCAAACTCATATAATAATTTATAGAGCACTATTCATAATATCTCTAAAGTAGAAAAAAAAGCAAATGGCCTTCAGCTGGCAATCAGATCCATAAAATATAGTATATATAGCCAATCAAGGGAATACTGCTCAACAGTATAAAAGAACAAAATGTTAATGCATGCTATGATGTGGAGGGATCGAGAAAACAATGAGCTGATAGGAGCCGGGCACAAAAGACAGCATTCTATAATACCGCTTCTATGATGCATCAAGATGAGAACATCCCCAGAGGCAGAAGGCAGAAGAGTGGTTGTCAAGGGATGGAGTGGGAGAGAGGAGTAGACTACCGATGGCCGCAGGCTTCTTTTTCAGGTGTTGAAAGTATCCTGACAGGTTTGGGGATGGTTGTACAGCGATGCGAACATAAAACCATTACACTGTGTGTTTTACACCCATGAATTTTATTATATATGAATTAGATCAACTAAAGATTGTTTTTCAATCTTTTCGAGGTGGGCTCAAAGGCTCACACCTGTAACGCCAGCACTAAAGAAGTGAAAAGAGGAAGATCAGGAGTTCAGTGACTCTCAGCTACATCGGGAGTTTGAGTCCAGCCTGGGCTATATGAGGTCCTGTTTTGAAAAGACAATAGGAAAAACACTCAAAGCTGAAAGAAGAAGGAAGAGGAAGAAGAAGAAGAAGAAGAAGAAGAAGAAGAAGAAGAAGAAGAAGAAGAAGAAGAAGAAGAAGAAGAAGAAACAACTGAAGCTGAACACGTTGGCTCACACCTACAATCTCAAGAAGCTAAGGCAGGAGAATTACCCCCGTTACAGGCCGACCTGGGAGCTGTAGTAAGTTCCAGGCCAGTGTGGACTATACAGTGAGACCCTGTGTCAACAAACAAACAAACAAACAAACCACAAAATTAAATCAACACAAACAACTTTTTCTCATATATTTGAATCTTTCTCTGAAGTTTACTTTGCTCCACTGATCAATTTGTCTGTTCGCAAGAGTCTTACCATGTAGTCCTGACTGGTTGTATTCAGTGTGTAGACCAGGCTGGCCTCAAACTCGTAGTGATCTCTCGGGGCCTCCCTCTGCTGGGAGCACAGCAATGTGTCACCTCACCGCACTCTCCCAACATCACTCTTCCTTGACCAGTGTAGCTTTGCAGGAAAACTTTATACCAGGTAGCCTGACTCCTCCATATCTGGTCCTTTTAAAACTAATTTTTGGGGCGAAGGATGGGTTAAGGTTCTTGCATCCAACCTGCCAACTTGAGATCAATTCCCAGGGACAATATGGTAAAGAGCTGACTCCCCATGGGGGTTCTCTGACTTCTCTATGGATGATAGGATTCTATGAGTACACACACACACACACACCACACCCCACACACTTTTTTAACATTATGAAAACATTTAAAGCCAATTTGATCATTATAGTATTTTCTAGTATCCTTTCCTACATAATTATTAGAAATCAACTTATTGGTTTCTCCCAGAATTCCTAGTTGATGGATCCTGAATAGATCATATTTAATCTATAGATCGAATTCAGGGGCAGCTCATACCTTAACAATATCGAGTCTTCTAATCCTTGAGCATGTTGCCTCTCACTGTCTGCCTTCCTCTGCTTTGATTTCTTTGGTCAGTGTTTTGTTCTTGCAGACACCAGCCTCGCTGGCATTTGCCAGAGTCATCTTTGTTTCATGGTTCTGTTTTGTGCTATTGCAAGTGGTACTGCATTCAGCATTGTGGTTTCCAGTTGTGCATTGATTGCAGTGAAAGATATTGTTTAAAATTATCTGTGTAGGGCTGGAGAGATGGCTCAGAGGTTAAGAGCACTGGCTGCTCTTCCAGAGGTCATGAGTTCAATTCCCAGCAACCACATGGTGGCTCACAACCATCTATACTGCAATCTGGTGCCCTCTTCTGACATGCCGATGTATATGCAAACACAACATTGTATACATAATAAATAAATCTTTAAAAAAAATTATCTGTGTATCCTGTGACCACGTAAAATTACCTATCAAACCTAGTAGGGGTCTAGTACATTATTTCAAGTTTGAGGGCTTTGCTTTTCTTTTGGAGAAGCTGTTGGGTTTTTAAGTAGCTATTAATAATTTGTTTTGTTTTGTTTACTTGTGGCAGGGATTTGCTGTGTGGCACAGGGAGTCCTTACATTCACTATCCTCCTGTCTCCATCTTTCAAGTGCCAGGATTATGTTCTCTCTGTGTGTGTGTCCATGGGTGTGTGTGTGCACGCACACATAAGTGGGCTTGCACATCACAGTACATGTGTAGAAGTCAAAAGACAACCTTGTGAATCCTTCCATCTTTACTTGGCGTCTGGGGATTGAACTTACAGCAAGATCCTTTACCCACTGAGCCATCTTGCTGGCCCTGGGGAAGATATTTAACTGTTCTTTTATAATGTTGAATAAGAATGGTAAAAGTAGATGTCTGCATTTTCCAGGATATTTTGTTTTGATTTTGAAACAGTGTCAGGATATATAGCCTGGACTTGACTCAAACTTATTTTTTTCCAGCCTTGACCTCACAAGTTGCTAGGGTTACATCACATCTGGCTCAGATTTTTCAGTATTTTGTCATTAAATATGGTAGCTTTGGTAGAATACGTGCCTACCATATACATGACTAACACCACAAAAAGTAGGTTAGATATAAGATTTTTTTTCCTTAATGACAGATATCTTGTTGTGAGTGTTCCTCTGTTTATAATGTCTTGGGAGTTTTATAAGTGATGTTGAACTTTTACCAAGTGTTTTGTTCTTGGATGTGGGAGCGTGCATGCTACAGTGGGCATGTGGAGGTCAGAAGACAATTTCTGCTCTGGCTGTCCTGGACTGGATTTGTAGAACAAGCTGGCCTCAGACTCACAGAGATCCACCTGCTTCTACCTCCAGAGGGCTGGGATTAAAGTCGTGAGACACCACACCAGGTTTTACTTTTTAAAGTCAGTGTTTTGCCTGCTTGAATGTATGTGCACCGCATGCTTGCAGTACCTACAGAGACCAGAAGGGAGTGTTAGGTCCTTGGAATTGGAGTTATAGAACATAGTGAACCATCGTGGGAGCCCCAGGAACAAAACCTGGTCTTCTGCCAGTGTTCTTAATTCCCGAGCCATCTCTCCAGGCCCTTCTTTAGAACTTTTAATGTTGTTTCTTTGCTTCATATTTTTAACATATCGGCTATCTTGTAAAGATGTTCTCCTTTGTCTATGTCTGTTTTGGGTTCTTAACGTCTCCTGTATTTAAATGTCTACTTCTTTCTCATTGTGGGAGTTTCATTTCATTTAATAGATTCTTTATGCCCTTAGCGTTTATCTCGGCTCCTTTTTCAATCCTGTAGATTCTCGGTCCCTCGGTCTTATCCCAGAGTTGCTGGATACAACTTATGATCACATTTTAGGGGACAGGAACTGCACAAGGAGACCAATAGAGTAAAAAACAAAACAAAAAACCCTGGGCCCAGGGAGTCCTGGAGAGAGCGATACTTCAACCAAGGACCATGCATAGAGTGGACCTAGACCCCCTGCTGAGTTTCCAAGTGGGTTTCCTAGTAAGGGGATCAGGGGCTGTCTCTGACATGAAGTCAGTGGGAGGATATGGAGGGGGCTACAGCCGGGATACAAAGTGAATAAACTGTAAAAAATAAATAAAAAGAAAAAATATTTTATTTTTAAGTTTTAAGGGTGGGTGGGTGGGTGTGTGCGTGCGCAGGCACATACGTGAGTGTACTGGCCACTCACTCAGAAAGAGAGCATCAGATACTTTGGAGCTGGAGTTGTAGGTCGTTGTGAGATGCCTGACCTGGTTGCTGGGAACTAAAGCTGTGCCATCTGCACGGGCAGTATGGTGGTTTGAATAGAAATGGCCCCCGTAGACTCCTGTGTTTGAATGCCTGGCCCACAGGGAGTGGCCCTATTAGGAGGTGTGGTCTTCCTTATTGGAGGAGGTGTAGCCTTGTTAGCGGAAGTAAGTCAACGTGGAGGCAGGGCTTTGAAAGCTCATCTATATGCTTATATGATTAGCCAGCTTCCTGCTCCCACCATGCATGCCCTCCCTGCCCTGATGGACCCTATCTCTCTGGAACCTTAAGCTAAAACAAATCATTTCTCCCATAAGCGCAACATGAGCAACTAATATAGGACCCAGCTCCTAGAAGTTCATTACTTTCCAACAGCAACACAGGCTGAGAGACCAAGCTTTCAAAACATGAGCCTTGGGGAGCCTTCAAGATAGAACCACACTGCCCAGGCTTTTGATTCCTTTGCTAGGGCTCCTCTTCCAGGCTTGCTAGACAGTTGCGTCCAGTCCTTCACGTCCTCTGAACCTCTCACCCACCCCATATTGCTGTGACACATGCTAGATAATTTGACTAGATCTTTGAATTCACCAATTGTTGTATTATAAATATATACTTTCGAGTTTGTTTGTTTGTTTGTTTGTTTGATTGTGTATGGGTGTGTGTATGGCCCCGTACATCAGAGCATGAGTGTGGAGGTGAGAGGACATTTTGCTGGAGTTTATTCTTTAGTTCCATCATGTGGGGGTCACGAGCCTTGAATTCATGTCAGGCTGGGTGGCAAGCACGGTAACACACTGACCCATCTCACTGGCCTCTCTTTGACTATACTAACTATGTGAAACTCATTCAGTGATGTTTCATTCCACTGATGTTCTCAGAATTTTTATTTCGCTCTCCCACTTGTTTTCTTTATATACACATACCACTTCTAAAAGGTTTTTAACATTTTTTTTAATGTATATGTGTGTTTTGTCTGAATGTATGCCTCGTGTCTGGCAAAGCCACGAGGAGTCATGTGGGTGTGAGAGCCAAACATGGGTACTCTGCAAAAGTAAGAGCTCTTCGCGGCTGAGCCACCCTTCATCTCCGCTTTGTGGGCTTTACATGCACTCCTCTGTACCAGGCTCAAGGTTCCTTTTTCCGTTTAACTCACTAACATTCTGAACAGTTTGTCCTAAAGTTTTTTCAATTTTAAGATTAGGAATGGTGGTGCACCGCCCCCCCCCCCAGTCCCCAGCACTCAGGATCTGAGGCAGGAGGATTGGAAGTTTGAGGGTAGCTTAGGCTATGAAGCAAGAACTTGTACCAAAAGAAAAAGAAATATTTGTCAGATTTGAAAATTGTCCTTCCTTGGGTAAAAAAAAAAATGCTTATTTGCAATATGTTAGATCTGACCAAAAACAGTTAATTTCCATGTGGACTCAACATTTTTGCCCATGAAGTTCTTCACTTGGAACTCCTTCCTCCAGGCATTCATTTGCTTCAGATCACAGAAGTAGTCTACAGACATGCATACATTTTCTCTAGGAGAGTTTACAGGTATCATAAGGTCTAGAACAATTTTTGTTTTGCTTCTTAAGGCAAGGTCTCCTGTAGCCCTGGCTGACAATGAACTGATCTTTCTGTGGAAGGTCCCCAAGTGCTGGGATTACTGCAGGTACCATCACACCCAGCCCTAAAACAGCAGCTTACATTTTTTTTTGTTGTTGTTGGAATGTTTATCCTTTTGAGGTATAGTGTGTTCTGACCCTCTTTGCCTCTGCCTGGGCAGCAAAGGTTTGTGATTCTCTGCTTATGGGTCTGTGACTGATCAATGACATCAAAGAGAATTTAGTTTCTCACTCTGTAATCCAGGCTGCCTTAGGAACTCACATCCTGCCCCTCAATCCATATGTATACCATGTTTGTTATCATGGTCAAGGGATGGCTGGCGGGCAGGGGCTTGATCCCACAGAGCTGCGTTACTAAGGAGGAAGCCTTTTCTAGAAGTCTCTTTGTAGACTTGAGAGCTGGCTCTATCTTATCCCCAAGACTCACTGGGAAGGAGACTGGGCATTTCCCTGTCTCGATGGAAAGAGATGAACTCTCTCAACAGTGTGGAAAAGATGGATAAGAATTGAAACTAAGCTTCTAGAACCAAGCATGGCAGCTTGGACCTGTAATCTAACCCTCATGAGGTGAGGCAAGAGGACTGCCTTGAGGCAGATGCCAATCTGGGCTAGATAGTGGGTTCTAGGGTAGCCTGTACTACAGAACGAGAATCTGTATCAAAAACAAAGCAAAGCAAAGAAAAACAAACAAAAAAACCCCCAACAAACTGAGTATGATAGTGCACACCTATAACGCCAGCATTTGGAAGGTGGAAGCAGGAGGATTAGAAATTCAAGGTCATCCTCAGCGTCCTAGGGAGATCAGAACCAGCCTGGGCAACTCAAAACCTCATACTTAGGAGAAAGGGGCAGTCGGGGCGGGGGGGGGGGGGACAAATATTTGGTAGACAACATTTTCAAACATTTCTGGAGGAAATGTGAACTAGGAGGAAAAACTGTTTAATCACCACTCACTTATTGTACTGACCCAAATTCACAGAACCCTGCAGACACTCTGGCCTCTAACATGTGGCGATCTTCTTGCCCTGGCCTCCCAAAGGCTGAGTTTAGAGGTGTGCCTCCCAACCCCCAGCTTGTCGTAGAATAAAACATGGCTAATTCTGCAGCCATCTCCACTAACACCTAATCCTGACTCTAGAGAGAAGGCAAAACTCTGTAGAAAGGCTAAGGTATTTATTTATGGTCATTCTGTGTCACAAGGAAAGGGCAAAGGAAATATTTTTCCTCACCAGCCTTGAGCAGGTCTTTGCGATCCTTTATTGCCATTCGTCCAGTCAATGCCCTGACTGAGTGGGGTGCCAATATATTATTTTCCCAATGAGCAAGCAGAAGTCCCCACTCCAGGTCCCAGTGTGGAAGCCCAGCACAGCCAGGTGCTTTTTTTCCTTGGGGTTACCCTGTTTTCTCTCCCTGCCTCAGCCTTCTCCTGCTGTTGTTTGTCTGGTTGGTTTGTGTTTTGGTTTCGCTGTGACAGTTTCTCACACAGCCCAGGCTAACCTCCCACTCATTATGCGGCTGTGAATAACCTTGAGCTCCTCGTCGCCACGCCCATGCCTCCCTCTCCCGAGTGCTCGGATCTCAGCAATGTGCTCCCATGACCTGATTGTCCCTGTTATTTATAAAGGTCAGGAAACTAATTTCCTGGACTTCCTTTGGACCTGCAACAGTCACCTCAAAGTCAGAAATGATCGGAGTGGGCTTTAGTGTTAAGTACTCCAGTGGAGCCCTTGATTAACAATACAAGGGAAACTGCACCACACTGTCTCCGGGGAGGCTGTTTAGCAACATTAAATTGAAGACATAAATCAGTCTGGCTAGACTCAATTGCCTCTCTGGTTGAGGCAACTGTCCTGAGAGAGATGGCCCCTGGGGAGCTCAGCCTTCTGTGCCACATTTTCTGTGGATGAGATTCCAGAAGCACCACGAATTCCCACATCTGAATTTCTCTTCCTCAGCACTTTCCCCTCAGGCTTATTGCTCAGCTCCTAAGTCTTGAGCAGCCAAGTCCTCGGATCTCCCAACCCGAGATAGCTCGGGCTTCTGCACAATGCCTGGTACATAGTAGCCCTCCATACATGCTTGATTAATTAATTAGTCAGTTCATTAACAAACCATCGCCAATGCCAGCATTCAGTTGTCCCCACATTGACTTGGATTGTGCTCAGAATGTTTAAAGCACCCAAAGGCAAGGTTATAACCAAGGAGAAAATCTGTTAGTCTGTTCTCTGTTGCTCACACAAAGTACTTAAATCGGGGTGCTGTATAGAGAAAGTTAGGCTCTAATCCTAGCATTTGAGAGGCTGAGGCAGGAGGTTTGCTGTGAGTTTGAGGCCACCATAGTGAGTTTTAAGACAATCCAGTCTAATGTGAGACCATATATCAAAAGAGAATAGGAAGAGGAGAGGCTAGAAAGATGGCTCAGGAGTTAGAGCAATTGCTGTTTTTGCAGAGGACCCGGGTTTGGTTTCCAGCTCATAAGCATCTGCAACTTGAGTTCCAGGGCATTCAACACCCTCTTCTGGCCTCTGTGGGCACCAGGCACACAAGCGGTACACTTACATGTAGACAAAAATCATCATAAAATAAATAATTCCCTTTAAAAGGAGGTTCTTGCTACTGTAACTACCTGACAAAAGCAACCTAAGGGGACAAAGGAGGCCAGCAAGACAGCTCGGCCAGGAAAGCACTTGTCTCCCATGTGACAACCTGGGAACCATGTAAAGGCGGAAGGAGAAAACTGACTCCACAAGTTGATCTTTAACCTCTGCATGCGTATTGGGGCACATATTGTATGTGCTATATGCATATACAATGCACACATACATAAGAAAGGAGGGAAGCAAGAAGGGAAGAGATGTAGACCTTTTCACCAAACCTACTTTATTTAGGGTTTTTCAATGCTTCCACCCACTGACCAGAGAGGTATGGGAGAGAAGGTTATTAGGGAAAAGGGGTTGTAGACCTTTTTAGAAGCAGTTCCTTCCGGTGAGTCCACTCTTTGTTGTCTGGATACCAGCAGTCCAGTCCAAATACCAAGACAAAGCTGCAACATGAACAAGCACAATTCAGAAGATCAGGACAAGTCAGCAAAGGCCTCAAGACTCAGTTGATGGGCTGGAGAGATGGCTCAGTGGTTAAGAGCACCGTCTGCTCTTCCAAAGGACCTGGGTTCAATTCCCAGCACCCACATGCAGCTCACAACTGTCTGTAATGTCAATTCCAACGGATCTGGCACCATCACACTAATGCACATAAAATAAAGTTAAATAAATTATAAAAAAAAAAAAGACTCAGTTGATGCCCTGAGAAGTTCTCTGGAACATTTCTGTCTGCGAAGTCTTTGTAGAAGCCCAAAGACCAGTGCAGCGATGTTGCCCAAAAAGTTTCACTGTCCGTGGGCTTCTATATATCTCCTCACCTCGTAGTCACCCACAGATGTTGTCAGCTGTCCAAATTCATGCCCCTTGCATGAGACAGCTTGCAGCAAGACAGCACATACTCTCTCACAAGACAGCTTCTAGCAAAACATCACATAACACATCTGAGTCTTAAAAAAGAAAAACAAACAAAACAAAACAAAAACCACCCAGAAACTTCCATTTCAAGAAGCAAGTAGAGTCAGTCACATGAACACAAAATCATACATGAGACAGGAAGTCAGATGTGGGGATGGGGCCTGCTTTGCTCTTTTAGAGCCACCTTTTTTGTTTGTTTTGAGACAGGGTCTGATGTAGAACATACTGCCTTCCAACTCATTCAGCTGAGGCTGGCTTACACTCTGATCCTCAGGCTTCTACCTCCTAAGCTTCGGCATTATAGACCTCAGCCAACATACTTGATCACTTCGTTTTTAAAAGACAGAGTCTCACCATGTAGCCCAGGCTGGCCTTCAGCTCTCTATGTAACCCAGGTTGGCAGTGAATTTCAGCATTCTCCTGTCTCCTGGGATTACAAGCATGTACCATCCAGCTCTAACTGTCTGTTCTTATGACTAAATCATTTATTCGCCAGAGAAATGCTTATCTACACCTTCAAAGACAACCATGAATGGAAGATGTAACTCAGTGGATAGAGACCTTGCCTGGCAAATACAGAGTGATGGGCTTGATCGCTGGAACCACATTAAGCTAGGTGTGGTGGGGAAGTCCACAACACAGCACCTGGGAGGGAGAGGTAGGAACATCAGCCATCTTAGGCTGCATGAGACCTTGTCTCAAAAAAGAAAAAGAAGAGAGAGAGAAAATGTACAGTGTTGGCAAGATGGTTCATTAAGTACAGATGCTTGACACCAAGCCCGAGGACACACATTCCAGCCCCAGGATCCATACGTGGAAAAACAAATATCTTTTGCCCTCTACACATGCTACACATTGTACACCCTAAAGACATATATATGTGCGTACACAGAAATCAAAATAAATAAATAAATAAATAAATAAATAAATAAATAAATAAATAAATAATAAATAGGGGCAGAAGAGATGACTCCATGGTTAAGAGCACTGGCTGCTCTTTCAGAGGACAGGGGTTCGATCCCTGGCACCCACGTGACAGCTCACAGCTGTGTGTAACTCCAGTTTCAAAGGGTCTCACACCTTCACACAGGCATGCATGCAGGCAAAACACCAATGCACATACAATCATCAATTGCAAATACAATAAATATTCAAATACTAATAAAGACAGTCATAGTTTTTAAATTTTATTTTTATGTGCATGAGTATTTACCTACATGTAAATACGTGCGCCATATTCATGCCCAGTGCCAGGGGAGGCTGGAAGAGAGGGTTGGACTCCCTGGCACTGGATTATAGGTGTTTGTGAGCTACCAGATGGTGCTGAGAACCAAACCCTGATCTCTGTAGAAGAAGCCTGTGTTCTTCACCAATGAGCCATCTCTCCTGCCCCAAGACAGGCATTAAACGATTTTCAATGGGCTGTGTCACTGTTCAATCCAAGACCATGATGAATCTTACACGAATTCATCAGATCCTTCCCCTTAGACAGCAGGAATGTGACAGGTTCTTACACAATGAGACATTGTCCCTGGCAGTGCCAAGCGTGAAGAATTGTTGCAGGCTCACATTTTAGATCTGTAGTCATAAGAGTTGTAGGTGTTGCAGGACGCTGAGTTCAAGGCCAGCCTGGTCTGCAGAGTTCCAAGACAGCCAGGGCTTCACAGAGACCCCATGTCTCAAAAAAAAAAAAAAGCTATATTTTTTGTGGGACCATTTTGCAATCATGACTGTTTTCCTGGAAAAAAAAAAGCACTACATTTACTTATTTATGTATGGCATACAATTGTGTGTGCAGCCGAACATGTGTGGAAGCCTCAGAGCAACCAAATCTCTTCTTCCATCAAATTCAAGTCATCAGGCTTGGTGACAAGTACCTTTATCTGTCGAGCCATCTCTCTGGCCAGTTTGTGACATCTTTATTTCTCTTAGCTTTGCATATGTGTTTGTAGAGGGGTGAAGTAAATTCTTTATACTATCAGCTAGGATCCTGGCATTGACACTAAAGTTTCAAAAGTGATTGTCAGACTTTTGTCTTTTGGGACAAAACGCTCAAGTAACCAATTTCAAGCGGAAGATTTATTTTGACTAATTCAGAGGTTTCAGCCCATTGTTCCTTGGACTTGGTGCATCACGGTGGAAAGGTTCTGTGTACAACCATCCGCTTACACTTGTTCCCTCCCCCCCATTTTGGTCCAGCTGGCCTCCAGAGTAGTCTGCAGTGCAGCGTCGGTTCAGGGCAGTCTTCCTCCCACAGAGACACACAAGAGATGTGCTTCCCCAGACTCCTGGGAGCACATTGGAAGTGAGATTAACCAGACCACTGGGCAGGATGGCATGCCTGCAGTTCCTGCTGTCAGGAGGCCGTGGCAGCGATCACAGCGTCCAGGTTGGCTTGTGCTGTATAGCAAGAGCCCGTCAAACAACAACAAAGCAAACCCAGCACTGCGGCATACCTCTGCAACCAGGCACTTAGGAGGTGGAGGAAGGAGGATCAGGAGCTCCTCGGCTGTATGCGAAGCTGAAGTTGCCTGGGATACATGAGATGCTCTGAATAAATAAATAAGCTTTTTGAGACAGGGTTTCTGTATGTAGTCGTGGCTGTCCTTTGTAGGCCAGGCTGGCCTCGAATTCACAGTGATCCCCCTGCCTCTGCCTCCCAAGTGCTGGGATTAAATGTGTGAGGCACCACACCTGGCTCAATTATATATATTTAATGCCAGATGTTGTGGTACATGCCTACAAAGTTCACACAGGTGATTGAGGCAGGAGGATTGTTTCAAGCTGAAGGCCAGCCTGGGCTACAATGTGAGACTGTGTCTCAAAAAAAACAACAAAAGAGGCTAGGAATGATGTCATCGGCCATTACATACCAGCAATGGAGAGGCAGAGGCAGGTGGATCTTTGTGAATTCAAGCCTGGTCTACATGGCAAGTACTGGGCCGGCTAGGGCTACACAACGAGACAAAAAAATAAAGAACTTGAAAGCACAAGATAGGAGCATAGAATGAGTGTAGGACTGGACTGAGTCATCAGAGGACAGTAAGGCCCTGGGGAAGACAGCTGGATCCTGAGCCGGTTCCATGGGGAGCTGAATGTCCCTATTTGCTGTGGTTTTGGGTTCATTTCCCCCAAAAGGCTACCTGTGAAAGGCTTGATCTTCAGCTTGCACTGCTAGAAGCAATGAAAATTTAGAGTCGGGGCCAGCTCCAAGTCCGGTATCATTGAGGGTAGGCCACTGGTCTCTTCTCTCTTCTCTGCCTCTGTTAGGAGGTGAGGGCTCCTATCATGTGTTCCCGCACTGCTTCTCTCAGGACTGAAAGCAATGGGCCAGCCAACCAAGGATGAGAGCTCTGAACTTGTAAACCCAACACACCTTCCCTGTTTGTTCTGGTTTCTTTTAATAAGGAACTCTTATTAAATATTCATATATGCACATAACATGTTTAGATTGAATCTGTCCCCCATTCCCACCCTTCTAATTTTATCTTCTATCCCACACATTTCCTTCCAAACTTCACTTGCCTTTCTTTAATTTAATTTAAGTTGGCTTTCCAAGAAAGAACCTGATTATCCTAGAACTAGCTCTGTAGACCAGGCTGACCTCAAACTCACAAAGATACACCCGCCTCTGTCTCCCAAGTGCTGGGACTAAAGGTGTGATCATCACTGGGCAACTCCCCTCTTAAAACACCCATCAAGGGGCTGGAGAGATGGCTCTGTGGTTAAGAGCACTGTCTGCTCTTCCAAAGGACCCGGGTTCAATTCCCAGCACCCACATAGCAGCTCACAACTGTCTGTAAGTCCAATTCCATGGATTCTGACACCTTCATACCAATGCACAAAAAGAAGAAAGTTAAATAAATTATTTTTTTTAAAACACCCATTGAGTTACTGAGGCACCTAGAGTGTCAGTATGTGCATGGCTACGGAACCATCCGCTGGCTCATGGGTAGCCTCTCAGTGCCCACATGTCTGAAGAAAGATGACTATCCCTCTCACAGTAGCTATCAGATGGGGATAGGACTTAATGATCCCTCCGCTATCTGTGCTGAGATTTTGGCTGGCTTGATCTTGAATACGCAGTTGTAGACATTGGGAGTTCAAGTGTCCAACTGTGCTGTCATGTCCAACAAATACTGTTTTGCTGCAGACATTTGCTTGCTTTGGTTCTTATAACTTTTCCACTCCTTATTCTAACATGAGCCCTGAGCCCTGTGGAGAAAGAACGTGAAACAGGTGCCCCATTTAGATCTGAGTGCCCTACAGGCTTTTATTCTCTACATGTGGACTAGTTGTGTGTCTCTCTAAAAAAGGCTTCTGTGATGAGGGGTGAGAGATACAGCAATCTGCAAGTATAAACATACGAATGAGCTGGACATGGTGGTATGCACCTGTAACCCCAGCACTCAGGGAGGCAGAGACAGGCAGTTCTTTGTGAGTTTGAGGCCAGCCTGGTCTACAAAGTGAGTGCAGGACAGCCAAGGCCACACAGAGAAATGCAGTCTCGAAAACAAAACAAAACAGAAACACAAAACCACATGAATAAATAGAGTTGTTTATTTCTGCGTCTACTTATCAAAATAATAGTGCTAGGTTCTCCCCTAGGGTTGATGGCCTAGTCATCCATGAGTTTTGGCCCAATTAACAGTTTCATATATGAGGTCCATCTTAACAGAGTGAGCCTTAAACCCAATTAGGAAGTGATTGGTTACTTCCATATCTTTTTTTGCCACTATTGCACCAGTGGGCACACTTGCCAGCTCAGCCAATCATTATAGCTTGCAGAACTCACAACAGGCTAAGACTGATGACAGCTTTTTCTCTCCCTGTAGCATACATAGAACTTTCTAGCACTGTCATCGTTCTTGGGGTTTCTACTGCTGTGAAGAGACACCATGATCATGGAAAGCCTTACAAGGGAAAACATTTAATTGGGGCTGGCTGCCAAGTTCAGAGGTTTAGTCTATTATCGTCATGGCAGAAAGCAGAGTAACTCACAGGCAGACATGGTGCTGGAGATAGCCAAGAGTTCTACATCTCAATCAGCAGGCAGCAGGAAGAGCGGCACTGGGCCTGGCTTGAGCATCTGAGACCTCAAAGCTCACCCTCAGTGACATACTTCCTCCAGTAAGGCTACACCTAGCCTGACAAGACCACACCTCCTAATAGTTCAGATCCCTGTGAACCTATGGGGGCCATTTGTACTCAAACCACCACAACTATGAAAGCTAGAATGAAACTTCCAGGTTGGTACTGGATTGATTTCTCCATGTCCTATGACTCAGATGTGTAGTGTCTTCAACGATAGGGCCTTACCATCAAATTCTGGAGAGCAACCAAGAACAACAGTAATTGCTTGTAATGTTTGGAGGGCATCAACAGGACTCCACTGACATATAACTCAAAATACGTGCTTGGCACTGGGCATTTAATTTGATAGCCAATGGTGTCTGGGGGAGGCATTATCCCCCCGTTACAGGGTAACTCCATTTTAACTGTATGTTTTTCCTGTAGTAGCAGGTTTCCACACAGCATTTTCAAAGGGCTACCCTTTGAAATAGATTAGGCCATCCTACATCGGTCATTAACTAAGGCAGCCTCTTAACAGACACAATTACAAGCCAATCTGATCTGGGAATTCCTCAATTGAGACACCTCCAGGCGACTTCGGTTGATAACTGGAACTAACTAGGACAAACTTCAAATACATACAACTCATTAAAAATCTGTCAATTTTAACCCAGGCACTGTAGCACACGCCTGTAATCCTGGCACTTTGGGAGGCAGAGGCAGGTGGATTTCTATGAGGTCTAGTCCAGCCTGGTCTATAAAGTGAGTCCAGAACAGACAAAGCTACACAGAGAAACCCTGTCTCAAAAAAAAAAAAAAACAAACAAAAAACAAAAAAAAATATGTCAAATTTTAAAAACATTTATTCTTCTCTCATAATCATATTCCAATAGCAGTTTTCACTCCCTCCATTTCTCCCAGGCCCCCCTGCCACCTACTCTCTCCCCCAGATCAACTCTTCTGTTTCCCATTTTTAAGAAATCAGGTCTCCCAGGGATAGTCACTGAACATGGCCTAACAAGATACAGTAAGACTTGGCACAAATCTTCATATCATGGCTGGTTGTGGCAACCCAGTAGGAGGAAAAGAGTCCTAACCACAAGCAAAAGAGTCAGGCACAGCCCCCAATTCTTATTGTTGGGAGTTCCATAAGAACATCAAGCTACACACAGACCCATATAGAGTCTGTGTTTGTCACTTCAGTCTCCAGGAGCCCTGCTTAGTCAACTCTGTGGGTTATGTTCTTCTGATGCCCTTGCCCCTTCTGGCTCAGACAATGCTTCCTCCCCCTCTTCTGCAGGGTTCTCCTAGCAATACTTAGTGCGTGGCTGTGGGTCTCTGCATCTGCTCCCGTCAGTGGCTGGATGAAATTTGTCCACTTATAATGATGGTAAAAATAAATAAACCTGTGGATTCCCTTCACCTATGGATCCAGATAGAACTCTCACCACCTGCTGGGCATGGTGGCTCATGCTGTAATTCCAGCACTCTGGGAGGCACAGGCAGGCAGATCTCTGTAAATTCAAGAACAGTCTGGTCTACAAAGTGAGCCCAGGATAGCTAAGGCTACACAGAGAAACCCTATCTTGAAAAAAAAAAACCAAAAAGAAAACAAAAATTCTTAGCTCCTTCTCCAACACCATGTCCGCCTGTGCGCATCAATGCTTTCCACCATGACAATAATGGACTAAACCCCTGAAACTGTGAGCCAGCCCCAATTAAATGTTTTTTTTAAATAAAAGATAAGCAAATAAACAAGTCCTGACCAGATGTGGTGGCTCATGGCTGTAATCTCAATACTCAGAAACCTGGAGGATCACTGTAGGCTTAAGTTCAAGTTAGTGAGTTTCAGGACAGCTTGGGCTACAGAGTGAGACTCTATCTTAACAAAGAAACAAACTAACACATCTTCCTTGGTTATTGCTTTGGTTTGAATGATAATGACCCCAATAGGCTCATATATTTGATTTGATTTTCTTTTTTAATGTGGACTGGTGTTTCGCCTACATGTGTAGCCGTGTGAGGGTGTCAGGTCCCCTGGAACTGGAGTTCCGGTGGTGAGTCGCCATGTGGGTGCTGGGAATTGAACACAGATTCTCTGGAAGAGCAGTCAGTGCTCTCAACTGCTGAGCCATCTCTCCAGCTCCAGATTCATATATTTTAATACTTGATTTCCAGTTGGTTAACAGTTGGGAAGGATTAGGAAGTATGTAATCAGAGGTGGGCTTTGAGGTTTCAAAAGCCAGGAATCAGCCCCCACCCCCTCAGCTGCTCTCAGGATGAA
Source organism: Pachyuromys duprasi (assembly GCA_028658305.1). Taxonomy (NCBI): domain Eukaryota; kingdom Metazoa; phylum Chordata; class Mammalia; order Rodentia; family Muridae; genus Pachyuromys; species Pachyuromys duprasi. Next base: position 29,186,456 of record CM053761.1, on the reverse strand, counting down.
AAGCTCTTAGCTGCTGCCCCAGGGCCATGCCTGTCTGCTTTCCACCATGATGATGATGGACTAACTCTCTGACACTGTAAGCAAGCCCCCAATCAAATGCTTTCTTTTATAAGAGTTGCACTGGTCATGGTGTCTCTTTACAACAATAGAAAAATAACTAAGACAGTTAAACTACAAAAAATAGGTAAATAAAGGAAGAGACATCAAGTTTTTTTTATCATGTCTTACTGATCCCAGGTATTTAATATGTCAAATAGTTGGTAAGAAGTTGGGTTTTTAATTGTGTGTGGATACATGGAGTTGAGTTTTTAAGTGTGTGTATGTGTGTGCGTGTACATATAAACCCTGATTCACGTGTGGAGGTAAGAGAACAATTTTGTGGAGCTGGTTCTCTTCTCTCTGTCCATCTTTTCTTGGGCTCCAAGCAGGTAGCCAGGCTTTCCCAGCAAGCACTTTTACCACTGACACATATTACTGTCGCCTCCCACCCCTGCCCAGTGTTGTTCTTTAAAGTTCAATTCTGTTAGTAAATACACAAACATGATATAATTAGAATGACATGATATAATTAGAATGTCACAATTGTGTGACCTCTCAAGAAGTAACAGAGGTAGGCTGTATTGATGACAGCAGCCAGTCTGGAAAGATGGCTCAGCAGTTAAGAGAACTTACTGCTCTTGCAGAGGACCTAAGTTTGGTTCCCAGTACCCACGTCAACACCTCACAGCCACTTGCAACTCAGCTCTAGGATACCCAGAACCATTTTCTGGCCTTCAAGTACACTGTATTCATGTGTACATATATACACACAAACACACAGAGGCATATAATTAAAAATAACTCTTAAAAAATAAGCTAAGTCAGGTATGATGATGCATGTCTTTAATCCCAACACTCAGGGAGGCAGAAGCAGGTGGATCACTGTGAGTTTGATGCCAGCCTGTTCTGCAAAGTGAGTCTAGAACAGCCAAGGTTACACAGAGAAACCCTGTCTCAAAAAACCAAAGAGAGAGAGAGTGCATAAGCTGATAAACACATGAGACATAAATAAAACCAAATAAAACCAAAGCAAAGACAGTTTGTTTGTTTTATAAAGATTTATTTATTTATTTATTTTATGTATATAGTGCTCCATTTTCATGCATATCAGAAAAGGGCATCAGATCACATTACAGATGGTTGTGGGTCACCATTGGCTTCTGGGAACTGAACTCGGGATCTCTGGAAGAGCAGCCAATGCTCCTAACCTCTGAGCCATCTTTCCAGTCCAGCAAAGACAGTTTTATGCAGGTGCAGAATAGACTGGTAACTTGAAAAATTCAGGGTCAGTACACAGAACCAGCAATCCCACAATGGACGGTGATCTTTGAGTCCTATAACAAGAAACAGCTGCTTCTCCTTGGCCTTTTGGAAGCAGCTGGGCAAGACTAATGCAAATCTGGTGTTCTGAACCTGACCCACACCAGGTGTAGAGGGCGCTAGGTCCTTGTGCTCACAGATAAGCACTAGGGAAAGCAGGCATGCTAAACACAGAGTGTTGTCTCTTCCAAAGGATCTATCTATCTATCTATCTATCTATCTATCTATCTATCTATCTATCTATCTATCTAGATATCCTGTTTTCTGTCCAGAAGGCTGGAAATGCTTATAGTTAATAGCCTGGCGACCTCTGTGCTATCTGTAGGGCCAGGCCACATCTGGGTCCCCAAGACTCTTATGTTTATCTTAGTCATCCTCCCTAGACCCTTATCTTGAGCAATGTTCCTCAGTCAATAGAACCAATCTTTATGGAAGAGGTCACATGTACTTTTATAAGAGTTTCGATATTGTCATGTCTTGAGCTTCATTGTGCACATGAGATCATCACTAAATTGTTATCACTAGGAAACTTTTTCCAAAATTGTGCTGTGCTTAAATATGCCTAAAATAAACTGTCTGGTGTCAGACTCTAAAACTTTGAACCAGCACCAGCTACTAAGTCATGTTAGCCGGACTTCTTCCTCTTTGCTTCACGTGGATTGTTGTTCTGTGGGCCATGGTATTTGCAGCCTGGTGGTTGTAAATTTTATTGGAATGAGCAGATCAAGGGGGCAAACTGGAAAAGCTAGCACTTCTCCAACCTTGCAGTGTCGTCTCAGACTCCCTTTCTTCCCTCTGTTCCTTCTTGTGAATTCAGTTCCCCAGATGATTTCTGTGTGGCAGCTTACCTCCACCAGCAAAATCTTGTCTGTGCCTCTCTCAGCTACTATCACTCCTTCCTTAAAAGGAGTTTGTGAATGCCAATCCGGTTCTTGCTGGGTATCAGTCTGGTGCCTGATACAAAGGCCCAGGATGAACAGGAAAGGCTTGTTCAAATTTAGTTTTGTTTTAAAAAGATTCTCCTGTAGCCCAGGCTGGTGCCAAACTCATAGCAATCCTCCTGCCTCAGCTCTCAAGGGTTGAAACTATGCACTCTTTCTTGTTTGACTCTTAATGGGAAGAAATGGCTTATTCAAAGACATTTATGTCCACATGTGATCATTTTAAAAACAGGTTACACCTGACTTCTAAGAAAGGTGATACTTATTCAATAAGTTTCTTTGATTCAATTAGGTATTATTATAAAAAATGTTAAAGTAAACATTTAGATATTAGAGCACCTCTAAAATAAAAGGGTTTATTGAGCTGCTCAGATCTAGTTACAGAAAGAACATGTCCTGAGGGAAGATTTTTACAACTCACAGCAGTTGGAATAGATAGAAATTGGGGAATGTCCATGGGTATAAGAATGGTAGCCTTGTCAAAAAATTGGGGGAAAGTTCTTTTGCTTCTATTTTACACTAAGTGCAAAATTGCAGGGATTGGGGTGTAGCTCAGATGGCAGAGTGTTTGCCTAGCTTTCAGGAAGTCCTGGGTTCTATACCCAGCATTGCAGAGAAGGTGTAGTAGCATGTATATAATCCAAGCTCTCAAGAAGGAGAGCCTAGAGGACCAGGAGTTCCAGATTATTCTCAGTTACACAGTGAGTTTGAGGTCAGTCTGATATACATGAGATCTTATCTCAAAAAAAAAGTTTTTAGGCAGTTTTAGAGAACAGTGGGGAACTAAACATGGTGGCACCTGAATGCCAGCCTGGAACTCACCAGGTATCCTAGGTAGATCTTAACTCTCAGTCCTCTTGCCTTGGCCTCCAGCAAGGCTGGAATGATAGGCATAAGCTAGCCTGGACTACATAGTGAATTCCAGGCCAATCTGGGATACATAGTGAATATTTACCCACAATCCCCAAAGAAACAAAACAAAATGAAGAGAGGGAGGAGGAGGAAAGAAAAATGGGCGAAAGGTGTTCACAAGCATCCAAGAGAGATATTCAAATCAGCAATAAATATGGAAAAGGTGATCAGCTTCATTAATCAGGGATATGCAAATTAAAACCAAAATTAACTCTGCCCAAGAAGCCAGATGCAGGAGAGGACACGTTGTCTGATTCCAATTATAGGAACTTCTAGTGACAGAAAGCAAATCAGTGGCTGTCTGCGGTGGAGACGAGTGAGGCCGACTGGCAGAGTATTTGGAGTACTTTCTGGGGTGATATAAATGCTTAATATTTTGGGGTGAGGATTTTATAATTTGTCAACAGCCATCAACAGGTAAAATTAAAGTTGGTGTACCCATGGGTATGTATCCTATATTTTAATAAACTTAAATTTTGATCAGATGCAGTCCTTATCTAGGGAATGAGGCACGGAGATTCCTGGAGCCCCAGAGTCTATGGCCAGACTGGGTAATGTAGTGAGATCCAGCCTCCAAAATGAAAAGAGGAGTTGTGGTGGAATTCAGTTGGTAGGGTGTTTGCCTATCATGCTCAAGCCTTAGGTCTGATCCACAAGGGCTCTCGAACTGCTAACCTAGGCATGATAATACATGCTTGTATCTACTGGAGAGGTAGAGAAGTTTAAGGTGATCCTCAGCTACACAGGGAGCTTGGGGCCATCCTGGGCTACATAGGACCCTGTGGAATGGAAGGACAGGAGGATGGTTGGGCTTTTAAAAATAGCTCAATAAGAGTATCGCCACATTTTTCATCAGAATTACTAAAAGGGCTGGCAAGACGGCCCTTACATCATAGTGCTTGCATCATAGCTCAGCTGGTCCTGACCTTTCATTTATCCTTCTGCCTCAGCTTGCTGAAGGCTGCAACCACGGGTGTATGCCATTGTGACCACATAGGCAAATCTTGAAGACATGTTTGATCTAAGTAGTTTTTTGTTGTTGTTGTTGTTGTGGCCGTGAGAAAAGCATTTTGATCAAAATCAACTTGAGAAGGAGTTTATCTGGCTTACACTTCCACATCACAGTCTATCATTGAGGCACACGTGAGGACAGGAACTCAGGCAAGAACCTGGAGGCAGGAACTGAAGCAGGAGCATGGAGAAACACTGCTTACAAACTTGCTCCCCTGCAACCCAGGACCACCTGCCCAAGGCCAACACTGCCCACAGTAGACTAAGCCCTTTTGCAGCAATTAGCAATCAAGAAAATGCCCCACAGACGTGCCCATAGGCCACTCTGGTGGAAACAATTACCCAACTGATGGTCCTTTTCCCAAGCTGGCAACCAAGAATAACCATCACAGTGTAGAAGACATGACTAAATACAAAAACGTACATATTTTGGTTGTATTTGAAGTGCCCAAAAGGCAAAACTAATTTACAGTATTAAAAGCCAGGGCAGAAAACACCTCATTAGGTGTGGAATACCTGACAATCAGCGAGGGTTGTGATTTGTGTTTCTTGGATTTTTTACAAATCTAAGAAAATGAGTATTTTAATTAAAACATATGTTAACTTACTATGTTTTGATAGCATTAATTCATTTTGAGCTTTTTCTTAGAACATAAACTATAGCTTAACTAAGTAGCTAACTGACACCTTGATGACTATCTGACCAAAAAGGCAGTTCTACCTCTGATGAGGCCTTAACCCCCTCTCTCCAAACACTGGGGGTAGACAGCACACACATATTCTGAGACTAACAATTACAGGGATTTTGGACTGACATTTGAGATACTCAGCACTGGGAAAGTGGAGGCAGATGAGTCAGGAGTTTCAAGGCCAGCCTTGGCTATACCACAACTTTTAAAGATTTATTTTATTTTTAATTATATGTGTATGTGTGTCTGTAAGTGGGTACGTGCATGGGTGAGTGCAGGTGTCACTGGAGTCCAGAAAAGTGCATCAGATCCCTCTGGAGCTAGAATTACAGGCTGTTATGTGTACTGTACCCATAACAGGTTTTCTGCCAGAGCAGAATCCTCTCCTAACTGCTGAGCCACGTTTCCACCCTGGATACTCATTTGAAGCCAGTCTGGGATACATAAGATCATGTCTAATACAAAGAAACAAACAAACAGAAAACGTTTGTTTTATAAAGGAATTAGAACTGTGAAACTGCGAAAGTAACACAAGATCATGTTTAGGTATATTGTCAGCTGAGTGTTGATGGTGCTTGCCTATAAACCCTGCCTTCAGGAGGCGGAGGCAGATGGCAGCGTGAAGGCAACCACCTTGGCCCTAGAGTGGGTTTCAAGATAACTTAGTCCACCTTGAGGACAGATAGACAGACACACACACACACAGAGATTGTTGGTGATATAAATTGTCTTGCAGTTATTTTGCTTTTAAAAAAGACTGATCTGTTAGAAACAAATTATGTATTCACAAATGAAATAATTTAATGGCTGATATTTACTTTAAAATAATTTCCTATAACAACAGCAACAAAACAAAATAATTTTCTGGACAGGGAAAAATTGAGGAGATTGGCATATGTTGATTAATGATGAAAACAAACATTTTTGCAAACATTTAAAATAACTTTTTTTTTTTTTTTAAAGAGCAGTCCAGGCTGGTCTCAAACTCGAGATTCTAGGTTAGCTTTATCCTCTGGCATTTGCCTACTGGGCAAGAGCTGGAAAAATCGTTGAAAAAAAAAAAAAAAGAGCAAGGCAGTTTTCAAACAACTTCTCCAATAAATAGGATGATGAGAGAGCACACTGCATCGGCAGGGACGTGTAAAGGAGCAGTGAGAGGCAAGGGCCGTTTGCAACGCTGTTCTAATACTTGCAGCTCTGGCCCTTGCGGCCGCCAGCACTAACTCAGGTCTGTGTGGGCTCCTTCCCCTCTTTGCTCGTCTCCAGTGGTTGCCGCCGCACCCCCGCCGGCGGCCGCGGTGGTTTAGCCCGGCTTCCCCCGGGGAAACCCCTTGGGCGGAGCGCGGCCCCCCGCCGTGAGGCCACTTGGATCCCTCCGCGGCAGGGGCGGACCGGGGACCTGTGGGCCGGGCACGAACCCCGGGCTCCGATTGGCCGCGACGGGAGTAAACATCCGGAGAGATGGGGCGGGGCCGGAAGTCGGAGAAGAAGGCGGCGGCCGAGTCGGTTCAGGAGGGTTTTAGAGCCGGAGTCCAAGCCTCAGGTGGCATGGGCTGGCTGAAGGCGCCCTGAGGGGACGCGAGCCTGTGCATGGCGGGCGCTCGGGCCGGCGCCGCCGCCTCGGCGGGGTCCGCCGCCTCTTCGGGCAACCCGCCGCCTCAGGAGCCGGGGCTCTGGGAGCTGCTGGAGGAGTTCTCCCGGGCTCAGTACCGGGCCAAGGACGGCGGTGGGACGAGCGGCTCTAAGGTGAGCCCCAGGGCTGTGGAGACCTGGAACTGGTCCCTGTCCTGAGTTACTGGGGGAACACTGTGTTGAGAGATGGGAGAAGAGCTGGAAGGGAACCTCCTAGGAGAGGAACTTATCCAGGATGTGGACTCGGAGAGCAAGGATCCGGCTTAACACTAAAGAGGAGGACCGAGGCTCTTTGCCTTGATAATTTTGGGGGGAGGGAGGGAAGGTTTGCTTTAGACTAGGGGTTTGGAGGTCAAGGGTCGGAGCCTGTGGGCCAGGTGCAAAGGTTAGACAGTAGGAACTAGAGAAGATTGCTACCGTTCATGAACCTAGAAAGGGTTGTCAACAGGTAACCCCCCCCCCAAGTCTAAGTAAAAATGGGGAAGAGACTCCTCTAGACCAGAGGTCAGAGTAGGAGCCTGGAGTAGCGGGGCGTTATGGAGCCCGGAGAGCAGCTGAGTGTGTCGCCTCCTTATAAGGTGCCAGCATGAGTTAGGCCCTTCCCTTCCCTTTCCTGTAGAACAAGAAGACAACCCACACTCCCTTTCTGTTCCTTTTTATCAGAAGTGTCTGTCAACGTCGGCCCCCCTCCAACCCAGGAAGTTCCCTCCGCTCTAACCGCTGGGCCTGGAAAGCTTCTGGTCTGGTTGAGGCATACTCAACCTCAGCACCGATAGTCAGCACCTATAGACCCTACCCCTTCTCATTTTACCCCTTCTCATTCCCAGGCTGGCAGCTTTAGCATTATGTTTACTCATTTGGATTTGTGTCTATCCTGGTCCATAAAACTGGTTTGGCTCCAGAAGCTACCTAGGGGCTGGGACATAGGTGGCTTCTTCTATTAGTCTCTGAGGTAACCTAGAAAAGACCGGTAATGATGGGGTATTATCGCTGCAGATAACCAAGTATCTTTCAGATTAACAAGTGCCCCACATGATGCCAATAATAAATACAAAGGATTTCTTGTCTTAGGTTCTCTTAAATCACAATTTCTGGGGAAGCAGACCCTAGAATTTGTACTGTGTTTGTTCACATAGGCCTTAAATTTGTTATGTATCCCAACCAAGGCCAGTCGTGCCCTCCTGATCCTCCAGTCTTCCCCTTCCCAAGTGATGGGGTTACAGGTGTGCACCCTCATACTTGGTTTATGTGGTGCTGGAGATTGAACACAGGTTTTTGTGCATGTCAGGCAAGTCCTCTACCAGCTGAGCTACATCACCAATCTTGTCTGTTTTGAGACGTGATCTTTCTCTGTGGTTCTGGCTTGGCCTCACAGTCATTATGTATTCCAGCATGGCTTGTAACTAATGATCCTCCTGCCTTAGCCTCCCAAGTACTGCTTTTACAGGTGTGAGCCACCACAGCTGACTTCAGGGAGAATCTTTTGAGTGGTTCTAGGAGGTACGAGATGTTGATGGATCTCACTTCCCTCTTAACAGCCCTGAAGACTAGGGTGTTACAAGTTAAACCTTACTTTCTTCACAGCTGGTCTCAGGACTGCTCCAGGCCTCATGGTCTCTCGCAAAGTTCTTCATGTGTTTCAGGTGTAAGCTTTTCTACTAGTGGGCTTTTTGCTGAACTGTGAACAAAAGGAGTAAGTTTAGAGGGAGCCTTCCCTTCAGTTTTATAAGCAGATGGTATGTAAGGAGGGAGCTGTCTGCAGCTTTTATTGATTTTGCTGACTAGATTTGCTTTATTTTTGTAGGAGTTGTTGAGGCCCAAGAATCCTCTTCATGCTCAAGTCTCCTTTTCTGTGCAGGTTGAACGCATCGAGAAGAGATGTCTGGAGCTATTTGGCCGCGACTACTGTTTCAGCGTGATCCCAAATATGAATGGTGATATCTGCGGCCACTACCCCCGCCACATCGTATTCCTGGAGTATGAGAGTTCTGAGAAAGAGAAAGACACGTGAGCATCCTGTGACCAGGGTGTACATGTCTGGCAGACCTTAGAGGCTCATCCTCGGGGTCAGGAAACTGGGCAGGGCATGCTCATTTTCCCCAGGTGGTGTTGATTTACTGGCATGTTTATTTACTTGAGGGTTTGCATTTGATTGGCAAGGTAGCGCTGCATAGAATGAGAAGTGGAGGGTCATATCCCTGGATTTCTTTCACTCTATTGAACTTTGTTGACCTAAGACAACAGACATACTTCACTTGTCTGAACAACTTCACTGTCGTCTTTGTCTTTAGTAGGTGTAGTTAAAAGGAATGATGACTTATCAAGATAGACTATATTTTATTGAGGTAGGGTATTATGTAGCCTGAATTGGTCATGAACTCACTGCATAGCCAAAAGAATGATCTTTAACTTCTGATCTTCCTGCTGCCACCACCTAAGTGCTCGGCTTACAGGCTAGGGCCACCATGCCCAGCTTTCTAGACAGGCTTAAGAGTGGTTACCATGTATGTATCTTAAGAACCTAGGTCTAGAGTCACACTGCTTGACTTAATATCCTGGTTGTTCATTTTCTGACTGTGTAACTAACCCTAGGCAAGTTATTCATTCCCTTTGTCCTCAGTTTTTCATTGGTAATTCCTGGCCTCATAATTAAGGCTTGCTAGGACTAATTATAATTCTAAAAAAGTGGCTAGTACAAGCCTGATGTGTTTGTTGTAAGAATTAAAAATAAGAGCCACCATGTACACTGAGGTCTCGCTCAGACTTCAGTGCTTTGCATAGAGTAACAGTTCACAGCAGAGCAGACTTGAAGTACCTGATACAGGAATAGCTCATTAAGTAGTCAGTAAAGGGTAGTGGTTCCTTTGGCATGGATAATTACGCACAACACTGAGGCTCCATGTTTGCTCCCAGTTCTTTCCTCAAGTTCTCTGCCTGCAGCCTGGTGTGGTGGCCCACACCTGTAATCCCAGCACTAAGGGAGGCAAAGGCAGGTGGTTTTCTGTGAGTTTGAGTCCAGGACAGTCAAGGCTACAGAGAAACCTTGTCTTAAAAAACGAATTTCCTGTTTGCTGTTTATCTTAAAGACATTCTAGAAGCTGCTATGTAATCTGGGCCCTGTGGATGAAGAGTGGTGGGTAGGCTGCTGTTGCTCAAAGCAAGACTCAGGACATTAGTCCAAGACCTTGGAAAAAGCATGGAGTTTGGGGTTGTAGAGCCATGGGTCAAAATCACAGCATACTAAGATGCCTAAGTAGTTCATATGTGTGGAAAGGGTTGAAAAGTACTGTTGTAGGCAAACCTAGAGGATGGTTAATCCTCCCTGGTGGTGTGTTTGAGACTACTTGATAGAGAGCCTGTACAGCAGGGTTTGGGAGGACCAGCAGTGTTTCCCCAGAGTTCTTAGGGACAACCTTTTTTTTTTTTTTTCCCCCCCGAGAAAGGGTTTTTCTGTGTAGCCTTGGCTGTCCTGGACTCCATTTGTAGACCAGGCTGGCCTTGAACTCGCAGAGATCTGCCTGCCTCTGCCTCCCTGAGTGCTGGGATTACAGGCTCAGCTCAGCTGGGACAACTTTTGGATAAGCTTTTCTTACCTTTTTCACTGCCCTTTACTTCCCTTCTCCTTCCTTGCCCTCGCCCTTTTTTCCCTTCCCTTTCTTTTTTTGTTTGCTTTGAGACGAGGTTTCACTTTGGAGTCCTGGCTGGCCTTTATCTCAGCTCCTTGCTTCAGCCTCTTAAGTGCTGAGATTACAGGTGTGAGCCACTGTTCTCAACTTGGTATAGCATCTTGATCATCGCCAAGGAATGTGGACTTCTGGAACATGGATGGGTATTAGTGCTTTTCATCAGTTACACCTATGCACCAATGAAGAGTATAGATTCTAGGATCCCCTCTTGGGCCTTCTAAACCAGTTTCCATATTCTTTATTCTGAGACCTTCATAGATGCCTTCTATTCTGTAGCCAGGTGTGGGGGGAGATGGTTTACAAGCAGATGAACATCGTGGTCAGAGGAGCTTAAGAGTAAAGCCTTTGTTTCCTTATGTGTGAAGGGATATCTAGAAGAATGTCCATCTGTTGATGCCCATGAGAAATTAGTGTATTACTCATCTGTGAAGTTCCCAGAACTGGTATCACGCCCTCCCCAGGCATCTTCAGGTCTAAAGGGCTGTGCTTGTGCTACAGCACCTTTCTTAGTTCTTTCTAACTTCCTTTCCAAGGGTAGGGAAAGTTAGCCTTTTATTGTCTCCTAAGCCTCAGCTGGTATCTTTCTCCTCTTTCTTGTTCTCAATCATTCACTACCAACATTGATATCAGTGTATCCAAGACTGGCCTTGAACTCAAGAATCTTTGGCTTATATCACCCAAGTGGTAGAGTTAGAAGTGTCCACCATGCCTTGCCCAAATTATTGCTTCTGAATAGCTTTTTTTCTTTTTTCCTTTTCCATGCTTATGAGAGCTATCTGACACTTAACCTCTGTCTTCTGATAGCATTCAAATGTAAGTGAACCACAAGAGACTTGTTACTGCAGAATCTGATTTCACTACCTCAGAGGTGGGGCCAACAGTCAGTATTCTCTAATTAGCTCTTGGGTATGGTTGTCTGCTTGTCCTGTAAGATGGCCAGTGCTTACTCGTTCTAGCATTAAAGAATTTCCAGGGGCTGAAAGAGCTCAGTTGTTGGAGTACTTGTTTTTAGAATATGTGAAGCCCCTCAGTTAAATCCCTAGTACAACAAACTGGCAATTGTGGTGCATGCTTGTAATCCCAGGGCTTTGAAGATGTAGGAAAGGGTATCAGAAGTTCAAGGTCAGGGGTTTTCAGGGCTTATGAGATGGTTCATTGGATAAAGGTGCTTGCTGCTAAGCCTGGGGACCTGAGTCTGATTCCCAGGACCTACATGGTAGCAGGAGAGAACTGATTACCTTCATTCTTGACTTCAAGGTAAGTCTGAACTATATGAGATCATGTGTTGAGGGGGAAGAGAAGTGATTATTTCTTAATTGCCCTCTGATTGTCATGAGTTAGGATTTCACATACCAATTTATTGCCCATTGACATCCTGCATTTCACCTATGAAAATTATAGTACAACCCCTATTCTGCAGAGGAAAAAACTGAAGACCAGAGAGGCAATTTCCTTTTACCCAAAAGACGTATGCAGAGAGATCCTCTGTCTGTCCGTCCTTTAGTGCCACTTTGTCCTTGAGGGTCTCACTTTCCAGGAAAAGAGCACTATGCATGCAGCCCTAGAAGAGTTTTGTGTGTGAGAGAGAGTGTGTGTGAGAGTGAGAGAAACCCAGGGCCTTGAACAATTTTTAAATTACGTATGCTTTTGTGTGTGTGTGTAGGTGCCAATGAAAGCCAATTCAGTCCCTGCTGGAGCTGGAGTTCCAGGTGGTTGTGGACTTACTAGTGTGGATCCTGGGACCTGAACTTGGGTCCTCTGGAAGAGCAACACATGCTCTTTATCATGAATCCATCTCTCAAGCTCCTTTTTTTCTTTTTTCTTTTTTTTTTTTGTTTTGTTTTGTTTTGTTTTCAGGCAGGGTTTCTCTGTAGTCTTGGCTGTCCTGGACCTTAATCTGTAGACCAAGTTGGCCTTGAACTAACAGATCTGCCTGCTTCTGCCTCTCTAGTGTTTGGATTAAAGGCATGCACCACCACCAGGCTCCACTTTTTTTTTGTTTTTTTTTAGCTGGGATCTTAGCTATAAATTGTTCAAGGCTGACTTTGAACTTAGAGTCCTATTGCCTTATATAGCTAGAATTACAGGGATGTGTCAGCCTGCTTTAGAGTTTGTAGTTTTCACTTCTTGCATGGTCATTACATTATATTGAAGTGACTTTTAGTTGGCAATGACTTATTTGTTGAAGGAAAGAGTTTGGGTGTAATTGGATAGGATTTATGACTGCATGCTTCTTAAGTATTAATGCGACACTAATGAGACTAAGCAAGATATAACTAGATTTAGGAAGTGGCTTGATCTACTTAATAGCTTCCCCCTCCCCACCCGCAATTCTGCCCATCCTCTGTTCAGGAAGGACACTGGGTTTTCTCTGAATGTTTGCTGAGTTGCTTCTGCATTGTGGGCCTCAAGAACCTAATATGTGAAGCCCCATTGGTGAAATGTTCATCCTTGGGCCTGATGGGTGTAAATAAGCAACGACAGTCTATAAAGAGCCTGAGCTAGGGAAAAGTACAGTGAGGTAGAAGAAAATAGTGCTTAAAACTGGGCTCTAGCTAGGACTACTGTTTCACTCTGGAGGCGGAGAGAGGATTGCTCTGAGTTTTCAGGCCAGCCTGGGCCATAGCTTGAAATGGTCTCAAAAAAAAAAAAAAAAAAAAACAGATAAAAAGCTGCTCTTTTACAATCCTGATAACCTGAACTCAATCCCTTGAACCCATGTTCAAAAGACAGATGTAGGCACTCAACATCTGTAATCCTAGCACTCCTATACCAAGACAGGAAGTGAAAACAAACAAAAAAATCCACCAGAAACTCACTTATGCAGCATAGTGGCAAAAATAAGAGACCCTTTCGCAAATACAAGGTAGTAGAACCACTTCTTCAAAATTGTCCTCTGACCTCCATGCACCATGATGTATGCCCATCCTCTGTCCACTTTACACCAAAGGGAGGGGACTAGACGTTTACCTCAGGCCCTAGGTTCAGTCCCCAGCAGCATATAAATAGCAAAGGAATTCTTGTGTTCATATTTATTTTTTCTTCCCCTGCCCACACTCCCCCCACAAATCTTTTCAAAAGACTTTAAAAAAATAAACACAAGGCTAGGTGGCAACTGTGCATGCCTTTAATCCCAGCATTTGAGAGGCAGAGGCAAGTGAATCTCTGAGTTCTAAGCCAACCTGGTCTTACAGAGTAAGTACCAGGACAGCCAGAGCTATACAAAGAAACCCTGTGTGAAAACACAAACAAACAGAAATCCAGAAAGGGAGGGAGAGAAAATATTGCCACATCAATTCTGATAAGTTTTCTTAAATATGCATGACGTTCCTCTTAACCTCTGAGCCATCTCTCCAGGCCCCTTGTATGACATTCTTAGACTAAGTTGTTTGTTCCCCCCATATACCCACTCTTTCTGCCTCTGCCTCAAGAGTAATAGGATTATGGTCATTTACTACCACACCATTCTTTAAGAATAATATTGTGAGCAAATGATATTCATCACTAACAACCAGTTAAATAATTAACACCAAAGGAGGGAACTAGACATTTATCTGTGTAGGTTTAGTTCCCAGCAGCAAATAAATAGCAAAGGAAGTTTCACTACCTGGTTGTAGATACAAATGTGTCTACAGTGTTCATTCAGGTATGGTCATAGGCCAGACAATTCACTAGCAGGTGACAGATAAAAACAGGAACTTGTGAAAAAGCAAAAAGGGAACTGGTTCTTTGAGTAGTGGCCAGGCAGATAAGCCATGGTCTAGCCTAATAGAAAATGAATGTCTTTACAGCATATCATGTAGCCCAAGCTGGCCTTGAATAGTAGAGTCAAGATGACTGAATTCCTGACCTTCTCCACATCTTAAGTTCTGGTGTTACAAGTGTGTGTTACCATGCCCAGTTCCGTTTTTTTCTGACCTAAAAAAAAGTGTGATTATAGTATGTGTGTGTGGTGTAGTATATGTGTGGTGTAGTATGTGTGTGGTGTGTGTGTGTGGTGTAGGTGCACACTGGGAGTGGTGCATATACCTGTACCCAAGCATGAAGGCCAGAGACATTGTATGTTCATCCAGCACTCTGCCTTATTTTGAAGAAAACTGTCCCTGAATGACATCTCTCATTTCCACCTATGCTGGCAATCAGCAGGCCCCATCAGTCCTCCTGCTCAGCCCCCAACAATTACGGGGTTACAGCGGCATATCATACCCAGCAGCCCGGCATGGTGGCAGGCAGAGGCAGGCGGATCTCTAAGTTCAAGGCCAGCCAAGGCTACACAGAGAAACCTTGTCTAGAACAACCACACCAAAACAAAAATGATCATGCCCAGCTTGTTAGGGTGCTAGGGTCCAAACTTAGGCCCTCAAAGTTGTTTGTGCTTTTAACCACTAAGCAGCCTCCCCACCACCCTGCTTTACTGTTTGTTTTCAAGACAGGGTCTCCTATAGCCCAGGCTAGCTGTATACTCAATGTAGTTAAGGCTTGACCTCCTGATTCACCTGCCTGTGCTTCCTGTGTTCTGGGATTGGGACCAGACGGAGCTGCTGTGAGTAGCTGAGAGGCAGTGCAGTTGACAAGGCTTGAGGAAAGGGCACAGAGACCAGGTAGTTGGGAAGCTGGCACTGGGAGCTGTGCCATATAGTCTGTTTGGTATTCCTGCAATTTAGTGATGCACTTTATATAGCGTAGAGAAACTGAGGCAGGGAGAGCAGCAGTATCCAACTTCTCAGCTGGATGATTTGCCGGCGAGTCAACGCCATCCTCTCTGTGGGTACTTGAAAAAAGCACCCTGGCTTCATAAAGCAAAAATTGCATTAACGAATTATATCTGAAGGGGCTAGAGAAATGGTCCAGGAATTAAGAACATTGGCTGTGTTTCCAAAGGACTCGGTTTAGATTCCCAGCACTCAATGGCAGCTCACAACTGTAATTCCATTCCAAGTGATCTGACACACAGACATTCAGACAATATCAATGAACACAAATTCATAATACATGTGCCACCATGTCCAGCTTTTTGTTAAAAAATTCCATCTTAAACCTGACCTCCCAGAAAAACATACCATGGGGTGGGTGGCCTCTTCACCCTCCTTGGTTCTTTTGTTTTTATGTAGAGCAAATAGCTGATTTAACTGGAAGTGAGAGAAGCTCCCAAGAGTTAAAGGGTCTCCTAGGAGGGAACCTCCAGCTTCTTGTTTCTCATGATCACTAAACTAGGTTTTGTTTGAAGACACATTTCCACCCGACCCCCACCCCACACCTTTATTTTTAGGTTCTGGGAATTGAACCTAGGGCCTCATATGGTGGGAAAATGCCATAACCACAAATCTATATTTTAAACTTTTATTTACGACTGTGTTCATATATGATGTGGAAGGTCGGGCATTGAGGTACAGGTCTCAGGAAAACATGAAGCCAGCTCTCTTTTGTGTGTATGGGGTCCTTGGATTGTAGTCAAGGTAGTCAAAGTTGCCTGGCAGGAACTTTTACCTGCTGAATTATCTCACTAGCCCTTATTTTGAGATAGTTTGCTAAATTTTGTAGGGTGACCATGACCTCACTCCATAGCTCAGAGAGAACTTGGATTTCACAGCAGGGTAGAAGCCAGCATGACCTATGTAGGGAAACTAATTAGAAAAAAAATAAAAACTTGATACACATACAACACCAACAAAAACGCCCATAGCTGACTTCTGTGTGAGACAGGGTGTCACCCAGCCCAGGCTGGCCTCAAGCTAAGCTTCCTTACCTCCAATTCCAAGTGCTGAAATTACTGGAGTGCAACACCATACTAGCTCTCCTACTGCTCGGTTGTAGGAAAATATATGAAGGCTCCTGCCTCTTAACCATAGCTTGAGATTATAATTGCTATTAAGTAGAAGCCTCTGAACTTGAAGTCAAGGAGTTTTAAAAAAAAAAATCATCGGGGCTGTTGAATTCATGAATTCACAGCAGCTGTGACTTGAGTTTCTCTGTGTAGCCCTGGCTGCCCTGGAACTTGCTCCATAGACCAGGCTGGCCTTTAACTCAAGTTTCTCCCAAGTGCTGGGACTAAAGGTGTCTACCACCATGCTTGGCTTGTTTTGGTTCATGAAGACAGGGGCTTCTGTGACCTGGAACTCACTATGTGGATCAGCCTGGCTTTGAACTGTGGCCATCCTTCTGCCCTTGCCTCCTGAATGCTGAGATAACAGGCTAAGGCTGTACTTGTATTATCATATTACCATCTGGAGTCACTTAATAGGGAGCCACAGATGCGTGAGTGTCATGAACTTACCCCTCCTGAAAGAGTTTTGAGGTGCATTTGCCCTAAGGAGCTGTGTGATAACAGGATGACCATTTAAAGGGTTAGGATAAGGAAGAGACTGAGCTTTCTGTAAGGCCAACTCAAAGCTCAGTCAATGAGAACCCTTGCCTGCCTTCAGAGTGCTCACTGTACAGCTGACTTTCTTCTTGTTCATGTGTGTGTTGTGTGTATGTAAATAGTTAACCTGTGCATGTGTCTATGGAGGCAGAGGCCTTTCTGTTTCATATAACCTTATCTTTTGAGACGGGGTCTCTCATTAAGCCTGGCACTCACCAGGTAGCCTGGCTGGCTAATGGGATCCTCCTGGGTGTTTGTTTTTAGGGAAGTGTTGTTTGGATCTTGTGTAGCTTACTGGAACTCATTTCCTTTTGGAATTTTTCGTTTGTTTGGATTTGATTTGGGGTTTTCTGTGTGGTTTGCGTTTTGAGGTAAAATCTCATGTTGTGACTCAGGCTGGCTACACAGCCTTTTTGCATGGGCTGAGATTACAAACTTGCACCACCATACCTAGCTAACTTAATTTGGCTTTGATTTTTATCATTGGGAGGGCTCTTAAATCGGGGTGACTTGGATTTTAATACTTATAATTAGCAACTTTTTATTTTCCTGAAAAATTCAACATATCAGTGGTTTGAAATTTAAGAATAATGGTATTATCTAAATTTTCAGTGACTAAAACTTGGAATGGTGGAGTGAGAGATCTTAGCACTTGAAAAGCTGAGCTAGAAGGCTTGCTACAAAGTCAAGGCTAGCTTGGGCTACATAATTTAAGACTAGCCTAGGCTACAAAGTGAATTGAAGGTCTGCCTCACCTACGTAGTGAACAGAGAATTCCAGAGAGTCTTGTACAAATGTAGGCCTCCTTTTCGTCTTTGTGAACTGACACCTGCGTGAGTGCCTGGCTTACCGCTTCCTTCTGCCTGTGTGTTAGGTTCCAGAGCACTGTGCAAGTGAGCAGGCTGCAAGATCTCATTAACCGAAGCAAGATGGCCAGGTGCAGAGGACGGTTTGTTTGCCCAGTGATCCTGTTCAAAGGCAAGGTAAGGCTCGCTTACAACCTCACTTGCTGTCCTCTGTCCTGTAGAGCCTTTGTTCCCATACAGCCAAAGGCAGGGTGGTTGGTTGTTGACCTGGTAGTGTGGGAGACAGGCCAGAGAAATAGACTAGTTCTGACTGAAGGAAGATTTCACATAGGGAAGGGATGTGATGCCAGAGCCTACCACATGCTGTAGAGCTAGACAGCCTAGGTCAGATCCTGGTACTTATTACCTGTACGTGGCCTCAGTTTATTCTATACGCTTGCATCATTGGTTTACAGAGTAGATTAAATCAGATAATATTCTACTGTTTGTGCCTTCTTTCAATCATGTGATTAGCCAAGTACTTATTGAATGTGTACTTTGTCACAGGACTTGAGATATATCATCCTGTAAAGCAGACAAAAGTCCCAACCCTTGCAGTTCATGTGCTCAGCAGGATTGCTAGGATAGCCAAAATGAATCTCTTTATCTGCCTTACTGTCCTTTAGTTCAGAGTGGTTAAATAACTTGACCAAGTTTACACAGCCAGAGAACTAGGATTTGAGTCAGGCATGGCAGTGCATGATTATAATCTCAGTCATAGAGGCAGGACGATCAGGAGTTCATGGTCAGCTTTCTGTCTTATACAGAAGAATGAGAAATACATTTGTCTTGATCTCTGAGCATTTGTCCTGGCCATTTGATGTGAATTTGCAAAAGTGTCAGTGTGGAGACATTGATGTAATTTTCAGCTCTGAGCTAAAGCAAAGACCTGAGTGGAGCTTTGTCATTAGGTAAATACCAAGCAACTCCTGATTTTTTTGTTTGGTTTTTTTGTTGTTGCTATTTAAAGACAGGGTTTTGCTCAGTAGCCCAGGCTCTCCTTAAACTACAGAATTCCTCCTGCCTCACCCTCCCTGAGTTCTGGGATATTCTTTAAGCTTCCATCAGAGTTCCCTCCCATCCCCAGGATCAATTTTAGCCTCATGCCTTAAGAATGTGGCAGGTTGAAATACTTCAAAAGGTAAGACTTTTCAGATCTACTCTGTCAATGGATTGTGAAATCCTAGCAAATAAATTTTCTTTACTTGTCAGGTCTGTAACACAAGCAGAAAAAAAAACAAAAAGTAGTCTACTTCAGCCTCTTAAATTCTGGGGCTCAGCATTTATTTAATGTGTGGGCGTGTGTGGCCTATATGTGCACATAAGGGCTTGAAAGCTAGGAGTCGGTGGTTGGGTCTTGTTTCTCAATTCCTTTTCACCTTTTCTGAGACAGTATCTCTTGAAACTAGAGTGGACCCATTCAGTGGTGCTCACTGGCCAGTCGGCTCTAGCTATATGCTGTTACTACCTCATAGCCCTAGGATTGCAGGTGTGCACTGCTACACCCGGCTTTTTATGTGGGTTTTGGAGACACAAACTTAAGTTCTCATACTTGCACAAGGACTTTACCAACTAATTTTTCTTTGAGACAGGATCTCACTTTTTGTAGCCCAAATTGGCCTTAACCCTCATTCTCCAGTATCCAATTCCAAATGTCTTCCCAAAGATTTCAAACCTGCACTGCCACATCCAGCAGTTGACAGTTTCAGCTGTTTGGGGGGATGATGTTAGCCTCTACCATAGTACTTTCTGCTTAGACCAGAAGGAAATTCAGTCCTAACCCTTCTCCATGGGCTTCTGGGACAGAGTGTATAAGCAGGGATTGGCACATAAGTATATGCTCTGTGGGAAGATGCTATCCGGGAGTAGTAATGGTCCCCTGGCAGGGTTCTGGGAGACAGTAAGGTGCTGCTTGGAGCTCAAACACAGGGGGAGAGCAGGCTACATCTCCAAGAACACACTCAGCCTGCCCCAAGTGATACCCAGCTGCTTATATTTTACCTGCTCTCACCCCCAGCAAGAGCCAGACAGTTGACCCAGTGGTTCCCACCTGCACCCATTTCGTGCAGCAGCCAGCGTGTTACTTCTGTTACCGTATAGAAAGATGAGGGCCCTACAGTAAGGCAGTATTTTGTAATCTTTAGGAAACCCACTTTCTACTGCCAGATTGCACGACCCATTCAGAAAGGAACTTCAGCTGCTCTGTCACCTTACATTTTCCCTTTTCTCTTACTGCATTGGGGCCGTTCTCCCAGCCTTCAGTCAAATTAGATTACCATGTTTCCATGTCACTAGACATCTCCCCTTCCCTTCGACAAACCACTGGATTACAACAAACTAAAGACATAGCCTTAAAATTAAGTAATGAAGGTTATAGGCCAGCAACATGGCTCAGTAGGTAAAGAAATGTGCCCACTGTACAAGCCTGGCAACCTGAGTTTGATCTTAAGAACTCACATAAAAGTGGATGGAGAGAGCAAAACAGAATCGTCCTTTAATACACACTGTGGCATATATTCCCACAAACACACACATCATGCAGATATACACATAGTCTTTTTAAAGAAAGATACTGTTCCTTGGCTTTTGGAATTCCAACTCTCAAAATGATCCTTTCCATGATGAAGAAAGTCAAAGAATACGTAAGCAAGGAGGGTGGGGATATAGTTTAGTGGTAGAGCACTGTGCTAGCATGTACAGGGTCCTGGCTTCCATCTCCCACTCCCCCTGTTTTGTTTTTTTAAAGAGCCCAATAATAGCTATTATATATTTCCTTGATTGATTTTGGGGGTTTGCTTTGGTTTTTTTGTTGTGTGTTTTGAGATAGGGTCTATGTAGCCCTGGCTGTCCTAGAACTTGCTATGTAGATCAGGCTGACTTTGAACTCAGATCTGCTTACCTCTGCCTCCTGAGCATTGGAATTAAAGGTATACACTGAGATTCCTTAAATTTTTGTTTGTTGTTTTATTGGTTGGATTTTTTGTTTTGCTTTTGACATAGTCTTATGTAAGCCTAAGCTGGCCTCAAACCCACTATGTAACTTCAGCTGGCCTTGAACTTCTGATGCCCCGTCTCTGATCTTAAGTGATAAGATTATATAGCCACATATCATCATGACTGCTTCAATAATTTCTTTTAAAAACTTAAGATCACAGGTCTTTTCATTACTTCCCTCAGTATAAAAGTTACTTTCTATGCTAAAAAGTTTCGAATTAATAGTTAACAGGCCCTTGCAGGTATGTGTGTTTGGGCCAGATCGCAGCCTGCCCCTCGTTGTATGACCGTTTACGTCTCTTAACTTTGCTGAGCCAGTTTTCCCTTTCTTCATCATGAAATCGTGCTGCCTGCCACGCTGGCCTATGGCCTTGTGAGAATTCAGTGAGAATAGACTCATTTGTCAGGACTCTGCCCAGTACCTAGTATACGTGTACATCCTCCAGGTCTTACTCATCATTGAAAGTAATACCGCTGGGATTGGGAGGGAATGAGGGAGGGGGCAACAGCTGGGATACAAAATGAATGAACTGCAATTAATATAAAAAATAAAAATTTGATTAAAATGTAAAAGCTATTTTTAAAAGAAAGTAATATTGCTGCCTCAAATTTAGGAGAGAGACTCCTTTGGTAGAGTCTGCAGGCTGATAAGTTCTAGGCATCCTTCAGGCTGACGGCAGTGTTGTCAATGCTGGTAAGGAGCACCTGGCACTCTGTAAACTCTGCATGCTTCAGAAATCTTCTGATCCTGAAAATGCTGTTTGTCTCCCAGCACATTTGCAGGTCGGCCACACTGGCTGGATGGGGAGAGCTGTATGGACGCTCTGGATACAACTATTTTTTCTCAGGTGAATACTGACTGAACAGCCTTTTGTGGGTCTAAGAGTGGTCTAGTCAGAGGGACTAGACCGGCCATGGCCACAGTGGTATGAGAAGGTATGATCAAGCATGGTTAGAGGCCAGGCCACTCCTCTCAGCAGAAACCAGGAATTCACTTCAGAGATAAGCAGACTGCCACACAGAAGGGCATGTGGCCTTGATGAAGACATGAGGGCTGAACCTGGGAAAGGGGCAGGTTGGCTTCATCTGCACTTGGCCCTGCAAAGATGCCACCAGCCTCAGTGCTGACAGACCGGTTTCTCTGGCAGGGGGAACAGATGATACCTGGGCAAATGTAGAAGACGTCTCAGAAGAGGACAGTGGTCTTCGGTCAGTGTGGGTTTACTGTGGGAAGGAGCTTGGGTATTGGGGATAGTTGGCAGGTTGGTTGGTAGTAGCCATGCTCTTCTGTCAGTGGGTATTCATCTCCATAGATAAGTGGATTGGCTCTTTGCCCCTCTCTTTCAACTGTATATCCCCAAAATAGCACTGTTGAAGTCCACCCAGTAGCTTCATCAAAACACTGTTGGATACCTGAGCAGTCAGCAGCCAGGATCACAGCACGTGATGAACTCCAGGTTTCTGTGCCACAGGACTAAGGGTGGCTCTAGATGTCTTTGTTTAGAGCCCTAACAGTGATAATACGCAGCGGTTCTGCCAAGTATGAACCTGTCAGGTATCACTCAGCACACCTGGCTCTGTCATCTTATAGGGTTGGGGTAAAATCCTCATGTAACCACTATATCCCACAATTGAATTTTGAGTCACACGTACCCTTTTTTCTTTCTTCTCTGGGTGTGTATTTGTGGGGCTCAGGGGGAACAGCATTTGAGATGGTCTCATAAAACCACAATGGTTGGCTCTGTATTTTGGTTTTTTGAAACAAGATCTCATGTAGTCCAGCCTGGCTTTGAACTTCCCGTGTAGCCAAGGTCCTGGTTCTGTCACATTTCCTAAGTCTTAGGACTATAAACATCCAGCACTGTGCTCCTTTAAAGGAAAAACGCGCTGGTTCACACTCTACTCTTTCAAATGATATTTAATGAACAAGACTACAAACTTCCTTTGTGTGGTTTTTGCCACTAGGAAAGTCTAAAGCTGACACCCAGTACCTCTGGAATGCACATGAGCACCCTAGAAAGATCAGCTGCCCAAATTGTGGCTCAGGTACTTTCCTGTGCCCAGCCTCTGCAATGGGCTTTGAAAGCAGCAGTAGCTCTGGCTTGTGCTCAAGAATGTTTGGCTTCCCCTGAGGTCAGGTGACGTCTGCCTTGGCCAGGTCATCTACAGCATACAGCTCTTAGTGAGGCAACTGACTGCTGGCAGTGACCAATGGGCAGGCATTAAAAACACATTGCAATGCCTGTTTACTCTTTCCCTACTGCCATATCTGCATGGCTGACCAGAAAGTAGCCTGAGAATTTGAAGGGTTTTTTTCTCCCCTTTTTGCTTCATAGGCCTGTAAGTGGAAAGAATTCACTTACCTAGTTTTTCACAATCAGTTGGTCAAATCACCCTAAAAAGTTTTTATCTAAAAGTTGAAGAATTTCAATTTGTTATATTCATAAGGTATATGACCAGAAATGATCCTAAATGGAAGGTAAAAAGGGAGATGGAGATGAACTCTAATGGAAGTGTAAAGAGCCTCAGCCACCAGCTCAATGCTTTTTAGAACTGAGATTATCTTGAGTCTTCTGGCTTAATGTCAAGCAGTACAGAAAGCTCTTTCCCACTCTGGCTGCAAATTGCTCTTCTTTGAAACATGTTCCAAGATAGGGATAATCTCTTGGAAAGTCATCCCCCTCCAGCTCTGACTTCTGGAGAACCGAACACAGGTTTTCATCTATACTTCCTAAAATAGCTCCCTACCCCATACTGCAGTGAGTCAGCATGGCTCTCAACCTCTTTCTCTGGCCATTTATTTCAGAAGTGGTGACACACACCTTTTTGATAAGGTGAGAGGCTGTGATATCAAACTGCTTCGATACCTGTCAGTCAAGTATATCTGTGACCTGATGGTGGAGAACAAGAAGGTGAAATTTGGCATGAAGTAAGTACAGGGTATCTGGCATGAAGCAGGCTTGGGCTTTGTGTTGACAGTTTGCAGGGCTGATACATAGTGTGTGGCCATCCTGACATGATGGGCTGGCGTGAGGGCCATCTCTGCAGCCTCTCACTGCCTCTAGAAATAGCCCTCTGCAGTAGGTCCTGATGGCCCTTCATATATACGTATGTGCTGGTGCATATGCACTGGAGGCCAAAGATTGATGTCAGATGTCTTCTCTGGTCATTCTCCACCTGATTTTTCAAGGCAGGAGTCTTTCAGTAAACCTGGAGCTCACCAGTTCAGCAGACCTGGTTGGCTAGAAAGCCAAAGGGATCCTCCTGACCCTACTTTCACATCACTGTGAACTCAAGTGTTCATGCTGCTATAGCAAGTACTTGACCGACTAAGCCATCTTCCCAGCCCCTGTTTTTGTGGGAGTTTTTTGATTTTTGTTACTTTGCTTTTCTCTTTTTTTTGAGATAGAGTCTTAAAATACAGCCCAGGCTATATTCCTTAAACTCACTCTGTAGCCCACACTGGCTTTGAATTTGTGAGGATCCTTTTGGCTCAGCCTCCCAAATCCTGGGATGACAGGTGTGCAACTACTCTCAGCTACATGTTCCATGTTTAGGAGTGGCCTTTGGAGGTAGAGAAGTCCTTCCTACTGTCCGGCTCTGTCCCACCCTCAGGACCAAGAGTGGATGTGCCTCATGCCTCCATGGAGCTGATGATATGGAAGGTTATCCTCCAATCCTTGGGTACTGGTTGAGGCCTGCTGTTTTGTTAGAGTAAAAAAGAGCTCTCTTACTTGAATTGTTCAAATGGGGACAGGGAAGCATTCTTAATTGCTTGCTGCTGAGGGTATCATTCCTAAATCTGAAGGACAGCTTTTAGCACAAGTTCATTTTAAGAAATTGTAACATTCATTTGGGAAACAGTTGTGTGTGTGTGTGTGTGTGTGTGTGCCTGTTGGGATGCCATAACACATATCCCTGTCTTGTAGTGTAACCTCCTCTGAGAAGGTGGACAAAGCCCAGCGTTATGCAGACTTCACTCTCCTCTCTATCCCATATCCAGGTAGGAGACCAGGGTCAAACTTTCTGTGCCTAGGTGTCCTGGTTGCTGTCTGGGAGGAATTGTCAGGCAGCATGGACATTTGGGCCCCAAGTCAAAGCAGGCAGGCTTTATAGAGTCCGACAGGGCCCTGCAAAGTTGTATATTTATCCAGGGAGTGGTGGTCAGGGATGGGCCCTGGTTTCTGTACTCGTGAACCACAATCTTGAGAAAGTTAATTCTCCTCTGTGCTTCAGGTTCCTTCAGGTAGCAGTTGGGACTTGGAAAAGTTTAACTCGGGCATTTGTTATAAAGACTAGGTCTTGCATATCCATATGGTCTATGCATGTACAAGGAAATGACATTTCTGTACTCTGTCAATCATCACTCATGCTGCTCTGGCCCATGTGGTGTGTGCCTACTCATGTATGTCCAGAGCTTTTTGGGGATATCACCTCAGACAGTGCTGTTTGTTGAACAGAAAAACAGAAAGTGCTGTCATCAGTAATTGCACAGCAACCTATATTGTAGTCCACTTTCTTATCTACAGAGCAACTTTAGAGGTCTGCTACACAGACCTCTGTCTATAGCTAGGCTGTGTTCTCACACTGGAAACTGGCGCTGTGTAACTAGTTCCCCACTGTCCCTGCCTGGTCACGGGAGTACCTTCCTCCTCTGAAACCTCTTTGGCTTCTCAGCACTGCCTTCTTCAGTCTGGGCTTGGGCCTTATGTCCTAGTGTCAGAGATACATGGCTAGTAGTGAGGCTTGGCTGCTGTAGCCTCTCACAGAACTGTAAGGTCGGCATCCTTAAAGCATCAGACAGCCAATGCTCTTCAGACCCACTCTTCCTCTATGCCAACTCATGACACTTTTCTGCCAGCTCTGTGTTTACTCTGTGGGACTAGCTGTAATTCCTGCCCTTGGCACTAGGTTCCCTTGAACAAGCCCCCCAACTTCACTGAGCATCATTTCCATCTTTTATAACATGGGAAGAGTGACACATTTCAGAATAAAGTGGGAGATTCAGCCCTAATAACTTGGCAAATTATGGTTCTTAATGAGGCATTTGTGGGAAGAAAGGCTCTTGAGACCTTTTTCTTGCCTAAGAGCAATTTATGGGCTGGTGTAGGTTACAAAAGATGCCACTGGGCTTAGACAGTGCTGGATCCACACTGTGGTCTTTCTTCAGAAGTGCACACTTTTTACTTGATGCCCTTGTTTGTATTCTGTGCTAGAGCAATCATTGGCTCTATAGGTATTTTTCAGACTTAGGATCCTCCTCCCAGGAGAGGCTACTAGGGAACCAAAGAATAGTATTGCATGAGAATAGATGGGCCCAAACTCCACTGCACAAGACTTAAGCAGTTCCCTTTGAAGTGAATTGTTACTGTCCCCTACTTTTGCCTTTACTGTCTTGCCCACTACTAGATTCAAAAGCTTTTTGTAGTCTGTTTTAATTTTGTCATTTTTCTCACAAAAATAGTGTGTGCATCATAGGCTTTGTCATAAATCAGCCTGGGGCCTGTGGTGTCTATCTAGCAGTCAAGGTTTCAAAAAGCAGAACACTTCATGGTGCCGTAAGAGATAACTGCTGCCTCCTCTTAGCCCAGGCTCATAAGCTCAAGCCTCTGTCTGATAGTTATAGCCGTTCTTTCCCCTAGTGAGGCACCCTGACATAGGCTGAAGTATTATGACTAAAGGCTATCTACTGACTTCTCAGTCAGCTTTAAGCCTAGGAGATTAGTATGTGAAATGAAAGCCAGGTTGGGCTCATGGGAGATCTCACCTTCCTCTCTACCTATAGACCCTATTTTTCCCTGAGGCAAGCCCAGGGGTTGCTGTAGAGTTCCCTGGGAATTTAGCCTCTGACCTCTCAGAGGATTAAGAATTTGTTACCTTCCACAATCTCACTGGAATTGGTGTAGCCAAAGCCATGTACATGCAT
This sequence comes from Pachyuromys duprasi, assembly GCA_028658305.1. NCBI lineage: Eukaryota > Metazoa > Chordata > Mammalia > Rodentia > Muridae > Pachyuromys > Pachyuromys duprasi. The sequence goes on along the minus strand of CM053761.1, from coordinate 29,160,100 downwards.
TAGCTAAGGAACTCAAGAGTAACTCTTAAGAAGCTGTTCAAGTGCCTTCCCCTACCCTGTGATTTGATGCCATAGGAGCCTACTGACTACTCAGCAAAGTGGTTGTGTTTACCCAACAAAGGCAGGGGCAAGCCTCATCTAACCAAGGCTGCTGGCTGCTGTTGCTGAGCATGGTGGTGCATTCAGGAGGCAGAGATAGGTATGTTAGTTCAAGGCTGCATAGATAGTTTATCCATGATAGCCTGAGCTACATAGACCCTGTCTCAAAAAAAAACAAAAACAAAAAGCTGGTTGGCCAAGCCAAAGTCGGCACTAAGAGCTCCTGTCACAGGAGCAGTGATGTCGGTTATGTAGCCATTTGAATGTTACAGGTACACGAGCAGCTGGTCAACTGACTGTACTGTTTTATATGTATTATTGCATTTCAGCCTAAAGCAGCCATTCTGCAAGTAGGAAAACCAGGGCTTTATGACATTTCCCAACTTCTTTCCAGTCACAGATTTGGGTAAAACTGCACTTTTGAGGTTGGGCTTGCCTTCACAGCCTCTTCTATGCTCTGTTGCCGAGGGCTCACCTGACAGAGTTTCTTAGGAGTCTGATAAAGTACCTTCACCCACCAGGTTGGCAGTAGTGCATTGAGCACATGTCAGTTTGCAGGCACTATCCATGTCTCACTGGAGTAAGGACATGCAACCCTCTCTGAAACCTGTAGTTTTGGATTGCTACCCCCATTTCGGAAGAAGATGCCTCACTTTCTGTAAGAAAGTGGACTCCTGCTGTGAGCACCACCTTTATCTGCTGGGCTTGATACTAGAAACTTGTAGTATAAAGAGCCCTGCAGTGAGAGAGGCATCACAGATAGTGTGAGGATAATTGGGACCTTGAGTAGCTGGAAATAGTGATGCCGAGAGCTTGCTCTGCGCTTGAGTTCACTCTTCCAGTCAGCCTCAGCCTTCCCAGGACCACCAGAGCAGAGGCTGGGTGAGCATGTTGCTCCCAAGTTCTCTAGCACCTAGGGCGGAAGGTGGCCAGGAGTAAGTCTCAGCAGCTTTTTGACCAGGGTAGGAAATGCTGGAACTTTGCCTTCTTTTCCAGGCTGTGAATTCTTCAAGGAATATAAGGATCGGGAGTACATGGCTGAAGGGCTCATATTTAACTGGAAGCAGGTATGGTTAACAATATTCAACCATGTTTCTTTGTAACAGGATATCACAAAGAGGTAAATAATTTTTTCCAGGGATAATTCTACCCTTTTCTTTGTTGTGCCTGCCTGAGTTAGTCTCAGCACTTCTTTCTCTTCTCTGCTGCTTACATATGTGTGTTAATGAATGTCTCACAGCACACCCTTTCCTCTCCCCGTTTTTCATGGCTGCCTCTCCATAAAGGAATGTCTTCAAAGCCAGGTTAGGAAGGCCCTTCCTCTGAAGGACCGTTCTGAAGACTGGAAGCAGCATTGGTTTTTTTTGGCAGCAGATCGTGCACCGTGGGAGCCTCCAGAGGCTGAGTGCAGCTTGCTATTATTGCTTGCAGCTTCAGATACCTCAGTATCTGACAGATAAACTTCATTCAGCCATAGTGACCTGATCACTTTGCTTTTTAAGCTATCAGTTCCAGAGTAGCCCAAGCATCTGGCCCGGGAGAAGGAAAGCACTTAGGAGGGCTATCCTACCTGTGATGGACGTAGCTTTAGGGCTGGGACCTGTTGCCACAACTACATTTGCTAGCCAATTTCATCTCACAGTGTCATTCTGTCCTTAGGACTACGTCGATGCCCCATTGAACATCCCTGACTTCCTGACTCACTCTCTGAACATTGACTGGAGCCAGTATCAGGTGAGGGGGGCCTGATCTTGCAGGCAGGATGAGGGGATGGTGTGACCAAGGGGTTCTGTTGCTTATCCTTTGAGACTGTTGTGCAAATGTTGTGTTGTGTTCTGACATCCCACAGCACAGACAAAGAGGAACTGCTTGTTTTGAAATGTCTTTATTTGTACTTTTTTTTTTTGGACACAAGGTCTTACTGTATAGCACTAGTAGACCATCAGGCCAGCCTTGAACTCAAAGCTCCTCCTGAGTACTGGGATTAAAGGTGTGCAACATCACATACAGCTTTGCTTGCCTGCTCTTGACCCAGAGAGTTAGTCTTCCGAATGTAATTTCAGTGAATTTGTGTCCACCAGGGGGATCTATTTTCAGGGGACCTCACGAAGTCTACTTTCCACATCTGGCCTTAGCACCTTTTCATTTTTCTTTTTAATGTGTTCTGTTAGAGAAAGTGCAGAGCTGCCTGACCTCATTTGACTGTAGAAACCTTAATGATGGAGCTGGCTCTCCACACTGTTTAACCCTCACCAGCTGACAGCTGTTGGGAGTCTCCCTTGCTGCTTTCCTCAGAGAGGACAAGTAGCTCTTCTGCCACCTTTTCTATGTCCTGTTCTGTTGCCTGGCTTCCCTCTTCTCAGCTTCCTCCTTTCTGGCTGACACCTTGCCCTTCAGGATTTGGCTCTGCATCCACTTCAGGAAAACTTTCTGATTTGCCTCCTCTCCCCATTCCTGATGCCTGCATCTACCTTCCCATTAACCCCCTGGGTTTATCTCTCATGGAATTTTCCTCTGTGCTTGTAGTCATTGGTTTAGATTGCTGCTCTGGGAGCTCCATGAGGACAGAGGACCCACAGCTTGTGTATCTCCTTCCCATGTGCCTATACAGAAAGCCAGGAGTTGGGGCATATTCCTATCATCCCTTACTTAGGATCATTCTAAGCGTGAGGTTAGCCTGGACTATTTAGAAGACTGTGTCCCAACTCACCCATCAAAAACATCCTGCCTTGCTACCATTTTCATTTGTGCCCTGGATTGAACAATTCCTACACGGTCTTAAGTTTTCTTTTCCTCAGACTTGCCTTGCCTGCCTGCCTGCCTGCCTCTTAGGCAACTAGAGGACCTCTTTCTCCTGTGTGTGATACCAGGAAAATAAGGACTGAATTTGTCTTAACCTCAATTATCTTCTGCCATGTGGATTCCTGGGAATTGAACTCAGGTCATCAGACTTGGTGGCAAGTGCCTCTCTGGCATGGATTTATCTCCTCTCTGAATAAATAACCCTAATCACAGTTTAGATGGTCAGACAATTGAGCATATGCAGAAGGGAGATGTCAGGAGTCCCCCTACACAAGTGTCTCTGTAAGAGAAACAGAGGGAAAAGCAGCAGGTGCTATTCATTGTGATCTGAAGAGTAGGCTTATGAGGTACTATACCCTGTGCTATGGTTTCACAGATGAAATGACCAAGGAGAGCCTACAAGCTGTTCAGTTTGTGTGCAGAGCTCTCAGATGGCCTCTACCCTAAGCTGCTCTTCTGCTGTTCTCTCGGGAGCTGCTTGTTTTCCATACAGATGCCAATTAGATGTGACGATTTACTCAGCATATGAGGTGACAGGCGGGGCTGTGTGTGCTGGTCCTAAGGCTGTCTCCTCTAGGGAGGAAGGAAGAACTCTGCTGAGTAGTTGGTGGTGCTGCAGTTGGGCTCCGTGGCCTTTTCCTAGGGTTAGCATCTAGACCTCATTAGGATCCCTGAGCATAAGAGTTCTCTAAGCAGGCATGGCAGAGAGAAGCAGGCCAATGGCTAGCTGATTTCAGAGCATGGACACTACTGTGATTTCAGGCATGATGGTGGCAGGATGGCAGGTCAAAGGGGTGTATATCATTTCTCCTATGTCATCTTCAGCCTGGAGTGTGCTCTGTCTTCTCTGCATGTTAGCTTGGGGGTCCCAGATTCTCGAATACTTTACCTCATTGGGGGATGTTAACTGTCATTGACGCCACTTTGCGCTCATTTTTCTCTGCTCCTAGAGGCCTTTGCATGATACGTGGGATGAGATGAAGGGCAGACCTAGGTTTTTAGCATTTTGCCAGGCCCTTTCATTCAGTAGTTCCCTCACATTTTTGGTATTTCTTACTCCCCTGTAACCCTGATAGTCTGGTGGTACCAGGCCCATCCCTCAACTCCGCTTGAGTGGCTTTGGGCCTTCCCGGTGCAACCTCCCCACAGATACCTAGGCCCAGCCCTGGGGACATGCTGTCTCTCTCTGATCAAAGTCTCCCTTAGATCTGCACTGCTTGGCACTCTGCAGAGCCCCAGGCCTTGGTGCCTGTCCTCCCCATGCTGCTGCTATCGTCACAGCAAACCTAACCTCAGGTTTCCTGCTGTATGGCTCCTGTCCTCCACAGAATCCCAGCTCAGAGGAGATCTCTTGGCAATAGTGTCTGACATGTTGAGCCAGATGCAAAAAGAGATACCCCTCATATTTTTGCTGGTAATGATTTTATTAGTGCAATGCTGTAGCAGGTCTCTAGAGCTGCTGAAAGTGGGTCAGAACTCTCTGGGGGCGTGGGAGGGTCAGGTAAATGAGTCTGCTTTGAATTCCTGGGAAAACCATTGCAATTACAGGTGCCTATTCCCCTCCCCCCCAGGGAAGTGCTCTCTCGTTGGCATGCGCCACCCTCTCTACACAGCCCAGAAACGCTGATAGGCGGTTGTGTCTTAAGAGAGCAGAGGCTGTCCCCAGCCAGGGAAAACGGCTCTGCAGAACTGGGTCAGGCCCCTCCATGGAATTCAGATTGGGAGTGGGCTGCTCCACAGTGCCTGGTTGAGCTCTCACTTGGCTTGAACAGATTCATGGCAGTAGTTACTTCCTGCTCCCACTTAGTGAGCCTCTTATTAAAAAAAAAAATCTACTAAATAGAAAAAACAGTGTGGCGCTGAACATGGTGATACATATGTATAATCCCACCACTCAGGAGGCAGAAGCAGAAAGATGGTGAGTTTCAGACTAACCTAGGCTAATACAGGAAGACAATCACTAAAAAAGAAAAGGGGGCCAGCCAGATGGCTCAGTATGTAAAGATGGTTGCTGCCAAGCCTGACAGCCCGAGTTTGATGCCCTGAACCCATGTAGAAGTGGAGAGAACTAATCCTCAAAAGTTCTCCTCTGACCTTCACACCAAAGCCATGGCAGGAGTACATCTTGTTCTTGTCATTTAATGTGTTTTGCCTGCGTGCATGTCTGTGCACCTCTTGGGTGCAATGCACATGGAAACGAGAAGATACCAGGTCCCTAGGAATCCCCTCAGAGCTGCAGTTACAAATGTGGGTACAGGAAGCTGAACCCTGATCCTCTGATCCTGTAAGAGCCCAGTGCTCTTAACCACTGAACTATCTCTTATTTCTCTCTTGCTCTCTCTTTCTGTAAAACAATGAAAACAAAGAGCATACAGTGAGCAGCAGTAAAGGTGAATGAAACCATGATTGGGAAGGTTGGTATTTGTATTGGTTTCCATGGGTATAATGGCAGATGAAATTATGACTGTTTGGAAACATGAGCAGCCACTTGTGTGTGCTTTCTTGAGCACCTGCTGAAAACTTTCATTTCTCACTCTCAGAGCACACTGAATAAAGGAGAGCTCTTGGAGCTGAGGATTGAGTGTCCCAAGTTATTTGGGGTTTGAGGCCTGTAGCTTAAGACCAAAAGCCTTGTATACTTGGCTGCCCCCCAAAAAACAATGCTTGGCACCATTTATTAGTTTGAGATAGGGTCTCATGTACCAGGCTGGTGTAGCTGACATTGGCCTTGAATTCCTGATCCTCCTTCCTAGGCTTGCTGAGGACTGGGATTACAAGGGTATATCATCACATCTGGCAGCATTTTTGTTAGATTTTTGGTGGTAGGATGGAACCTGGCATCTCTTAAGTGCCAAAACGTGCTGTGCCCCAGCTGGTATTTGTATTTGTTTTGGGATTTTTCATACTTGGTATGTAGCCAAGACTCGCCTCAAACTCCTGTTCCTCTTGCCTCCTAAGTAAATCCTGAGGTCATAGGCATGTGTCATCATGTACAGTGATTTGTTTTGCTTTGTTTTAGTATTTAAAATTCCAAATTGTAATTGATATTTATTTCTCGATCCTTTTTTGTGTTTTGTCCAACAGAGTTGGGACCTGGTGCAACAAACACAAAACTACCTGAAACTGCTGCTTTCCATTGTTAACAGGGATGGTGAGTTTCTCCCAGCACCCCAAACCTGCGAAGTGCTGGTCAGGAACGTGGGATCAGGCCTCCATGAATCCCCAAAAACAAAAAAAGACTTTTCAGGCTAGATTCCTTCCCAGGATATGCTGATAACTTACTCTAGGCTGGTGAGATGGCTATGTGGAAAACGCACTTGCTGCATAAACTTGATGAGTTGGGTACCATGTCTAGGACCATGGTGGGAGATGAGAACAAATTCCTACAAGTTGTTCTCTGACCTTGGCCTGTGCACGCTCATGTGTACCCACACAATTATAATAAACAAATACAGTTAAAGAGACCTTCAACTAAAAGAGATGCTAGAAACCAAGACAGATTGGGGAATAACCGTGGACGGGTACCTGGGGAAGAGGGGACACTAAGCTGGCCTAGAGACTGTGGAAGCCTTTTCATCAACCCCTGTCCAGTTCTCTCCTTTGGTATTCCTGTTCCAAAACAGATGACAGTGGGCTGCTGGTACACTGTATCTCAGGCTGGGATCGGACCCCCCTCTTCATCTCTCTCCTACGCCTTTCCTTGTGGGCTGTGAGTATGGATAAGCTGGGTCTTGTGGTCGGGGAGCATGCAGAGACCCTATTAGGTTCTACCCTTTGGTGTCTTGTCTCCAAGATGCAGAAAAGCTGTGGGGTGAGGGCATACTCAGCAGGTGGCATGTTTAACCTTGTTCTTGGTCAGAGGGTGGTGGGAGGGAGTAGTCACCCAGTCTGTGGTGTGGTTTGCTGCTGGAGCAAAGAGGTCTGTACTAGGAAACCAGCTTTCTGATCTTGCTACTGTTGGTCTCCCAGGATGGGCTAATTCACACGTCCTTGAAGCCTGCTGAGATCCTCTACCTGACTGTGGCCTATGACTGGTTCCTCTTTGGGTAAGTCTTCAAGGAACCACCAGCCTTTGAGGTGTGTTCATGATGTATTAGCTTTCTTATGGGGAACAGTTGGTTCCCTTTGGAAAAAAGGGAAAAGATCAGAGGTGTTGGCAGGCCTCATCTGATGCATTAATGCTAAAGACTCGGTCTGTCTCCAGTACACAAGTCTCCTTCAGCCGTGGCTTACACTCATTGACCTCCTCTCTCTTTTCAGACACATGTTGGTAGATCGGCTCATCAAAGGAGAGGAGGTAAGTACTCCCTCACAGAGCTGTACCTACCTTAAGACAGAATGACATTCATTCTGGTTGCCGTGCTGTGAAGGCAGTTTCTCAACCCAGGATACGTGGACGAGGTTGCCGTCCTCCTCCCTCAGGCAACGTGGTGGGAAAACCAAAGAGCACAGAGCCTCTGTGTGGAAACCTAGGAACCCTTTGTACCACAGAGAAAGGTACAAAGGTACCACAGGGGCTATGATCTGTTTAGGCTAAGATTCTTCCTTTCAGCACTTGGCTCAGGAACCAGTGTACAAGTTGCTTTTCGTGACCCCATGCCTTGAGACTGAAACTTGGAGGCTTCTGTGTTCAATCTTGCCATACCCAGAGTCTCTTCCCTTTTCCCAGGTAGTCTGTATATACACCCACTTCATTTGTAGGCTGCCTCCAAGTCCTCCTTGTCCTTCCTTTTCAGTGTAGTCAGATTCTTCTGGCTTGCCACCTCTAACCTCACATCCCGAATTTCCACATCTTTGCTGCCTCATGGTGGGTCCCCCAGCATCAGATCGTAAACTGGACTTGTGTCTTGCTTATTGCCGAGGTGACCTTGAGCAGCATGCTTAACCTTCAGTCTCTTGGTGCCTCACTGAGATACAGATGCCTATCATGACAGTGTTGGCTGTTTCCCCAACCCCCAACGTCCAGAAGCATCCTTCTGTCCCTCCTGTTCCTGAGCTTGCTTCCTTCTTGGGTGTCTTATCTCCAGCTTTCTTTTGTTGTTCCTGCCCAGCTGCTCATCTCCCTTCCAAATCTCCTCTGAGCATTTATGTGTCTGCAGGGCTGCAGAGCTCATAAGCCTGTTCCTCGGAGGCCCCACGAACCCTGCCAGAGGCAGAGCCTTTGGCATTGAAATCTGGGCGGAAGGCCTCTTTGTAACCTCTGTTCAGAGATTTTGCTGGTGCTTTAGGACACTCTGTCCTCCACTCCATCTCCCTCCTCCCCAGAGCAGACCAGATGCTCCCTTCAGAGAAGAAGGGCAAAGATGAGGCTGAGCTGACTGGGCTCTGAGACCCACCCTCCCCAAGTCCCTAAGCATATGCAAAGGTCTTAGTGACTGGAGGACTGGTGCTTTTTACTTCCCCACACTACAGACACCTCTGTAACACAAGCAGCTAAAAACAGCTGTTAAGTGCCTCTCTACCCTGTCTTCTGTCTTTGAGCTTCCCAGGATACATTAGCACATTAAAAGGCTAAAGAGTCTGTTGGAACACCTGTGTCATTTTATGTAATGTAGCATTTTCCTATTGACCAGATCTGAGCAACCCTCTGCCTTTTTTTAAGGGAATCTTACAGAGCCCTGTGAGTGTCTCATGGGTTATACCTTTGGGGATCACTGATGTGATGGATAGCCTGGTATATTGTGCAGCTTAATAGACTAAAGCTTCTAGTTTGTTTCTGGAGGCCACTGGACTAGGGATTTGCTCATGGGGATGATGGGGTTGCTACCAGAGTCAGAGCCTCTGCCTATCCCCACCTCACAGTGAAGAGCTGGGCCTCACAGTTCCTGAGCACAGCAGGCTCTGAGCCCAGACCATGACTGTCATACCCCAGTTCTGATCCTGTGTTGGGCGCACCCCTCCCCATGGACTGCCTTTACTCTTCTGCCCTGCCTTATCCACTAATCCCCTTGGCCAATATATTCTCCCTCCCAGCTGTCTTTCCCTGTCACAGCTCTCCCTGGACTCTAAGATGGAACTGGGAAGTTATTTTCAGTGTAAAGGTTGAGAGCATGTGTATGGAATTGAAGATTTGAAAGTTCTACATTGGACATCTATGTCCTCAAGAAAGAAGGACATTACTTCTCTAGTCCAGCCCATGGCCACCTGCCCAACCCTGTTGAGCCCTCTGTATCACCCATACCACTTATAAACCAGAAGATCCATCAGGGTCTCAGAAGCAGGTCACTCTCTAAAAGAGGAGTTAGAGCAGCCAGCAGCCCACTTCTGGATGTTCTGCTGTCTCCATCTTTCCACTGAGGATGGCTGGTTTCTCACTGTGTTCTCCTTTTTTCTCCTTCAGATTTTCTTTTTTTGCTTCAATTTTTTGAAGCATATCACCTCTGAAGAGTTCTGTCTAAAGACCCAGAGGTGAGTGGAGGCCAAGAGACTCAAGGGGCACTCCTCCATAGTAGGGCATGCCTCACCGCTTACCCCAGCCCTGCACACTAGAGCAGGGGTCCATGCTGAGGACCTAAGTGAACGGGGAATGAGTAGTCTCTAATGAGGAAGAGCTAGTAATGCTGCAGGAAGAAATAAGCCTGTGGACAGGAGGAGCTTCACTCCTTACAATCTTGAACTGATGTTCATCGTCCTTGAGCCTTATAGAAGGCCATTTGTGCTGGGGATATATCTCAGTAATGAGTGCCTATGACATGCTCCAGGCCCTGAGTACCAAAACAAAAACAAAAAAAAAACCCTCAGAATATGACCCCATAGAAACGGAATCATACTCAGCTGGTCATCATGGTACATGCCTTTAGTCTCAGCATTTGACAGGCAGATGTGAGTTCAAAGCTAGCCAGTTCATCTGCACAGTGGAGCATAAATCTGTTTCCAGCCTGGAAAACATAGTCTTGTATGTCTGGCAGTATATCTAGGTCCTATGAGATGCCTTGTCTTCCTTACCCAAACTTGCCACTTGTTGGGCCATAATTGAGTCCCAAATGGCCAAAGATGGTAAGAAAAAGCAGGCTATGCTGACCTTAATCTGGCACATGTGACAGGCAGAGTCAAGCTGGTAGATCCTGGAATTGGGCCCAGTACTTGGCAGACCGTTGGTAGGACCCGTTCCAGGAGGTGCCAGGAGTTGGAACTGTTGTGCAGGCTAGGTAGAGTCAAGAGGAGGGGACAGAGAAAACTCCAGCTATAGCTGAAATTTCCCACTTGGGGTTGTCATTCTAGGAGGAAGAGTTTGCCAACTCGAGATGCAGGCTTCACTCTGGAAGATATCTGCTTGTTGAGTGAGTCCCGGCCCCTAGCAGGCTTTACTTCTTCACCACAGCTGTCTGACTGTAGACCACAATGGGAACTATGGTAGAAGCTTACTTGTCCAGCTGTGTGGGTAGAGGGGGTGGTGGTGTGCTAATTTTCTGGCTGCTTTCAGGACGCAGAGACCGAGGCAGCACCACCAGCCTGGGCAGTGACTTCTCCCTGGTCTTGGAGCACTCACCAGGAGCTGTGGGGAGCTTCACCTATGACACTGTGGAACTTGTCCCGGCAGGAGCACCAACTCAGGCAGCTTGGTGAGGGGCCAGACTGAGACTAAACTCACAGCGGTGGCCCAAGGCTGTAGCCCCAGGAACAAAGGGGGCTCTGACAGAAGGCTCCTCTCATCCCCTGCTGTCTCTACTGGGCCTCAGAGCCCAGCCATCTGGTTGGTGAGGGCCACTGCATGGTAGGAGCATAAAGGGCTGATGCTCCCAGTGGGACCAAGAAGCGGCGATCAAACGGGGGAGGGAAGAGCACCCTGTACAGTGTGCCAGGAGGTGTGGGGGCCATCTTAAAAAACAAAAGGTGGGTTCGTAGGATAGTAAGGGACCTGCCCTGAGGGTCCTCCCACTGAGATGTGACAGGAGCTGAGACCTTAATGTCCTCCTCCATAGATACATGGCAGAGCTTGTGTAGCACATGTGAGAGAATGGAGCAGTTATTGCAACCACTAAGAATACCACTCACGTTCTGAGAATACTCCCTCATGTTCTGAGGCAGACGGGCCAGTACATTTGATGTGTCCGCCTCTCAAAGTCCCAACCCTGGTTGCCTGGGAAAGAGCCAACTGTTTGTGCCTAGTATGTATGACATTTTCCCCATAGACAAAGTGACTCTGGGGCCCAGCTGTGACAGCCTTGCTCTTCTGCCACAGGAGGAAGAGTCACTCATCCTCCCCACAGAGTATGCTCTGGAGCCGGCCACAGCCCTTTGAGGACCGCCTACCTTCCCACCATGGGCCGGCTGAAGCCAGGTCTTCTAGCTCTTCGTCCTCAAACCATTCTGACAACTTTTTCAGAATGGGTAGCAGTCCTCTTGAGGTCCCCAAACCCAGGTGAGGAACCTCAAGGGGTAAGGAGCCAGCAAAGGATATGGCTGGCCTTCCTCCATTAGCAAGGTTGGATATGGGGGAGTCTCACATTTACGCTGGTATCACTAGCTGGGTTCCCTTGGTATGTGTTTAATGGGTAGCTACTTATGAGCTGAAGGAAGTGGATAGTTTAGCAGGCCCTCTCTTTGAAGGATTGGTTGCTTTTAGGACACAGAGCCTTCCCTGGTGTGTAAAAACATTTAGAATTGCTTCCTGATGTGTACCTGGGTATACAGAAGATGTAATGGTTAGGTGACTGCCACCAGGTGTCACATTTGGAAGATTCAAGCCCTTTGGGGACTTGCCCATTGTTACTTAGGATGGGACTGGACACCCCGAGTTCATTGTGTCTCTCACATATCCATTGATGGAGAAGCTAAAACAGATAAGGGGCCAGCCAGATGTGTGGCTGTAGAAAACCAGAGCAACTCAATATATATACTGAAAAAGCATCAGCTGAGCCAGGTATGCCAAGGTGAGGCCAGTACAGTGCCTGGGTAAAGTTAAAACTGAGTGTGCACCAGGGCTTATGAATGAGGGGTGAGCTGGCACTTGGGGAAAGCATTTCTCAGTCATGGTGCTACTTTTTCTCACATTCCAAAGGAATACTGTGTGTGTTGAGTACTTTCCTCTTTAAATCCTGGAGAATTCCTAGCCCATCTGAGGACAGCAGAAAACTGTGGGGCCTAGAGATCACTAATGAGTTAGAATGGGCATGAGCTGTGGAGTCCCACCTAGACTTGAGCCCAGCTTTGCCATGTAATGTCCTTGTAGCTTCTGACTCCTTGTAGCAGGCCTGTTAGAAGGTTAAAACTCCTTTACTGTGGACAAGAGGACACAGTGCAGTAAGAGGAGCCAAAGCATCCTCCTCAGAGAGGCAGAGCAGATAAGTGGTGGGCAAACATGATGCCCCCTGCTCTGGCCAGAGAGTCCCCATGTGTCCTACCTACAGGCCAGCCTTCATCTCAATGCCATCTGCAAATGCTGATGAGTTTGTTAAGCCAAGACTATACGCTGTAGGAGACTTGGTGGCTGTGACTAAATAGAACCAGGGCCAGGCAGACAGCCCACATTGTGCCTGCTCATATCCTACATATGGGCCTGGCATGTATGCCTGTTGGTGATCTGCACTTGCTGTCCTTAGGCCTACTTTGGGAGTCATAGTGGCACTGTGAGACTCTTGCTGTCCGAGGTGAGGCTGTTGCTCATGGTCCTTGCCGCCTCTTCTGCCTGTGGAGCTCCACTGGGTAACAGGACAGACAACCAAGCCATACCCCAACTATAGAAAAAGTCCCATGTTGACTGTTATTTTTCCCACACCTACTTTTTTCTTTCTGATATGAAATATTTGGGAGAAGGAAAGCAGAAGATGGTTATTCAGGGGAAGGGAAGCAGACGAGAGTTAGGGCCTGAGTGAGCCATAAGGACAGAGTAAGACAGATGGGGTGGGGTGGGCCCCAACAGAGAAAGGGGAGAGAGACCAAAATAGCAAGGCCAAATGAGCAAGCCCACACCCACTTTTTATCATTTTGCTTCCCCAGCCACTGTCAGAGCGTGTTTCAGTTGTGTGGATTTGGGTTTTTTGTTTTTTGGTTTTTTGGTTTTTACCTTTGTATGACCGCAAAGATCCTTTCTCTGGGAGGCTCCACCTCCAACCTTAAAGCCCTACCTCAGACCTGTGAATCACAGCCATTCTCCAAAGAGAAGCCTGCCCTGGGTGTTCTCCTGGCTGTGCTGAGCCTTTAGCCAGTACAAACCTCCAGGGCAAAGCCTTGGCTCCATAGCCCATCTGATGGGTAGACTCTTTCCCCATTTTTAGCAGCTTATGGGGAAACAACTTCTGAGACGTGGCCCAAGGCCAGGCCAAGGCTAGCATGGGACTGGGTAGACAGTGTGAGGGGCAACTGCTATTAGTGTCTTCTGCGAACACCTGGCCAGAGCCAGGGCAAGCTAGCCAGGCAACACAGCTCCGAATCAGATGACTGCTGCCAGAGGTTTTCAAAGACTACACTATTCTGATTTGGAGCATTCTAATTATGTATTTTTATTAACATTAAAATTAATTCAGTCTCTTTTATCTTAAAGTGCCTGAGGGATCCTGTCATTAGCTACTCTGCCTTCTTAGGTAACAGTAGCCAATCAGGTCTTCAGTGCTACAGGCAGTTGTGTGTGGAAAACAGCCCTTTAGAAAAGCTGCCTGACGGCCAAAGACATGGCTGCTGTGAGTGTGCTGGATCTTGTGTGCTCCATATGCGCTAAACCTGTCTCTCTTAGAGCAGGATCCCTGTGACAGGAGTCTGAGGCTTTGCTTACAAAGTGAGGAGGGAAGTTCTGTGGAGTGTTGATTCTTACCAGCCTGTAGTCCATATTTCTCATTGGTTAGACAGTGAATTTTCTTCTTTTTCGCTGCTATTGTATAGTTGTGCAATATAAAGTTGTACATGCCAACTTCAGCCTTAACTAGGAAGTTACCCTGTTCCATCTGGGCCTAGCCTTAATTTTTGCTCTTATATCCCCTTAGAAGTGAGGGGTGGGGATTCTGTCACATTGCTTTCCATTACTGAGGAGAATGGTGCCACCACTGAGCCCAGCTTGATGCCAAGCTGCCTGAAGAGCAGATGAACTTGGCCTAGAGACACCCAACAGCCTGGTTGAATAGCTAAGTAGCAACACAGGAACTAACCTCTCCTGCCCAGTTAGCTGCTCCCACCAGGCACTGCCACCTGCTTCTTATAAAGCAGTGAACTCTGTTCTGGGCTGTCTTTATACAGCAGAGAAGACTGGCTGCTCTCTGCAGCACATGGGTACAGACATATCTAAGACAGTCCCTGCTTGAGACCTGGAGAAGAAAACAGTCCTGAGACTTCTCCTTGAGCTAATGTAGGAATGCAGGAGTTGCTGGGCTGACCTACACACATGTAAAAAGTGAAAGTGGTGAACATCCCTCCTAGAGACTTGGACAGAGGCCATGGGGCCATCCATAAGTTGCACTGTAAGTTGCCTTTATGATTGGTGTCAAGAGGATAAGTCTGGATCCAGTGACATACAGGCCCCTTCATCTAGGTCTTGACTCAGATAATTCCCTTCATGTCACTTGTTACCTGATGAATGGCTTTCCTTTTTTCTAGTCTGTAATCAGAAACTTCAGACAGGAAACTACTATCAGACATTCTCTGACATCGTGTTTAGTTGAGCTGCTTTCAAAAAGCAATAAAGGAAACAGACAAGGGAAAAGGTAGCCTTCAGGTAGAGTCCTACCAGGGTCCCAGACCTATTTCCCTGTGGTCCCTTCTTGCTCCTCTAGCCAGCTTTTTTCCATCTTGCCATACTGGCTGCTGGCAGCTACTGAGACCTCCTGCCCCTTTGCCTTTTTTTTCCCCCCCTCCCTCAGAAGAAAGGCCTCTTCCAATCATACTTGAAAGAGTTCTGTGCTCTTTGGAAGCCATGTATCCATTCATGTGCTAGCCCTACTCGTATTAAGAAAAATCAGCCAAGAATGGTGACACACACCTTAATCAAGGCAGGTAGAACTGTCTGAAGACAGCCTAGTCTACATAGTGAGTTCCTGGCTAGCCAGGGCTACATGGTGAGATGGTCTGGGGGTGGGGGGAAGGGTTATTTTTAAGGAAAATTGGCTAGAATGGGCTTTAGGCCAGACCTGGTTTCAGTCACGGCTTTACCCTTCCCAGCTGTGTGACTTGGGGGTGAGGGGGAGAATCACTTCCCTTTCAGCTCAGTTTTCAGCCCATTCTTAAGCAGGAACAGTGATTCTGAGCCCTGAAATAAGGGTGAAATGACGTAAAGGATCTATCATACCTGGCACAATAATACTTGTTCTTTTTACAAATGTTCAGAAACTGCAGCTGTTTTTTGTTTGGTTTGGGGGGGTGTTTTTAAGGAATTGTCCTTGACACTGGGCAGCTAGTAAAAGGCCAGGCCTGGTGCCTTACTCAAATCTATTCTTGCCTGGGTTCAGCCAACACTCCTTGTATCCATATTTTTGTGTCTCAGTACAGAAAGTAGTAGTTAGAAGCCCCTTGGCTGTGCCTGCCCTGAGCCAAGTGTCTGCAGGAAATAGAGAAACTGGGAGCCACTGAAGAAGGGCCTTGGCTAGGGACTAAAGTGCTGCCAGAAAGCCATTGTCCTGTGCAGAGACGTAGGTCCCTACAGGCACTAGGCCTAGGACAAAGCTCTGTAGCTCCACTTTAAGGGCTGCTTGGCCATGTTCTTTCCGGTGCTTGAGCAGGAGAGCAGAGGATGCAATATTCAGATTTCCTTCTTAGCAAGCTTTGTTGACATTTGTGTAGGAGCCCAGAGCTGATTAGGGCAACCCAAATCCTGAGCTGACTATGGGTCTTCCTCCCTTCTGTCATACAGGCATAGGTCCTTTCAGAAGGACACATCTTTTATCTCTAGCTGTCCCTCTAGCCTGCTCTAATCCAGGTATTGAATGTCTCTCTCAAATGCAAGAGTTGAATTGTCATTTTACATAACCTATTTTACTTAAACCTTGGGTAGGAAGAACTCATGTTCATTCTTGAAAAACTACAGTGTATCAAGGGTGGCTGCTCAGTGAACGCTGTTTTCTGTCCTGTAGGAAGGATACCCTCTTGCTGCCTCATCCTGCCTGACGGCTTTTCTGGCCATGCTTTTAAAACTGGTGTTGCCTCTGGGAAGTAATGGGAATTGACTACCATAGGGGACTAGAGTGCTTAAGGAAACTAGGCAGTAACACATTCACTGGCTGTGCTTCTCTAGACTGTCTTCCAGGGAATGGGTTTGGGGCTTGAGAAATTTCACGGCGTTCCTAATACAGGAATGCCTCACCTTCCCAGATTCCTCTGCTCAGGCATTCTACCCCTGACTATCCAAATTTCTTTTGAGTCATAGAAGCTGTTTTCCCATAAGTTGCTAAAAATGGGGAAAGAATCTACCAATCAGATGGGCTGTGGAGACAGGAGCCGGGCTGTGCCCTAGAGGGTTTCACTGGCTGATGACCCAGCACAGCCAAAAGAATACCCAGGGAAGGCTTCTCTTGGGAGGCTGGCTGTGATTCACAGGTCTGAGGTCTATCTATCTAGAAACCAAGAAGCCTGTTTTCATGTACCCTTGAGGCATCTGTCAGGTAGTCGACCATGTCCTGTTCTCATCTCTAAAGATGTCACACTCTGCCTAGCAGTCACCACAGTGATGAATGTGGCAAGGCCCAATGTTGCAAGCATTCCACTTCACAGCACTTTTAACATAGAAAGCCATTTGTGTTTTTCCTCCTTTCAAGGTGCTTCTAGTTCAGGACAGATCTGTATGTAGTCAAACCTGAGTTCGAAAAGCCTTTTAACAGGGCTGATGAAATGTCTTACCCAGTTAAGGCACTTGCTGCTAAGCCTAATGACCTAAATTAATCCCAAGGATCCACAGGTAGAGGGAGAGAATCAAATAATAAATGTAAAAAAAAAAAAAAAGAAGCTCTTTGTGTCTTTGTATGGTGGCTCATGCCCGGAAGCTGAGGCAGGTTGAATGCTGCAGATTCAAGACCAGCCTGGGCTGTGTAGTTTGTGGCAGTCTTGCTTCATATGGCCCACCAGAGCTGTTCCTAAGTCATGGGTGCTTGACATAATACTGGCCAAACAACCTGGGGAAGGGATATGTCACCTCAGGATCCACTGGCGCCAGCAGCTAAGTAGGATAAAGTATTCTGGCCCCTGCTTTCTGGCTCTGCTTCTGGGTTTTTGTGGGAAATTTTTTTTTTTTTTTGCTGCTCTTGAGTTAATAAAAGGTCAATCCTAGCACTTAGGAGGCTAAGACAGGAGGACTACTCAAATTTGAGGCCAGCCTGGGCTAGGTAGTAAGCTCTGGGCTTGATGCCAGAGACTGACTGCAGCCTGCCAGGCACCCGCAGGTCAGCTGCTGTCCAGGACAGAGGAGAAGCTTAGCTGGTGAGTGGGGGTGAGGTGATAGCGCAGCTTCCCTCCTCAACTCCACATCTCCGTCTGTCAGAGAGGCCTGATGAAGCTGTCAGTCTGCAGCCTGATTTGATTCATCCCTCCCCTCTGGGCATAGCCATGAGTTTGCTCTGTGGTGCTCTTGAATACAAAGTCTGGCTCCTGGAAGGAGCTGCAGAGGAAAGGACCTCAGGGCTCCGTCTGTTCACTCTTCCATCTAGGTCACCACCCTCCAGTTTCCAAAAGGCTTGTTCTCCCTCCCTTCTGATAAGATCTCTGTGGCCCTGAGTTTCATGCTGCACAGATGCATGTCACAGAGAGGGTGACTGCCCTTGGGGCCCAGCTGCAGCCTAATCTGTCAGCTACTGTTGGTGGTACTTAACTGCATCAGCCACTAGGAAAGGCATATCTGCAAGGCTTTGGGTCTGGGTCACCTCTTGTTGCCCTGCTTTGCTCTTGTTCTTTGGCTTCCGTATCTGCACAAAGCACTGTCCTCACAGCTCAGCACACTTTATAGTCGTCTTTCTCAGTCACTCCTTAACCCAGTATTATTTGCTTTTCTAGACTGCTCCATCAGAACCTCGCAGCCCATGGTACAGGGCCATTGTGCTGCCCACCCTTCCCAGGACACCTGTCAGGCATGTGACTGACTGCAACATCTCCCCTCTCTCTCCTCTCTGCCCCAGATCAGTGGACCATCCCCTGCCCGGATCCTCTCTCTCCACAGACTTTGGCAGCTGGCAGATGGTAACGGGCTGTGGCAGTATTCAGGAACGGGCTGTCCTGCACACAGACTCCTCTCTCCCTTTCAGCTTCCCGGATGAGCTCCCTAACAGTTGTCTGTAAGTGTCTTGCTTGAGAAGGCAGGATACTCCCCTGCCCATGTGAAAAGCTAGAGAGCAGTCAGGAGTACTGGTCAGGAGTTGAGGCCAAGGCTGACCTGAGGGAGCAGCTTGGGGTCTCTGCCCTTCCCCCATTTGTCTGCAGCCTGTGGATCCCCACAGTGTGAAGGACGCCTGTGGTTACTCAGGAAGCACATTAGGCTTCACGTTCACTCTTTTAGAAGCCCATCCACAGATGTGTCAAGTGTACCCTAAGGGAAAGCTAGCTGGACTGTAACTATAGAGGAATCTGTCTATGTGAGAGGCTCTGCCTGACACGAGAACCCTTTGAGAACAGAACAGTGGGGTAGGAAGGTAGGTGTATTTTGGAGGCCAGAGCAGAGTGGCGCTGGGTTAGCTTGAGTCTGCAGCCCGAGCAGAGCCAAGAATTACTTTCTACCCACAACCACTTTTGCCTCAGGACGAAAATAAGGATTGGGTGGCACTGCTAGATCACATGCCTGTTCCTCTGGGGAAGCCACATGTGTCCCTGCCAGCTTTCATGGCTGGTAGATGTCAGGCAGGAAAGAACCTCCAGTGCTCTGAGGAGTAAAGCCTGCTCCTCAGATGTACACAACAAACCCTCCAGTAAGCCTGCCTTTTCTCACCTCTAACCATGTCGGGATAGCTTGAAATGCCAGGGCATCACCCCATCACTACTACTGGAATCCAGTTCACAACACTCAGCCCCTTGCTGCCTGAATGGAAGCAAGTTACTCTGGAAATAGGGAAAGATGAGGGGCCCACTTGAAGTCAGGTAGGGCCTAGACAGAAAACTGGGATACCTGGATAATGCTCGCAGATGCTGAGCATGAAACTGGGAGGTTCACCACAGGGCTTCTATATCCATTGCTCAGCCCCGCCTTCCTGCCAGTGGGTCCCAAGACACAAAACTAGATCTTAGATTATTTAACGTTTTTCTTCTGTTGGTTTTTTTTTGAGACAGGGATTTTCTGTCTTGGGATTACAGTTATGCACCACTGTGCCTGGCTTTTTTTTTTTTTTAAAGCCCAGGTTAAATTAGTATGGTAGTAGTCACATGTCCACTTGAACTTCTGATCATCCTGCCTTTACCCTCTGTATGTTGAAATTACAGGTATATGACTCCAAGCCTGGTTTAAGTGGTGGTCTTGGGGATGGAATTTGGCTTTATCCATGCTAAGCAAGCAAGCTACATCCCTGGCAATTTTGGGAGGATAAAATGTCCTTAGAGCTTTCTGTAAAAAAAAAAAAAAAAAAAGGCTTCCATCAGAATACTTTCTAGAGATAGCGTAAACCACACCTGTCCTGCTTGTGAGCATCCCTCACCTCACAGAAGCAGGCAACTGCAGCCCCAAATCATCAAAACAGCTTATTGTATAACCAAAGCCTGAAGCTGTCTCTGAGCTCCTAGGTAGATACTCCACACACACCCAGATCTGGGAACTTCTCAAAAAGATTCTGTGACCTCTTGAGTCCCTAAGATTATGAGTTGGAGTCTGTCCCCATTCCTTGTTGAGACACCCTTTGTTAGGAAGAAGCAGTATAAATACTAGCTGATTTGTTCCCCATCTATGTCTTGAAATCTCAGCTTTGACTTTCCCGAGCCCATTAGCTAACTCTTGAGAGAGACCATGGCTATACCAGCAACATTGCCTATTTGTGTCCTACGTACATCAGTAGCCTGTCTTGGCTCATTTTATCTCTGGAACAGATTGGTCTTTATCCCTCCTGCATCCTAAAGGTGGAAGGCCATGTGAATACACATGTAGACCCCTGGTATCCCTTGTATGGATACAGAGACATCTTTTTCTCATCTGAAGCTGAAGAGAAGCTGAGAGACATGCACATGGGCTCCAGTCTGAGAAGAGCCTGATTAGAAAGGAAAGGTTCAAGGTCTCTCCACAGTGCCAGCAGAGACCTCAGGGTTGTTTCTGGGTTGCAGGGATTGGTATACTGCTGTGGGATCAGTTTGACTTTGCTTTGGCCAGAGCCTGCCACTTCTGTCTTCTCAGACAGCTCCCCACCTATTTCCCTAGGGACTTGTTCATCCTCACCCACTGGCCTCAAGACTGTGCTCTATTCCCAGGCTTTGGATCTGTTTCGCCAGGACCTGGGCTTATTAGGAAGTGGGCACTTGCTGTTGCCTCTGACAGGATCTTAGAGGCAGATTCTCCAAGGATGGCTTTTGGAGAGCAGAAAGTTGGGATGAATTAGTGGTCCTTGTTAGTCTTTGTGCCATGGAGGATGGACTGTAGAGATTCATCTAGGTCTGTGGCTCTTAAAGAGGGTTTTCCAGCCAACCCTCTAGCAGAATGTCTGCACATATCTGACCTTGAGTTCAGAGGATAGGTACCAGATGATAACCTCAAGCCTCTTCTGTTAGACTCTCTAGGGCATCGGCCAACCCCATGTGGAATTCACACATGGATAAGCCTGAATTGTGTGTGCTTATTTCCCTTTTTGACCTGTAATTCCAGACAGTGGAAGGAGGCTTTCTGTCTGCTATGTGTCCTAACAGGGAAGGGAAAAGAACTGGAGAACTATCTTTCTAGCTGTTTACCTGGGAGGCCCCAGGACTGAAGGTGCAGTTGGCCCAGGGATTTCCACTGGGAGATCCTAGCTTCTTCAGGGTATCTGGGTTTCCCATAGCCAAAGCTCCTCCCAGGAAGTGGGGGAGTTGTCCAGTTCTAGCCAAGAAGGCTGTAGTCTACTAGCAGCTGAGACCTGTTGCCATATCTTGGGGGTTGTGGATGCTCTTACTAGCAGACACAAGGCTTGCGTCTCAGCTTGTTCTTAGAGGGAATGGGAACCAATAGATGTTGGAGGAAAAGGCCGCTGCCCAGCTCCCCCTTCCCCATCGTCGCCAGGATGGTTGCTTGCCCAGCAGAAAGTGGTAGTCCTGCTCCAATAAAAGTTGTTGTGCTGTATAGGGGAGAGGGGAGCCACAAGCTAGAGGCTGACTTTCTGCAGTTGCGGCCTGTCCTGCACTTGCGTGGATGAGGTTGGATCTTGTCCTGTGGTAATGTATTCACTTCTCTTCCTTCCCCACAGACTTACAGCGCTTAGCGACCGGGAGGCACGACTGCAGGAGGTTCGATCTGCCTTTCTGGCTGCGTACAGCAGCACAGTGAGGCTGCGGGCACCGGCCCCCAGTCCCTCTGGTGCCATCGGGGGCCTAATAGAACAGTTTGCTCGTGGTGTTGGGCTCCGGGGCACAAGCACCAGCGCCTTGTGAAGCTGACAGCCCACAGCCATTTCCTGCCCCTGTCTCAGCTGAGCCCTCAGTGGAATCAAGCCATGTCTGGCAAAGGGGCACCTGGAGAGCGGGGATATCCTACACCCCCTTCTCTGTCATGCACATGGCAGGCCCAAACCTGAGCAGGCCTGAGTGTGGGATTTTCTGGCTCCCAACCTCCTGACTGGTGACCACGCGCTCTCCTCACTGCCTCCCACCAACCCTGGTCTTTGGATTCCTGTTAACTCTCAGCTGTGTGGGATTTTTCTAGGGCCTCTTGGAGGCTGTATCGTCAGAAAAGACCCTATTCTACAATTTTTGTTTCCTGGGAAGGAGAGTCACCTGCACTGAAAATGAGGCAATTTTGCACCAATCACAAAATAAAATCAAGGTCTTTTTGAATGGCTTTTCTGTCATCTCCTCTGGTGATTACTGTTACATAGCTGCTCAGGACCTTACTGTCTGTCCTCGAGTCTTTGGGTGGGGGTTTATACAGGAAAAGCTAGATCTAGGTTTGTCTCCGTTCTTTCTGTGCTGCGAAAAGAAACCACGACCTTGTATACAAACAAATAAATGCTCTATCACTTGAGCCAAATTCCCAGCACCCATCAATCAACCTAAGCCTTGAAGGCTGGCTGGCATATGAATTCATGAGACAGGAGTAAGGGTGAACAGGCCTGAGTGGGCTTGACCACAGCCAGTTCATCTCTGCAGGTTCTGGGGCTCCTCGCTGGCTCATAGTGTGGACTTTGATCTTTAGCAGGCTCTGAAGCAATAGTATCCTGGGAGACAGGCTTCTGGGCTGTGGAGGCAGCGGAGGACACACAGAACAGGGAGGGAACTCCTTGATGAGTGTCAGGATTCAAAGGTATCGAGCTCAGGATTTCAGAGTTCACCATTCACTGATCATCTTCCTCACACCCTGTAAGGGGAATGGAGCCCAGGGCTTTGCATATAGTAAGCAGGTGCTGTACTAATGAACTAATACCCCAGAGCCCTGATCTGGCAGGCCATCCCTGTGAATTTTCAGAGTCACTAAGGGTATCTTAAAGCATCCCAGTAGCTGCTAAGGGCCTTACCCAGTAAATACTGAACTTATTCAAGGTCACGGAAATATTAAGGGGAAAATGTTCATATTCGGAGACAAAGGTGGGCCAGGAAGAGGGGAAGGAGATGTTGACAAGCTCAGAATCTGGCGACCAACTCCCACCTGCCACCCCAAATGTTTCAGAACCATGGACAGTGCTGAGTTCCGCGCTCTGGTGATGTTTCCAGAGGACGTGTAGGTCAATTGGGGTCTGGGTGATGTTCCCGACCAGCTCCAGGCTGCTCCAATGGGGCGGGGGCCGCCTGCAGGGCCGGGCGGGGCGGTACTGTCGTCTGGAGCCGCTGCTGCCGGCGGCCACTGTCAGGGCGCGGGCAGCGGAGCGCACACAGCGCTGGAGAGAGCGCCGCTGCCTCTGCACATGGGCCGGCCTCGCCGCCGCCCCTAGCTCCAGCGGCTGGGGTCTCGCAGCCCCCAGCGCCTTTGACCATTGGACCAGCCATGTCTCTCGGCGGAGCCTCAGAGCGCAGCGTCCCGGCCACCAAGATTGAAATTACTGTGTCGTGCCGGTGAGCGGGCCGCGCTGGGGAGGGTTTAAGTACTGGCAATGCCCCAGCCCCACGCAGCAGCGGGATCGGCAGGGGCAGGGGCTAGACCACAGAGGATTTGCCCAGGAGCCGGGAACAGAGAACCAAGGCTAAAGGCGGGAATCACTGGCAGGATGAAAAGGGGGGGGGGGAGGTCTCCCTGGGCAGCCCCACCCTATAAAGGCAGGCTCAAGCCTACCGGCTCAATAGGTGGGCTGCGGGACTCCCTAAAGATCTGGGCCACAAGGGGCCAAAGTTCTGGGACGAGCCATCCTGGACCCTTGGAGACAGTGTGGGCACATATGGAACCAATTGGCAGAGATTTCTGCTGCTGTCCCGAATGTTGACAGCGTTTGGACCCCAACACTCACCGGGGATAGTATAGAGTATGATTTTGAACCTCAGGACTGTTCCAGGACCGTGTCAAGGTGGTGGGCTCCGGAGTGATGTAGCCCTCTCTTCATCTGTTTGTTGCTTTTCTCCAGGAATCTGCTAGACCTGGATACCTTCTCCAAGTCGGACCCCAGTAAGCGGCTCCAGGGCCTGGAGGAGGAACCCGGGTTGTAGGAGCGGGCGGGGCGGTAAGGGGTGCGGGCCAACCTGACGAGCTCCCTTCCCCTGCCCCCACCTGCAGTGGTGGTGCTCCACACGCAGAGCCGGGCCAGCCAGGAGTGGCGGGAGGTGAGTTCCCAGCCCAGTTCAGGGCCGCTCCAGGGAACCTCCAGCCGGGCTGCATGTCCTGTGCTCATCCTCTTTCCCCCCACTTTCCTCCCCGCCCCGCGCCCCGCACCCCGCACCCTCCCCTACCCAGTTCGGACGAACCGAGGTGATTGACAACACACTGAACCCAGACTTCGTGCGCAAATTCGTCCTCGACTATTTCTTTGAGGAAAAGCAAAATCTCCGCTTCGATGTGTGAGGCTCCTCCTAGAATCCTGTCTTGGCCCGCCCTGCCCCACCCCCACCTGGATCAGCCAGAATTTTGCCTGGTCCCGGCCCCTCCTCACCTTTCTACTTGGCTCCTCCCCCAGGTCCAAGTCCCTCTCTAAAGAGAACCACTGTGGTCTTAACCCCGCCCCACACGCAGTTTGGCCCCGCCCTAGGCAGGGTCCTTCTAGTTCCCCCACTAAGGCAGGCCCTGCCCACAAACTTGGCTTAGCCTCAGGTCGCCTCCCGGGAATCTGTGCCCATCAAACCTGTACCTTGGCTTAAACCTAGCCATGACCCACGTGACTCAGACACACAGGTCTCACACCAGACCCAAGTTGAATTGAGGTCCACTGCCCCTCCCCCTATCTACAGTTTTAACCAAGACTGAATCTGACCTCTTCCAGACTTTCTCCTACCCAGCACCGCCCCACACAGGTTCCGCTCTCTCCGCAGGTACAACGTTGATTCCAAAGCCAACATCTCCAAACCGGTAAGCCAGTGGCCGCTGGCAGGTTGCCTGGGCACATAGAGAGGCTAACCTGTCGAAGGACTTTCCTGAAAACCGCTCCCTGGCCCCTCCACCCACATGGGCCCACCATTCCTTTACTTAGGTCCTGGCCCCTCTGGACTCCCACCAGCCCCTATCCTAGCTGCTCCCCCTCCCCTGCCACACACACACACACACACACACACACACACACACACACAGTTTGCTCTGGCCTCATTTACTGCCTTCCTTCCTTCCCTGCCTACGTTCGGGAACCTGCAGAAGGTGAGGACTCAGTGGGCTGCACCAGGAAGAATTCGGTTGGGAAATCATCAGGAAGCAGAGTCACAGCTGTGATTCTGGCAAAGGTCCTCTGTTATTCTGCACTTCGGAGTAATCTTGGTCAAGAGCAGCAGCAGCACCAGGGTGGGCTTGGGGCTCAATCCCCTCCCCCTCGTTGACTCCCTATCTTGGCACAGGATTTCCTGGGACAAGCATTCCTGGCCCTCGGAGAAGTAATTGGAGGCCAGGGCAGCCGTGTGGAGCGCCCTCTGACGTAAGCTGAATGGGAAAGGGTCCAGGGAAGGGAGGGTCTCTTCTCTGAGTTCTCCTTCCCAAGGCTGGTGGGATGTCTGTAGAGGCTGCAGAGAATGCTCCAACAGCAGCTTTGCCTACCTCACTTTACTCCTCTGGAAAGTCTAATCGCTGCTCAAATCATCCTCAGGCTGGACATGTTTTCTCTTCTTTTTCCAAGCCTGATTCAATCTTTAAAGCCTTCTCCCAAGCCCCACTCTGCTGGGAAGCTTTCTGGAGTAAGATCAAATCCTCAGGTCTTGCCACACTATACCCACTCACTAGATGGTACATTAGCTGCATTCCAGTTCCTTGCCCTGGCTGAGGACCTCTAGATTCGCCTGTTCCACCACTGTACTGGACCTCTTTCACCCACTACTTAATGGGCCAGAATTGCAAAAGTGAGCCAAGATAGTTGGAGGAAGGAGGTGGAAAGTCAGTGCAAACAGACAGTAGACATAGTAAATGACATATGGAGGAGGAATCAAAGAAGAGGGATGTAGAAAAGCAGGTGGGAGAGAGGTACCATATTCAATCCTTTGGGTTACTAGAAGGCTAGTAACCTGGGAATGGCACCTAAAAGGAAAGACTGAGCCTTGGAGACAGAGGCAACTGCCCTAATGAACCCACATCATATGGAATTGGCCAGTGTCGTGGAGCCAGGAGAGGGTCTGGGCAGGAGGCAGTAGATAAGGGAGGTTCTAGTCAGGACCTTGTAGCTTTCACTCTGAGATGGAATCTGTGTAAGGTTCTCAGCATGAGTGCCATGACCTGACTGATATGCAGACCACGGGGTTAAGAATAAACTCTGGCTCAAAAACAACAACAAAAAGAATAAATCTAGGTAGACAAAGGCAGAAGAAGACAGCCAATTAGAAAACTGGCCTCAAACAAGAACTGAGGGGTAGGGAACTGATCAGATTCTGGATGGGCTCTGAAGGAGAAGCTAACAGATCCCCAAACCATTAAATACAGATGGGAAAGAAATGGGGCAACTGGAAAGGAGGCCAGGGCCTTCACCCTGAGCAGCAGGGAAGAGGAAACTGTGCCACCAACTGGAATCATTTGGGTTGTTGTTTAAATGAGCATAATGCTGTGCATGGTGGCCCACCCTGTCCTCCAGCACTCAGAAAGCTGAGGTAGGCAGATTACCTCAAGTTGGAGACCAGCCTACGTAATATAGTGAGCTGCAAGTCAGCGTGAGTGGGGGCAGATGAGAGCCAGTTCAGAAGAAGAGATTTAGCATAAACTCTCATGTGTTCTATTAGATACCAAGTATATACAACAGGTAGTAGACACACATACATGAACAGGTCTTGAGACTGTACTGTTTTGTGACAGGGTCACCCCATGTAGAACAGACTATCCTAGGATGTTTGATAAGGCTAGGATTAAGCATGCATAGCTACACCCAGCTTCTTAGCTGTTGCTGTCTTTTTGTTTTTCACTGGGATACACCGCTACGAGCGTAAGAGTGCCACAGGTACCGTGAAAATCTTGCAACACTAAGGACACTTTGATATCAGTCACAGCATCAATGCCTTACCTTGTTTGGTGGCTTTTTTGTTTTGAATTGAAGCTATCCTTGAATTCCATACGTAGCCAAGACTGGCCTTGAACTCCTAAAACTCCTTCCTCCATCCACCAAGTGCTGAGATTACAAGCATGTGCTACCATCCTGCCTGGCTCCATAATAGCAATTGCTGTATGAAATATGGAATATGGTTTTAATTCCCCCCTCACATTGCAAGAAAAAAAATCTTTTTCTTTTCTTACTTTTTTCTTTCTTTTTTTAAAGAAAGGTACTGAAGTGTAGCTCAGTGGTAGACTATATCCTTAGTATACATGTGGCCCTGGGTTTAATCCCAACACCATAAAAAGAAGGAAGGAAGCAGAGGAAGGGGACCAATCATATCTAATGCTGCTACAGGTCAAACAGAATGAGAATTAGAAATTTATCTCTCTGTCATTGGTAACTCTGAAAAGAGGAAGTAGAGGCTGGAGAGGTTTAGGAGAGGGTGGGAAAGGGACATATGAGCCAGATAAATTTCAAAGAGTTTTTGCTGCAAAGGGAGAAATGGAGGCATGTGTGTAACAGACCTGGGGTCAAGAATAGGGGGCTGGAGAGATGGCTCAGTGGGTAAGAGCACCAGCTGCTCTTCCAGAGAAACCGGGTTCAATTCCCAGCACCCACATGGTAGCTCACAACTGTCTGTAAACTCCTATTCCAAAGGATCTAACACCCTCGCACAGATACCGGTGCAGGCAAAACACCAATGCATATAAAAATAAGTTATTTAAAAAGAAAAAGAATAGGTTTATAGGGCTGGTGATATGTCTCAGTGGATAAAAGCACCTTCCACCATGCCTGATGACCTACATGATAGAAGGAGAAAACCAAATCCATGAGTCATCCACACATACAGAAACAAATAAATGTAAAACGATGCTTACCTAGTAATCCCAGCATTTGAGGAGGGCTTTAGAATTCAAGGTCAGCCTAGGCTGCATCATAAGAACTTTTGAAGAAAAGAGAATAGATTTATAATTTTTCAATTGTGTTTTTGGTTTTTGGGGGGAATGTTTTGTTTGGGGGGGGGGTCGAGACAGGGTTTTTCTATATAGTCTTGGCTGTCCTGGACTTGCTTTGTAGACGAGGCTGGTCTGGAACTCACAGAGATCCACATGCCTCTGCTTCCCTGAGTGCTGGGAGTATAGCGTGCACCATTGCTCCCAGTTTCAACTGTGTTTTTATTTCTTTTTATTTTTTTAAAGATTTATTTACTGATTATGTATACAGTGTTCTGTCTGCATGTGTGCCTGCACACCAGAAGAGGGCACCAGATCTCATTACAGATGGTTGTGAGCTACCATGTGGTTGCTGAGAATTGAAGTCAGGACCTTTAGGAAGAGCAGCCAGTCCTCTTAACCTGACTGAAATGCCGATGGAATAAATAGAAAGGGAAAACAGGCAGGTATGATAACCCACGCCTATAATCCTAGCACTCGAGAACGAGAGCGCTGCCATGAGTTTGAGGCCAGCCTGGGCTGCATAGTAAGTACCAGGAAATCCTTAGCTACAAAGAATCTCAAAGAAGAAGAAGGGGGAGTATTGCTGGCGTGATGCCCTTGCACAGACCAGACAGAGCGGATAGTAGCTACAGAGGGGTAAAGAGACACATGACAGTTCATTTATAGCAGCTGTAGGCTTATCCATGTGGGTGAAGATGCTGGTGGCTGGGGAGCATGGCAGTGGGTGGACCATCTCTTCTGGATGCTTCAGTTTTGTCAGCAAGTGGGAAACCAGGTCACCGGCTGAGTGAAGATGGAGGAGGCTCTGGTGCTTTAAGGAGAGAGGAGTGAATCTTCTGTGTCCCGGAACTGGAGAGAGAAAGGCCTCGGGTGCTTGGCAGTGTTACTGGGCAGTGGTAAAGACCTGAGGCTTATGGGTGTGCGTTTGAAATGGAGACTGGTTAGCTGGATTGTGGGCTGCACTCTACTGTGTGAGTGCAGTAAGGGTTAGACCACAGTTTAAATGGAGCTGCAGCTCTGCAAATTAATGTATGAAAGTGAGAGTGGTGCTGGGAAAGGAGATTTCATCTCTCCCTGGGTGAAAAGAGCACAGAGAGCTTGGAGAGAATGTAAGGCGGTGGGGTCAACAGCTAGCTGGTTCACGGTGCTGGACAACGGCCCCATCCACAGGACAGACCCTCCTGCTAAAGCTTGCAGGGACAGGACTTGAAGGAACTAAAAAGCAGTTCTTTTTATTCTATTTATTTTTTTATCATTGTTGTTTTTTTGAGATTTTTTTTGTTTTTTTGGGGGGGGGTTGTTTGTTTGCTTTTTGTTTTTGTTTTTGTTTTTGAGACAGGTTGTTTTGAGACAGCCTTGGCTGTCCTGGACTCTTGTAGACCATGCAGCCTTGAACTCACAGAGATCCGCCTGCCTCTGCCTCCCAGAGTGGCTGGGATTACAGGCACGTGCCACCTTACCTGGGTTCCTTGTTGGTTTTTTGAGACAAAGTTTCTTTATGAGCTCTGGCTGTCCTAGAATTCATTCTGTAGCCTAGGCTGGCCTTGAACTTAGATAGCCTCCTTGCTCTGCCTCTGAATACTGAGATTAAAGGCATGTGCTAAAACAATTCTTTTTATTTTGATTTTTTGTTTGTTTGTCCTATAGCCCAGGCTGACCTTGAACCCTTGCTTTGCTCTCCTGCCTCAGCCTTCCAAATGCTAAGACTGCAGACATGCATCAGCACATCTCAATCCTTTATTATTATTTTTATGAGAGACAAGACTGGCTGGCCTGAAACTTGCTTTGTAGACCAAGCTGTCCTCAAACCTAGATGATCCTCTTGACAGCCTCCTGGTTATTGGAATTATAGGTGTGTGCTACCATGCCCGGGAAAGCACTCACTTTATTTTTACTTTTTGAGATGAACAAAGCTCATGGTTCTATTATCTTCATAACAAAATCGCCTTAGAACGGGATCACTTAGCCCTCTTCTTATCACCACCCAGTTCACAATGCTTGTATCTTTTTCTAGCCAGCGTTCTTTAGATCTGCAGCAGGGCTCACCACACTCAAGTCTCAGTACAGTCTTCTTTGTAGTTCTGGCCTTTTTTCAGAAAATAGATTTAGTCTGCCCACCATAGCCACACACACAAAAAAAGTCACATAGCAAGTTAGAGCCAGGACTTGAATCCAGGACTCTCCTTTTTTTATTTGTAAGGGGGTGGGCATACATGTATCACAGCACACACTGAAAGATCAGAGGCTTACTTGTGGGAGTTGATTCCCTCCTTCCACCAGGTATGTTCTGGGAATCTAACTCGGGTTGCCAGATTGGGCAGCAAGCACCTTTCCCCCTTTATCCACTAACCCACATTGCCAGCTCCTGGACTAGCTACCCCCTGAACATTTCGGGTCCCATTAGAAATCATGACTCACAGGCCTCTACCAACTAGATCCCTTAATGCTTAGGGATCCAAAGCAAATCAGGAATGGGGATCTCTGGCTACACCCTTTGAGTACAGGGAAATGTCCCTTCTGGGGCCAGGAGAGAATAAAGCTCGTTCTGTCTTTTCATTTTGTTTAAGTCCTTTGCTATTTAGGGAGTGGAGGTGGGGTTGTCACTGCTTGCATCTTGGTCTCTTTTTTTCTTTTTCATTTTTCTAGACAGGGTTTCTCTATGTAGCCTTGGCTGTCCTGAAACTCACTCTATAGACCAGCTGGCCTCACACTCAAAGAAATTTACCTATGACTCCCAAGCATTGGGAGTAAAGGTGTGCACCGCCACCACCTGGCTGCATTTTAGCCTTTTGATTTGAGGCATGGTCTTGCTATCTGTCCTAAGCTCACCTGGACCACGCTTGTGCGTGCGTGCGTTTGTGGGTCTGTTTGTCTTTCTGTCTGTCTCTCCTTTTCTCTTTCCTTCCCTCCCATCATCAAAAGGCAAAGCAAGCTTTCGCCTCTTGGTCTAAACAGAAATTTCTCTCCTCATTCAGAACTGTCCATCACATTCATTTGTCTATAGCTTCCAACAGACCACTCCCCTAGAAGTTCCCTGAGGGCAGAGTCTGGCAGATGTGCTGAGTGCCAGCTGGCCCCTTCCAATCTAGTACAGTGCAGGCAGCCAGGGCTGCTTGAAGAATGCACCCTTCACATGTACAAGGTTTACAAATCACTTGCCGATTAGATCTCTTCACAGCTGCTCACCATTCCCATTTCATAGACTGAAATAAGACCCCAGAGGAGGAGTAACTTGTCAGGGTCAAACAGCTTGAAAACAATAAAATCTACCCTGAGCTTACATGCCTTTTCACACTGCTCTTATGGGATGCCTGCTAGCACCTTCATACCAGGCTTTTAGACACCACTAAATCAAAGTAGACCTTTCTTCACCAGGAGACACTCAGAATAGAAGGAGGAATACTTAGGGGAGTGTTGGCAAATGGCAAACTGAATCCCCTCGTCCATACAAGCCCAGACTGCTCTGATTACGCCAACTCTGCTGTCCATCCTCCCTCCTCTGTCTAAGAGGCCTTTTCTGCTTCCAGGGGTGTGCCAGGCAAGAAGTGTGGAACCATACTGCTCACTGCTGAGGAGCTCAGCAACTGCCGGGTCAGTGAGGGCCACATGCTAGACCACAAGCTCCTTCATTTCCCAGCCTCCTTCACTGGACCCTCTGAAGGCTTCGGGGTAGTTGGGTCTCAACAGCCCCACTCTGTCCATCCCTAGGACATTGCCACCATGCAGCTGTGTGCAAACAAGCTGGACAAAAAGGACTTTTTTGGGAAGTCAGACCCTTTCCTTGTGTTCTACAGGAGCAATGAAGATGGCACGTGAGTCACTCCCACACAGCACTGAGGCCAGAAATGTGACCCATGCTTAATGAGTGGGGAATCTTGGGAATCTACAAGTAGTGTTCTCAGTGCCACTCCAAGGCAATTTCCAGTTTTCTGCTTCACTTTAGGTTCACCATCTGCCACAAGACGGAGGTTGTGAAAAACACACTGAACCCAGTATGGCAGCCCTTCAGCATCCCTGTGCGGGCACTGTGCAATGGAGACTATGACAGGTCTGGTTCAACATTAGTTGCTCTTTCAGGGGATCAGGACATGAGTGAGGCTCCCTCTGAAAAGAAAAGATGTTCCTGAGCCTCAAGATGATGAAATAGAATATGAAAGTGCAGGTGAATAAATGAGTGAGCAGATACAAGGAAAGATGGTCAGAAGGACAGATAAACTGTGAATGGTTGGATGTTTATGTGAATGGACGCATAAAGAAGGTGATAGAAGAGGAGACAATGAAAGCATAGAAGAGGAATAGAAAACTAGACTGGTAGGTAGATCAATAGATGAAAAGATGGATAATTAACAAATGGAGACATGATAGATGAGTATGTAAGTTGATGAATAACTTTAGAGAGGCAGATACATGAGTGAAAACTCAAGTAGAATACAAGAGGACAGGTAGAGTGACAGGTGGATTGATGGCCAGACAGATGAATCATAGCTGAATGAATAGATGATTAGTGGAAGAGCCAGTGGATTGATGTGTGTAGATGGCTGACCCAAAAGAGCTACTGAGTGGGTGGTACCAAGACAGATAGGTGGGTGGAGTGGAAGAACTGAGGGCACCTGAGTGGATGGTTATGCAAATGAATGGACAGAAGGTAGTATGGTTGGGTCTTCAATTGAATAGATGAATAGACAGGTCAGTGCTTATATTATGTATATGTATTGGAGTTGGTGAATGATGGGCTGTATAGTTTGGAGAGTGAATAAAGGGAAGGAGTAATAGGTAGTTGTATTGGCATACATGTAAGTAAATGGATGGCTACATAGATAGTTTGGTGGACTGAACTTAAAAGGTATATCAGATTGGGGATAAAGTCTTTGGATCTAGGTGGGATAGTACATGCTTGTAATCTTTGGACTCGGGATCTTGAGTTTAAGTCCAGCCTGGGCTATATAGCAAAATGGTTGAAGAAAAGAAAATTCCAAAAGAAGAATAGGAGGGGGAAAGGGAGGAAGGGTAGGTTAAGGTCTTTGGAAACAGGGTATCCGGGTTTAAATATCAGCTGTCACTTACTAGCTATGAAATCTTAGCCAGGTTGCTTAGATTTCAGAGGGGAGGAAAGAGGGGGGTATATATCAACTTTCTTATCCAAAAATAGGAGCAATAATACTTACAGAGAATATATTAAATGAGACATTCTGACAGTGCTAAGAACACTGTCTGGAATAAAGTGGGATTCAAATGACAAGTGTGTGTGTGTGTGTGTGTGTGTGTGTGTGTGTGTGTGTGTGTGTGTGTGTGTAGGTAAAGCTGAATGAAAGGGTGGAATGTTGAAAATTAGCAACTGATAGAAGGACAGATGGATGGATGGGGTCACTGGAGTATGGGCAAGCGGCTGGGGAGCCCCTAAGGTCTGACATGTACACACAGCCCATATTTGGACTTATCATGTTCATTTCAGAACAGTGAAGATCGATGTATATGACTGGGACCGAGATGGAAGGTAGATGAACAGATGTGCTTCTTTCTCCTGTGCTCACTGATAAAGTTCCTAGACCATTCACTGGGAACCTCAAAGCAGCTCTGGGACCCAGAAGGGTGATGGTGGCCATGGGGCCAATCTGCTTAGATAGTTCTCTAGTACACCGTCTTCCACCTTTTTCTTCCCCATCCAGCCCCAACCCTACTGCCTGGTAGCCCAAATTAGGCCCTCAGGCAGTAAAGGCTCTAGGATTTAGCTCTGGCCCTGTGCTAGCAGCTTTAGCTTACCTACCCATGGCCTCATTGCAGCCATGACTTCATTGGTGAGTTCACAACCAGCTATCGGGAGCTGAGCAAGGCCCAGAATCAGTTCACAGTGTATGAGGTGAGGACACGCCCTGCCATTTTTCCAGGCTTTCTGTCCTGGGCAGCTGGGTGTGTCATTGTGATGGTCCTCCACTTAGGTACTTAACCCTCGGAAGAAATGCAAGAAGAAGAAATATACCAACTCCGGGACCGTGAGTACCCCTCGCCTCTGGCCTCCCAGATCCTCTGTCTGTATCCCATGACACACATGAAAATACCGGGGATCAGACACAGTGGTGGGGACAGGTCATCTTGGACAGTCACACTGAGATAAGGTGATACTATGGAATTTTTTCTTTGTTTTTGTTTTTTCTCACCCAGGAATATTTCCAACTGTTACCCTTTTGCAGAATTAAAAAAAATACCCTAAGTTGCATTTCCAAATTAAAAAATGCTTTTGGAAATCCCAGGATGCACCCAACAGCTTCTCCCTTTATTCTTTCGGAGACTGAGCAGGGTGGGAGAAACCGGGCAGGAATGGAAACCTGTGTGTCCCATAATACACTTCTCTCTAGACTCTACTAGGCTTCCCTCTCTTCTGCCACCTCAGCTGTGCTGACAAAAGTGGCAGAGCAGCCTCTTGTGCCCTACAGGTCACGCTCCTCTCCTTCTCTGTGGACTCAGAATTCACTTTTGTGGATTACATCAAGGGAGGGTGAGTCATGGGCCAAGCCAGCAACGAGTTTTCCTGCTTCTGAATGGTCAAGGCACAATGAACTCACAGAGATAAACTGTCAGACAGTGGCAAATGATATATCAAGTGTTCTGTGAAATGCAGAATGTCACCTCTTTGTTTTATTTGTGGGGCTCCCAGTCCCTTTGGAAGATGGAAGCCCAATCAGTAGTTTCCAGCAGTGGCCTAGGAGCTGGGGGTGGAGTTCAATGCTCTCAACC
Source organism: Pachyuromys duprasi (assembly GCA_028658305.1). Taxonomy (NCBI): domain Eukaryota; kingdom Metazoa; phylum Chordata; class Mammalia; order Rodentia; family Muridae; genus Pachyuromys; species Pachyuromys duprasi. The sequence goes on along the minus strand of CM053761.1, from coordinate 29,125,875 downwards.
CCTAGAGTGTCAGTGTACCCACACAGGAGATGCCTCGCAGGTAAACAACAGGGTAAGTCCAAGGTCAAGAGAGGGAACGCTGCCAAGCCGACTGTAGGGGACACTGTGCTTGCATCAGCGAAGGCAGATAGATGCAGGCAATGAACTTAGCTTCTCTGAATTTTCCTTGTCTCCTATGCAAAACAGACATTTTGGTTACTATTGCAGGACTATAGTGTTACGTTAGACTTCATACAATGCCCTAATCATAAGGATAGAATTTAACTGCTTCCACAGTGGACCAACAGCAGCAGTCCTTGGTACTTTGTCCCACCCAGACTGTCTGGATCACAATCTGCAGTTTAACATGAGTCCATATTTGGGAAATACTGATGTCATAGGTACTGATCCCTCATTAATCAACCCATCTACTCCTCCACCAGGACACAGCTGAACTTCACAGTAGCTATTGACTTCACTGCTTCCAATGGTAAGACATGGGTAAGGGTATGGGAATGGACAGAGCCTAAGGGAGTATTTGGAAATTGGTCTAGATTTCTTCCTGGGATAAGACATAACTACCCAACAAGTCCACACTTATGGAAAGCCAAGCCAGGATGGCACTTGCACAAGAGTGATGGAGGGGAAGTACTGGGTGCAAAGGTGGACAGAGGGTGCAGGAATATGATGGGTACACAGGTCATATAAAGTTGACAGGCTAGATAGCTCAATTGGCCAGTGAGAGAGAATGGGGTTATCAAGAGAGAATAAATGGATTGGTGGTAGGTATATACAAGGATAAATTAATAGTTAGTAAATGATTAATCAGTGGACAAATCAATGAATAAATCATGGGGAGAAGGATTGGTGAGTGAGTGCACTAAGGGGCCTGTAGGTGTATGCATGAGTTTACAGGCAGACAGCTGCTTTAAGTTGAGGAGGTAATGGGCACATTAGCTAAGAGAATCAGGCAGGGGAATGGATCCATAAGGGAAGAAAATAGAATGGACAGGAATGGCTGAATAGACAGAATATTATAAAAATGAAATGGAAGAGAAATGACAGGTAAGTAAACAGGAGACTGGCTATTTGGATGGATAGGTGGACCAGGAAATCAAAAGTAGATGATAGAAATGAATAAACAAATTGAAAACTGAAGTTTCCACCTGGCAGATGGGTTTAGGAGGTATGGGTAAATGGGTGGCCATGTAACACAATGTGTAAGGCATGTAAAGATAAGCGGTGACCGTTTCTCTACAGGGAATCCCCTGCAGCCTACCTCGCTGCACTACATGAGTCCCTATCAGCTCAGTGCCTATGCGATGGCCCTCAAGGCAGTGGGAGAGATCATCCAGGACTACGACAGTGACAAGCTGTTCCCAGCCTATGGCTTTGGGGCCAAGCTGCCCCCAGAGGGGCGGATCTCCCACCAGTTCCCCCTGGTACAGTATGGGCCAGGGCATACACTCAAGCCCCTTGGCCAATGGAGCACTTCTGTCAGTGTTTTGAGAAGGGCAAGGACAGGGAGGCCGAGCAGTTTGGAGGGGAGCGTAGAGGTGGTGATCTGAGATCAGAGCACTCCTGGGTGTCCTCCGTGGGGGGCTGAGCTTGACTGGACTTTCTTTTTCTTTTCTCTTCTTTCAGAACAATAACGATGAGGACCCCAACTGTGCAGGCATTGAGGGCGTGCTGGAGAGTTACTTCCAGAGTCTGCGCACAGTGCAGCTCTATGGGCCCACTTACTTTGCTCCTGTCATCAACCAGGTGGCCAGGTAAAAGGGAACTGGGTAGGAGTCGGGAGGGAGGAGATGATTGGACCCAGACAGAGGAGGGCCAATCTAAGTAAACTTGGGCTTGGGAGAGAAGGGGAAGTAATTAAGTGTTCAGTGTTATCCAGGATCAGGTACCAAGAAGGTATTCTGCCTGCCTATACTTAAGAGAGAGTGTCAAGAGACAAACTCAGCTGCTGCCTAGGAGCCACATCCCAGGCCACAAAGTGGCCTTGCTGGCCTTGATTTTGCCTAAGAGAGAGAAGAGTCTGTTAGACAGTGGTGAAGGGACCAGGTTATATATTAGGCATGTGTATGAGGCTGGCACTAGCCAGGTGACCTTATGCAAAAAGTTTTATTTGTTTGTTTGTCAGTTTGTTTGTTTGTTTATCTGAAAAGGGTCTCATGTAGGCCAGGCTACATGAGTTAGCAGGGCTGCCCTTGAATTCCCTATTCTTCTGCCTCCAACTCCTAAGTGCTGGGATTACATGGGTATGACACTATAATGCCAGCTAGCTTAGCCTCTGTCTTCATCATTGTTCTACTGCTGGGAAAAGACATCATGATCAAGAAAACTCCTTTTTTTCCCAAGGAAACTCTTATAAAAGAAATCATTTTCTCCAGACAGTGATGGTACCAGCACTCAGGTAGCAGCAGCAGGAAGATCTCCATGAGTCTGAGGCCAGCATGGTCTACAGAGCTAGTCCTAGGACAGCCAAGACTACATAAAGAAATCCTGTCAGAGGAGGAGGAAAGTATGGAATTAGGGATTGGCTTACAGTTTCAAACACTTTAGTCCATTATCTCATGGTAGGGAGCATGGCAGCACATAGGTGTACAGTGCTGGAGAAGTAGCTGAGAATTCTCCATCTTTCTTTTTCAAAGATTTATTTATTACTTCTACAACACCTGCCTCTGCCTCCCCAGTGCTGGGATTAAAGGTGTGTGCTACCACAGCCCACTTTAGCTTAGCCTCTGTAATAGAACCTGTAAAGTGGTTGAATATTGGACAGCAATAGAAGCTTTTCGTCCTTCCTTTTGTCTGTCTGGTTGTGAAACAAGAACTCACCATGTGGCCAAGACTGACCTCTAGTCCCCTATAGAGCCAAGCAGTCCACCTGCTTCAGCCTTCCAAGTGCTGCCGTGACAGCAACATGTAACACCATACCCAATAATATTAGCCTACTTTCTGAGATATTGTGAGGTTAGTTAGAAAAAAAAAATCTTAGGTAACGGTGTAAGAGAGAACAGCATAGTATCTGGCCCATAGAAAATACACAATTCGTGACAGGTCTAAAACTCTGCAAGATTTTAGAATAAACATAAGCAATGAAAACCAGATTATATCTTAAATAATAAGAAAGCAAAGGGGACTAAAGTAAATAAAAATAAAGCTACAGAATAAAAGCAAGCATGTAACAACAAGGGAATGAGATAAGCTCTGAAGCTTAAGGAAGAAAACGTGGGCTAGGGAGATGGTGCAAGTGGTGAAGTGCTCACTGTGCCAACACGAGGACCCAAGTTCACATCCCCCAACCTACATAAAAATCTGGACATAGCAGTGCACACCTACACTACTGTGTCTGGGGAGGTGGAGGAAAGCATTTTCCTGAGGCTTGCTGGCCAAACAGTTTAGTCAAATCAGTCAGCTCCAAGCTCAAAAGAAAGACCCTGTTTCAAAAAATAAAGTGGATAGTGATTGGGTATCAATGACACTTGATATCAACTTCTGGCCTCTGAATGCACATATATAAATGCATGTGCACCTGCACATACACCTCCCCATACACACACATACACATACATACACACACAGGGTGGAGGGGGGGGGAAGGAAGGAAGTTTCTCTGGCTGAATAAAGAAAAGTTAAGGCATACCTATGAGCTGAGGCAGTATGATCTCAAATTCAAGGCCAACCTGGGCTACATATCATGTCTCAAAAACAAAACAAATAAATCATTATATGCTGAATAAAAGAGACCTAGCCAGGGGCTGGAGAGATGGCTCAGTGGTTAAGAGCACTGTCTGCTCTTCCAAATGGACGCAGGTTCAATTCCCAGCACCCACAAGGCAGCTCACAACTGTCTGTAATGCCAATTCCAAGGGATTTAACACCTTCACACTAATGCATATAAAAATAAAACATTAAATAAATGAAAAAATAAAAGATACCTAGCCAAACCAAAGTGTCTCAAAAAGCTTGGAAGTAAAAGTATGGGGGAAAGACAAATGAGGGTTGTGCATGTATTCAGCTGGTGGAGAGCTTGCCTAGCCAGGGTTCGATCTTCAGCACTCCATAAACCAGGTGTGGTGGGCAAGTGTCTGTAACCCTAGCTCTTGGCAAGTATTGTTGGGAATATTAGAAGCTCAGGTTCATCCTGAGCACAGTGAGTTCAAGGACAACCTGGGCTACAGGAGACCCCAGTTTTAAAAAAAAAATCAATAACAACAACAAAAATATGTTAAAGGCTTTCTAATAGACTTCCCATTCCCTATTGAAGATTGATTTACTTTTAAGGATAGTAGTAGTTACTTTAACTATAAAACTAACATAATGTTGATGTAGAAAATGTTAAGGACAGGGAAATGAAAGTTTTAAATTTAAGCCAGACATAATGGTCCACATCTTTAATCCCAGCACTTGGAAGGCAAAGACAGGAAGATCACTGTGAGTTTCAAGCCATCCTGGTCCACATAGTGAATTCCATGCTAGCTAAGACTGCCTAGTGAAACCTTCTCTCAAAACAAACAAAAAAGGAAAAAGAAAAGGTGAAACATGCTGCAAGCAGATCACATTTAATAATCCACAAACAATTTTTTGTCACTAATTTTGGATTCTAACCATTTTTATTGTTTTTAAGCAGACTTTTTAGACATCTTGGGCAACTACACTGATTAATTTACTCATTTATTTAGTAAACCTTCAGTTAAGGATAATTCTATCAAAAGTGTAAAGTAAATTAGTAGTACATCAGCACTCTCTCTTTACCTGTGAGGCAGGGTCTCATGTAGCCCAGGCTGGCCTTTAACTCATTGTAGCCAAGGATAATGTGGACCATCTGCCTCCGCTTCCCTACCGTCCCAGTGTTGGGATTACAGGTGTGCACCCCTATACTTATTTATATGGTGCTGGGGATCAAACCCACAGCCTACGTGTGTTAGGCAAGCTACCGACGGAGCTGATAGCCCTAGTACATTAGTCATACACTGCCACACACTGGCTTTGGTAGCTCTGGTCAGTTCTCTTAAACACTGTAAAATGAGAATGCTAAGAATATTTACATTGCAGGGTTGTTATGAGGACTCGTTAGCATATGTCAAGCACTCACAAGAGTGCTCGCCCCTGGTAAGTGCTGCAACAGTAGTTATTACTGTTCCTATTATTATCATTATCACTATTCAAAGGGCAGCTGCTGTGTGCTTAGTTCTCTGCTGGGGCACTGGGGACTCACAGATGAATCGGATTTAGTCCTTGCCCTCGGGAGCTCCCACCTTGGTGCAGGAGACAGAAATATAAATAAATCATCACTTCTGTAGGCCAAAGCTCCCCAGAAATTTCCAGCAAGTTGCCTGGTGGCAAAAGTAAGACACTGTATTCCCTGGGTGGGAGTGGAGGGAGATGGAGGACACAGTAGAAAGCAGTCAGACTGAGAGGGACTTTGAAGCTTAGTGTTTCATCTTGCAAATTCATGCAAACGTTCTATTCTCCCTTTGTGTCTCTCTTTGCTCTAATTATGTTTAAAAGGAACTTTGTGTGCACTTAATCCCCTGGCTTCATCCACACATAAGAAAATTCATTCTTGGATGCCCCTTTGGTACCCTCTGGGTATGAAGAGAAGCAGAACACCCGCCTCAGTGGGTGGAACTGCAGGATAGGGGTACAGGCTACCATAGAGGGACTGCTTAGCTGGATCTATAAAGTGAGTTGGCTTTCATCAGGAGAGAGGCTAGTAGGCCTGGCAGTGGCAACAGCACATTAAAGCACAGAGGCACTGAGTGACAAGTTTGGGAGATGTTGGGTGGCTAGATAGAAGAGGAACAGGTGCGGCACATGGAGGAGTGCACAAGGGCAGGCCAGGGTGGACGCTGATGGGCCCGTTTGTTTGCCTCTGGGGACTGCTACTTAGGATTTTTTAACTTCAGTTGCCTCATTTTAAAAGTAGGATAAGCTGGGTTGGGTGGTGTACACCTGTAATCCCAGCAATCAGAGGCCAAGGCAGTAGGATTGCCAAGAGTTTAAAAGTCAGCCTGGGCTATACAGTAGCTCTAGGCCAGCCCAGGTTCCTGTTTTGCATAGTCCAGAGAATGATCTAAAGAAGCCAGGCTTTTGATTTGAAATGAGAGAGTTTATTAAGTACATAGCAAGGTGGGTGAGTGTGATGGTCTGAACCTTTAGAGGCAGGATTTCTGTGAGTTCAAGACTAGCCTGGCCTGTAAAACAAGTTTCAGGCCAGCTGAGGTTACACGGGAGAGCCTGTCTCAAACAATCCCTAAACCTAGGGGGGGTGCAGCAAACAAAATCCTGCCTGCTACATGCACACCACCACGCTCTTGTACCCACACAGAGCGGCAACAGTGACTCTGTGAACTGAGCAAGTGACAAAAGATAGCACTAGGCCAGGGTTCTGGAGGAGGTTGGGCCGGAACACAGACACTCTGGACCTCAGCACACCGTGCAGCGCCAGCTACACTGTCATCATGCCTTCCTCAGTCTTCTAAGACCAAGTTTAGCCAGCAGTACTGTCTAACAAAATGTCCTGAGATGACAGAGGTGCCCAGCCTCTGTGCTCTCCAGTATGTACTCACCATCCACATAGGAGGAGGGAACCCGTAAAGGCAACTGGAGTTAGTAATGGAATTTTCCTTCAGTTTAACTTAGTTGATTTAGAGCTGCATATTCATTCACCTGTGGCTAGGGACAATGTATTGGACAGCACAGATCAATGATTTCCAGTTTACTCAGGATGGGAGACTGGGTAAAGTAAGGGTTAGACTGAGGTATGTCTGAAGTCCTTTTCTGAGGAAAAAAAAAAACCCTCCTGGATTCAAAGATTGATGATGAAAGGAAAGGGGGTTCTGCAGACTGGCTTGCTGGATCATTGCTGTAATCCAGCACTTGGGAGGTGGAAGCAGGCGGGAGGATTCATCAGTGTCTGCTTCAGTTACAAGAGTGAGACCCTATCTTACTTTTAATCCCAGCACTCGGGAGGCAGAGGCAGGTGGAATGCTGTGAGTTGGAGGCAAGCCTGGTCTACAAAGCAAGTCCAGGACAGCCAAGGCTACACACAGAAACCCTGTCTTGAAAAAAAATTATATATATATATATATATATATATATATATATATATATATATATATATATATATATATATATATGGAGAGAGAGAGAGAATGGAGAGATGGCATGTAAGGGCAGCAGTCAGGTTTGCCAGAGTATGGGATCCTGAAGCCCCAGGTCTTGCCTACTGTTCACAGGGTGACTGTTGAAGCAGGGTCTGAAATTGACCATGGACTCTCTGGTTGGTCACTGCATATAGACAGACCTTGGTCTTTCATGCAGGGCTGCAGCCAAGATCTCGGATGGTTCCCAGTACTACGTTCTGCTTATTATCACTGATGGCGTCATTTCAGATATGACACAGACAAAAGAGGCCATCGTCAGCGTGAGTCTAAGGAGGAAGGCTTGTCTGGGTGGGGTAGTTATCTATACAGTGAAGGGGCTGAGATGTTTATGCCTTGTGTTTCCTAACAATTTCACCTGCTTGTTTCAGAGATGCCTATTGGCTGGGGCACAGACAACACTGGCTTGATTCTCTAGATCCTGGTGTGATGCCAGATGAACCCTCAGTGGAAACCTGAGTTTAGGAAATGCTGATCTTTTATAATCAGCAGGAAGCATGCCTGCCCTTTGGCCCAGGAGAAGGATGGGGACTTTTTTTTTTACTTGCTTTTAGTTTTATTATTGTTTTGTCTTGTAATAGGGTTTTACTATATAGACCCGGACCACTATATGGGCCAGATTGGCCTGAATAGTGGCAAGCCTCCTGCCTCAGCTTCCTAAGTGCTGGGTCTATAGGTAGGAACCACTAGGCCTGGCCATTTTTGTTTGTTGGCCTGGAACTAGCTAGCTGTATAGATGAGGCTGCTCTTGTGCTCACTTTGATTCTCCTACCTGTGCCTCCTGGGACCTGGGAATATAAGCATGGTATACCATGGCTAGTAATGGCGATTGCTGTCATTCAGGTTTCTTTCAGTTTGGTTTTTGTCTGTCTGTTGGGTTTTTTTTTGGGCGGGGGGTTTACACAGTAGCTCAGACTGTCCTAGAACTCTTTATTTAACCACTGTTGGTCTAGAACTTGTGATGATCCCTGCCACCTCAGCCACATGAGTACTGGGATTACAGGTGTATATTGCCATGTCTGGCAGGAAAACCATTTTTTAAATGCTATTAGAAATATTCAAGGTCAGCCTGGGCTACAGAGACCTCTGTCTCAAACAAATAAGATAATGAATATAAATCACCTGGCTGTGTGCTCCACCAGAAGGCACCTGTTATGCGTTCAAAGATAGTCTGGAACAAAAAGCAGCAGTGTCCCTGCTCACCGGAGCTCGTGAAACACATAGACACCCCAGGCACTGTCCTGTTACAGCTGCTTACTCCAGCCATTCCTCTCCCCGCAGGCCTCCTCACTGCCCATGTCCATCATTATTGTCGGTGTTGGACCTGCCATGTTTGAGGGTGAGTAGGATGGTGTGTGACCATAGTGAGACTAGGAACTGGAGAGAACAGGAAGGATCTAGGCACTCAGGCTGTCCTCATAGACAGAACGGTCTGGCACCAAGGTGAAGTGAAACATCTTCCTCCTCTATAACCATGGCTGATGATGTCAGCACTTTCCCTCCTTTCTGGAAGAATGGAACATGCAGGAAGAAAGGAATAGTAAAGATAGCAATAACAATTTCACGCCACTGTGGAATGCAAGTGTCAGGTCCTTGAGGATTCTGAAGGGCTCTAACAGGGAATGGGCAGAATCAGTTGGAGTTGGAGAGACCCATCAAATGATGCCTCCTTGTCTGTTCTACAGCAATGGAAGAACTGGATGGTGATGATGTACGTGTGTCCTCCAGGGGACGCTATGCAGAGCGGGACATCGTTCAGGTAGCCCTGGGAGTAGGGAAAGCCAAGAGAAACAAGGAAGCCACTCCTTGTTTTGGAGGATAACCTGTAGGAGGGCCAAGTCTCTTCCCTCTAGTGGAGATGACTAGAATTACACAGATAGCCCAACAAGCAAATGCTGCTGTTCACAGTAGTGAGGAAGGCTTCTGTGAAGCTGTGATTTTGATACTGAGTTGAAACCTGAAAGAGGTATCAGCTTCACAGGCAGAGAAGGAGCATGTAAGACCTGCCAGAGGCTGATTTTCTGCCATGGTGAATATATGAGATTTATGCATTCTTTTCTTTTTTTCGTTTTTTTTTTTTTTTCGTTTTTTTAAGACAGGGTTTCTTTGTGTAGCCTTAGCTGTTCTGGACTCACCTTGTAAATTAGGCTAGTCTCAAACTTACAGAGATCCGCCTGCCTCTCTGTCCCCAAGTGCTGGGATTACAGGTGTGCAGGGTTTATGCACCACACCAGCCTAGGCTATGTAATGAGATTATCTCAAAAGAATAACACACAAAAAAAGAGACACTTAAGAACCATGTTACAAGACCTGATGACTTGTTAATACAGTGATAAGGAATCAAATGGCAGCTTCAAAGATGAGTCTCCGTTTTCTAGTGATAAATGTCCCATTGAGTGGGGAGGGGGACACTAGAGGAGGGAGATAGGGCAGGAAGATCTGATATCCAATTGGTAACACTGAGCTTGAGGAATCTGTGATAACTGAGTGAAGAAGTAGTGTTAGCAATGAAATATAAGATTCTGGGCCAGGGTTAGGCACAGTGGCTACAGCCCCAGCTAGTTAGGAATGTAAGAGCGCAGGATCACAACAGAGTGAGATCCTATCTTGAAACAAAACAGTGAAATGAAAATCCAGAGATAGAAGTCAACATAGGCTCTAGAAGGTCCTTTTCTTCCTCCTTTTTACTTCTCCCTCCTTTACTACCCTTCTTTCCCTGGCAAACTGCTCCTCCCTTTCAAGCCCAGCTTCTTCTTCTCTCTCTCCAAAGTCCCCATTCTCTCTTTCCTAGTACTCAAGAGTCAAAGGCAGGTGGATCTCTCTGAAGGCCAGCTTGGTCTACGTAAGGAGTTCCATGATGGCCAGGGGCCAGAGGGGAGCAGTTTAGAGCACAGGAAAACTCGGAGGACTAGGTTGAGATAAAGCGCAGCTTCCCGAAAAGTAGGAGAAAAGAAGAGTATGGTGTCGGAAGTGGGATTTGGGCTGGGGGTTTGGTTCGGTGGGAGAGAGCTTGCCTTGCATGTACACAAGATCCTGGGTTCAGGTCTCCAGCACCCCACATAAAGAAGTGAGATGTGTCTGGAAGGATGACATTCCAGTGCAATGAAGCTAAAGAGACTCTCAGCGAGACGAAGACTGAAATGTACTACCCACTGCACTGATTTAGCCTTATAGGGCAATTGGTGACATTAGTAAGAGTAATTTCAGTGACTGTGTGAAACCAAATTAGAATGAGTTGAGGGTGAATAAGTATTGGGTGCAGAGGTAGGGAGTAGGTGGGGAAAAAAAACAAAAATAAAAAATAGTTCAATATGAAGGGAGAAGGCTAGTGATACTTAGAAAGAGATGTTAGAGATCAAAGATGAAACCTGAGTACTACCCACTCTTTTGGCAACAGCCCATGCCTCCTTTTCTATCTGTCTTAGTTTGTCCCATTCCGAGATTACGTTGACCGATCGGGGAACCAGGTACTGAGCATGGCACGACTGGCCAAGGATGTACTAGCTGAGATCCCTGAACAGCTACTGTCCTACATGCGCACCAGGGACATCCAGCCTCGACCTCCACCCCCTGCCAACTCCAGCCAAACCTCAGCCCCAGAACAGCCCTGAGGACTCCACATATCCAATGCTTAGCAGTCTGCTTACCTGCCTGCCCACTGCTGGAAGCTAAAGGCACCTGGAGTTCACCAGTAGGACCAGCTAGGTTGATCAGTGCTGGCTGACAAGCTTTCTGCCTCTGACTACAGAAAGGCCTGGCATGATCACCACCTACCAGCCTCATGCCAATAATAAAGCTGATCTTACTCCGTCTCTGTCTCATGGGAGTTGATGAGGGAGACTAGGAAACCCAGAGCACGGGACCGCACCAAGAGGGAGGGAGCAAGGATAGTTTCAGCTAGGTTAACATCTACCCTAATATACTTATCCAGTCACTTCTATATAAAATTTCAAATATTTTAAGAAAACTTGTGAATGCTTGTACATCCCCCACCCCAGGACAGACCCTAACTTTCTTCAGATTTTCTAAGATGTTCTTCATCCCAAAAGAGTTGGCTTTAAGACAACTGTTCCCTCCTAGGGGTACAAACCTGTAATCACAAGTTCGAAGCCAGTGTAGGCAATTTATCCAGACCTTGTCTTTTATTTTATTTTGTTTTTTAAGAAAGAAAAAGCTGTCGGGGTGATAATAGCTCAGTGATAGATCCTTGGCCTTGTATGTGCAAAGACTTCAGTTCAATCTCCAGTAATGAAAAAAATTCTGTGTAACTTCTGGTTCATTTATTTTGGTTGTTTTGTTTAGAGGGTCTTGCTGTGTAGCTCAGCCTGACCTACAACTCATAGGCAGTCCACGCAATCCTCCCACAGTGCTCCTGAAAACAGATTACTGGCTTATTCTTAATTTTCTGTGTGAGTAGGATAGCTAGGATTTTCTTTGTGCACACGAGTTTTACGCATCAGACACTCTATGGGGGATTTACAGACCTCATCTCTTTTAATCCTTACCATAAGCTGGGCACAGGTACTATGTACTATCTCCTTTTAATAATGAGGAACCACGCCTCCGCTACAATAAGCCATTTCTTTCAGAGAAATCGCCGGTTTTACTCCACGCCCCATGATTTAACCAGGAAACCACCTCCTGGCTTGCCGATTTTATTTGTATTTCTCTGGGGGTGAGGGAAACATACGAAGACGTGCACTTTAAGACGCAGAATGCCAAGTCTGTGTGAAAATTAAACACGTCTTCAGGGACTGTAGCAACTTGGGAGTTTTTTCATACTCTTCAGTGACAAAACTGCAAGGATCACTTAACAATGACCTTTGACATCCAAGTTCTCTGAAACCCCCACGAAAAGAAAGAATTTTCGAGCTCCGGGTTTACAAATAAGGAACCGGAAGAATTCAGTAACTTTCCCACGTTCACACTAGAAGTGTCAATCATAGTCAATGGGCTGTGTGTTTTGACACTGTCTTCCAATCAGCAACCATGGAGCCCAGCGCTGCCAATCTGAGTCCCACGGCTTTACTGTAACGCGCCGGGAACCTCCCCAAACTCAGTTCCCTGATTGGGATCACGCCTTCCCGACAAGCTTCGCCGGCAGCCCCGCCCCTTGCTTTCCTAAGTTCCGCCTTGTCCTTGCAACACTGCGGTGTTCCTTCTCAGCTGTATCTTTATCTCTAGTTCAGCTCCACCTTCCAGACTTGTCCAATGCTCCGCCCTTTCTTTCTTGGGACCCTCAGGCCCACTCTTCCGGCCGCCGTCATCAGGGAGCCGCTTTCTGGTGGCTCCGCCCCCTAACTACAAGCTCCTCCCTTGCCGACCTAGTCTTCCCTTATCGCCCCGCCCCAGCCTATAGCTGCGGGCCCCTGCGGCTCCAGTGGCGTCCACCGGGCTCTGGGCCCTGCCCCCAGCTCCGCCCCACCCTGCGCTCCCGCCCCGTCTCTCCCGGAAGCCTTCCTCAGAGACCAAGGCCAGGTCCCTACCGCAGCAGCCGCGCCAGCAGGAGGGAGGGGGCAAGGAGGCGGCGGCAGAGGGGGAGGGGAGAAGGGCGGGCTCCTCACGCCCAGCCTCGCGCTGCCCGTCCGTGGTAGCAGATTCGCCACAAACGGCCCGAGGACCCCCCAGCTCCCCAAAACTGCGGCTTCGGTCTCTAGAAACTACCCTCGAACATGGAGGCACTCGCTGAGCCATGCGCGGTGTCCAGAGGTCTTTTCCAGGCCCATCGGCTGGAAGCTCACTCCTCAGAGGACCGGCAAGGAACCGTGGCGAAAGTGCATCTATGCAGCGCCACGGGGCCACGTTTACCCAGGCGGTCGCCGTCGCCGTCGCTGCTGCTGCCGCCGCTGCCACAGCCTTTGCCGCCACGGTCTCGCCGCCGCTGTCCCTGTGCCGCCTCCGGGAGCTCCCCCATTGTCCCGGCGCCACCGGGTTCCCAGGCCAGAAGACCCAGAAGCTCAGAAAACGCGAGGGTGCTTGCGGAATTGCGACGCTGGGGCGCCGGCGGGACCGGGAGCGGCAGGGGTCAGCGCGGGAAGCCGGGGGAGCCGGGCCAGAGCGTGCGGGGCAGGAGCCGGGGCGGCCAGCTCCGCGTCCCGGAGTTCGGGTTTTCCCTTCCCGCCCCGCCTCTCCCCGCCGGCCTCCCCACGCGGGGTCAGAGCCCCGGCGGGCGCCCCCGGCAATGATCCCAGACTGGAGGTGGCCGGTGAGTACGGGCCGGGTTCGGGCGACAGTGCCAGTGGAGAAGGGGCATCCCTAGCGATGCGCGATAGGCGCCTCCTGGGCCCCTCGGGCGGGAAGCATTGACAGGCCATTCGTTTGCGGAGGGCGTCCGCGGTAACAGTGTGTCTTTTGGGGCTGCCTGGGCGAGAGGCAGGAGGGAATTTTGACTTGTTACCCTTTGACAAAAGGGAAGCGGCATAGTATTCGGGAGACCCAGCTCCAGCTCTGTGGGCCCGGTCCTATTCCTAGCCCCCTACTTCTTCCCTCAGCTCCTGGAGTTCCCAGGAGTAGATGCTTCCGCCATACCCCAGGGCTTTCAGAGCTAAGTTCTGATCGCACCTTCGTGCCTCTGACGCCAGGTCTCTTTGGGGCACTGTGCCAGTTCGGGAACCAGGGCAGCAAAGCGTCCACCAGGGACCCAGCGTGGAAAGAGTGGAGCTTGTTTGTGCCTATAATTGGTTTCGTGTTTAAAGGCACAACAGCAGATAGGAAATAGAAGTGAGTTGAGTTGAATGTGTAGCTTTGCTGCCTTGGAAATCAAAGGCTGTCGACAGAGCTGCCCACTCTTAGGAGAAGGGAGAGGCTGAGAGTTAGTGTCTGTCAGGGAGGTCAGGCAGGTCTTGCATTGGTGGTCCCTAGCACCCTCCTGAGAGAAATTGGGGCAGTACCAGACTAAGCTGGGCTCCCTGGGGTTTGGTGCCATCTGCTGTCTCTACTCACCCAGAAACATTGGGATGGGGGAGGGCTAGCCCTTGAGAACTCTGGAACATAATGCCTAGATTTTCATGTTCCTGTTTGTGTCCTCAGGGCCTGGCACTTGGTAGGCTCTGAGTTAACGTTGCATGAGTCTGTAAATGAGGAAATCAAGTGTAGCCTATGCTCTTTTCTCTGGGCAAATGACTGTTTTCATCTGGTTCCTCCCTATATCTCCCCACCCAGCTCCATCCATGGGTGAGGATTCCCATGAAGACTTCAGCAATACACCGATCATTGACCACTCATGTGTAAACACAGACAACTTTTATACTTAATCGGATCTTCCTCAGCTCCCAATCTGATGGTCTTCTCATTTAGCTATTCATTCAATAGGCTTTTCATTTTACTTGCCAAGGTGTGAGAGTCCAGTGCATGGTAGGGACTAGGGATTTAGGAGTAGACAGGTCTGGTGTCTACTGAAGATCTCTTAGTAGAATGGGAGAAGTCAGAACTAGAAAATGTCACGCTGGAGGTGATGCTGCTGTGGAAACAGTTTTTCCGTAGGCAAGTCAAAGAAGTCATAGTAAAAGTGTCATTTGAACTAGGTTTTGAGGAATTTGTAGAAGCCCACCAGTCAGCATTCCTAAGAGGGCGCCCTTGTACCTTGAAAGATTATAACATCCAGGGAATTTTAGGCTGCTTTGTATAGATAACTATAACTACTGAGAAGGATCTAGAAAGGAAAACTAGAGTCAGATAGCAAAAGGAATTCCTTGCATGTTATCCTAGATGGTTTGAATGTTAATCCTATGAAGCTGGAGAGCAGCAGGAGGTTTTCAGTCATGTTATTGGTATGATCATTCTTACTTTGTAGAGCACTCTAGTCACTTATGTGTGACTGGGCAAAAGGAATTGAGACATAGGCAGGATGACCAAGCAATAGGTCTTAAGGGCCCGTACTAGGACCTTGTTAAAGGAGCTGGCATGTAGACATGCTCTAAAGAGAGGCTGGCCAGGACATGGTGGCCTTGTGAGAAGGAAGACTGTAGAAAATAGGCTGTATGGTGCAGGGGCTGGGTAAGGCCTGTGGTAACTGATCTGTGTATTCTAGATGTGACAGCATGGGGGTAGACTTTGATGTGAAGACCTTCTGCCACAACTTGCGGGCAACTAAGCCACCATATGAGTGCCCTGTGGAGACCTGCCGCAAGGTTTACAAGAGTTACAGTGGTATCGAGTACCACCTGTACCACTATGACCACGACAGCCCACCACCCCCACAGCAGACCCCACTGCGCAAGCACAAAAAGAAAGGACGCCAGTCACGACCAGCCAACAAGCAGTCACCCAGCCCCTCTGAGGTCTCACAGTCACCAGGCCGAGAGGTAATGAGCTATGCTCAGGCCCAGCGCATGGTAGAGGTTGACCTTCATGGCCGTGTCCACCGGATCAGCATCTTTGACAACCTAGATGTGGTGTCAGAGGATGATGAGGCTCCTGAGGAGGCCCCTGAGAATGGCAGCAACAAGGAGAACACCGAGACACCTGCAGCTACACCTAAGTCAGGCAAGCATAAGAACAAGGAGAAACGCAAGGATTCCAACCATCACCACCACAGTGCTCCTGCCAGTGCTGCTCCCAAACTGCCTGAGGTGGTGTACCGGGAGCTAGAGCAAGATACCCCTGATGCACCGCCCAGGCCCACTTCCTACTACCGGTAAGACCACCACCTCCTCCTACCTCTAGAAAACTAGTCAAAACCAAAAGACATGATAGTAGGCTGATAGGAGACAGTAGAAGTAAAAAAAAAGCACTAGCCTGCCAAAGCAGTGTGAAGTTTCCCTTGGCCCTATTGGCACATGCCAGGTCCTGTGTTCTGTGTTGTATAGCTGCCTCTCCCCTCTCTGTCTCCTCCCCTCCCCCCTTTTAAATTTAATTAAGATTTGTTTTGGGGGTTTGGTTGTGTGTGTTTTGGTTTGTTTTTGTTTTTGAGACAGTCACTGCCCGACTGACCTAGAACTCATTGTATGACCCAGGTTGGCCTTGAACTGACAAGAAAGCTGCCTACCTCTGCCTCCTGAATATTGTATGACATTGCACCCAATTATAAACACCTCTTTATTTTCAGAACTCTCTCAAATAGTCATTATTTTCATTTTCCAGGCCTGTCAAAAGTCACTTGCTAGGAATCTCTGAACTAAGTCTGAGACCCATGTCCACCAAGCCTCAAGGTGGCATTGTTTACCTGCATCCAATATCCTGGTTCTAGAACCCTCATCTGCAGAGCAGGTGCAGTGTTCTTCCCTAGGGCAGAAGACACTGGCTGCATAAGGCCCTAAATATGTAATGTCGCCATTTTCTGTTACTGTCACTTGTTCCTCAACAGCTTTGTGAGCAGCCTTTTCATAGTTGACATAGTCCCTCTCTTTTGTTTCATTTTTTTCTTTGTACTCCATTCCTTCTAGGAGCTAATCATAGTGGCTCCTATTGAAGTGCAAACATTCCTAATTTGAAAAAAAAATTTTTACATTTATTCATTTGTATGTCTACACATGCACTTGCATCACAGCACCTGTGGACCAGGCTGGAGAACTGCTTTTGGGGGGTCAGTTCTCTCTATAATGCAGGTCCCAGAATTAGATTTAGGTCATCGGGTATGGTAGCCAGCACTTTTACCCACTGAACATGAAAAAAAAAAGATTTAGGGTGGGTGGACAGTGGGTAGTAAAACTATATACAGAGATTTCAGCCATAGGATGTTACCAAAACCAATTGTAAATACCCCTTGGAGTCCTGGCAGCCAAAGCCAGGAGAGCAGATTGTTCATTTGTCTTTTTTGTAAAGGTTCTTGTGTGAAAAGTAGCTTTTGCCAAATACACAGTCCACTCAATATTACAGTGACTGCCTGGGAACACAGTGACACAGTGTGTCTGTGTACACATACATATTACTTTCCTCTCCTTTGTCCAAGTTTTAGCAAATCTTCCTTATTTTTTCTCCTTTAGTAGTCTGTTTAACCCATTTTTCCCCCTTCTGGTTTTCTACTCTTCCTCTTTTCTCTTTGGATTTACTACCTTGCTTTCTTCACCCCAAACATAGACCCCTCTTTAGGCCTTCCTCTCCTCTAATAGTTCTTGGCATGACTTACTCAGCTCCTTCTCTTCCTCCCCACACATAGTCACTTTCCTTCTAGGATCAGATCTTTTCTCCAGAGGAGCAGTTTTCAACTGGTTGCAGTCAGTTAGGAGTTACGTTGTTGAAATTATCATAGTTAGCAAATTCCCCATGTTTTAGAAATGATTTACTTTTGCAAAAGCTTGAGAAAGTCTGAAGTCATCACTCTAATAATATAATTTTTTCTTGCTCAAATTCCAATGCACTTCTTGAGGGGGAGGGAGAGGGTGGTGTGTTAGCTGGTGTATCAAGAATTGTGCATGACACATAGCCCATCTATCAGTGCCATAGTCTATAATCTGGAAGCCTGTGGGAGTGTGTTACGTACCATCACATGACAGTTCATGTGTCGGGGCAGAGGAACAGGTAAGACCTGATGTGTACAAGAACTGGTGCAAGCCCTAGAACCGTCCAAGCTAGTTGACACTAGCTCAGATCTAACTAACTCTGGGAGCACAGTTGCAGTCACCTTGGGGAACAGGGGGAAAGGGCAAAAGCTGCCTCCTACACACATTTTAGTCTCTCTCCTCCCTGCCACCCCCAAAATGCCTTTCATTTGAACAACACCTATTTCCGTACAGTGAATCAAACATAATCCCTGCCTCTGTCTAGAGGACTTAGGCACAAACAGCTATAATTCAAGGCGTGGTGGGCTAGGGCTATACAAAAGCTAATAATAAAATTGACATTTTTTGAATACTTGTTCCATGTGAAGCACTGTTATACCTTTACTAACTCATTTTATGCTCACAACAGCTGTGTCAAGCAGGTTCATATTAGCATTGACATTCTATAGATGAGGAAACCAGGGTCCAGGGAATTAAGAGCTTAATTCTGTCATACAGAGACCAGGCAGTATGGCTTCAGAGCTTCTGTGCACCTGGCCTGCTCAGAGATCCATTTTCCATATAGAGAAAGAGTAATTAACATTCTACTAGAATATGCTGTGTGTCACTTGATTTAGCCTCCTCCTTTCTTCCTAATACAGGGTCTCCTGAATCCTAGACTGGCCTCCAAATCACAGGGTAGTAGCCTTGTATTCTTGCTTCTTCTGCCTCTACCTCGTACATGCTATTCCATCACATCTGGTTTTATGAAGTGCCAGGGATTGAACCAGGGCTTTGTGCATGCTAGGCAAACACTCTACCAACTGAGAATATCCCCAGCTCCTTGGCCATTCACTTTCATTTCATTTTAATTTCATTTAAAGTTTTTTACTGAATATAGCCCTGTATTATCAATAAATCTTTGGTACCAGGCAGAGCAGTACTGTCTTGAAGGTGGCAGAGTGGCAGAGACGAAGTTTAAAACCAGGATTCTTCAAAGCCAAAGTCCTGTTCTTGTCTCGTACTATGGAGTTGACAATGCCAGAGTCTAGTCAGCATAAGGCAGGGTAAGGTAGGTGCCTGCTGTGTCACAGCCATTTGGAGCAGCCCTCTGCTGTAGGCCTGCTGGCTCAGAGAGTACCAAAGTGGGTGAGGAAAAGGCTAGGGCCAGAGACTGGATGCCACTCTGTTATTCATGGTGATATGACCTAAGTGTAATAGGTTGTTAACAATTTTTCTGAAAGCTTCACTTTCTTCATCTACAAGTAAAGATGATAAGAACACCGATCTGCTAGCTGTAATGAGAATTGATGCAACTTTGCCTAGTAACTGACCCGTAGTAAGTGCTCAGTCAGTCATAGCTATTCTTTCAGGACTATCGAGAGAACAAACACAGTATGTAGAATTTGAAAAACCCTAGAACCGTCTGAGAGAACATCATGTGTACTTGTCAGCTTTGCTAAAGCAGGCCTGTATTCATTTGCCAGTGATGTCTAAGGAATTGCCTTCCTCTGACAGTACAATCCCCCATACTCCCACAATGGGCCCTTACTGCTCTAGCATCTCCCCCTTGGGGTCTGGGTGAGCCTCTATATTTCAGGGAAGGCAGCATCATATGGTAGCCACATGAGTACTAGAGAAGTAGGCCTGTGTTTACAACCAGCTCTCAGACACTCTACAAGTACACTGAGGAAGTTAACTTCTCCTATGTTTAGGTCTCCTTTTCTGCAAGACAGGAATGATTCTAGCATCTGTGCATGTGGGGTTAAGGTAAGGCTAGAATGAGACTTGCAAACATGAGCAGAGGCTGAGTGCTTGAAAGCAAGCACAACGCTTTGTCTGAAGGGTAAAGATATTAGCCATGTGATGCTGAGCTGCCTGTGTTCACTGCAGGTACATCGAGAAATCTGCAGAGGAACTGGATGAGGAGGTGGAGTATGACATGGATGAAGAGGACTACATCTGGCTAGATATCATGAATGAGCGGCGGAAGACAGAGGGTGTGAGTCCTATCCCACAAGAAATCTTTGAATACCTAATGGACCGGTTGGAGAAGGAATCATACTTTGAAAGTCACAATAAAGGTGACCCCAATGCACTAGTGGATGAAGATGCTGTGTGCTGTATCTGCAATGATGGCGAGTGCCAGAACAGCAATGTCATCCTTTTCTGTGACATGTGCAACCTGGCTGTGCACCAAGAGTGCTATGGTGTCCCCTATATTCCTGAAGGCCAGTGGCTGTGCCGCCGTTGCCTGCAGTCACCTTCTCGTGCAGTGGACTGTGCTCTGTGCCCCAATAAGGGTGGTGCCTTCAAGCAGACAGATGATGGCCGCTGGGCCCACGTGGTGTGTGCCTTGTGGATCCCTGAGGTCTGCTTTGCCAACACAGTCTTCCTAGAACCTATTGACAGCATTGAGCACATCCCACCAGCCCGCTGGAAGCTCACCTGCTACATTTGCAAACAGCGGGGCTCTGGAGCCTGCATCCAGTGCCACAAGGCCAACTGCTACACAGCCTTCCATGTGACATGTGCCCAACAGGCTGGCCTTTACATGAAGATGGAACCTGTGCGGGAGACAGGTGCCAATGGCACCTCCTTTAGTGTCCGCAAGACAGCCTACTGTGACATCCACACACCCCCAGGTTCTGCTCGCCGTCTGCCTGCCCTATCCCACAGTGAGGGTGAGGAGGAGGAGGATGAAGAAGAAGACGAGGGTAAGAGCTGGAGCTCAGAGAAGGTCAAGAAGGCCAAAGCCAAGTCCCGGATTAAGATGAAGAAAGCTCGAAAGATCTTGGCAGAGAAGCGGGCAGCAGCACCTGTGGTGTCTGTTCCCTGCATCCCACCACACAGGTACAAAGACAACAGAGGGCAGGGAGAGGGGTTGAGAAGCCCTCAGAAGGGCTGTGTGGTCTGGGTAGAGTGGTCAGCTTGCCTTCCTTTCAGGAGCTGTATGGATGTAAAAAAAAAAAAAGTAAATTTAAAGAGGTGATCTTAAGGCACCTGACTTTTGCATTAGGAGTCAGAAACTAAGCTTTTTTCTGGCCGACAGAACACATATTTAAACTGCCCGTCTTTTTGATGGTGCAGTTTGTTAAGATGAAATAGCCATTGTGGAAATGCAATCTTTCCATAAAAGGAGAATCAATGAAAAGTGGAGAGGAGAAGGCTCAGTGGTCAGATGTGCTGAACATGCAAAGGGGCCTAGGGTTAGTCCTCAGCACAGGGGGAAAAAGTGGATTACATGTGTTATGAACCAGAAGTGCTACAATGTTCTCTAATGGCCTCTACGTTCTTAAGGGGTCTTTCCATGCTGTGGACTTTGCTTTGTGGAGTGCTATTCACTCAGGCTGTGATTATCAGTTGTTCTTATCTGTCTTGTGTTGTCTGGTTTACTTCACCATGGGCTTCTGCTGTACTTATAATTTATCTTCACTTGATCATAGCAAAAAGGCCAACAAGTGATGGGTAATTTATCTTCTCCACAGGCTCAGTCTGAGAGATCAGACTCTAACTGCCCTGGCTGCAGTGACTAAAAGACTTAGAGGCAGACTGATGCTGTTCTGCTTAGTGCTGAGAGCTTGGTTTCCTCTCTGCTGTGTTGTACCACTCAAGGCACTGTGCACTATGCCTTAAGTCCAGAGTTCCAAACTCCTCCTTTTTTTTTTCCTTTTCTTTTTGAGACAGAATCTCTTGTAGTAGGCTGGGCTTAAACTCCATATAAAGCCAAATACGACCTTGAGCTTCTGGATACTTTTGTCCCTAACCCCTAAGTTCTGGGATTACGGGTGTGAGCTACCATGCCTGCTTTTCTAGACTTTTCTGATGAGCATCATAGCCCATACTCATGCCCGTTCAGGAACTTACTGGCAGTCAGAACCTAACAGGTTTTTACTTTGTTCCCCGGTTCCCAGGCTCAGTAAGATCACCAACCGGCTGACCATCCAGAGGAAGAGCCAGTTCATGCAGAGGCTACACAGTTACTGGACTCTAAAACGACAGTCACGGAATGGGGTCCCACTACTTCGGCGCCTGCAGACACACCTTCAGTCTCAGAGGAACTGTGATCAAATTGGGGTACCGTGTCCAAATCCCTGTGGGCTGTGGAAGCTAATAGCAACAAAGGTCAAGGACCAAAATTTGTAACAATAACCTCCAGGTTCAAATTGCTTAGGATTTTTTTCCTACTTTAAATTAGACCCCACCGCCACCTCCAGTATAGGCTCAGCATGAAATCTTTATCAGTTTAGTGGAAAGGCATTGTTCCTGTGTGTTCATTAATTTAACAAACATAGCGAGCATTTTCTTGTATAGACTAGATTGTTAGACTAGATGAGGTACTATTGACAAATTACTGGGCTTTCTCCTTGGTTGCCCTGTCCTTGGCCTAGGTTTCCTGGGCTCTCCTCTCCTGGACTCTCCCCTGGCTCTCTCACCATCTTCTGATGCCCCTTTTACCTCTATAGAGAGATTCTGAAGATAAAAACTGGGCCCTCAAAGAACAGCTCAAGTCCTGGCAGAGGCTCCGCCATGACCTGGAGCGAGCTCGGCTTCTGGTGGAGCTGATCCGAAAACGAGAGAAACTCAAAAGAGAGACGGTGAGTGCTCCTGGGCCAGCCCTGGTTCTTAAAGCAGAACACAGCTCTGGAGGAAAGAGAGAGTGTAGCCCTGTCCAGGAAGCACCAAGGCCCATTAAGTGTCCCAGCACTAGCTTTTAGGCCTGTGGGAGGCCGAGTGTCAAAGGAGATTGCACAGAATCCTAACCTCTGTGATCCAGGCAGCTGAGGCCAGGAGTTAAAGGAAGGGGGACCAAAAAAGACAGAGACAGCTTTCTTTCATGGGGCCTAGATGAGAAATCATGTTCCTAAGCCAGCAAGGACCATCTCCTTTGACCTCTGCTGAGGGCCTGGCCAGGGCCTGGCTGATCCAGCCTTTTTGTGTGTCAGATCAAGATCCAGCAGATTGCCATGGAGATGCAGCTGACCCCTTTCCTCATCCTCCTCCGAAAAACCTTGGAGCAGCTCCAAGAGAAGGACACAGGCAACATCTTCAGCGAGCCGGTCCCTCTGTCTGAGGTAACCGAATTGGACGAAGTAAGAATCCCTTCCCTCACTCCAACTTCTTTCTCTTCCTCTTCCAGTTGGACCCTTGCTGCAGGTCTGGACCAGGGACTAGGTGGGGACATAGATGTAAAGGGTTCGGTGGCACTTGGGCAGGATGAACTAGAGCCACATGTATTACTTGGACTCTTGTCTTATCCTTATCACACCCCAAGAACTCAGAATGGGAGGCCATATGCACTCCTTCCCACAGTCTGCCAGATGAGTAATCACAGGTCAGGAAGATGCTTTCAGGGTTTCAACCTTAGACTAGAAACTTTAAAAGGCTCAGACTAAAGAGCCAGCTCTCAAGCCCTAGCTTAACTCTTCCCTCTGAAAGATTTAAAATGGGACATTTGAGGCAGCAGCCTCCTTACCATAAGCCTTGTGACAAGCAAGAACAACAGTAAGAATACAGGGTGGTATAATTTTTAGAGAATTCTCCTGGCCTTTTTTTCATTAAAGCTTCCAGTGGTTCCAGGAAATAGATTTGCCTGCATTTTCATCACTATTTCCTGGGGAGGAAAATTAGGCTCAGAGAGGTTAAGACACTTACCAAGGTCACACAGCTTGTGACTACTAAAGTCAGACTAGAACTTCCCTTGTACTACATGCCTGTCTCTTAACTATGGTGGGAGGAGGGTTACTAGATGCATTTCAGAGGGACTGTTAGGGTTTGGGGGAATTAGAACAGATCTCCACTTAAACACTTAACCTGCTCTCCCAGGTACCTGACTACCTAGACCACATCAAAAAACCCATGGACTTTTTCACCATGAAGCAGAACTTGGAGGCTTACCGCTACTTGAACTTTGATGATTTTGAGGAGGACTTCAACCTCATTGTCAGCAACTGCCTAAAGTATAACGCAAAGGACACCATCTTCTACAGGGCAGCAGTGCGACTCCGTGAGCAGGGTGGTGCTGTGCTCCGTCAGGCCCGGCGCCAGGCAGAAAAGATGGGCATTGACTTTGAGACGGGCATGCATATCCCTCACAACCTGGCCGGAGATGAGGCTCCACACCACAGTGAAGATGGTGGGTGATAAGACATCTGCATGCATACAGGGCAATGCCAGAGATGACAGCTTTCCAAAAATTCCTTCCTGGGAGCAGGCAGTACAGGCAGAAAGCAGCTGGCTGAGCAGCAGCAGGCTAGCCCGAGGAATGTACCCCCAAAAGCCAGACTTTGTGGATGCATAGCTGGGCCACCATTCTATATTCTATGCTGTTTTGCAGCTATTCTGGGAGAAGCCAGTGGAAAGAGTGGGCTTCCTGCTGCCTGCCCAGGTTCAAGGGGCCCATTGGGCTGTCCTGAACCTAACCTTTCTCCCCCCCAACTCTCCCTGGCAGCAGAGGAAGAACGGCTGGTCCTGCTGGAGAATCAGAAACACCTGCCAGTAGAAGAGCAGCTGAAGTTGTTGTTGGAGCGGCTGGACGAAGTCAATGCCAGCAAGCAGAGTGTGGGCCGCTCCCGGCGTGCAAAAATGATCAAGAAAGAAATGACAGCATTGCGGCGAAAGCTTGCTCACCAGCGGGAGACTGGCCGGGATGGACCTGAGCGTCATGGTCCCTCTGGTCGGGGCAATCTGACACCTCACCCAGCAGCCTGTGACAAAGATGGACAGACCGACAGTGCCGCAGAAGAGAGCAGCAGCCAAGAGACAAGCAAAGGTCTGGACCCCAAAGCAAATCAGACTTTGGCTCTGCAGCCCTGCTGTCCCCTAGGCAGAGCTCCTTCCTGCACAGCTAGCTGCACTTTCTCCTTTATTCCCTGGTCAGGGGCCTCTTAGCCTCTTAGCAACCTCTCTAGCTGTTGGTATGAGTCATTCTAAATCCCCAAGCCCCAAATCATTTCGGCAACCGTAGATAGAGTAATGATCCTATATTCCTGGGGTGTGATTCTAGAATCTACCCTTCTTTCTCATTTTAGGCCCCTCACCAGCTCTCTCTCTCTCCTTCTCTGCTCCAGGCTTGGGTCCCAACATGTCCTCAACCCCTGCGCATGAGGTGGGCAGGAGAACCTCAGTTCTGTTCTCCAAAAAGAACCCGAAGACAGCTGGGCCGCCCAAGAGGCCGGGCCGCCCCCCAAAAAACCGGGAGAGCCAGATGACCCCCAGCCACGGAGGCAGTCCTGTGGGGCCCCCCCAGCTTCCCATCATGGGCTCCCTACGTCAGCGCAAGAGGGGTAGGAGCCCCCGGCCCAGTTCAAGCTCAGACAGCGACAGTGATAAGTCCACAGAAGATCCCCCAATGGGTGAGCTTCATCATCACCCAACACCCTACCACCATCAAGAGAGTGAGCAGAGCTGCCATTCTTCCCAGTATACTTTGAGTTTTCCTTTGTTTCCCTATAAAAGACAGCTAGAAGGGCCCTGGGGAATCTTGTAATTTCATCCCCTCACCTTTCACTTGTGAAAACAGGCCCAATAATACTGACCCAGCCAGGTTCCCATCTAGGCTCCCATTCAGGTTCCTTGCAACCCCCAACACTTTACCTTTTCTCTTCTCTCCTTCCTTGGGGAACTTCCTGCCCTTTAAACCCTTTGTATCTTTAGGCCAAGGGAAGGTGAGGGTCAGGACAGGACTTTGACCAACTGTGATAGGCAGCCCAGAGCTATCTTCTGCTTGCCAAGGCTGGAAGAATTTTTTAGCCCAGAAAGAACCCAAACTCTTATTCCATCTTACCTCCATGCTGGCTCTGATCTACATCTTCCTGACCAGTTGGTTCCTTCCCTCCTCCTTTTTCCTCCAAGACTTACCAGCCAATGGCTTCAGCAGTGGAAACCAGCCAGTGAAGAAGAGTTTCTTGGTGTACCGTAATGACTGCAACCTTCCCAGGAGCAGCTCAGACTCTGAGTCCAGCAGCAGCAGCAGCAGCAGTGCCGCTTCAGACAGGACCAGGTATCAACCCTGCAGAGGGGAGGCAGTCTGCAGGATGCCTTTCCAGGTTCTCCCACTGGAGGCTGGGGGTAGCCATTTCAGTCCAAGATAGAGTTCATACCCAAGTGTCCCTGCAAAAGAAATGGGATGGATCAGTCACTGAAGACACTATTGTAGGTTGAGGATTCAGCCATCAGACATACTTTTATTTTGTCCACTCAGATGTTTTTAAAAACTGCCTATAGAGGCTGCTCTTTAAGAGGGTCCTGGTCTGATTCACAGCACTCACATATTGTAGCTCCAGTTCCAGGGGAAGCTGATGCCCTTTTCTGGCTTCCACAGGTGCTGGATGCACATGATGGTACACAGACATACATGCAAGCAAAATACCCATCCAGATGAAATAAATAATATCTAATAAAAACCCAAAAGGATGGGATTACATGTATTTGAAAAACAAAAATCTGAATCCACATAAAATTCTCACTCTCTGTGTTCTCTTTAAAAATCAGAGGATCAGCTGGGTGTGGTGGCTCATACCTAAAATCATAGCACTTAGGAGGTTGAAGTAGGATTGTAACAAGCCTGGCAATTAATAAGTTCCAGGCCAGCCATGGCTACCATATGTAGCCAGACCCTGTCTCAAGGACTGGGGATGTAGCTTCTTGGTGGAGTCTTTGTCTAGTTTGTGAGGCCCTAGGATCAATTTCAGGTACTTCAAAACAATAAATGATAATAGAGGATCTGGCAGCTCTGGTTGGTAGTTCTTGTAAACAGGCGTGTTTCAGTGACTAAATTCTACATTAATCTGATTACTAGCCTAACCTTTAAGGGTTGCAAACTTCATAGTCTCAGCTTCTCAAAAGTCTAGATTTGGGAGTTTAACAAGGACCCCTGCCATGCCATATCCCATTCCCACCTCTGAATTGCATTCCAACTGTCTTTCTACAGCACAACACCCTCAAAACAAGGCCGGGGCAAGCCCTCCTTCTCTCGGGGTACATTCCCAGAGGACAGTAGTGAAGATACCTCAGGCACTGAGAATGAGGCCTACTCCGTGGGCACTGGCCGCGGCGTGGGCCACAGCAGTAAGTACCCTCACCCAAAGTCAGGGGTGCTGGGGACCCAGTTTCAAGGCCTTGCCAGCCCTGCAGCTGCTAATCCACCCCCTCTCTCCCATTCCTGTGAAGTGGTAAGAAAGAGTCTGGGTCGAGGAGCTGGCTGGCTGTCGGAGGATGAGGACTCCCCATTGGATGCTCTGGACCTTGTATGGGCCAAATGCCGAGGCTATCCATCATACCCAGCTCTGGTAGGCCTATGTTTTCTTTCATTTTTACCCCTTGATTTCCAGCCCTAGACCTGTGTGGCCTTGCCCTCTCCCTGCCAAGCTATGGAATACAGGGCTCCTTGGCATGTAGACTGGTAGATGTAGTTGAGTACATCAGAGATCCCAGCCAGTTTCCCACGTCTCCCTATCTCTTCTCTTGCCCCCTAGGTTCTGAAACGATATAGTAAGGGTCAACACTGCAGTTCTAGTCGCATATTCTTCAGTAATATGCTTCAAATTTTTAGATATTGTAGCTTTGGGGAGGAAGTGAGCTAAACCAAACTGGGCTTGTATTATACCCTCAGATCATTGATCCAAAGATGCCCCGAGAAGGTATGTTCCACCATGGGGTTCCCATCCCTGTACCACCACTGGAGGTTCTAAAACTTGGGGAACAGATGACACAGGAAGCCCGAGAGCATCTCTACCTCGTTCTCTTCTTTGACAACAAACGAACCTGGTAAGGAAAGACGGGTGCATCTGGTGTGACTTAAAGCCACAGATGTAAATACAGCCATCTGTGATATGGTGGCAGACTTCCAAGAGACACACAGATCAGGTTATTGTCAGGTTATTAAGTGTGTGTGTGTGTTGGGGGCAGGGCACACTTAGAATAGCTCTAAGCAAAAGGGTGTATTGGTTCTGGGCCTGATGGGCTGAGTGTGCAGTAAGTAGCTGAGAAATAGCTGTAACTAGAAACCAAAGGACCATCAGTGACAGACTAATTTAGGGTGGCTCTCTGCCCACATTCAGATGGCTTCTAGATTTTATTCTTCCCATCTTTCCCTCTTTAGTAACAAGATGAGGAAAAGCAAGCATAAACATTTAGGCTTTCAGTCCCTCTTTTCAAAGTTTTATTAATCGCCTACAGATGATAATCTGTACTCTCTTGAAGTGGTTGGGACAGGATACCCATTTGAGGCATTTTGCACCTGTAAAATGCCCTGTGGTTTTGCTGTAGAATTATTATGCCTTCCCAGTGAGAAGTTACTCCTCATACTTAAGAAATTAATAATGGAAAATCTTTAATAACAGCATGCAACTAATTGGTCCTGAGTAATACACAAAAGGGAACCAGACTCAAACAGATTCAAACAAAAAATATTACCAGCTTATATAGGCCTTATGCTTCTACATTCCACATATACTGTCATCCTTAAATTTCTTTCAGGTCATGGCCCCAGGTTACACTTTTAAAAAACTGAAACAGAGACAGGAGACTGCAAGTCCGGCCACTTGGGCAAATAGGAACAAAGAAATTGCCAGAATTATTTAAGTGCACCAGGGTTGTTCTTTTCTGAAGAGTTATTACCTAGGGTCATCTTGCTCACTTGGTAGGACTATGCTTTTCCTGATAAGTGACCCACTTAATGGCAGACCAGGATGCCATTAATGATGGTCTCTTGAGATGCCCCTTAGAAGCATATTCTTTGATATGGGGATGGGCCTGGTTGCTGGTTTTAAGTCAGTGCTGCCTCCTTTAGTTCTGGGAATGGAGATTAATTGGATGTCAGTCTTGGTGAGCAAACAGTAACAAACATTTTCTCTGAAACCCTAGACTGCCATTATGGTACAAAATTTTCTTTCCTACAGTTTCTAACCTGGTTAGTTCACTACTTATCTTCCTATCATATTGGAGGCAGAACTCCTTTAGATAACTTCTCCTTTATGTAATCACTCCTTTTAGGAACACCTTTATAACATCAATTTTATTACCTCAAGTTTGTCCTATATCAGTTATCCTCCCCCGCTGTCACCACAGTATAACTTTTGACTGGGCTATTATCAATACACAGTCCCTTAAGAGCAAGGGTGCTGAAAGTCATGCATGTCTAAATGAATGGAGTGCAGAAGGGCTAGTACTTTTTCCACTGAAATCCATACCTCATCTCATCTTTACCTTGTCTGACAGGCAGTGGCTGCCCAGGACTAAACTCGTCCCTCTGGGTGTGAACCAGGATCTAGACAAAGAGAAGATGCTGGAGGGCCGCAAGTCCAACATCCGCAAGTCAGTGCAGATCGCCTACCACAGGGCCCTGCAGCACCGCAGCAAGGTGCAGGGCGAGCAGAGCAGTGAGACCAGCGACAGCGACTGACACTGTCAGGGCCAGCGGCGCTCTGTGGCCGCTCTCCCTCCCTTCGCTCACTGGCCTGGAGTGCTGCTGCCCTCTGCACCGATTAATTCCTGGTCTTGGGGCCAGTCTCAGGGGAAGTTGGGTAGGGGAGATCCCTCCTGCCCTGAGTGCAGCTGGACTGTACAAAACACTCCAAGGGCCCATGGCCACACAGTGCAAGGAGAGGAGAGGTCCCACAGGTCAGAAAGAGCTCAAGACCTCATGGCACTATAGGGGAGGGTGGTGGGCCACAGTTAAATACTGCATAAAAGAGGCCACACCACTCCTACCTGCTCATGCCAGGGGAATCCAGAACTGCCTGGAGGCCTGAGGCCCTGCAGGTGGTAAGGTGAGCCAGCATCTTCCCAGCCTAGCAGGGGGATTGATGTCTTGTCTAGCCTGGAAGAGGGGCACTAGGTGCCTCCTTCCCTGCTGTTGTAAATGATGTAATTATTGGAGAATTTAAATTATTCTCATTTGTAATTGCGTTTCCGGGTCGCGCCAGAGTCATTTGGTACTAAAAGAAGAAAAAAAGGAAAAAAAAAAAAAAGGAAAAGAAAAAAAAGATTGGAGCTTGTCTCTACTTCCTTTCTTTTTCCCATAGAATCTCCCCTACCTTTCAAACTGGTTTGTATTTATTTCAAAGGAAGAAAATATATTGATTCTTAGAAAATAAAGTCTATTTAGAATTCTTTCTTTTTGCCTTCTACTAGGGCAGAGGGATTCAGAGGACCACGTCTGTGCTTCATCAATGGGTTGTACTTTATAACCAAGGGATTGCTGACTACTGTGCATGTAGTCATAAGACATACCAGTGAGCTGAGTATTGTGGCACAGTCCGTGGCATGCTGAGGCCAGGCAGAATAATGTAACAAGAACCTGTCTTTTAAAAGTTTCAATAGGAAAGCTAAGAGCTCACATTTCCATGCACTGCCCTAAGTGCCTGAAATACATAAAAATACATAAATTGTTTCTAATTCCTGCAGTAACTATGGATGGGCTAATAGGCTGATGATCTCCACAGTGACAGGCCATCCTAAGTACCTTTAGGTACACCATTATGTAATCTTTATAGGAATTATGAGGTGGATTAATAGGTTGGTTATCTCAGGTGCTGGGGTTTAGAAAAATTAACTTGCCAAAGTTCCTACAACAAGAAAGTTGCAGAGCTAGCATTTAAACTTGGGTCCATTTGTCTGGAAAGGTGGCTCTTCAACTACCATTCTAAAACCAGTAAGAGTCCGCTGCTGATCTCCTTTGTGCATTCCAAATGTTTCCAGTCCTTTGTTAGGACCATAGCTTAAGTGCTTCAAACACTACATTTGAGATGTTAACTGGGAACAAAGTAGAGTTGTACAAGACTGTTGATGGACATCCAACCTTGGCATTTTTTCTAATTCAACCATTTGTTAGAGAGAATGCCTTCTAAGTGCCAGGCATTCTCCTTTAGATGAGGTAACCACATTAAGAAATGCCTGCCCAAGGCCTTGTAGCTACTGCAGAATGAAACTGAGACAAAAGACTCCATTTGTTTTTTTTTGTTGTTTTTTTTTTTTTGGCGGTGGTGGTGGTTTTTGTTTTCCCGAGACCGGGTTTCTCTGTGTAGCCTTGGCTGTCCTGGACTCAATTTGTACACCAGGCCGGCCTCGAGCTCAAAAAGATCCACTTGTCTCTGCATCTGCAAGCGCTGGGATTATAGGCGTGTACCACCGCGCCCAGCAAGACCCCATTTGTTTGATGTTGATGCTTAATGTGCTCTAGCAGGTGTGCTATGCCTTGCCATGGGACACAAAAATAAATCAGCAACAGGCCTTGTCCTTGAATTTGTAGTCCAATAATTTAGGTACAACCCCCAAATCTCTATGCTAAATGGAAAATGTCCTAGTATGACAGGCTAATGTCCAAGTTCATGTCTCCTAGCCCCCAGCATTTTTTTTTAATCTTCGAGAAAGTTATAAATGACAGTCATTTTGGATCAAGGTGGCTGGTGCTGGTCCGTTAGGCTGCCTGGGAGCCACACATTGGTACTTGGACTCAGTAACCCCCGCCCCTCCCCCAAAAGAGCCCATACACAGGCCCTAGGCGGTGTGGGAGCAAAGATAAGGTATACTGAAGGAACATGCCCAGACTGGAGAGGGTAGCTGCAGCCGCAGGCTATGTCTGAGGCAAACCTGAGACTGGCCTCTGAAGCCTGGGTGGAAGCCCGAGATGGCGCTTTCGGGGCCGGCACGGCAGGAGGTGGAGGGGACAGCTCTGAAAAAGGATCCTCTGGGATTCACTCACACTTGACTCAGAAGAGGCTAGGAGGAGAAAGGCTTGAGCAAGTAAGGATGAGGTTCTTTTGGTTTGTTTCTTGAGACAGGGTCTCGCCATGTAGCCCAGCCTACTTAAGCCTCCAACGAGCCTCCCGCCTCTGCCTACCGAGTGCTGGGACGACGGGCGTATACCACCACGCCCCGAAAGGATGTGGCTCCAAAGAGGGCCAGCCCGAGAAGTCGCAGGCCCTGAGATCACACCGAAAGCCCTAAGATGGGATGGCAGAGCTGAGCCGCGGGCGGCCAATCGCCAGCTGCGAGGCCGGCACGCCAACCGCTACGGCGCCTCAGGCAGAACCGCCCACTCCGCCACACCCGAGCTCTCATTGGTGCCTCTCACTTTCTCCTCGGATTGGCTACCTCTAAGATCAAATAAGCGGGAGCTAGGATCTACTTCCGGTGACAGTAAGCTGGGACCCGGAAGACCCTCACTGGCGCGCCTTTCCAAAACTGCGAGGGCCGCGCAGGAGGAGTAGGAGGGGGTGCGTGATGGGAGGCCCTGGGGGCGGGGCCACGTCCGGAGGAAGAGGAGGGGCCTGTTTCACAAGAAAGCGGAGTGGGCAGTCTAGGGCCGTGGTGGCCTGCGGGAGGTTGTCTTGCGAGGAGAGGGAGACTCAGATTAAACAGGGACTCGCCTATTTAATCCCAAGTGCGTAGTCGCTTGAGAGTGAGGCTTTAGGACGCGGAAATGTCGGGTTCTGAGTGGGCCGGGACGTGATGGGCCGGAGACTGCTATCCGAATGTTACTCCGCTCCTGTCTGCCTGGCAGCATGAGGCATCGCACCCTATCCTCCAGCCCGGCCCTCTGGGCCTCTATTCCCTGTCCACGCTCTGAGCTGCGTCTGGACCTGGTTTTAGCTTCTGGACAGTCCTTCCGGTGAGTGACTGCCCTTGAGAGGATCCTCTCCTAGGACTCTTACTCCTCAGTGCTGCCCACGGGATGCAAAGAATGTTGGGAGTGGGACTGTTGGGAGTGATGGATAAGAGTATTCTTCGGAGTCTAAGCACCGGTGGCTAGCCAGTTACCTCCTTTGTGAAGTAGAGGTGATGAGTGTGCAGGCTTATGAGGACCATGCAGTAAAATTTATCAGTGAGAAAGCTGAGGGATGTAGCTCAGTGAAAAGAGTGCTCGGTTTTCATGCACAGGGCTCGAGGTTCAATTCCCGGTACCACTTTTATTTATAACTAATAAGTCAGTTTACGGGTGGGACATTTGTAAGACAGGAGGGACCTTGAAGAGTGCAAAACGAGTAACTGAGTGCTAGGGCTGTCTACCGGAGTGCTCAGGTGGAGGGAGCAAAGCCCTGCGCACTGGAGCGGAGTGCTGGCCGGTCACGTATGGACACTGACTCAGACCGAGGAGCAGCTGTATTGCACTGTGTACCGAGGAGACAAGGGCCAGGAGGGCAGGCCCACCCCGGAGGAACTGGAAGCCTTACGCAAGTACTTTCAGCTGGATGTCAGCCTGGCCCAGCTGTATAGTCATTGGGCTTCTGTGGACTCCCACTTCCAAAAAGTGGCCCAGAAATTCCAAGGTGAGTACAAAGGGCAGGAATGGTGGCTTCTGTACACTTGTTAAGTTACATTTCTGTGACTCAGTTTGCCCTCCGTAAAATGCAGATATAGTAGGGCCAGTGAGATGGCTCAACAGATAAAAGCAGCTTCATATACATGATAATAACAATAACATAAAATTTACTCATTAAAGTAGTAAAGTGCTTAGACTAGAATTTAGCACATTGCCATTCTTATTATAGTGATGATGGTCACGTGATAAAGATATGGGCCCTAATTCTGGCTGTGTCCTGGAGCAGGTGACCCCATTTATTCTGTCATTATATACAAAATCGCATTAGGTCTTTGACTGGTGAAGGAATAAAATGGACACAAAGCTTTGTTCATGCGGGGCTCACATTGTGGCTTTCTTCTTGTTTCTTCTGCTGCTTCTTCTGTTTCTTCTTAGTAGAATGGGATGGTCACTCAGACCTCACACGATGTACCACAAGACAGGAGAGGTCTAGTGTTGATTTCTCTACATGAGCAGTCCTTTATTCTTCTGGGTCTCCCTGGAGCCTCAATATCTGATCTAGAGGGATTCAAGGAGGCCAGTCCTAAAACAGGTGTGTCTCCTACTCCCTGCCTTCTGCTTTCTAGGTGTGAGACTGCTGAGACAAGACCCCACTGAATGCCTTTTTTCTTTCATCTGTTCTTCCAACAACAACATTGCTCGCATCACTGGCATGGTGGAAAGGCTATGCCAGGCATTTGGACCTCGACTCATTCAGCTTGATGATGTCACTTACCATGGCTTCCCAAGCCTTCAGGCCCTGGCTGGTGAGTAGGTGGATCTCCTTCAGCATTTGGACAGGAAGACCTGTTTAGTTCTCCCCAGCTCCTACCTCAAAGCTCTCCACCATCCCAAACACTGTCTCTATCCAGAACCACCATACTTGGTCTCATCAGTCCTGGTTACGGCTCATATTTCATCTCTGAAATACCTCACTAGTTGACTATTTGCCTATATAATTAGTACCTCATTAGAGAAACATCTGTACACAGCGTTCAGTAGTTTAGGGTTACAGGTATATATGATCTGAGACAGACTGCCTAGATCTGAATCCTAGCTCTGACACATATGTTATTTAGCATCTGTGTGCTTTTGTTCTGAATCTGTGAGGTGGAAAATAATGTTACATATCCTGTCAGAATCGTGAGGACTAGCGGGCTGGAGAGATGACTCAGTGGTTAAAACCACTGACTGCTCTTCCAGGGGACCTAGGTTCAATCTCAAGCACCCACGTGGCAGCTCACAACTCTCTGTAACTCCTGTTCCAGGGGATCCAACACCCTCACCTAGACGTATATGCAGCCAAACACCAATGTACATAAAATAAAATGAAATAAATTTGAAAAAAAAAAAAAAAAGAATCATGAGGATTGAATAAAGGGAGACACATCCTGCACAAACAGCACAGTGGAATACGGGAAGTAAGTGGAAAATTTAAGCTGCTGTCACTTATGGGAATCCAACTCACTTGACCTGTGAGGCAAGTATGTTGGTTAGCAGATATGAGAACCAAGCTAGATGAAGTGCTTAGGGACTAAATAACAAGGAACCTGCCTTGGGTTCATCTCAAACAGGTGTTTTTTTGGTGCTAAGAAAGGTCTGAGTCTCTGTTCTTAGTTTAATAATCATAAGTCTTCAAGGAATTAATTTACCTTTCTAAGCTTGGCCTAACTTTTTTATAGAATGGGAATATCAGTTTCTATTTAGAAGGCTTTTGGGGTGAATAAGTTAATTATGAGGCATTGAAAAGGAATGAGTTTAACAACACGGGTCCTTTCCTGCACCTGGGTGAAGGATCCTATCTCCAAGCCAGGTGTAGTGGTGCATGCCTTTAATCCTAGCACTCAGGGAGGCAAGAGGCAGTCGCTGTAAGTTTGAGGCCAGCCTGGTCTACAAAAGTGAGTCCAGGACAGCCAAAGCTACCCAGAGAAACCCTGTTTTGAAAAAAAACAAAACAAAAAAGGGAAAGAAAGGAAAAAAGATCCTATCTCCACCTTGGCCTTTCTTTGTGTTGGAGGAATGGGGTTGATGGGTGAGTAGGTAGCTAATGTATGTGCACACATGTGTTTGTGGAAGTTAGAGGTCAGTGTCAGGTGTTTTCCTCAGTAGCTTTTGGGGTTTTGTTTCTTTGTAGATTTTTTGAATTAACTCTGTATGTCTGAGTGTTTTGTTTCTTTGTAGATTTTTGAACTAACTCTATGTCTGAGTGTTTTGCCTGAATGTAGACATGTGGATAATGTGCACATGTCTGGCACCCACAGAGGTCAGTAGAGGGTGTCAGATCCTCTAGAACTGGGGTTACAGGTGGTTGTGAGGCAGCATGTAGATGCTGGAAGCTGAAGCCTGGTGTTCTGCAAGGGCAATAGGTGCTCTTAACTGCCTAACGGTCTCTCCAGCCCGCTTAGCTCCTTGTAAGCCCTTCCTTTCTCTGTAAAATGTGTAACACAATGGTGCTATCATTAGGTTCCTTAAGAAAAGCAAACATAATGTCCTTTGCCAGTCAGTGTGTGGCACACAGCCCTTGCTGTTACTATCATTTATTCTGCGAGTGTGTGTGAGTGCAAGTATACACACTGGAAAGCATACACACTGGAAGATCAGAAAAGGACTTTTCAGAAGGCAGTCTCTCATATTTTTGAGGCAAAGTCTCTCCTGTTTCTGTCACTCAGTTTATATCCAAGCTAGCTGGTCCATGAGCTGCCAGCAGATTCTTCTATCTCTGCCTCCTATCTCACCTTAGGAATACTGGGATTTCAGATGTGAACCTTGACCAGGCACAGTGGCATATTACTATGATCCCAGCTCTCTGGGAGGCAGAGGCAGGCAGATCTCTGTTCCAGGCCAGCCTGATCTACAAAGTGAGTCCAGGACAGCCCAGGCTACACAGAGAAACCCTGTCTCAAAAACAAACAATCAATCAAAAAAAACATGTAACCCTCTTCATCTGGCTTTTTACATGGTTCTGAGGTTTGCACTCAAGTAATAAGGCTTATGCAACACGTGCATTTACCTGCTGAGCCATCTCCAGCCAGCTTTGTGGGCCATGGGTATAAGCATGTTTTGAATAAAGCTCAAGTTGGGGTTCCTCCAGAGCAGGGGGTCTCAGCCCCTTCTTCAGAGCCCAACACATAGGAAATGCTAAGAGAACATTTATGGGGTAGAACTCAAGCCTTAACTGTTTCCTGTTCACATTCAAGTGTCCACTGACTCCTACAGGACAGTAAATAGGGAAGAAGTGCCTAAAAAGCATTGGGGTGGGAGACCTGAAGACAGGAACAAACTGAGAGTATACTCTTCCATCCCTCTCCACTCCCCCACAGGTCCAGAAGTAGAGGCTCACCTCAGGAA
Organism: Pachyuromys duprasi; assembly: GCA_028658305.1. Lineage (NCBI taxonomy): Eukaryota > Metazoa > Chordata > Mammalia > Rodentia > Muridae > Pachyuromys > Pachyuromys duprasi. The sequence continues at coordinate 29,089,657 of CM053761.1, read as the reverse complement.
GTTGGGCCTGGGATACCGTGCCCGCTATGTATATGCCAGTGCCAAAGCCATTCTCGAAGAGCAAGGAGGCCTGGCTTGGCTGCAGCAACTTCGAGTCGCCTCTTATGAAGAGGCCCACAAGGCTCTCTGCACTCTGCCTGGGGTGGGCTCCAAGGTGAGACCCCAGAGAGGTAGGACATGGCCTCTTCACCCACAGAGAGAGTAGGAGAGGTGGAAACAAGGCCACCTGAGAATTCAGAAGAGGCCTAGCGTCTGGAGGAAGCACAGGCGGCAGCAAGTATTTTTGTCAGAGACAAGCAAAGTGCAGAGAGTGCAAAAGAGGCTACCCTTTGGATAAATTTTTAGAAAAATCCAATGTGTTGGTGTATTTATGTACACTACTGTTTGTATGCAGAAATTTCCAGAGGGAAGAACAGGAAAGTTAATACTGGTTACCTCTGGGAAGACAAATGGAAAGATATTTCTATTTTATATTTTTTTCTTCTTTTCTTGAAATTACCTGTGCTTACAGGGTGTTTTGTTGATGTCAGTAGATCTATCTAGCAGAAAATTAGAATTTATAACTTATCTTTATTTCTATACTCCTCTGTGGCTTAAAATGAATTTTCAGGAGCTAGATAGATGGTCCAGAGGTTAAGAACACTTGCTTTTCCTTCAGAGGACCTGAGTTTGATTCCTAGCACCCATGTCAGATGGCTTACAACAACCACCTTTAACTTCAGGTCCAAGGTATCTGCTGCCCTCTTCTGTTCTCCTTGGGCACCTGCCCAAACACATGGCATATGTGTACACACACACTCATAAAAATAAACAAATCTTTAAAAAAAAAAAAAAAAAAAAGATGAATTTTTGGTACTTGCCACCAAGCCTGACAGCCTGAGATCAATTTCTGAGACCCACATGGTGAAAGGAGAAAACTGACTCCTATACTTGGTCTCTGACCTCCCTTAGACCCTAGCCCTATGAATAAATAAGTACATGTAATTTTTTTAAACTTTTGTTTGAGACAGGTGGTGGCGGTACACACCTTTAATTCCAACACTGGGAGGCAAAGACTGGTGGACTCCTTGAGTTCAAAGCCCACCTGGTCTACAGAGTGAGTTCCAGGACAGCCAAGGCTACACAGAGAAACCCTGTCTTGAAAAAACCTATGTTGGCAGAGGTGAGAACATTGGATTTTCAAGACAGGGTTTCTCTGTGTAACCTTAGCTTTCCTGGGACTTGCTCTGTAGACCAGGCTAGCCTCGAACTCACAGATCTGTCTGCCTCTGCCTCCTGAGTGTTGGTATTAAAGGTGTGTGCCACCACCACCTGGCTCAATTTTAAACATTTTAAGTGGCTTTTTAAAAACTTGTTTTCTATGTGTGGGTATTTTATCTGCATGCATGTGTGAACACCATTTGCCTGGCTCAAGGAAGCCAGAAGAGGGTGTCAGAGGGTTATGAGCCGTCATGTGGGTGTTGAAAATTGAACTCCGGTCTTCTGGAAGAGCAGCCAGTGTTGTTAACTGTTGAGTCATCTCTTCAGCCCTTTTGACTTGAATTTTTAATGGACTGGCATTAAATCTTGGCATTGCCTTAACGTCTGCTGTGTTGATTTTGGCCCAGACACTTTACCCTTCAGGGCCCCAGTTTTCTTACCAGTGAAGAGAGTATGGTCATACTTCTCCGCAAGTTATATGAGAGTATGCACGACCCACACAGATGTCCACTCGGGAACAAATCTTATTAGAGTAATGGTTAATTACTGCATATTGACTGAGAATGCAGAATAGTACTATCTTAGAGGAAGGAGGAAGCAGATGGCTTTGGATGCTGGCCAGATCCTGCCATTCCTCTACAACAGTTCTCTCTTTGTCAAAGGTGGCTGACTGCATCTGCTTAATGGCCCTTGACAAACCCCAGGCTGTGCCTATAGACATCCATGTGTGGCAGATTGCCCAGCGTGACTACAGATGGCACCCTAATTCATCTCAGGCTAAGGGCCCAAGCCCCCTGGCCAACAAAGAACTGGGTGAGAAGAGAGGGTGATGCTGGGACATTGGGCTGAGGTTGGGGAATCTCTGCATTCTTAGTCATCTCTCCCACAGCCCCCATCTCTGTAGGTGGAGGGTACATGGGTCAATTAATGTAGTCTTCTCACTTCTAACTTAGGAAACTTTTTCCGGAATCTGTGGGGACCTTATGCTGGCTGGGCCCAAGCAGTAAGTATACCTAGCCCAGACCCTAAAGGATTTTCCCTCAGCCCTGCCTGACCCCTGGACTCTTCAGCCACCTGTTCTCATGACTCCTACCACCTCCCCAAGTATTGTCCATTGACCTCAGCATGCCCCTTTCCACAGGTGCTGTTCAGTGCTGACCTTCGCCAACCAAACCGGGCTCGGGAACCAACAGCAAAACGCAGAAAGGGATCTAAGGTGCCAGAAGGCTAGGTGGGATGAAAGATGTCATTGATATCTTTCCCTTTGTTCTTCTCTCCCCACCCAATCTCATGTCAAGAAAGCTTACTGTGCCTACCTCAGAGGTCAGCACCCCAAATCAAGCAGTCATTTTACACAACAGAGGTCGAGGGAGCTATTTGAACAAACAGAACTGTCTTGTTTTGTCTTCCCTTTATTACAAGAAGGAACAATAAAATAGAAACATTTGTATGGAAAATGCAGTGAAGAGTGAGAGGGAAGGGGTGAGGAGGTATGGGGAAAGAAATCCCCAGTTCTAGGCAGGCTGCCCCCAAACCCTTCCATGGAAGAAACCTTGACTTCCTTGATGTTCAGTCCATGGCCCTAGAGCTTGGGGGTGGTGCAGGGGGAAGTTCCGAGCCTGGCTCCACACAGCAGTCTCGGCAGCAACAGCCAGCCGCTGGCCCTGTGTGAGAGGAAAGGGCAAGGGTGGCTGTGGAGCAGGCTCCAGCCTTGTGCTTCTTCATGGAGCACCTCTGCCAGTCCACAGGGCCCTGGCTCTTACCCCCAGCTGTTGGTGTCAGCGGCTCTCCATGGCTGGCTGGCCCTGCCCCTCCTGGCTGGTGCCCAGCTGCAGCTTCCTCATGTGCCGAACTACAGCCGTGGCATTGAAAGCTTGCTGTGGAAAGAAGAGGCAGGGGACTGCTGAAAAAAGGGGCCTCGAGGACTAAGGGTTGGCAGTAGGAGTCTTGCAGTGATTCTGTTCTTGCCATTCAGATGTTACGTAGTGACTCCCCAAGTCCTCCCCAGAAACCTCTGTAAGGCCTTCTAAATTATATTCAGTTAGACATACAGTACATATATAAATTTATACAAAGGAACATAAAACTATAATTCATATTCGTATAACAAACATCAACACAGCTCTGAGTACATTGCATGGTTATTCTTTCGTTTAAGCTTCATGAAATTCTCTAAGGCAGCAGTTTCTCTTTTTAGACAGTCTTGCTATGTAGTTGTGCCTTCAGTCTCCAAAGTACTGAGCCCTGGGATTATAGGCCTGTGTCACCACCACACCCAGTTTTGTGTGATGCTAGTGACCCCTGAGCTATGTACACACACACACACACACGTTTTGAGACAAGATTTCATGTAGCCCAGGCAGGCTTGTCTTGAATTTCTGATCCTCCTGCCTCACCCTCAAGTGCTAGAATAACATTAATTTCAAAGAAGGAAAGTGAGCTGCAGAAAAGTTACGTAATTTATATACTTGTTTCTATTATTTTATATTCAACTTATACACCTGTGTCCTGTGTGCCTCTTGAATTAAACATGTCCAAAACTAAAACTGCCCCCAAAGACTTGTATCTGCCCCTAGGGTCATTATCACAGTTATGGTACCACTGTCTACTTTGTCCCCAACCACAAGGTTGAGCCAGCCCTTGCCATTTCTCTCCCTCAGCTTGCCTTCCATCTTTGTTTCTTGCGGGTCTACCTCCTGCTATCAACCACTCCTGTGTTCTTCTTGCTGATTCTGAGTCAAGCCTCTCCATGTGCTTCATCTCTACAACAGGTGGGTGCTCATTGCAGCAGTCAAGGACCTGAGTGGCCCTGCCTCTACCAGCTTCTCCAGCCTGGCCTCTTGACACTCAGTTTGCTTAGTTCCTTCAGCCCCTGTAGTCCAGCAGGCTTAAAACTTGGCCACACTCTCTTACTCTTGCCTCTTTGCACACCTTTTCCCTCGGCCTCAGGCATATTCTCTGTGCCTGGTTAATTATTAGTCAACAGACAGGTCTGTGAACACCTTTCTGATTCTTCTTGGGCCCCATAGGCTGTCCCTCTAGAGATGGAGTTCAGGGACTCACTCCATACTTTAGGGGTCAAGGGGCCTTTGTTGAGATTCTTTGGAAAACCTCCCTGGGCAGGTCCTGCATGCACTTGTTACTGTGCATCCTGGGGAGGACCCAGGCTTAGGCGTGTATGCTGACCTTCCACTTGCTCTTGGCAAAGTTCTTCTTGATCTGCTCGCTCACTGACTGGTGGATATTCTTATCCAGAGCTGTGTCTCCTGCAATCCTAGGATGGGGGAATATGCAGTTTCTAGTGAGGCTGGGGGCAGGCCTGGGCCTCCAGGTCCCACCCTAACTCATACTTTAGAGTAGAAGCTCTCACCATGGGTGCTGCAAGGCCTGCTCACAGGTGAACCTCTTCTCCGGGTCTTTCTCCATCAAGTGCCGTATGAAATCTTTCGCTGAAGCCCCAAGATAAAAGCAAAGATATAGCATGACCATGCCTGTGGACACCCCTAAGACAGTGCTCATCCCCTTACATCTTGCCTGCAATGAGGCAAGACAAAGGGCCTGTCTGCTTATGCTGTACCCCCCACTCCAGCCTTTTAGCTCCCTCCTTTCTTGAGAACATATTTACAAAAGAATCTACTCGGTGTGCTCACACTAGTGTGTAAGCCACTGTGCAGCCATCACAAGCTGGTTCCTACTTGGGACATGGAATGAGAGATGGAAATATTTGTGTTTTTTAAGCTTCAGGGAGTAAGTAAGCCTTATAAGAGGCATTTTTGTAAATACTGTTTGAAGACTGAATGAATGCCTACAGATCTCTCAGATTAAAAGCCAAGCAGAAGGAACCCAAGGTAAGACATGACATCAGCTTCTAGTTTGGGACAGAGGCAAACAGTGGGGAGACCCTTGGAGCAGATGAAGAAAGCCCCTGAGGCAGGGCCCAGACAAAGAAGGCAAAGACCCAAATACCAGAGTCAGAGATGTCATCCCAATAAGGAGAGTCAAACTCATACTCGGCCTTCAAAATCTGTTCAAAGAGTTTGGCATCATTTTCATCATAGAAGGGTGGGTAACCACAGAGCCTAGGCAGAGGAAAAAAACACCTCATGTCAGCTTTAAAAATACTTGTTGGCTTAGAGATGGAGCTTTGAGGCAGTGCCAAGAGTCAGATGGGACCCACAGGAAGTCTTCTGTCCCTTGAACATGCTGTCGTAAGGATCTTTGTGTTTGATTCTTCCCACACCTAAATTGCCTGGCTCCTTTACATCATTCAAGTCCACTCAGATGTTACCTCCATGAAGAGCCCTTGACTTTCTGAATCGACATCTATCCCCATCTCCCTACTCCTGCTTGATTTTCCTCATAGTGATTTTGCCAGGTGACACTGTTTTATAGATTTATTTACTCACTGATTCTTTCTTCATGTCGGCTCTTAAGGGGAGGCACTTGCTTTGGCTTGTTTTCTGCTAAATCAGTGCTCCTACAGTGCTGGAAACATCTCTTAAATGAAGCCTGCTAGGTTTTTCTTGCTTGTTTGGTTTTGTGTATGAGTATTTTGCCTACATGTAAGTCTATACACTGTGTGTGGCAGTGCCCACCAAGACCAAAAGGCATCAATCAGATCATCTGGAACTGTAGTTACAGATGCTTGTAAACCACTATGTGGGTGCTGGGAATTGAACCTGGGTCCTCTGGAAAAGCAGCAATTGCTCTTAACCTCCTGTTAGTATTTATCTGGTAAATATAGCTGTATAGAAGGAGGGAGACAAAGCAAAGAGGACAGCTCTAGCCACAGGCCACCTTAACCATGCCCCCACTTACAGGATATAGGCAATGACCCCTATGGACCAGCAGTCCACGGCCTTGCTGTAGGGCTTCTGGGCCAGGACCTCAGGGGCTGTAGAGGGAAGGGGACATGGTGATAACAAATGTCTGCCCTATAGTTCCTGGTTCCTTCCTCATCCCAGCCCCAACCTAGGACCCTTCTCACCCACATATCCTGGAGTCCCACAGGCTGTGGAGAGCACACTGCCTGGGTCCTCCATCTTAGAGAGGCCAAAGTCGGAGATCATGATTTTGGAGTCTTCATCCAGACTGTAGTACAGCAGGTTCTCTGGCTTAGAGGATAGGAAAGAGGAGAAGGGGCGGTCAGAAGTAGCCAAAGTCTAGCAGCACTTACACTTCTCTAAAATCCATTATGGCTAGCTAGTTAAATCCATTAGAAACTAGCTAGCATGCACCTCCAACACTAGGGAAGTGAAAGCAAGAGTTCAGTGTGTTCTCAGCTACATACTGAGCTCAAAGCCAGCCTGACATACATAAGACCGTGTCTCAAAAACAGGTGACAGAAGCTGAAATCATAGCCATTTCAGTCGCTGAGGCAAAAAACCAAGTCTAAGGCTTGCCTTGACAACAGTCAGTTAAAGCTAGCCTGGGCAATTTAGAACCTGCCTCAGAATAAAACGTAAAATGAAAGAGTAATGGGCTACGTAGAAGGGGGACTAACTGAGGAAGAAAGGGAAAGAAAGAGGGGACATGGAAAAGGAACAAAGTATAGTGACACCTGTGTATGAAGATGTGATGAAACCCATTACTTTGTATGCTAACCTAAAAAATTGATAGCAATGGTATAGACAAAAGAGGCTTGGCGGGCCACTTGAGAGTGAAGGCAGTACACTTGCCAAGCATTACCCATAAGTCTTTAGGTAAATAAGCAGTACACACACACACACACCCCTACCCTGCACAAGAAAAAAGCCCAAGGAAATGCTCTGGGCTACAAGTTCTAGAAAATACAGGGCCAAGGGGGTGTGGGAAGGATCTTCTTGGACCTCAGAAGCTTTATAGAAATCCCCAGTACCACAAAAAAATTTTTACTTTTATATCTCCTATGCCAGACCTTGGGTAAGTACCTGACTGATTTCAACCCTACCACATAGGCAGCCTGGCCAATTTCAAAAAGCTCACTTTACAGATGAGGAAACCAATGACTTTTGAGGCAGTAATTGACCTAAGAGCCAGTTAGGACATGGCAAGGCTACACTTGAACATCTGTTGTATCCCAGAGCCCTTCTGTCCTGGACTGAAGAATTTGTTGTTTTAGTTTTCTGAGATAAGATGTCTCTATGTGGCCCTGTTTGTCATGGAACTCTGTAGACCAGCCTAGCCTCAAACTCAGATCCGCCTGCCTTTGCCTTCCAGGTGCTGGGGTTAAAGGCGTGCGCAGCTTAGACTAAAGCGTTCTTTTCTTTCTTTTTTTTCCAGTTTTTTTTTTTTTTTTTAGACAAGGTGTCTCTGTGTAGCCCTGGCTGTCCTAGACTCGATTTGTGGACAAGGCTGGCCTCAAGCTCAGAGATTCACCTGCCTCTGCCTCCTGAGTGCCGGGATTAAACACATGTACCACCATGCCTGGTGACTGAAGTGTTTTTCAACATAAGCACCTATCCATTTCTCTGAAGCTTCGCTGTCCCAACTGTTCTCTACAAAGTAAGTAGGATGTTTTATTACAGAAAAAGACACATATGTTGTTAAGGTAAAATAACCCAGCCCACTTGGTGTCCCTTGTCTGGGCTGGAATAAGAGGAGCTGGTTTAAGGAGTCACAAGAAATTCATCTTGTAAATGAGAAGTTTAGGCTTCAGTGAGGGGCTGAGATGCCCAAGGACAAGGCAGGATAGGCAGAGATCCTCTTCCCCAACTGCACAGTTTTCTAGGCCCCTCAGATCCCACCTTGAGATCCCGGTGCACAATGCCCAGGTCATGCAGGTACTTGACAGCATCCAGCACCTGGAAGATGAGGCGGCTGGCATCCCTTTCTGTGTAGAATCCTTTCTCCACGATGCGGTCAAACAGCTCTCCACCTGAAACCCTGCAGCAAGGAACAGGAAAGTCTGGCTAAGAGAGGCTGGCAGCAGGAAGAAGAGTAAGGATGGACACAGACAGGCCACTCACAGCTGCATGATGAGGTAGAGGTGGCCCCCACTCTCATAGATGTCATCCAGGGCTACGATGTTGGGGTGCTTGATCCTAAAAAGAGAAATGAGGTGGTTTACAGCTGAAGATGGCGCCCCACTCCCCAGGACCTGCCTCTAGGGCAGGACACCAAGGTTCTGGAACCCACTGGGGAAAAGCTGATGCTGGAAGAGAAAAGGAAAAAACAAGCAAGCACTGGGCTCTGGAGTCGAACATCCCTGGGCCCAGAGAGATCCACACCCAAATCCTGCCTCTGCCTTGTGCTACTTGGAAAGTAGTATTTTCACTTTGCAGCTCTGATGGGAATGTGGCTTCTAAGTTTTCCATGGTCACACCTTTTCCCATCGTCCTGGCCATGAAGGTTACCTTCTCAAGTATAGGAAATGTCTACTTCAGTTCTGCTCTAGCACCGGGTACAGAGTAGTTGCTCATAGTATATGCTGACTGGAACATAGCCTCTCTGAGCCTGAGTGTCTTTATCTATAAAAATAAGTAAGAGACCTTCAAAAAGTCACATGAAGGAGGGCTGGAGAGATGGTTCAGCAGTTAAGAGCACTGACTGTTCTTCCAGAGAACCCAGGTTCAATTCCCAGCACCCGCATGGCAGCTCACAATTATCTGTAACTCCTGTTCCAGGGGATCCAACACCCTCACCTAGATATATGCAGTCAAACACCAATGCACATAAAATGAGAGTAAATTTTTTTAAAATTCACATGAAGACCACATGACATAAGGCAAGCAAGGTGCTTCACACAACGCTTGCATACAGTCAGGGCTCAACAAATGAACCAAGGCAATTGATCTTGGTGAAAAGACTTTCTGTTTAACTTTGGACAACTAAGGCCCTCGCTGGCCTTATTTTCCCATGCACCTGAATAAGGGAAATGAAATAACTATCTCCTCTTTGTCCAGATAGTTAGGAAATGGGAGACTCTGGAAGCAAATGCTTCCTATAAACTTTGCAGTATGAGCAAGTTTCCTGCTAGTTGGTTGATAATTTAGTCAGGGGTTCAGCAAATAGATGTCTGCTTTACTGTATGGGAGAAACTTTCAAGTGAATAGAGAACTATACGGGTGGTTGACTTTGAGGCCCCATGAACAGATTCATCCTCTGTAAACAGGCCCTGGCACCTCAGTCTCATCTGGGAGGTTAGCTCTGTGCCAAACACTTCCTGCTAAGTAGCAGTTCTCATCCTGTGAGGCCCAGAATTCAAATGGTTTCTAAAGCTGGGGAATAAGGAGGGGTCAATGCAGGGCCCACACACTTGTGTAGCACGGCGATCTCATTCTCCATGCTGCCTTCCTTGCCTTCCAGGGCCTTCTTGGCAATGCATTTGATGGCCACCAGCTTCTGAGTCCGCTTGTCCTCTGCCAGGATCACTTCTGAGAAGGCACCCCTATGAGACAGATGTTTGCAAGGTGAGGAGCCAGAACCCCGGCTTCCCTTGCTCACTCCTCCATTACCTGTAGCCCACAGGCCACCTATGTCCTTCAGCCCGCATCTACCCCCTGGCTCCAGAGGTGATCACATCAGTCAGGTCTGGCCAGTCAGATTTGTCTGTCCCTTGCGCCAGTAACTGGTCACATACATGCCAGTTTCCTGGTACTGTGAATGAGATAGTTCCCTACTAAGCTGGTAGGATGTAAATCTGGAGTGGGTGGCAGTCATTGCTGTCAGTACTTGGGGAGAGCCTGCTTCAAACTGAAGCTAACCAAAGGAAACTGGACTGAGAAATAGATAATTTTCTGATAACATGGGCCTCAACTCTGTGATACTTGATTATGTGCATGGTTGGTTGACTCTTTTTCTATTGAAGTCAGTTTGACTTGTGGGTAATTTATTGTTGTTTTTGTTTTTCGAGACATGGTTTCCCTGTGTAGCCTTGGCTAGCCTTGACTTGATTTGTGGAAGAGACTGCGGATCACAGAGATCAGTCTGCCTCTGCCTCCCTGAGTGTTTGGATTATTGGCATGTGCCACTGCTTCTGGCTCAGTTGTGGGTAATTTAATGCCCTTTAGAACCTCACAGAAACATACCATTACCTGGGAATATTTTTAAAATGCAGAATCTCAAGTCCTACCAGCCTCAGACTTCCAAAATCAAATGCTGCATTTTAACTAGGTCCACAGGCAATTTATATGCTCAGTGAGTTTTAAGAGGGAGACTCGTAGCAACAAATAAATCTATTCATACTACCAATCACTGATCGTGGAGAATCTGCTGGGGTATTATTTCTGAATTTATTTTCTTTCCCTGGGAGAATAAGAAGTCATAAGTCGAAGCAATGAGGGTAACTAGGGACGTCATCACAACACCGGTTGCCATTCTTGGCTCTCCAGTTTGCCCACACACTATAGCTAGTCTTTTTTTTTTTTCTTTTTCTTTTTTTACAGATTTATTCACTTCACGTATATGAGGGTTTTGCCTGTATGTATGTATGTCTACACCACATGCATACCCACAAAGGTCAGAAGAGGGCATCAGAGCTCTTGGATCTGGAGTTATAGATGATTGTGAGCCATCATCAGTGTTGAGACCTAGTCCTCTGTACGACCAGCCAGTGCTCTTAACTGCTGAGCCATCTCTCCAGAACCAATGGGCAGTCTTAAAGACCTTCCTCTGTGCTGGGAAATGACTTCTTCTCAAGGCCTTGCATTCTCTTCTCCTTTCCATCTCTTACTGCTTCAGCTCCTCCCCAGCCCTAACTGTAAGCTCCAGCAGACTGCTTCTTTCTAGAGTAGCCTTGCCTATGAGCCTTTGCATACACTGTTCCCTACCTTGAATTACCTTCCTTCTTTCTGACAAGCACAAGCCTGCCAATCTTATCTTTCAGCTCCCAAACTTCATGCCCTTCAGGAAGGGTTCTCCAGGCAGAAGAGACTACTCTGGCCTCTATACCTTCAGTAAGTGTAAATACAGATCTGCCTATCATGTTGTGTCTGTCTCTCTAGGACCAACTAGTAAAGGGAAGAAAACTAGGTTTGAGTTACATTTGGATTCCCACCATCAAGAGCATCCATGCCCAGCCTCAGTTTACAAACCCAGCTCTTGGCAGCAAGCTAGATGAATGGCTCTCCTATTCTCCTGTACTTCCCTTCTCTTCATAAGGAACCCATCCTACCCACTGTTTGTCAAAACCAAAAAGCTAGACTAGTCTGCACTGTGGCAAAGCTGCCACAGGCCCCGTTCTGTAGGAAAAGGGAACTGCTGGTCAACTGGCCAGAGGAAGCATCACCCCAGACTCAGCCCCTCCAGCCATCAGGCCCAAGAGTAGAGCCCTTCCCAATTCTGTTGCCAGCTCAGACATCACTCCGCCCCCCCACCCCCACCCTGAGACTCACGTGCCCAGAACATCTCGGAAGTCATAAATAGCCCTAATGTCTTCTGCCTGCTTCCACCTGGGGCCTTCCACTGCCCCTGGCATGGCCCACTGTCCCCCAGCCACAGCCAGGGCTCCTAGAAAGGAAATAGGGAAAGTTTCAGGGGACCAAGCCTCTCTGAGGATCAACTACATGTCCCATCGCTGTTCAGCCAACATGAGTTCATTCATTCCTTGATCTGTTCGTTGACACAGTCATTCAGCCTTCACCAGTCATTTGTTCATTCAACAGTATTTGTTCACAAATTCTTAGGCCTAGGAAAAAATCATTCCTGGTCACAAAATTCTCAGTATTCATGCATTCCTTCACTTCTTCATTCTCCATTTTGCCCGTCTTTCTCTGAATCCAAACACCCAAAGAAACCCTCTCCTCAAGGAAGATAGTAGCTGGAAGCAGCATAGCTCCCTAGAGGAGCCCTGTGCTCAGAAGCAGTGATGCCCCAGCCTCATCCTGGGAAGGGTTGTGGTGTCTCCCTCCTCCTCCTTGCCACCCTAGCCTCTCGGAAATCAGGTTTCCGGCAGCCTGGGCTTCCAGCAATATCTCAGCCACGTTTTTAAATAGCTCCTTCTCACTGTTACCAAGGCAACACCAGCCACAGCTGGAACTCCCCAGGCCTAGCCCTCCTGACTCCCTGCCTGTGTCCCAGCAGCCTGAAAACTGGTCCCACCTGTCTGTCCCCTCTTGATCTGACTATCTATCTTGAACCTTTCCCTGGAGACCTCTGTCTCATCCCGTATGAGAGGGCAGGTTCTCTTGGAAAATAGAAACTGAGGTTGGAGATGGACAGGGTGAATCCAGAGTCACCCAAAAGACGCCCAGCCATGGTCCCAGCTAAGCTTGTTAAGGGCAAAGGCTGTCTGCTGTTGGTCCAGTAGAAGGTCCAGTAGAAAACTAGACTAGGGATCATTCAGAAAAGTCTCTCAGCATCCCCAAATCAGTGAGAAGGTGAAGCCAAAACAGAGCCCCTCATGACCTATGGCTCTGGGAAGGCATCATCCTGTTTCCTCTGGGAAGGATAAATAAAGAGAAAGCATCCTGACCAGAACTGAGCATCTGCTCCTTGAATGAGACCTTTTCCCAGAGTGTCAACCAGCCAGCCCAGGGCCAGAAGTTTGAGAAAGGAGTCAATGTAAATTCAGGAAATAAAGTCAAACTCACCTGGAGGCCAACACTAGTAACCCCCGACAGTTCCACACCCTGCAGCAGACACCCACATCAGGACTTCCATGAATCTTGAGCCCAAACACCTGCCTGCTAGACCCAGCACTGCACACCAGGACGCCTGACTATGCGCATAAACCCTAATATCAACACACATTCATATGCACAGCTCCCAGACACCCTCATGTTTTCACACCTACCTGTTCGTCCAAAGACTGCTCACTCAGACCCCTTACTCCAGTACTGATTCCATGCACACATGAAGAAGGTGGCATCCATTCCCACACACCAGACACTTTCTATCAACACCCTCCAGTTCCTCTGTCCAGTGCCTTACACAGCAAACCAACTCTCAGAGCAAGACAAAACCTCCCCCAACTCTGACAACTACCTTGCAAGCCAGACATCAGTATGCGTGTTTATCCTTGAACACCATATGCAACAAGAATTTCCAAACACCCTTACACAACTGAAGCACATGCCTACTTCAGGGAACCCCTTCCATGCGCTCCCCCACCTACACTTACAAATGCCCACGCCCTTCTACAGCCAGGCCTAGCGTTTGGACGCCCGCACACAGACCGCCCCTCCTCACCCTGTTCTGATACCCAGGCAACATCCCTGGAGGTCACCTAGCACCTGATGGGCCTGGGACGACGGTGGGAGAGAAAGGCCCAGTCCTATTCCGTCCAGGGGCTAAGTAAACGCCCCCCACCCTCGGGCTTCAAGACCCTGTGGCTGGAACACAGAGCAGGGCAGCTGTACCTGCGGCTGCCCCACCCCGGGGCTGGCTGCGAGGGCCGAGGTGCTGCTGCGGAGCCCCCGCCGAGTCTGTGCCTGGTCAGCCTGCCCGCTTAGACACTGGCGCTGGGCTGGGGCTCGGCTCTCTCGGCCCGCCTGCGGCTCTGATGTCAATGGAGGAGGAGCCTGAGGCAGAAGACCTGGGGATTGGGAGTTAAGGGGACGCGCGCTCTTTCTCTGGAGAAGGGAACTGGGAGGCTTTATTAAATTCTCCACAACAAGCTTACTTGCCCTTTCTTTGGTCTTCAGCAGAACCCTTGCCAACCGATACAAGTGAGATCTAAAAGATGGTCTTGAAATCAGCAGTTGGTCAGAGGCAGTGTTTGAACCAGCATTTATGAGATGCAAGAGGCTGGCCAATTTGAGCCTGGAGTTGCTTTCAGAACAGTTCTTAGGCTCTTATCCCCTCTGTCCCTAACTTCTAGTAGCTAAAGGGAACTGAGCCCATGAAGGGCTCAGAAGACTACTAAGAGGCTGGTGAAATGAGCTGAAAGGTTCCATTTGATAGGCAAACTGAGGCATGAACGTTCTGATCCCACACACTTTCAGGTACTGCTCAAAGGGACTAGACAAAAGAGATGGGAAGGGGAAGGTGGAGTTAAGTCTGGATCCTTAGGGAAGCAGGCCAAAGAGGACCAAAATGCCGTGTGACAGACCCATGGCTGGGGGCCAGGATGGGGGGGTGGAGCTCTGTTCTTGGGCTGCAGGCTTGGGGCCAAGGGACCTGACCTGGCTTGGTTTATGCATGGCTCTTTGGGAATAGATTGAGCTCAGACTAGAAGGGAATCAACTGGCAGGAATTAGAGATGGGTCTACCCTGAAGCCAGGTCAATAGGATTCTGCGTGGGCTCCGTCACCACTCACCGCTGTTCCCCTGGTTCCTGATCACCACATTTCAAGCTGGGCTCTGGTGGCACACACCTATAATCCCAGCACTGGAGGCAGAAGCAGGTGGATCCCTGAGTTTGAGGCCAACCTTGTCTACAGAGTGAGTTCCGGCACAGCCTGGGATACACAGAAAAACTGTCTTGAAAAAACATTCACTTTTGTTGTTTGAGGGAAAAGTATAAGTTATCCTACTCCAAATTATGGTTAACAGTGAAAAGCCAACTTTAGAATGGAGAAGTTCTTAGCCAGGCAGTAGCTCACACCTGTAATCCTAGCATTGGGGAGGAGAATTATCACAAGTTGAAGACTAGCCTGGGCTACAGAATAAGACGTAGTCTTAAAAGACATGATTTCACATTTTATTATATAAACAACTCATACCAAGAACCTAATCATCAAAGGACATAAAGTAAGCCTAGAGCATTTTCTGTCTTGCTAGTAAGAAAAGGATACAGCAAAAAGAAGGTCATTCGCGCCTTTCACATCTGAACTTTAAATAACATTTGTCATGTGTGTTTGTGTGTATACATGTGGAGGCTAGAGATCAACCTTGGGTGTCTATCTTTCTCCACCTCATTTTTTGAGACAGGCTAGCTCACTAAGCCCAGAGCTCACCAAGTGGCTAGACTGGCTGGCCAGCAAGCAATAGCAGCCACACACTACTACCAAGCCCAGATTTTGACATTAAGTACTGGGGCTCTAGACTCGGGTCCTTGTGTTCATGCAGCAGGCACTTGGATAACTGAGCCATCCTTTACCCCAAGAAATATTTTTATGACAACAAAATTATTAGGTATAGCTGTGGGGTGGAATATTTCACAGCTTGTGATTGATGGCAATATGACCTGTTTTTTGAAGGAATACGTCTTTATGAGGTAAGGTATTTTATATGGTAACTTCAAAGTAACATGCTAACCACAAATTTATTCACAGTGGAGTAGAAAAGAACATCCCAAATGTTAAGGATAATTTAAATTTTTTTAAAATCTTACTTAGTTTTGTTTACATGTCTGCATTCCTCAGTCTTTTTGCTGTTGCTCTTGAATAACACTAACTTTATAATAATAATAATAAACTATTTCCTAAAAAATTATGCTAAGCCATGTCTGGTAGCATAGCTATTGGGGAATCTGAAGCTGGAAAAAAAAAAAAAATCACAGCTTGGGCTACCAAGTGAACTCAAGGCCAGCCGGAACAACTTGGTGAGACCCTGTCTCAAAAAAAGTAAGAGGAGGTCTAGGGCTGGAACTCTTCAGGAGAGTGCTTGCCTGGCCTCTGTGAGGCCCAGGATTCAAACCTCAGTGCTGCCTCGCAAAAATAAATAAATAAAATAAAAGTGCCAAACTGGATGTGGTGCTACCAGCTTATGGTCTCATCACGCAGGAGGCCAAGGCAGCAGGGTGAGGGGGTTTGTTTTTAGGAAAGATTTTTTGGGGAGGAGGTCAAAACTAGGGTTCTCTGTGTAGCCCTGGCTGTCCTGGAACTCACTTTGTAGATCAGACTGGCCTGGATCTCACAGAGGTCTGCCTGCCTTTGCCTCCCAAGTGCTTGGATTACAGGCGTGGCCACCACACCCTGCAAGAATGATTTATTTTTATTACTTTAAAATCATGTGTATGTATATGCCTCTGTGTATATAACTGTAGGTTCCCATGGAGGCCAGAGGAGCAGGTACCCCTGGAGCTGGAGCTATAGTAACCGACAGTTGTGAGCCTAAAGGTGGGTACTGGAAACTGAATTTGGATCCTGTGGGAGAACAGTACCTTTTCTTAACTGCTGACCGTCTCTCTACACCCTAGTTCAGGAGTTTGAGGCCAGGCTACACAGACCTTATCTCAAAAGAATTATGGCGCAAGCTGACGACCGTGTAGTGTACCAGTCTTTACCTTGAGGTCATCATCTCACTCAGCCTCCCAGATGCTAGGTTATAGTGTGGAATACCACACTCGGATTGAAATTATTTAGATATTTGTATAAAAATTCATAAATAGCTGCATATATAGTTCATGTCTGTAATCTCAATACTTGGAGGCAGAGGCATGAGGTTCACAAGTTCAAGGTCAGCCTCAGCTACATAGTACATTCCTGGTGGCCAGGACTGCATAGTGAGACTCTGTCTCAAAATGCCCAACTCACAGAAAAGAATGAGATAGAAGGGAGAAGTTTTCTTTCCTAGACAGCAGCTCTTCTAACAGCCAACTTGCACATTATTCTCCGTTTCTGGAATTCCATTGTTTAGTCATGCTCCGTATTTGGGGGTTTCTCGCTGTCTTTGGTGTCTCCTCCCCCTTTCCCAGTGTATCAGAAACAGCCTGCCTGAGGGGACCAAAGGTTCATTCAGACTTAGAGACTTGTCAGACCTCAGCAGTCCCAGGGCCAGCACCGGGCTCCTCGTGTGCCTTCTTCTGATCCTCCAGTCTCATGCCTGATTTTGTTATGTACTCATACAAGAGAGTCCAGAAACTGACGTACACAACAGGCCCTTACAGCTTGGACCTACTTACAAAACTGACTCACTGCCAGCTATCTGATCTGGCCCTTCCCCTTTCTGAACCCCAGGTTCCTCATCTCAGACAAAGGAGAACTTTTACTTGCTGGAGCACAGTTGCTGTTATCTTATGGTGGCTTCCCTGACTTTATTCTCATTCTTCATGATGCTCCTCTCCAGGCTTAATTTTATTTATTTATTTTTTAGATTTATTGATTTATGCGCATGTTGTGTGCGTATGTGTTCCCACCACGTGTTAACATGAGCCCACAGATTTCAGAAGAGGATGTTGGATCTCATGGAACTGGAGGTACAGGTAGTTGTGAGCCTCCTGCTATAAGTTCTGGGAACCAAACCTGAGTCCTCTGCAAGAACAGCAAGCAGTCCTAACCTCTCTAGCCCCTGTACATGTTTGGAAGGGATGCTTCATACTCCTGCAGGATTCAGGTGGAATCCTCGTCTCACGGAATCTCAGTTTCCTTTCGGCCATTCTCTTCAAATTGCAGTCTTGACAGCACCTAGGGCAATGTTGCACACCAAAGAGGACCACTGCCTCATGACTTTTGAAGTAATAGAGCTAATGATTATGGTCAGCAGCATATCATGGTTTTTGACATCAACAAAGGTACCAGCTTTCTTCAGAGTGCTGGTCATATCATTCAGTGCCATGTGGTAAGCACGGGTCACCACTGTTGGGTGCATCTGCTGCTCTAGGAACTGTTCAGCCACAGTTAGCATTTCTCCTGTAAGAATAGCTGCTGATGTAGTCCCATATCCAACCTCTTCCTCTCGGGTCCTTTCTTTCTTTTTTAGGTTTTGTTTTAAAAACAAAACAAAACAAACAAAAACAGGGTTTCTCTGCAATAGCACTGGCTGCCCTGGAACTCACTCTTTCAGGCTGGCCTCCAAGTCAGATTCGCTTGCCTCTGCCTCTGAGTGCTGGGATTAAAAACATGTACACCACAGCCTAGGAGTCCTGCTAACCTCAGTCATGGACTTGGCTACAGAATGCTGGACCTATATCTCTTGAAGAATGGCATTGCCGTCACTGGTCATCACGATACTTCCCATTTGATCCAGAAGCACCTTCATCAGAGATTTAGGTTCCAAAATGTCCAGATGATGTTGACAATTGTCTTAGCAGTATTGATGTTTCTGGATTGAGCTTTCCTTTAGGATTTACACTTTGTATTCTGACTGAGCGCAAGCACTGGCCAGGGTCCATCATGGCACGGGTGCCTCTTCTTTCAAGACCTGATAAACCAGACTTGGTGGTGCGCTCCTGTAATCCCAGTACTCGGAAGAGGCAGAGGCAGGCAAATCTCTGTGAGTTCAAGGCCATTCTGGTCTACAAAGCTAGTCTGGAACAGCCAAGGCTACACAGAGAAACCCTGTCTCTGAAAATCCCTGAAGAAAAAAAATATTAAAAAAAAGTCTTGATAAACAGCTTTTAATGTAATGTATCATTTTCTTTTTAATGTTCTGCCCTTACCACCTTGGAGCCTAATTATAGCCTCAAGACTTGTCTTAGTCACTGTGTTCTATTGCTGAGAAAAGATACCCAGACCAAGGCAATTGCTGATAAAGGAGAGCATATAATTAGGGGCTTTTTTAGAGGTTCAGAGGTCTAGTCCATTATCATCATGGTGTCGGAAGCATGGCGGCCTGCAGGCGGCCACTGATGCAGTACCAGAGAGCTACACCTGAGAGCACAGGTAGAGAGGCCCTGGGCTTGGCGTGGCTTTTGAAACCTCAAAGCCTAGCCTCGGTGACTCGCTTCCTCCAACAAGGCCACACCTCCTAATCCTTCTAGTTCTTCTCAAATAGTGCTGCTCTCTGATGATTTAACATTCAAATATATAAACCTGTGGGTCCGTTCTTATTCAAACCACCTCGAGGCTCTTTCAATAAACCTTATTTCTGAAAAGAGTTCTGAGTCAGTTGTTGTCTCAGGGTTTCATTGCTGTGAAGAGACACCACACGATCATAGCAACTCTTCTCCCACCCAGGCAGAGTTTCTCTGTGTAGCCTTGGCTGTCCTGAACTTACTTTGTAGACCAGGCTGTCCTGGAACGGCCTGCTTCTGCCTCCCTGAGTGATGGAGAGTACAGGCATGTGCCACAATGCCCAGCTCAAAATACATTTTAATTTAAATTTTATTATTTGCACATCTATGTGTGCACACATTCCACAACACACTTGTTTGAAGGTCAACTGGGAGAGTTGGCTCTCCTGTGCCACCATATGGGTCCCAGGGATCAAACTCAGGCTGTCAGATTTGGTGGCTTCTTTACCCACTGAGCCATTTCACTGCCCCCAAACATAGGTTTGTGACAGGGTGGGGAGTGAGGGCAAATGAACTTGTTTGTGCAAAGTATGTTGCTCCCATTGGGTTCTTCGCCAAAACATCTTCCCAGAGTCATGTTTAATGATATACCATGAACGTTATCAAAGCTTACAATGAGAGGAGCTGGAGGGATGGCTCAGTGATTAAGAGCACTTACTGCTCTTGCTGGGAACCAGAGGTGTGGTTCTCACACAGGGTGAGTTCCAGGGAATCAGGTACTCTGTTCTGGCCCCCTCAGGCACCTGCATGCAAGTGGTACATATAAACTCACAAAGGGTGCGTATACACATAAAGATGGTGTGTGTGTGAAAAAGGGAGAGAGACTAGGTAGCTGTGGCTGGCCTGAAGCCCTCCATGTAGACCAGGCTCACCTTCAACTCAGAGAGATATGCCTGCCTACTGTTTCTCCAATGCTGGGATTATAGAATCTTTAAGAAAGGCAGAGGAGCAGCCAAAATCTGAACTTTGGTCCTCATCATTAAGCAACATATGCTCTCAAATCCTGCACCCCATGAACCCAAAACTCATCAGTGCAGCTGGGCTGGCTAGGCAGTGAACTTCAGGGTTCTGCCTGCCTCTGCAACCCTCCCCTAAGGCTGGGGTTACAGCAGCGCCATGCTTTCTTGATGGGTTTCTGGGACTCTGGACACAGGTTCCTGTGCTTGTGTGGTAGGCCCTTCACCAGTTTTCGAGGAAGGACTTCACTCTGTAGCTCAAACCGACATGGAACTCACTTTATAGCCCAGGCTGGCCTTGAACTTGTAGCAGTCCTCCTCCCTCAGCAGCCTGAGAGCTAGGTTCACAAATGTGAACTAGCACTCCCAGTTTCTCTGCCTGCCTGCCTGCCTGTTATTTTATAGGTAAGGTTACCCTTTGTTGCACAGGCTGCTCCAGACTTCTGAGTTCAAGTGATATGTGTTAGCCTCCTTAATGGCTGGGGCTGCAGACCTCTACCACCTAACCTGCCTTGGAGGGCATTTGAAAACAGAGATAGAGTCACTATCTCGAAACTAAATAAAAGAAGAACTGAGATAATCGGGCCCCAGCCTTAGCCTCAGCTATTTCTCTCTAGATTGCATATGTGGAAATCAGTACATTCAACCTTTGAGACCCAACTCTAGCCCAGTCTTTAAGCTCAGAAGATGCCATCTTCAGGTTGGATCAAATCAGATCAAAGGAGCAGTAAGGGGTATCAGGTGTTCTGTAACTGCCATTTAGAGGACTTTAGCCCAGACTGTTTCTCATCTAGCACCTGCAAGCCCATGTGCCCTTGGACTAAAGCGATATTAAGTAACATCAGATTAGGGTAGTTGCAAAATTGAAGAGAGACCTTTTGTCAGCACATTTTGTAGACATGTGTTGAGTGGGGAAAGCTCTGCTTGTGCCAGGCAGCCACCGGGCTCCATCCATCCTGTTGGTATCTGGGGCACTAGCTCCTCAATCTGTTTTCACAGGGGGTTGTAGGGCAGCCCTGTGTGGGCCCTCAGAGTAGTAGCTTTCATGGTAGGGAAGATGCAGGCACTCGGGTGCATAGGTGATTATATTGTAGACAAAGCACTGAATGCTGCCCCCAGGTCCACCTGTACCCTCTCACTCAAGCACCCTCACCTGCAGGACTGTGTGTTGGTACATGTTGGAGCAGTCCTCAAAGTTGTTCATGAGGCGCAACATCTGCCCATCCACCTTGTAGATCTCACCTGTCACACAGAGGCGCTCCTTGACTGGCAGGTGCAGCAGCCCAGGGGTATGTTGTGTTCACCCTTGATCTCCAGTGGGAAGAATTCAACTGTGCATCCCGTGTCTCAGAAGGCCATCAAGCCCTGTGAATGGTTCAGCATGACTTTGTGGTTGGGCTAGCCTCACTTCAGACTGCCATCCATGAAGATGTGGGTCATCTGGCTGCAGACACTTTTCTCATTGTGTTTTAAACAACAGACATAGATACTTCCAGAAGCAACACACAGATAATTTCAGGAAGCATCTTGTCCCTGCTGGAGCCATCCATACCACAAGTGAGCGGCGGCTCTACTTGGGACAGGGCCTCTGTCTGCATTGCCTACCATGACCATTGCATCCACTGTGTGGGCCTCACCTGGTGGTTTTCCTTTACTTTTATTTTCTGTTTTTGGCTGTTTGGCTTGTGTACATGTCTGTGTACCACATGCATGCAAGTGCTCACATAAACCAGAAGAAGGCATCAAATCCCCCTGGAACTGAAGTTACAGCTGGTTGTGAGTGCCCACGTGGGTGCTAGGAATTGAACCTGGGTCCTCTGGAAAAGCTTCCAGGGCTCTTAACCACTAAAGGCATTTCTCCAGTCCCATGGGACTGCTTCAAGAACCATCATCAGCCTGGAGAATAAATTCTGCACTGGTTTGCAGCCTCTCCCAGCCTGCTGCCAACCTACTTTGCAGCTTTTGTGTATCCTTTCCCCTTTCCTCCACATACCCAGGGCTCCAGTTAAGCTGAAGTTCTCACTTCTAAGCAGGCTGCTCACACCTCTGTGTCTTGTTGTTCCTTAGTCTGGGATGTCATCTTCTGCCCAGCACCTTCCTGTCTTGTCCTCCCTGAAGCTCCTCTTGGCCCTCTGAGCTGCTGTTGACTCGCTCTCCGCCCCAGTCTCCAGCAGCTTGTTCACACTCTTCTGTGCCTGCTCTTATTGCCTGCATTTCCACTGCCTGTCCATCATCTCCGTGTCACAGGAGCCTGAGTCACCTGTACCTCTGGAAACCGCTGTGGTGTAAGGGAGTAAAAGTGTGGCTGACGAAGTAGAGCGCTGCCCAGAGTGCATCCTACCGTGCGCCAATTGTGCCTGCTTCTCTCTGTTGAGCCTGGAGCCCCAGGCCAGGAAGGATTGTACCTGCTGAGTTGGCTCTCTGGGGTCCCACTGTAGCACAGCCTCATCCCTCTGCTCTCACAGAGGGTTCTGGGACCCAGGGGAAACACTCTTGGGTGGCAGGTATACCCCTTCTAGGGCCAGGCAAGATCCAATAGACTCTTGCCTAATTAGTCACAGTGTTGGGATGGTTTCTAGTAAGAATTGGTCAGTGGCTGGAACTTATTCTCCCTCTTCCTGGGGAAACCAGTTTCCTCCAAATCCCACAAAGGAGGCTTGATTTGGCCCCAGTGCCATGGGACATAGCTCTCAGACTATTTAGAGGTAAGGCTGGAGATGTAGCTCAGCTAGTAGAATGCTTGCCTATCATACACAAAGTCCTGGGTATCATCCCCTCAGAGCATAAACTAGACCTGGTGGTACATGCCTGATGCTCCAGCATTTGTAAGGAAGACGCAGGAGGGTGAGATGCTCATGCTCAAACCAAGAGTGAACTGCAGACCAGACTGGGATCCATGAGAATCTGCCTTAAAAGGAAACAAAAATGGGCTAGAGAGATGGCCCAGTAGTTGAGTGTTTGCTGTTCTTGCAGAGAACGTGTGTTCTGTTCCCAGCATCCAGGCCAGGCTACATATGAACCTCTGTAACTTTAGCTCCACAGGATCCGATGCCTTCTTCTGGCTTCTGAGGGCACTAAACTCATCTACACAACACATATTTACGTGTATTTAAAAATATTAAGTACAAAATAATAAAAAAATAAAACAACAAAGCTGGGTGCAGTGCCACACACCTTAATCCTGGCACTTAGAGGCAAGTGGATCTCTGAGTTCAAGGCCAGCCTTGTCTACCAAGCGAGTCCAGGACAGCCAAGGCTACACAGAGCAACCCTGTCTTGAAAAACCTAAATAAGGAGCTGGAGAGATGGCTCAGAGATTAAGAGCACTGGCTGCTCTCCTAAAAGTCCTGAGTTCAATTCCCAGCAACCACATGGAGGCTTGCAACCATCTATAATGAGATCTGCTGCCCTCTTCTGGCAGGCACGTGTACACGCAGACAGAACACTGTATCCATAATAATTTTTTTCTTTTAAGTAAAACCTAAATAAATAAAAGAACTGTCTAGGGGTGGTCCTGGGAACAGTAGCTGCCTGTACAAAGGCTGTGGACACTCAGCAAGGCATCACATCTTTGTGAGCCTTGGTGTCCTCTGTGCTGGCACAGTACCACTTACCTCACAGAAGGCAGTGTGCAGGGAACAGTGTTTAGTAGAGGGCCCAGCTCCGTAACTGGCCTCTTTGATAGGGAACAAGAAACTCTTACAGCAGCCGGGCATGGTGGCACACACCTGTAATTCCAGCACTCAGGGAGGCAGAAGCAGGTGGATTGCTGTGAGTTCAAGGCCAGCCTGGTCTACAAAGCGAGTCCAGGACAGCTAATGCTATACAGAGAAACCCTGTCTTGAAAAAACAAAAACCAACCAACCTACCAACAACAAACCTCTCAGAGCTATTCCTTGGGAGTGAAGAAGCCAGGTCCTGTCAGTCCTTAAGCACACTTCCTTCTGTATTCAATGTCTACCTTTCTCCACTCACACTTCTACCCAGTTTGGGGGCCTTGGATCTCACCTCCTCCACAAAACTCTCGTCTGTTCCTGGAACTCTCTGTCCATACCACCTACTATACTTATGGACATACCTAATGAATATGGAAGTGAGTGGTTTGTAGTCAAGGCTGCCGTGATTGGCTGCACAAAATGGGCTCTGCCAGAGGGAAGGAAACACAATTCTGCACAGACTGAACTGGGACAGGGGTCCCACTGAATTATATAACAAAGGACTGTCTCCAAGTCACATGGCCGAGTTTGTGTCTTGGCTTAACCACTTAGACCAAACAAGCTGTGTAACTTCCTAAGCCTCCGTTTCCTTATCTGTGAAGGATAGGATGTTGTTGGTACTCTACCAAAGCCTCAAACAAGGTCACAACAGCAGCTGGTACCTGGCTAATATTTACTGAGTGCTTAATTTTATTATTACTGTTAGAGTTACCGCCTTTGTTTGATGTGTGGGTATTTATTTGTTTGTTTCTGAGAAGATATGAGCAGCCTGGGGACAATGAGTCACTATTGTCCCTGCACCTAGTAGCAGGCAGAGAGCCTGATGTCATCCCCTCAGGCCCTTCCTCCATCTTTCTGTTTGTCCAAATATATTCTTATTAGTCAGACCTTTTTTTATTTACAAGTGACAAAACTCCAAGACAACCTAGCTTAAGCTAACTGAAGCCTTAATAAAGGCTGACATTACTGGGTAGTCTATATCTGGGGGGTCATGTGGCTTCCGGTGTGGCTGGATCCAGGACTCTATGTGCTTCTCCACCTCCTACCCTGCTCCTGAGTTGGCTTCCATCTCAGGGATTCTCCCATACGGCAGGAAAGCAGGTCACTGGGTGCCTTTGTTTTCTTTATTTGCTCTCCCTGCGTCCTTCTCTCTCTCCCTTCTTCCCTTTTCTTTCCTCTCTGTGTGTCGGAGCCAGGGCCTGATGTTGCTGATGCTATCCTTAAGCTTGATATCCATCCGAGGGTGCCCCTGAACTCCTGATCTTGCTCCCTCCACCCGCACCGAGTGCTGGGAGTGCAGGCTGCACCATTATGCCCACTCCAATTGTTGAGACAAGGTCTCCAGCAACTCCCTCCGGCTGTCCTTGAGCTCCCTAAGTAGCTGAGGCTGTCCTCGAACCTTTGCCCTTCTTGCCTCTACTTCTCAAGGGCTGGGAGCTTAGGCTCATACAGCTGTGCCAGACCCCGCTGAACAATTTTAAGGAAGGCCTGAGTGACCTAGGTTTAGTCACATGGCCATTTTTTTTTTGGACCAATAATTATGATTGGCCAAGCTAGGGATAACATGCCCCCCCTAGTTTAAGAGTCACATTTCCACACGAAGAGATGCTACACTTCTACATTTGTTTTTTGAAAACAGGGTCTCACTATATAACCCAAGCAAGCGTTTAAACCTGCAGCTCTCCTTCCTCAGCCTTCTGAGTGCTGGGATTACAGGCTCTTGCCTCTACAAACAGCTCATCTCTCTTCGTGGCTCAGTTCATAGGTCATTTCCTCCTGAACTGTCTCCTTTCGCATATCAAAGGGCCAACACCCTCTGGCTCTAACCCTAGTCTGGGGAGAACTCACAGGAAGGAGAGTTCATCCTTGGTAATCCATCCTGCATTTGTTTTGTTATCTGCTGAGATTCTGTGGGTAGAACTTTGTGGGCTGAGTGGTTGGAACTCTGCATAGGCCAGGTGACACCATGGCTCGGGCCTATAATCCCAGGAGATTTAAGGCAAAATTGAGAGAATATTGACAAATTTGGAGCCAGCCTGGACCCCTGTCTCAAAACAAAACTACTAAAACCAGATCCCAGTGGGTCAGTGCTTCTTAACCTTCCTAATGCTGCGACCCTTTAACACAGTTCCTCATGTTGTGGTGACTCCCAACCACAAAATTTTCATTACTACTTCAGAACTGTAATTTTGCTAGTTATGAATTACAATGTAAATATCTGATATAAAGGATTTCTGGTAAGTGATCCCTTGGAAAAGGTCATTCTACCCCCAGAAGGGTAGTGACCCACAGGTTGAGAACCTCTGCAGTAGAGTCCCCTTCACTAGAGGTTGTGCCAGAAATGGGAACGAGAGCTCCAGTTTGAGCTTAGATAAGACACAGGCACATCTGAGACACGGCTCGTTAGTCTTTTGGGGGGCCATGACCAGCTAGCTTTAGGTTCTCTTCAGTGACACACACAAATGAACCACTTGGCCTTGGCTGCTCCCGGCTGCCGTCACAGCCGAAGTGACATCCCAGCGATAGCCAGAGTGTGGAAACAGCTGGTGGGACAGGTCCTTGGTGTGGCCCTGTGCTGCAGCTCTGAATGCAACCCTGACTCAGGAACCCCAGGACCCCTCCTGTCACCAGCACCCTCAGAAAGAAGTGCTCAAAAGTAAATGTCGCGGGTGAGTGGCCACAAGCTGAGAGCCACAGAGCAGGCCCTCTTGAACCCTTTTCACCAATCCAAATCGTTCCTACCCCACAAACAAGATACTCAAAAACTATGGGTGGTTTTTTTGTTTTGCAATTTTTTAAAAAACAAACAAAACACAGCAGTCACTTTATTCTTAAGTTTGTACTATACAAAACCACAAGGAAGAAGTCCTTGAGGGAGAGGTGTTGAGGAGATGGTAAGGGGGGCAGGGGACGACCAGGAACAGGCCCACTCATCTGGGGCGCCAGGCAGACGCTAGGTCCAGGCTAGCACAGTAAGGCCATGCATGCTGGCTGCACAAGGCTCAGCTGAGTGGCCCGAGTGTTTCAGCCCTGAGACTGTTGTCATTTGATGGGCAGCCTCTGGCCAAGGCTTCACAGGCCAGGGAGATGGCCAGCAGTGGATGAGGCTACCCGTCTAAGAGCTTCAGGATGCTCTCCCGCTCCTTCAGCGTCTTCCAGGCCTGGTCCTTCTCCTTCTTCGTGGGGGTGCGCTTCTTTTGCCGGGCAGCCATGATCTTGCGGAACGCATCCATGACCTCATTGTCTGCCATTCGGACCCTCTGCCTCAGTTCCTGCCGGCTCACCTCCTCCTTTGCCAACCTGTGGGGACCACGGGTCATGGTTATCCCATCTCCAGGGACCACGGGTCATGGTTATCCCATCTCCAGTTTGTCCCCTCCCTTTTCCAGTCTAAACCTCCTCACAATCCCCAGCGGGGGCTGGCGCTTCTTGACCTGTTTCATTCATGGCCCGTGTGCGTAGATGCAGAGCCACATTGACCTGGGTCTTTAAGGGATTAATTAAGTGCTCTAATTAAGTTAAATTACCACTGCTTATAGTGGGAGCGCAGGCAAGTTTCCACCTTCCTTTCAATGTTGCTGTGAACCTAAAACTACTCTTAAAAAAAAATTTTTTTTTTTGAGATAGTCTCACACTGTAGTCCAGGCGGACCTAGAAATTACTCCATAGCCTTGGCTGGCCCTGAACTTGAGGTGATCCTTTTGCCTTCGCCTCTCAAGTGCTAAAATTCTAGGTAAGAACCATTATCCCTAGCTTAAAAAGTAAAACCTAGAAGCCAGGCTTGGTAGTGCATGCCTTTAATCCCAGCACTTGGGAGGCAGAGGGAAACAGATCTTTTTGAGTTTGAGGCCAGCCTGATCTACAGTGTGAGTTCCAGGATATCCAGGGCTACACAGAGAAACCCTGTCTCAAATAAATAAATAAATAAAAATTAATTAAAACAACAACCACCTAGGATCTAGAGAGAGAGCTCAGCAGTTAAGAAATTAAGGACAACTGCTGTGGGCTGGAGAGGTAGCTCAGAGGTTAAGAGCCCTGGCTGCTCTTTCAAAGGTCCTGAGTTCAATTCCCAGCAACCACTTGGTGGCTCATAACTATCTGTAATGAGATCTGGTGCTGTCTTAGGTGTGTAGCTATACATGTAGGCAGAATACTGTTTACAAATAAATAAATCTTTAAAAATAAACCAAAAACAAACAAAAAACAAAACAACAGCTGCTCTTCTGGAAGACCCAAGTTTGGTTCCTAGTACTCAAACACTGGCTAACAACTATCTCTAACTCTAGTTCCAGAGAAGCCAATGCCCTCCCTCTGCAGGCATCAGGCATACACATGGTACACAGACATACTTGCAGGCAAAAACATCTACACACAGAAAAATAAAAAAGATGCTAAAAACCCCATAAATTTAACATACATACACATGTACATACAGCCAGTTCTCACAACAATCTTATTTCCATGTTATAATAGTGAAGAAACCAAGGCTCAAGCTGAGCAAGAGTGAGGGAAAGACCAGCTACAACTGGGCTGCAGCTCTCACTCTCCCTGCATTAGCCCTTCTGCGTGTTAAAATTACACACGTGCACACTGAGCTTCAACTTGTTTTTAAACGTTCTATCTTCAAAGGTGGTCTGTCCGCTGGGTGTGGATCTGACTTAGTTCCACTGATGGTAGAGCTCAAGGTCTCTAGGAAATCGAGTCTTCCTTGTGGCTTAGGCCTGGAGCATTGCGGCTGGAACACAGCAGGGCCTAGGGCTGAGTCCTGGCCTCCTGACAGGACCAAGCCATTTCCTCAGCACTCATTTCTGCAAGAACACAGCGTTGCTTTTTATCTCAACTGTCCCTACTCTTGTTGCCCCTGCATCGAAACAAACAACAACAACAACAACAACAAAAACCAAAATAAAGATGAACCAGAAAAATACTTGGATTCAGCCTTGCCTCAAATCTTAGCTCAGCTGTCGACTGGATGTGACTTTCAACAAGGCTCCACTTGGTTCCACTTGATTAAAAGGCTTTTATTCCTCGTCTGGTAAATGGAGAAAACCCAACCCACTGACTGGGTTCTATCTCCGGGAAGAGAAGGTGCACAAGACCCTGCACACATGGGCCCTAAGCACACATCTGCTTCTTCATCCTCAAATACCCTGCAACAGCCTGCCTCTCCTTTGACTGGTGTGTCTCCTTCAGCCACCTAAAAGAACACCAGTCTGTTCCCCCTCCTTATTCCCAGCCCCAGAACCATGTAACAGAGACTAAAGAGCAGGCCAGGTAAATAAGTGAGCCCTGCTCTGTCAGGGCTCTGTGAGGAGCAAGGAGACTTGCTTGAGCTCTAGCAGAAGGGAAACTCCTACCAACATTCTTCACATCACTTCTACCCTTGTCATCGGTGCAGGGAGGGTCGAATGTGAGTTGATATCAAATAAATTGGACTGTGACTGGTTGTCTACAACACCAGTGTGAGGTGACCAGCCGATTAAAATCACAGCTGCCAACACAAGATTAACAATTCCCCATGAATGGAAAGCATACTGGAAATTCTTATTTACTTTCTCCATGGCTTTTTGTGTATGTGTGTACATGATCACGGTGCACATGTGTATATGGATGCAAACAGGAGGTCAGAGGCTGAGACTGGCTGTCTCTATCATGCTTCACCTTATTTATTGATTGATTTGTTAGGGGGTCACACATGCTATGTTGTGCATGTAGAGGCCAGAAGACAATTTGCAGGAGTTACTTTTCTTTCTCAGTCATCAGGGTTCTATGAATTGAACTCAGGTGGTTGGCCTTGGTGGCAAGGGCCTTCACCTGCTGAGCCATCTTGCTGGCCCTCTGCCTTTTCTTTTGAGACAGGGTCTCTCAATGGGATCTTATTCAGCTAGGCTGTCTAGTCAGGAAGCTCCAAGGATCTACCTGTCCCTGCATCCATCCAAGCACTGGGGTAAGGCATGTGCTCTGCTGTGACCAGGTCTTATGTGGGTGCTAAAAACTGAACTCAAGAGGTCAGGCTTACTGGCAAGCATTTTCCTCACTGAGCTATCTTCCCAGTGCCTCTGTGGTATTTTGATTAAATAATACCATAAAGAGAAACAAAGCAGGGCTGAAGAGATGGCTCAGAGGTTAAGAGCACTGGCTGTTCTTCCAGAGGTCCTGAGTTCAATTCCCAGCAACCACATGGTGGCTCACAACCATCTATAATGAGATCTTGTGCCCTCTTCCGGTGTGCAGGTGTACGTGCAGACAAAACATATATATATATAATAATTAAAAGAAAAAGAAAAACAAAGCACACATAAGAAGAGAAAAATAAAACTAAAACCAAATGCAACACAACACTGTGAATATTGCTAAACTATACTTAATAATGGTGTCAGGGCTGGAGAGGTGGCTCAGTGCTTAAAAGTGTGTACTAGTCTTGCAGAGGACTGAAATTCA
Organism: Pachyuromys duprasi; assembly: GCA_028658305.1. Classification (NCBI taxonomy): domain Eukaryota; kingdom Metazoa; phylum Chordata; class Mammalia; order Rodentia; family Muridae; genus Pachyuromys; species Pachyuromys duprasi. The sequence goes on along the minus strand of CM053761.1, from coordinate 29,059,808 downwards.
GTCCCTAGCACCCACGCTGGGCAGCTAGCAAACATCTGTAACTCCAGCTTCAGGGCATTGATGCCATGGACACCTGTACTCACATGCACCCACATGCACATTATTAAAATGAAATAAATCTAAAACCAGAATCAAATCCATGCACTTGTCAGTTGTGGGTGCTAGAGCCCTGCCCCTGGACTTAGCATCCATCTGAGATGCAACCTGGGGAGGAGGGGGTCACTCACCTCAGTAGGTCATGCTTCTTGGTACGGTTGTGTGCACTGAGCGCCTTCAGCTCGGCCTGCCGTTTGCGCAGCTCAGCAAGGACCTCATCCTCTGAGTCCTCAGCAGGCCTGTCCTCCGACTCCAGGAGGCCCTGGGCGATCAGCTCCTCCTTGATGCGGCTCTCCAGGGACTTGGTATGTGGCACACTGTATGCAAGGTTGGCAGCTCAGCCCTTAGGGCTGGCTGGAGAGGCCCCTCAGGGGATCCTGAAGCTTGCTTTCTCCTTGTGAGCCCACTATAGCCACACATATGTTCCAGGCCTTGTTACGTCTGAGTTTATGATATATATTCCCAAGATTTTTTAAACTACATTTTAAACTCTTAAATATATTTTGAGTACTCTTTTCCCCCTATTTGGTACTCTACTGTTTTCGTTCTTTCCTGTTAAGTATTCCTGTAACAACAGTTCCAAGCTACTTCATATGTAGTTTGGGCACTTTGCCAGCCATCTCTTCAGGTAAGCACTCAGGCGAGCTCCAGAAGGAGTGGAGCTAAGGTAATCAAGCCTGGACCAAGCCTGGGTCCAGAAACAGGGCCAGCACTCCCACGTGAGACTTCTGTGTTTGGCCAAATGGTTCTCAGCCTTTCTGCTAACAAAGATATGTCTCCCCAAGAGGAGGCAGAGAAAAGCTGACATCAAACCCGGAGAGCAGGTGGGCTGTCACTCACCTGAAGGGCTTGTTCTGGTTTCGGGGAGAGGTGCTCGCTCCGTCAGCGCCCGCTTCTTTCCCAGACATGTCGGGTATAGGAGAGTCCTCCATAGGGGAAATAATGTTTTCCTAAAAACCAGAGGTGGGGTAGGAGAGAGCTGTAGCATTCCTACTTTTCTGCTCCTCTCTGACATACAAAGATAGTCTTCACAGGCTACATAGGAATAAGTCTGTCATCTTTTCCACCCCACTCATGTTAAAAAGCTACCTCCAAAGCTCTGATCACCTAGGAATTCTTTTGGGGAGAGGCAAATATATAAAAAGAAAGGGATACAAGTGCAACAGTGACAGACTAGGCCAGACTTGTTGAGCCTCTTGCAAGGCACCTGGCACTGTGGGAAGCATGACAGGGACTGGGAGATATTCCAACCTTGCCCTTTCTTCCACAGCAGCTGAGCTACACTACATTTCCCAGGCTTCCCTGCAGTCAGATGGACTCATGGGACAAATTCTCCAGTGGAAAGTGATCTAAAGACTTAAGAGTCACAGCCACACCCAGAAAGCCTCCTTTACATACTCCTTACTCAACTTCTGAGGGTCTGGTACAGTAGCCCAGAGTACCCTGGTCAGGATGAAAAGCCACGTGAGCTGGGAAATGAGCTGGAGTCTCTGTTGCGCTAAGCCAGACTTCCCCTTGCCTCAGTCTACTCCAGACTGTTCTCTGAGAGAAAAATGATTGTGTAACTGAGGCTAGGCTCAAGAACATAAAAGGGTGTTTCTAAGGTCAGGCAGAACATAAAGATGCCCAAGTGAGGGTTTGAGCCCTACCTTTACTTATTAGCTGGTGGTCTTAAGAAAAACTTCCCTTTTCTGAACCTCAATTTCCTCACATGTTAACATGGAGCTAACACAGCATGTGCCTCCGGTGAGAGGCAAGGAATCCCCCTTAACCAATGTTCAGCATCTGTGGAAGCCAAGTGTGGTGGCATACATCTGTTGTCCTAGTACTTGGGAGGCTGAGGTAGGAGAATGACTGTAAGCTCTAGCCCATAGTTTGACTCTATTCAAAAAGCAAAACAACAATAAAACACTAGTATTCTTGTGTGTGTGTGTTTGCGTGCTTGTCTGCATGTGCTTACATGTTTTAGTTTTCTGAGATGGTTGGTCACATACAGCCAGGTTGCACTTGAGCTCAAGAGCTGCCTGTCTCCCAAGTGCTGCTGGGATCACAAGCATATGCCACCATGCCTAGCGAGTGGTTCCTAGTCGAATGGAGTGCTTACCTCCACCAGGGCTTGCAGTAGGCGCTGCGTCAGGGCACCAAAGGGACACCCATCTTCTGGCTGCTCATGCTGGGCCTCAGACTTCTTCAGCAGGGCATCTACATCTGAAGTGGACAGGGAAGGGACAGCAGGAGGCGTGAAGCTCTGGGAACTCAGATTCCCAGGGCTGGCCTGGGGTGGACAGGGGCCAGACAGGCTTACCTTTTGTGTCCAATTCAGTCAGTGGTCCCATGAGGCCTTTCTTCTTGTCAGCCACAGCTGCTGCTCGAGCCCCATCCTTCTGCTCCTCCAGGAGATCCTCCTGCGCCCAGCGCTGGGAGTAGTGTTTTCCCAGTGGAGGGATCTGCAGCAAAGAGGCCGTTCAACTCTGGGAGGTGAACAGTGGCCAGCAGAACCTAGAGTGTGGGGACTCCCTGGCATGGGGCAGCCAGTAGGTACCCCCTTTAATCTGTTTCTTTCTTCACTTACTTGTTGCCCAACTCCCTAGCCCAAGGCTAAGGCTGGTGCCACAGAAGGCAAAGAAGATAAAACCTCTACACTCACACTCCAGTAAGAGAAACAGGTATAGAAAGAATGAACACAGCTGGGCGTGGCAGAACACACCCACCATCTCAGCCACCACTCAGGAGGCTAAAAGAGGGTGATCGTGAGTCTGAGACCCTGTCTCGTCTCACACAAATTGAACACCCAAAAGTACATCTAGAAGCTGATATGCAATCATCAAGATGTAAGGTGCAAGGCAGGCATGGAGGAGCACAGCGGAGGCAAAGGCAGGAAGAGCTCTGTGTTTCAGGCCAGTCCCAGGGCAGCCAGAGAAACCCTGTCTGGGGAAAACAACAACAAAGAGATGTAAAGCATGAAATACTGCGTCTATGAATCCTCCTGGTCAGAGGTGATTCTTCGAAAGAGAACCAGAGCCCACAGCAGGGATGAGAAGGAACTATTTTTTTGTGTGTTGATTAAACTTACTACTGCCACAATGGATTGCTCTTCCTCCACTTCTTTGGTTGAGACAGGGTTTTGACACAGGACATGCTGACCTCAGTCACAGTGGGGTCACAGGTGGTCACAGTACTTTTGGTCAGGAATGAAGCTGAGGCTTGTCCATGCTAAGCATTTGCTTTACCACTAGGCAATATCACTAACGACATCTCTAGCCTCAGATAAATGGTTTTCAAATTCAGGTAAGTGTAATTAAAGCAGCCAAGGAACCACAGAGGCACCAGGTGAGACCATGTCCTTGATTGTTCTTGGAGAAAGGCCTCAAACTGGGAAGCCCAGACTGGCGGCAAACTTGCCTCCGCCTCCCAAGTACAACAGGTATGAGCTACGGGGGGCCAGCTCACTCTTTCTGCTGGGGAGTCTGGAAAGGCATCGTTGGTGGCAGGGCCTTGAAGAGTGAAGTGGTCTCTCAAGCTGAGAAGAGCTTGTGTATAGATTCTGGTGTGAGACTAGCAGCAGGGTGATGTGTCTGGTACAGGTGACAAATGCGTCAGGAAAGAGGGGTGTGACCAAGGAAAACTGGAGAGGGGAACTGGGTTGTCACTAAGCACCAAGGCACTTGGACTCCATCCTCTGGCTAATGGGGGTCAGGGGAGGCCGACAAGCAGGGCAGTCCCATGAGCACCCTGGGGCGGCAGCTGCCCTGTGGTGGAGACCCCGCCTCACACACCTGTCTACTTTCCTTCACTGAGCATGTTTCATTGTCATTATAAATAGACTAACTTGCCGGGGACGTATCTCTGCTGGTAGAGAGCTTGCTTGGAACAAACAAAAGCCCTGGGTTCGTCTCAGGACTGCATAAACTGGGCATGGTGGCACCTACCTGTAACCTCAACACTAGGGAGTCAGAGGAAAGAAGATGAGAATTTCAGGGTCAGCATTACCTATACAAAATTCAAGACTAGCCTGGGATAAATGAAATCCAGTCTCAAAACAATCAAACAAACCAAAACAGAAAAACAACTTTTAAGCCAGGTGTAGTTACTAAGTCCCAGATACCTGGGGACCTGGAGATCTGAGAATGGTTGAGTCCAAAGGTTCAAGGTCAGTCTGGGCACCATAGCAAGTTCTAAAGGAACAGGAACTTAACTTTTATATGTTGAATAAAGAAAGAAACCTGTTCCCGAAGTATAAGAGCAGGAGACTGTTCAGAGGCTCTTTGGATAAAGGTAAAGGGACAGGGTTGACGTCACTGACAGATACACCCTTTGGCTGAGCTGGGGGAGACAAGGGAAACCTCCATGTCTGCAGGGAGCAGGCAAAAGGCTGGGAAGAAAGGAAGTTAAGCGACACAAGCTTTGCTGCCTAGGATTCCGAGGCACCTCTGAGCCTTCTGTCCTGACTGTTAAGGCTCAAGGTTTCTACCTTATAATGTTCAGCTTCATCTTCAGGGGGCTTCAGGAGCTCCTCCAGTGTTCGTACCTCCTCACTGGTGATGTCAGCACAATAGGGCTCCACAGAAGCCCAGAACCTGCGGGGAGAAGCAGACCCCGAGTGGGCGAGGTGCGCCTCAGCCTTAGCGCTGGGCCTGCTAAGACCCCACCACAAGCCCCTACGCTCCCTCCAGCTCCCTCCTATGTGCTCAGGCTCAGAACCTGTTGGGAGCATCATTCTTGGGGATCCGAGGCACGTCAATTGGGTCATCAGTGAACTCATATTCTTGGATCTTCGGCTGAACGTTTTTGGATTTGGGTCGTCCTGGCCCAGGGCCTGGCCCATGTCCTGTCTTCCCTTCCAGTTTCTGCTTCTTGGGTTTCCCATGTTTTGGGGGAGCACCAAGCTCATGGTCTCGACCCAGCTTCAGGAATCGTCGGTCACCTTTCTTATCTTGCCAGTCAGTAAGGATCTGAAACACACAGACAGTTCCTGAGAAGGGAAGAAGACACTTCTTTCTTGCTATGGATAACCTGAAATCTAGAATTTGAGTTATTAAGTAAACTATTCATACTTCAAAGGCTAGTCCTTTCACAGAGATTTTCTCACATAGATTTAACCATAAGTGTACATTCTGATTCATCTCTGTCACCCATGCTAGCCACAGTCTGTTTGGCAGGAAGGTTAACGAAATAAAAATTAAAAAGGGTTATGCCCCCAGGGCATGGCAGTCCTAGGGAATATGCTGATGGTGGGTTTTGGTGATGGTCAGCAAGGCCATCATGTCAAACATCAACCCGTCTGGGAGCTCTGTCTAAACAAACAACTGACTATATCAGAGTGTATCTCAGAAAGCTCCCAGGAATTCGAGGGACCACAAGTGGACAGTGTCCATCTTCTGAGGTCCAGCTGGGTGGCATCCCTGGCCCTTAGTCTCTGCACTGAGACCTAACTGTGCTGTCACAATTCCCACTTGTGTCTCTCTTCCCATCCATCCCTTGACTCCAGCAGATGGCGTTAACCCCTAACCTGACACAATCTATCTCTGGCGATGTCCCCTCTGCTGGAGAATCACCTGGGTTTCAGCTTCCAGCACACGCAGTCGCCTGCTCGCAGAGGACAGCAGCGTCTCCAGCTCCAGCTGAAGCGTGTCCAGCTCCTCGATGCCAATGCCATCGTCCTCAGAGCGGGCCAGCACTGCCGTGTACCGGGGACAGACCTTCAGGTGGTCCACAGACTTGAAGTCGTGAAACTGCAATGGGCAGTCCTTCAGCTCACTCATGGCCCAGGAGATGGGACCCTGTAAATCACAAAGGAGGAGGCCATTGGGTAGCACGGGAGAGAGGCCCAACAAAGAAACCAGGCTTCAGGACCCTAATAGATAAGGATAGTGGCAAAGCTGGTCACAGAGCCCGGCTGTAACCAAGCCAGGGCCCACTTCACTGAACTATGCACATAACCTTATAAACAGGGGGCCTTTTTTCCATGTTTTTCTTTCTTTCTTTCCTTTTTTTTCAAGACAGGGTTTCTCTGTGTAACTGCTGTCCTGGAACTTGCTCTGTCTCCAGGCAGGCCTTGAACTGAAGATCCACCTGCCTCAACCTCCAGAGTACTGGGATTAAGGGCAGGCAGCATCGCCACCTGGTTTTTGACAAAGAAGGAGAAACAGACTCTGAAAAGGTATGCCCTCATGCCTAGACACCTAACTGCAACTTATTGTCCCTTTTTTGTTTAGGTAGGGTCTCGCGCATGCTACATTGCCACACCTTTTAAAAATATTTATTGATTGATTTGAGACAAAGTCTCATTATGTAGTCTTGGCTGGCCTGGTACTCACTCACAATATAGACCAGGGTGGTGTCAAACTCAAGAGCTCTACCTGCCTCTACCTCCCCACAGGGGTTCTCAAACTAGCCATGTAGGCAAGGATTTGTTTCCACTTCCCAAGTGATGGAATTCCAGGCATGTACCACACCTAGTTTATACAGAGCTAAGGATCCAAGGCAGGGTTCTTATGGATGCTAGGCACAAATTCTCCAAACTGAGTTATATCCAGCCTCCTTTCATGAATTTTTATCGAGATGGACTCTCAATAAATTGTCCAGGCAGGCCTTGAACTTATGATCTACCTGCTTCAGCCTCCCAAGTAGCTAGGTTTACAAACCTGCATGATCAGGCCGGTCTCCTAGTTGCAATTTGAACCACAGTAGTCTCGAATCTGCAGCACTAAGGGAGAGATAACAGTGTGTCCTGTCTTCCCATGTTTTCCTATGTTGGGCTGTTTCAAGCATTCTATCTTATAGGGTTCTCCCAGACTCTTCCTGTCTCACTTCATTCCACCTTTGCACCTTCGTGTTCCTAGCTAGTTTGGAACACTGGCTGGTGAGGCAGACAGAACTAAGTTCCAGCCCATCTTCTTCTCTTATGTGCCCTTCTAAACATATTATTTAACCTGAACGTCAGGTTTCGATGCCTCAGTCTATTTCCCCACTAAAAAGTATGAATCTGTAAAATGGGGGCATCGAGAGTACCTACCTCCCTGGAATGTTCTGAGGATTAAGAGGTGATGCTCGTCAAATGCCCAGTTCAGTGCCTGGCACAGAAGTGGGACTTGCTTAAAGGCTGGCTCCACCTGTGTGTCGCCCCAAGATCCCGCCTCCAGGGTCCTCGTCCTCTAGGAAGCCCCTAACACAACCCCCACCTCTCCTACCTCCTCTCTGCGGCCTCCTACAGGCCCCGGGCCGCAGGAGGGGGCGGGGAGTTCAGGGCGAACGGAGAAACCGCCCCGGAACTGGCTATGGGCGGGCCCCCTGCAGTTGACGCGAGGGCGGGGACACAGCCAGCCCACAGTGGTCTGACGGGTGGGGGGGTCTAAGGCCACCTACGAACCTCCAGGAAGTGGAATGCTAGGCCAAAGGAGTTACCCTGAGAAGCAGCCCGGGGGGGTAGGGCGGGGCTCAGAGCCGAAATCTCAAGGGACTGGCTGTCCAGCCGAGCCCTAGGGCTGCTAGTAGGAGGAGCCCGGAGAGGATAGTGGAGGACCACCGGAAGAAACGTCGGGCGTCTCCGGCTCGGTCTGTCCTAATTTGGTGCCCAACCTGAGGTCGGGCTGTACTATCGTCACATGGGGGGAGGCCACAACCACAGCGACAAGAACCAAAGGCGCTGGCGAGAGATGTATGGAAACCCAAGGGCACTCGATTGATAGTTTGTTGCTACAGGCCTTCTACAAGCCTCAGTGGTCCCAGCGTGAAATCGCCCCGGAGATCCGAACGTCATTCGGCTCTTCCTCCCCGGTCCTGGCTGGATGGTTCCGCCCGGAAGTGCTGGCGGAGACTGCGGCTGCGCCTCTCGCGAAAGGGCAGGCGTCGCGGGGCCGGGCACTTCCGTACTTCCGCTTTCCGGCCCAGACAGCGCCCGCGATGGTGAGAGCCCCGGGGCTGGGGCCCTCCTTGTGTCTTGCTTGGAGAGGCTGTGGGTCTGGGGGAGATACTGCTTGCCGCTAGGACTTGCGGCCGGAGGTTGCCCTGGGATAAGGGGACACAATGAGGATGGGGAGACAGAGGGCGGAGCTCTGGCCGAGGCAAGGAGGAAGGGACGAGCTGGGAGGCAGAAGCAGGCCCCGAGACTTCCAGGTTGGGCATCCCGGGTAGGGATGGCCTCTCCCCGAAGTTTGGAGGAGGCAGGAAACGGGACTACTAGGCCTGTACTGGCGACTCGCAGCCGAGGAAGGACCGCTGAGGAATGCAGCGGTGCCTTCTCTTCCTCCACGGTAGAGATTCACTAAGTACACCCCCTTGTCCCTGCCTGTCTTCACGGTCCTCCGAGGCAAGTGTCCACTTATTACCTTCTTGGTCCCTCTAGCCTTGCTTCCAACACTCAGTGAAGGTTGTGTGGTGTTGCCTCTAGATTGAGGCTCCTTCCTAATGCCGTACACTCTTCACCTGAAGGTGTGAAAACGCTGATAACCGCTGGTCCTTCCCTTCCGGGGAATGCTCGGCTTAGGTATCTTTGGGTGTTCCTTACAGTTGTGTCCCTGGCTCACACGTTCACTCTCCTACTGCTTTCCCTGGTCTGCTTTGATGACCTGAGTTCTGAAGACTGGACTGCTTGTCACTCTCCCGTGAAGCTACTGTTTGGGGAGACACCTTGAAATTAGGTCTTGTTCACAAGTCATCTTTTGAACAAGCTTTTCTAAACTTGTTCTTTCTCCTATGCTCCACGTCCTAACAGGGTCCATTTCTCAGCCTGAAAGCCGTTTCCTTTTCTCTGATTGAGGAGATAGTATTTCATTTTTAAGCATTCAAATTGATTGTATGGCTTCTTCATACATCTGTTCACTACAGGGTAAAAATCAAGGACTGGCCATCTAAAGTTTGGTTTTCTTTCTATGAATTTTGACAAAGTAATCAGATAGCCACTACCACTGATATTTTTTTCCTTTCAGTTTCACCTCTTCTTGATTGACATATAAATAGAATTCTCTAGTACAGAGACAGAACCCACTGCTGAGCTACATGACCGCTGTTTCTTAGCCTTTATCCCCTCTGTCTGATGTCTGTCTGGGGGATGCTGTGCTTGTCTCCACTGCTCCAGTCTGTACTCACTACCTTTTCTCTGGGGGTCTCACTTCCCTCTCCAGAGAACTTCTGTGCAGCTGTAATCATGTAACTTCCTCCTCAGAAAGTCCCAATGCTTCCTGATACATTGAGAGAAAAACTAACTCAGTGGACCAGCATAGAGATACTCCAGGGTTTTCCCAGCCTACCATTTTAACCTGATCTGTGCAATTTAAAATGATTCTTACATACAGAGACATGTACTCATTCATTCATTGGAAAGTCTTAATGCTTTTTTTTTTTGTAGTCCTGCTTAAGTTAGTTCATTTTGTTCATTTACTTAACAGGAAATTTGAAAGACACTAAGTATTGGAGGCACTGAGCTAGATACAACCTGCATAACTGAATAAAGTTAATGTCTTTAGATCATGAGAATTACAATCTAGAGAAGGGAAATTTACTTAACAGAATACGTGAAGAATGTCTTCTGAATTATGTGTAAAGTGTATATACCATAAATATAATAAATGCAGTGAAGGGGAAGTCAAAAAGGCAACTTTGAGGAAGGAAGAGGCCTTTCTGCTGGGCATGAGCAAGGAGGAGGAATGAATGCAGGTGATGGCTCAGCACGTGACAAGCCCCGAGGGCAGAGAGAACTTAACTGAGCTGTAATATAGCTGATCGCTATACCTGACCTCACCCACTCTACTGAGAATGTCCATGTTCTACTTTTTCTCATTGTAAGATCCTCCTGATCCTGTATTACTAAAAACTAATTTCTTCAGACAGTCTAGATTATTTATAAGCCAAGTTATTTTCTATTTTGCCTTATGTTAGCTCTTGTGATCCTTACTCATTTGAGCCATCTGAGGGCAGAAGTGATCTGACTGAACTCCTAGCATGCCCAGGACATTTGTCAGTGTAGTGAGCAGACTAGTGAGCAGACAGGGCCTGGATCTCTCTAGATCAGCATTACCCTCCTTTGACAATGGTGGTTCTTGGGCCTGTGTAATTCCATTGTGGATCCCAGGATAGTGGGCAGCATGGCTTTCCTATTTCCATTTATGTCTATAGTAGCCCCCCTGCCATTCCTGGGTCATAACAGTTTCTTCTCCACACTTTGTTAAATGCCAAGCAGAATTATTTGCTGCTGGAAAACACTGTTGTAGACATTGACTGGACTGGACTGCACCTGGAAGGCTGGATCCATTTTGCTCTGGATATATTGTTTTGGGCATATTTTGTTCAGGCCATGCCTGAAGCCTTCAGTATTGCCTGTTCTGTAGAAGCTGCAGTGGTAGGGATGGGGGGGAAATGGGACTGGTTTTGGTGAGGCAGATTCTGATCCTTCCTATATCTTGGGTTTATTTCTGCAGACTGCCACTCTCCGCCCCTACCTTAGTGCCGTGCGGGCCACACTGCAGGCTGCTCTCTGCCTGGAGAACTTCTCCTCCCAGGTTGTGGAACGACACAACAAGCCAGAGGTCGAAGTCAGGTAGGGAAGGAGAAGGTCAGAGTGGGGCTGAGGAGAACAGCTCCCAAGAATAGACCCTGTTCATGGGGTTCCCTGAATAACTGTGATACCTTCAGTGACATTTGTCTTGCTGCCAGATGAATGGTGGATCCAGATTTGGTTTGGATCCAAATATGGGAATTAGGGTCAGTGGCCTGACAGGCCAAAATCCACGGGAAACTTACCCTAAAGTGGTGCTTCTTAGAGCAGAGCTGTGGAGAAGGGTCTTCAATAGTGTTACTGAGGCCACTAGCAGCTCCAGAAGAGGTCACAGGATTTAGTCCCCAGAGGTGACATTTCTATACATCATTAATGTAAGGGTCAAGACTTGATTCTTATACCGAAATACTCCATATTTTGAAAGCATTCTTCCCCTGACTGGTGTCCATTTCGTAAATAAATACTGTCCCTCTGAACTCTCGCCTGGCAAGATGGCATGACCTGCTAATCCCCTGCACATGAGAGGCAGTGACCACAGTGACAGGGGCAGCCTCAGCCACGTAGCAGGTCTTCCCTCAAGAAACCAAAAGAAGGGCTGGAGAGAGGGCGCAGAGGTTAAGAGCACTGGCTGCCCTTCCAAAGGTCCTGAGTTAATTCCCAGCAACCACATGCTGGCTCACAGCCATCCACAATAAGATCTGGTGTCTTCTTCTGACATGCAGGTGTACGTGCAGACAGAACATTGTATGCGGAATAAGTAAATAAAATATTAAAAAAAAAATAAAGAAACCAAAAGAAAGCCAGACACGATGACAGACGCCTATAATCCCAGCACTTGAGGTGGCAGAAACAGGCCGATCTCTGTGAATTCAAGGTCAGCCTGGTCTACAAAACAAGACCAAGACATTAGAAGATAAAGGTTTTTGGTTTTTTTTGCTAGGGATTGAACCCAGGCCCTTGGGCATGCTAGACACACTCTACAGCTGAACCATATCCCCTTCCCCACAGTGACTGATAAGACCCAAACGATTCCAGTGTTAGGATGGACTTCGTTACTGTTTGATATACATGAAACACTGTGTGTTATTACTTGATAAACGTGGCTTTCACTAGGCATTACAAATGATAACAGTTCATAAACTCCCCCAACGTACCTTTAAAATATCTAGAGAGTCAATGGCATCCATTTGGTCCTTTGATGTTGTGTTTTTAGGAGTAGCAAAGAACTCCTATTGCAACCTGTTACCATCAGCAGGAATGAGAAGGAAAAGGTCCTGATTGAGGGCTCCATCAATTCCGTCCGGGTCAGCATTGCTGTGAAACAGGTGAGTCAGAGAGAGAGGGGGTGGGGGTAGGCAGAGTTAGGAGTGCTCATCACAGCCAGGAGTCCCATCTGAGTGGCCATTGAGCTAGATTTAGAGCCTGCTTTCAGGAATTTACTTGGGATGATTGGCCCGAGCAAACAGGCACAGCCAGGTAAGGTAGGTAGCATGTGCCTATAACCCTAGCACTTGGAAGGCTGAGACTGAGGATAGAAAGCCCAAGGCTAGCCTGGGCTACTTAGTGAGTCCCTGTCTGAAAAACAAAACAGAAAGCCAGTCAGTAGAATAAAATGACAGCAACTCTATCACATAGGCCTTGTTCTGAATTTTGAACAAGTAGCAGGCAAGCCCATGGGGCCAATTGAGTATTGGACCAGAGAAAGTTTCTAACAGGTGATGACTGTGCATTAGAGCAATTCCTGCACTGGTGTGATAGCCATAGTTTCCAAAACTGCCACTTCGTTTAAAATAACAGAAGGTACAACGCATATGCACATACAAAATTGTCAAAAAAAAAAAAAAAAGAGCAGACCATCCAGTCCAACTTGTCTCTTAGAAACAAGTATGTGGGACAGCAGTGGGTGGGTGATACATCCAAAATCAGGAGAGAAAAGTGCCGACAAGAACAGCAGCAAAGGTCACACTAAAGATCTATCAGCAACAGTTACCCAGACAAGTATCATTGCAGTTTCTTTGTGTATTTTCTCTCCTAGTTTTACAGTTGGAGAATCTCCTTCTCGGTCTTTTATCCATCTTGAGTTAATTTTTGTGTATGGCATAAGATAAGGGTCTAGTTTCATTCTTCCACGTAGGAATGTTCAGTTGTTGGTACATTTTGTTGGAGAAATTCTTGCCATTGTGTGACCATGGTGCTTTGGATAGAAATCAGTTGACTATCAATATTTCAGTTTCTTTCTGAGCCCTCTGTCCCATTCATACATGTTCCAGTTCATACATGTATAAAACAGTTTCCTAGATGTCTACCACAAAGGTCTGGGCATTATTGTCTCTGTAGCACTTGATTGTTTTCTTGTTTTTGTTTTTTTTAATTTGAGCTATATTCTATTTCCGATTTGGAAAGAAACTTTTGAGTCCTAAATGGGAAAACAGTATCATTTGTTCTTCCCTATCAGACAACACTAAAAATAACAATCAAAACAAAACAATGTTACAGATTCAGATTTGCCACTTGTTGCCTGTGAGAGCTTCAGGGTGAAAAAGAAGGCGAGTAAGCAGTGAGCTGGGCAGCTGGGGCTTATGCTGGTGTCTGTTGCCCAGATGCAGAGTAACTGGAAGAGTTGATGTGGGGATTGTTGGATTTTAGTATTGTTGAAGCAGACATTAGTTGAGGAAGTCTCTGATAGCCAGTTGGTGTGTGCCACCAGTGCCAAGAAAGGCCACAGTGCTGACCTGAGAACGTTCAGGCAGCTTCCAATACAGGCGTGGACTCCCGGGGAGCTCATGAAAGGCGTGGGTTTGCCAGAGTTTCCTCATCGCTGTGAGATGAGATCTCAGTAATACTTGTTAAGGTAGAGTGGCCCTGGGAAGGCCTTCCTTTCAGTCAGCTGCAGATGCTGCAATTCAGAGATCAGCAGTCTTCATTGCTGCCAGACCTCTCTGCAGTGTCTGCTACCCTGGGAAGGCACTGGGGCCAGAAAGCCAGGTTCAGAGTACTTTTGGCTTTCATGTTGACTTTGAGACTCTTTTGCTGTTACCAGGCTGATGAGATTGAGAAGATTTTATGCCATAAGTTCATGCGCTTCATGATGATGCGAGCAGAAAACTTCTTTATCCTTCGAAGGAAACCTGTGGAGGTGAGACCAGTGTTTCCGCTTAGCTGTGATTCCTGTGATGCCGTCTCTGGCTGGCCCCAGGTTGTTTCTTTTTGTAGTACTGGGGATGGAACCCAAGGCCTTGCACAGCTGGGCAAATTACTGTGCTACTCTGGGTCTGTAGGATTGTAGACCAAGGGCTGCTACTTCTCCAGCTGTAGGGTATCACTGCCTGGGCTGAGTCAGCCTGTACCGGGTACCAGGGAAACAAAAGCCCAGGAGGAGGTAGGGTCTGTGCAGCACCCTCCTTCTCAGAACCTTGGACCTAGTCATAGATAAAAAAGTGACTTCAGGATTCTTCCTGACCTAGTGTGTGGTGGGCATGCCTATACTCCTGTTATGGGGAGGCTAAGGCAGAAGAATCAGGAGTTTGAGACCAGCATAAGCTACATTTTGGTATGTATCTAAGAGAAGGGAAGAATGAAGGAAAACAAAATAAATTTTCCTACCAGCTGAAGTCCAGCCTCCCAAAGCCACAATAAACAGTGAATTGCTTGCTGCCTGCCTTTGTATTTAAAGGTGCTTGAACCAGCCACAGGCTCCCTGGTGACCAATAAGCCACCATGTTAGAGCAGCAGAGACATCGCCCAACACACTGAATGTCAGTACTTCACCTTGAGCCACCTCTCTTCATCCTCACTCTAACCCCTGGGGCCTCTAGAGTAAATGAGCTCTCTTCTTTCTCACACAGCCTCCTGAAGTAGACAGCTAGAGTCCCATCATCCATGTTTTGTTTTGTTTTGTGTTCTGTTTTGTTTTCCTTTTTTTAAACTGTTAGGTTCTCTGAAATAAGATTTGTAGTCCTTTTAATTCCCTTGGCTCATTTCTAATACAGGACTGTATGTGCCACAGCCTTTCAGGGACATTTTGAACTGAGTTTTATTGCTTGGGTTCAACAGACACACAAAGCGCACACTCACCCATACTTCCCCCTTCCCTCACCCCCAAGCAAGTTGGATTGCTGACTACAGGGGGAATATATAGTTTGGGGAGAAAATGGTAACTAGTTGGAAGCCTCTGTATGAGTGGGGAAAGATGTGACAACCAAGTGACCGTAGGGGGTTAATTTTGTCTCTTGTTTTCCTTCCTTACTGGCTTTCCAAACTAGGGCTATGACATCAGCTTTCTCATCACCAACTTCCACACGGAACAGATGTACAAACACAAATTGGTGGACTTTGTAATCCACTTCATGGAGGAGATTGACAAGGAGATCAGTGAGATGAAGCTGTCGGTCAACGCCCGGGCCCGTATTGTGGCTGAGGAGTTCCTCAAGAATGTGAGTAGGGTCTCGACGCTCGGTGCCACAGGTGGAAGCAGCCATGGGTTCTGCGAATGTGGTGGCACTGACAAGCTAGTCCTGAGTCCCTCAGACCTGTAACGTAGGCAGGGGCTTTGAAGCACAAGGCCAGAGAGTCCATCCCTGAGAGCCGCAAGAATTTTCTATTTCTGCAAGTCTGGTGGAAATGTAGGCATGAAATCTGTGCTTTCCAGTTCTGTATAGTCTCTGCCTGTCCTAGTTCAGCCCCAAGTGAAGAAGATACAGTTCTTTGTGACTCTTCTGAGAACATAGGACAGTTACTCATATGTAAAGCCACTTCTCGAACAGACTAAATATTTTTCTTCAGTGTCTGTTTCTCAGGCTTACCACTCTGGTTTCTTAAACATGTTTCCCATGCCTCTTGGCTCGTGGCCATCTAACTGAAAGGACTGCACTGCTCTGAAGAGGAGGGATTGTTTACACTGCAGAGCTGGTGCATAGCTTTGTCTAGAGATTGAGGACAGCCCATTGCCTTCTAACAGTCTCTAGTTTGTTGACGCATTCCACTCAGAGCTATCTGATCCCTTCATGATAGAGCTAGTGTTTGTGCCTACTAGTGCTTACAGACCCTAGGGAGCTCAAAATCCTAAAAATGGAAATGACACCCACTTCCCCTGGGGTTTAATTATCCTGTGGGTGGCCAGTGCACCAGGCAATGTTGTTTATACTCAAAAATCAGACCCAAGTGTGGGCCTGGCTCCTCTTCCTTCTCCAGGCATGTCACTGAACTGCTCAACTAAGCCTGGTTTCCTCAGCTGGGAGATGAGGGTGCTGTTAATCCATACCTTTCAGGGAGGTTGAGCTTTGGGATCATATGAGAGTGCCTGGTACATAAACTTCCAGGTGTGGGAACACCAGAGTTTCAGGACAGATCATAAAGGCCTCAAGGTTCATTTGACCAAGAGGAAATAGTGCTTGTCTCCATTTAGTATTTGGCTTAATTACTCAGTAATTGTGTGTGTGTGTGTGTGTGTGTGTGTGTGTGTGTGTGTGTGTGTGTGTGTCAGAGAGGGAGAGTGGAGGGAGAATGCCCGCAGGTTCTAGAACAGGGTATCCAGTCTCCTGGAACTGGAGCTATAGGAGCTGCCTGATGTGGGTGCTAGGACTGACCTCAAGTCCTTCAGAGGGAGGGTACTCCTTCACTAAGCCATTTCTCCAGTATTTATTGCCTAAGGCTCTGAGGTGAAGTTGCTTGCCCAGTGTCCAACTAATAACTGGAAGGGGGATGTAGAGTGGGCTTTCTAAGCCTCTTCGATAGGGCCATAGCATCCGGCAGTACTTCAGAGTCACTCAGCAGGTCATGTGTGTGTGTGTCTGAAGTGGGCTTGGTGGAACGTGGTAGCACTTGCTTCTGAAAAGGGTTGCCACCAGGCAGCTGCAGCCTATTACTGCCTCACTGTCCCACTTTTCTTCTGGAGCTTGGAGTTAAACCAAACTGAAGGCTTTATCTGTGCTGCCCTAGCTCTGCAACTGGGCTGTATCCCCACCCCGTTTTTTACTTTTAGTTTGAGTTTGAATCTTGCTATGTAGTCCCAGGAGTCCTCAAATTTTCAGTCGGCCGCTCGGCCTCTGTAGTAGCTGGGAATGTAGGCTCACATAGCCAGGCTGAAACAAATTGTTCTGAATCCCCAAATATGGATTTGGTAGTGGTATCTGTTGTCTTCAAAGTTGACAGCTAATTCATAGCTTTGAACATCATGTGGCCCAGTGTTGGACTATGCTCACTCACCAAACAGTCTCTGGTTTAGTGTCCAGGACTGTTCTTAGCACTGTGGGGATACCTGAAGGTGGAAGGCATTTTCTTCCTGTCTTGTCCTTCCCTTCTCTTTACCTTCCCATCTTTCTAGGTAGAAGACAGGATAAGCAGGTAGCCTAGGCTTCCCTGAATTTACTTTGTGGCTGAGGATGGCCTTGAACTCCTGATCCTTGTTCCTCCACTTTCCTGAATCTAGGATTGTGAATGTGTGCTGCCACCGGGAGCAGAGAGCTCTCCTAAGGCCTGTTCTGGTTTGACAATCGCTCAGAGTTTAACCTAAAGTACCAGACCTCGTCACTTTCTCCTTGATTTATAGAAGCAGCAGTTCAGACTCTGTCACCAGAGTGTGATAACCCACTCATTGCCTGTCATTTTCTTTGACAGTTTTAAACCACCTGGCTGGATGTTGTGGCCTTCCCCCTTGGCCTCCCCTGTGTCTGCGTGTCTGCGAAGGTGTCTTGGAGTCACTCCCCGGAGCAGCGGTGCAGCAGCAGCAGGAAGCTGGGTTGGGTGGGCACTGGATGCGGGAGGCGGGTATGGTGTGCTTGCTAGCTGTGCAGAAAGGCAGCAGTGGACCTGCCTCGTGGTCACACATGTCTGGTCAGGCTGGCTTCTGATGTTCAGTCCCCTGGGCTGGGACAGACTTTTTTTTTTAACGTCTTGAAACCTAAACTCTGTGCTTGTAGAAGACTGTACCTTTTTTGTCTTTTTTTTTTTTTTTTTTTAAACAACCTCCACCTCCAGTGGCTGTGACTGGCCCCAGTGATTGTACCTTATTGGTCGCTGTGGTCTGGGCGGGCCTGGAGCCAGAAGGCGACTATTTTTCCCATGCCACCCAGGTGGGGAGAGAGGGAAGTTTCAGATTCTGGTTTCTCTTCCTTGCTGTCTTACTCACAAGCCTTCTTGGGCCCTGTAGAGGTGGTGAGGCCCCTCTACTAGCCTCCTGAGTTCTGCCTGAAGATGGCCACTGCACCGGTTGGGAATAAGGGCTGAATCCATGATTGCCGGGCAGGCCTAGGCGCTGGGGCCCAGAAGCCAGGCCACGTCTGGCCACAGGGGCCACCTGTTGTCCCCCCAACACCCTCCCAGCTGAGAGGCCCCAAGGCTTGCCTGTCGGGGTACAGTGCCTGTGCTGGAGGTGCAGAGGTGAGTCCTTGAGCGCCCAGCTGGGTCTTGCCTGCTCTGGCTCTCCGCTCCCACGCTCGCTGTTGCTGATTCTGACGAATCCTCCTTTACCCTAATTAAAGTCTCTTCCTGCCCCTTTGGGGCTGCATGAGGTCTGTGCTCTGTGTATGTGTGGAAGGACAGACGCTTTTATCCCTGGGGCTATGTGGCTGGCTTTTGAGTCTGGAGCAGTCTACCAGACAATTTTGTCATTGATCCCTGCCAAGGACCTCAACACAAGAGACCCTCACTGCAGCCAGGTAGCAAAATTCTGAAGGTGGTGTCTGCCTGAACAGAGGTGCTGTGCTTTCCACTTCATGCTTCATTCTAGCTTACAGGTAGCCTCAGAAACCATGATCCTACTTTGTGGATAAGGAAACAGGTTCTATTGTCCAAAATAGCTCGCTCCACATCTCCCATCCTGTGAACAAGGAGACTCCCTTTGCTAAAACAGCAATCGCTTTCTACACTATCTCAAAATCTTAGTCCCATTGGTGACTCAGCAGGTGTTGGGTAGCTATAGGTAACTCAGTATTGAAAGTGCTCAGGAAGTTCCCTAAGATAGTGCCAGTGACTTATTGCTGGCTTGTGAAGTAAGCAGTCCTTTCTCTTTCTGCTTCCTGCTCTGACAATGTGAACTATACAGCACTTGTCCCTGTCCCACAGGTGCTAGGTGAACAGGAACTATACATTGTTTAACATGTGTGTGCTAGGCATTAGTTCTGGCATCCAGACATGCGCTGACAACACTCAGGTCCAGGAAGTGAGAGAGTCCATGATTGGGAAAGTGTGGAGGTGTGTGTGCTTACAGGAGAGGGTATTAGGGAAAGTTTAAAGACAGTTGGCCTTGAGCCAGGTATGGTGGCTCGCTTGTAATTCTAGCACTTGGAAATTGGAGACGAGGACTTCTGTGAGTGCTGGAACTATACAAAGACACAGTCTCAAAATAAAAAGGTGTGAGAGAGAGCAAGCTGAGCTTTCTGGATGGCCAAAGGAATGTTGCCGGAGCTTGGGGCATTTGTTTCTCAGTGCTGGGGTTGGACTTAGAGCCCTGAGCACACTATGCAAACCTGTCCATAGGCTGCATCACCAGCCCCCAAGGGTCTTTTGAAAAGAACAAGTAAGTGTTAAAGGAAGGAGGGGTGGGGGCAGCTTGGCCGGCTGCCGTCCCTTTATGACACTACCTCTGTGACCCCCTGCCTCATTGGATATAGTCGGGCCCTCTGTGGTACATGGCTTTGTTCTAGCTTTGCAGTAACTGTTAGAGGTACTACTGGTGAAGCTGGGTGATCAGGAGGAAATGGCAGCTGGCCAGTCAACCCTCAAAGGACAGCATTACTCGGGTGAGCCAATCAAAACTTTGTCATAAATTATCTCCCAAGGTCCAAAGTCCCTAAAACAAGATTTGCAAGTTGAGGACAGACCAGATTGGATGCCAGCCGTCCAATTTTCTCTTCTAGGAAGCCTTGTTAACCATCATGTGGCGATCTCTAGTTGAGTTTGGCTGGACAGGTGCTGGGTAGGTTGGGTGGGGAGACATACCTTCATTGCAGAGGCAGATTTGCCTGGTACTGATAGCTGGCTTCTTGGAATTATTATTGGCCTTTGAGACAGGATTTCTAAAGCTTTCTTTGGCTGTCCCGGACTCTAGACCAAGCTAACCTCAAGCTCACTGAGGACCGCCTTCCTCTGCCTCTGCCTCTGCCTCCTGAGTGTTGGGATTACAGGCATGTGCTACTGCACTGGCTTCTTCGACTTCTTTAACAGACCCTGCCAGAGTTGGCCTTTATAACTCTATCTGGTGCCTTTTTTTTTTTAAGATTTATTATTTATACAACATTCAGCCTGCACAGCAGATCTTAGTATAGATGGTTATGAGCCACCATGTGGTTGCTGGAAATTGAACTGAGGACCTTTGGAAGAACAGCGAGAGCCATCTCTCCAGCCCCCATTCGGTCCTTCCCACTCCAACAGCAAGTCCAAGAGGCTGAGCATGTAGCTTAGTTGGTAGACTGCTTTGTCCAGCATTCCTGAAGACACAAGTTCCAGCGCTGGTGTGGAGGCAGTCCAGTTGTTGAAAGTTCACCTGGGGTACATGAGACCCTGGCTCAGAGCAAGTGCTGCAATCAGAACTCTGTGCTAAGATTGGCTATGCGGTGTGATTTTGAGACAAGTTATGTACTGTCTGTGAGTTCTCAACATAGTACCTTGCTCACAGATTTGGCCAGAATGAAGCATAACTTCTGTATCTTCTTCAATTGGTAAAAAATGATTTATTACTTTCTCAAGTTTGTTGGAGAGGTGGTATGTGCTCTGAGCCTTATCTTTGTCAACCCACACACAGCCTTGGCTTTCTTATTTATTCCTAAAGACTTTACTGTCATCTCCAGCCAGACCCTTCAAGGCTGATCTGACTTCACCAGGTTCAAGCCTCACCAGCTGCCTTTAATTCCCACAAGAAAGGTTTCCAGCCTCTACTGGGCGTGGTGACACATGTCTTTAATCCCAAAACAAAGCTCGCGGTGTCTGCAGCACTCTGGGAGACAGGATGGTGGATCACTGAGCTTGAGGCCAGCCTGGTCTACAAAGTGAGTCCAGGACAGTCAAGGCTTCACAGGGAAACCTTGTCTGGAAACCCAAAAGAGAGGAAAAGAAAGGTTCCCAGCCAATACAGGGCAGTTGCTGAGACTTCCCACTGCTAGAATATAATTCTAATCTTTGCGTTTACACCAGTTTAACTGGTCACCTGAGAGGACCTGAGGTCCCTAACTGCCTTACCTTCAGGAAGCCCTCTCAGCTCACTGAATTTTCGCTTCCCTTCAATCACCACCTTTTTAAAAACATTCCTTTTGCTAGCTTTTCCTTCTCCACACACTGTAAGCTCCATGAGATCAAGGACATCCCTTAGAGTTTTAGTGTATGGGCCAAGGCACAGATAAGGAACTCTGATGGCCCATCCTCAGTACCTGGCTCATCAAGGGTGTATGGCAAGTGAGGCTCAGAGCCAAGATCTCTAAAAGTAACTCCACTTCCCCAAGGGCCCACCGCAGCTCTGGAGCCCTCCACCTGAGTCTGATTGTGCCTGGGCAACGGTCTCTAGGAGACAAGAAACAGAGGGCGGGGCCCAAGGGGGCGCCTGGGCGGAGGTGCGCACTGGGGCGCTGGGAGCGAGCCTGGCGAGAGGCGCATGCAGGGTCTCAGCGCAGCGCTTCTCCTGAGCGTGGGGCAGCTGGGGCCCTCAGGCGCCTGGTTCCGCCAGGAGGGCGGCTCGGAGTGCAGCTGGCACCGGAAGACGCAGCCGCCTGAGCTCCGCCCTAGTTCCCCGTCCCAGTGGCCCTGGGCATGCAGCTCCGAGTTCCGGCCACCAGGGAAGCTGCAATGGCCTGGGCCCGCCTCTGCCGGGCCCGAGGGGGCGCACTGCGGCGACAGCCTTGGGGATTGCAGCCCATTGCCTGTGCGCCACCTAAGTACTGCCCGCGAGGCGTTCCTACCCACTGCTCAGGGCACTGCGGATCCCCACCCCGACTGCTCCCTGGTCCCCCAGACCCTGGATGAGTACCTGCCTGATGCCCTGCAGCCGCCTGATGGTGAGGCACAGAGCGGCCCGCCGGCCCTGACACCCTGGCGGCTGCAGGGAGAGGCCGCGAAGGTGGACCGAAATCTGGGAAGCTCTGGAGGTTGGGCATCCGGATATAGTGTAGGGGTAAGGGAAGGCGGAGAAGTCCCTGGGCCAAGCCCCCAGCTTTCTGTGTTCCTGCTCCCCATCTCTGCAGATTCCCTTCTCCTCTGGAGAGGATTCTCCAAGGGACCTCAACACATGGGCCGACTCAGAAACGCCAAAATCCACGTAGAAAGAGCCGTCAAGGTCGGAGGGAATGGAGTGGTGGTGGTAGCTACTCTTACTAGTTTCTCATATCCTTAAAAAATTCATAAAAGGCAAAGAAAGACCGACCCCCCCCCAACACACCTGCATCTGTAAGTGTTCCCCACCTCCATCATCAGTCCCTCTTCAGGTCCATAGTCTTGGCTGAATTGTCTGTACCTGGGGATGTACTCTAAAACATCCTCGGCCCTGGTTCCCTGCCCTTCTATCCCATTTCCAGCGGAAATTACTCTCATTTGCAGCCCTGGTTCCCAGCCAAGTCCTGCAGCCCTTAACTGCCTTCTCCTGCTGGGGTGCTGTATGTCTCAAACAGATTCATTAGTTTCCCTTGCTTGCTTCCTGGCCTCTGCCTCTCGTGAGTCCCAGGATCCTTCTCCATGCACCCATCTCCTTAGCTTGAGAGCTGAGATTCACACTGTGCCCTGTACCACCCATTTCCTGTCTCCACAACTCCCACCCTGGAGATCCAGCCCTCTGTTCTATGTCACCACTATCTCACCCTTGCATCTCAAACCTTACTCCTGTTTGGCCATCCTCCTGATATCCCGGTTTTCCCATCTTTATTTCAGAAGCCGGAAATCTGTTCTTCCGGTTCCTTCCATTTATCAGCAAAATCATCTATCACCCACACCTCCAAAATTATTCTCAGGCCTAGAACCTCCTCCCCAGTGTCCACATTGCCACCTTCATGCTAACTATTCAGAGCATGGCTGCCTTCTAAGGATCTGCCTCTGTGCTTGCCTCCTCCCCCGTCGGTTCCCCATGCAGTTGTGTGCAAACGTGCAAGCCTCCATTTGCTTCCTCCCTTACCCTGTTGTTTTTCCTCTTATATAAATGGCAAGGCCAAATTTTAAGGTCTGTGGGGCCCCCCATAGCCCAGTTATAATCCCTGCATTCTTGGGAGCTCTAAGTTTTTGGACTTTGCTCTCCCTAACCTTTCAGTTCCTTCTGACTTCCAACTAGCCTTTGCACACGCTGCCCCTGCTCTGCCTGACCTGCCGTTTGTTCATCTCTGCATTCATGGCTTCTTCCCAGTTTGCCTTGACCGTATGTTACTCTTGAGGCTGGGAATAGCAATGATAGAATGTGTGTTTAGCACGTACAAGGCCCGGGGCTCAGTCCCCAGCACCAAACAGAAAGGAAGAAATCTCTGCTGTGTCACTTAACTACTGTGTGATCTTGGAGAAACTGTTTAGTCTCTGTGCACCTCTAGTATGTACTTAAAATGCAAAATGTTCTTCATGGTGCATGCAACTGCTCACCACATAATAGGTATTCAGTGGCTATTAGCGATGCATGTTTAATTTTTTTCCTGGTTTATACGCTGCCTCCTACCGGGATATAAAAATTCCCTAAAGGCAGAGATCCTGACTGGTTCATCATTACCTCCTACATGGCTCATGCTGAAGCAAGTCCCTACCTCTGACCTTACAGCAGAAGAAGATCTTTATGATTCATGGTCGATATCCAGTGATTCGGTGTCTCTTGCGCCAGAGGGGCTGGGTAGAAAAGAAGATGGTCCATCCCCCAGGCACCATCCCACCACCAGCCCAGAAGGACATAGACAGCTCAGTGATGGGTGATAGTGATGCCACGGAGGATGGTGAGTAGGTCCCTCCTTGTGCACAAGCTGTCCTTCCTGAATCCTTTTCCTTTGCTTCCTGCTAGTCCAGGGTTGAGACCTTAAAGGACTGTGGGACATAGACACAGTCATCCTCCACATCCACAGAGGAAGAAGATGAGAACGAGGAGTTTCGGGAAACACAGCTGTTGGACTTCAATAGTTTTCTGGAATTTGATGACATAGAAGGGACACATGCTTTGATGGTAAGGATTCTGGGGACCAGTGCAAGACGGGGCAGGTGGGAGGCTTCTGTTCAGAGGACAAGCCAGTTGGGTGTCCTTCCTTCTCGGAACCCCAGCTTCTAGTCTGGGAAAACAGATTGCTTCTCTAATGATGACACAGAGATCCACACAGAGTAGTTAAGGGACTCATGTGGCTCTGATGTCTCTCCCCACCAATAATATACTATTTTGCTCATCTCTTCCTTTTGCCTTTGGCAAATGAAGGCTGTGAGAAATGCCTTAGAGCCAAGAGACAAGGAAAGCTTAGGCATGTCCTTCAGTATAGTGAAGACCTGAGTTCAGGCTCCACAGAACACACGTGAAAAGCCAGATATGATGGTAAAAAGCTTGCACTCTCAGTGCTGGGGAGGAGGCAGAGACGGGCGGACCCCTAGGGCTTGCAGCCCAGTCAGCATAGTGCACTGTGCAAGCTCTAGCCCAGTGAGAGACCCTTTGGCAAGAGCAAGATGGGGAACTGGAAGATGGTTCAGGAATCAAGAGTATTGGCTGCTCTTTCAGAGGTTTGATTCTCAGCACCCACATGAGGGCTCATAACAGTCTGTAAATCCAGTTCCAAGGGATCTGACACCCTCTTCTGGCCTCCCTGGGTACTGCATGAGTTTGGTACACAGACATTCTTGCAGGCAAAAAAAAAAAAAAAAAAGAAAGAAAAATCCATGTGTGTGAAATAAATACATCCTTTAAAACAACAACAAGAAGATGGACGGGGGACCCCAGATTGTGCCCTGGCCTTTGTATGCATACACGCATATCACACAAACACACACATATTACTATATACAAAAATATACACACAAAAACTTGAGAGAGGTGGTATGCTGGTGTGGAGGGTATGAATGTTGAAGAGGACACTTGAGTTCAGAGTGCAACCCCTCCCAGATTAAGTAAAGTATATAAAAATTGCCATTTCTTTTTCTTCCTTTATTTTATTTTAGTCCCCTCTTTCTCTGTGTGTGATATGTATGTAGGTGGGTATGGGTCTGCACATGCTACATATATATGTGGAGGTCAGAGGACAACTTTCTAAAGTCAATTCCCTCCTTTCATCATGGGTCCGGGGATCAGTTCAGGTATTAGGTCTTGGCAGCAAGCACCATTATGTGCAAGCCACCTGGCTGGCTGCAATAATTTCATTGCTGATTCCATAATAAAATACCCTGCCAAAAAAGCAACTTGGCATAGAAAGTTTAACTTCTAGTTGGAGGTCACAGTCAGTCAACAGGGAAGTCAATGTGAAGACCTTTAAACAGCTGCTCCTGTGACATCCATGGTCACATAGAAATGAATTCATTCTTTACTCCCTACTCTGCCCACCTCCTCTCCTCTCATACAGTCGAGGACCCAAGCTCAAGGAATAGTGCCACCCACCTTGTCTGGGTCCTCCCACATCAGTTACTGTAGTCAAGACAATGCCCCACAGATCAGCCTGATCTAAAAAAAAAAAATTCATTTATTTTAAGTGCATGGATATTTTTGCCTGATTATATATCTTCTGTACCATTTGAGAGCTTGGTTGCATAGAAGGCCAGAAAAGAACAACAAATCCCCTGGAAACAGAGTTAGAGATGTTTTGTTTTCTTTTTCCAAGATAGGGTTTCTCTGTATAGCCTTGGCTGTACTGGACCAGTCTGGCCCTGAACCCACAGCAGTCCCCCCTGCCTTTGCCTCCCAGTGCTGGCATTAAAGGCGTGTGCCACCACACCTGGTACTTTTTGTTTTTTTTTCAAGACGGGGTTTCTCTGTGTAGCCCTGGAATTCACTCTGTAGAACAGGCCGCCCTTGAACTCAGAGATCCACTGGGCTTATAGGTGTGTGCTACCACGCCCTACCTGCCACAGCCTTTCCTGACAGATGACCGGGCAGGGTTGTGGACATCTATAACCCAGTATTTGGGAGCCTGAAGCAGGAAGACCGTAAGTTAGAAGCTAGCCTGAGCTGCCTAGTGGGTTTGAGGTTTTCTTGGACTACATAGCAAGAGCCTGACTCTAAAAATATTTAGAGCCTGACATGGTGTATTCTAAGAATGAGCTTGTGCCCCAGAGCTGTGGGGAGGATGAAAAGGTTGGGTCCGTGGAGAGCCTTTGTCCATGCTCATCACTGATGGTCACAGAGCAAGGTGTGGCATCACCGTGGTGTGCAGCTTGGTTACTGCCGCGCCACGGGGGGTGACGTGAGGCTAAGTGGAGGCTGGGAAGCCACCTGCTGGCCGAGCAGCCAGCGCAAGCTTTTTGGAGCACATGACTTCTCATGACATATTCAGAGATGGGGAGTCGAGTGGACACCTTGGACAGCTCTTCTCCTTTCTGTACAGCCGGGCAGGGAGAAGCTGTCCCCCAACCCCCCTGTCTCCATCTCCTCCCCTTCTCTCCAGTCCCGCATGGTTCGAAATGAGACCCCCTACCTCATCTGGACTACTCGGCGTGACGTGCTGGATTGCCGCTTCCTTTCCAAGGATCAAATGATAAACCATTATGCCCGCGCAGGCTCCTTCACAACAAAGGTAGGCATCCCAGGGAAGCCAACCCCAGCCCTCGGGCTGGCAGCCCCACTTCCTGCCAGACTTATCAGTCAGAGAAGATTCTGCAGGGAACACAAGATGTTCTTGGGTTCACACCTAGGTCCGGAACTATATCTGACATGTGTTGACATGATGACTGTGAGCTCAGTTCCCATGGAATGTGGAAGCAGAAAAATACTAAATCAGCCATTGTGAGCGAAGGAGCCCTGGCCTCCTGAAAGTCGTACTGACTTTATTGAGTCTTGCCTGGGTTTCTCAGTGAGTGGCTCCACCTCTCCAAGCCTCCACTTCCTCATCTTTAGATGAGAATGTCGGCACAGCCTGTAGTCTAAGGCTGCGCTAAGGATGAAGGGTTTACCAGCATCCACTATGTCAGTGGTTCTCAACCTGTGGGTCAAGGCCCCTTTTGGGGCAGGGGGGATTGCATATAAGATATCCTGTGTATCATATATGTACATTGTAATTCATAACAGTAGCAATATCAGAGTTATGAAGCAGCAACAAAAAGAATTTCATGGTTGAGGGGGTCACCACAACGCCAGGAACTAACTGTATCGGAGGGTTGCAGCATCATGGAAGTTGAGAACCACTGTACTATGTCACCATTGGTGCTAACTATAGAGGCCTCCTGGGTAGAGCATGGGTGGGAAGGGGCAGGTGGAGGGACATGGGGCCGTTTCAGTTGGGCAAACCTGGAGATGGATACCAAGTCAGACCTGACAAGTGGGTTGGAGGTTCCAGGAAGAGTCTTCCTGAGCCATCTGGACGTACGCTGCAGGTGGGGGATCCCCTTGATGTGCTCCGGGTCCCCCCCAGCGCTTCAGCAGCTGTCTCCACAGGTGGGCCTTTGTCTCAATCTTCGGAATCTGCCATGGTTTGACGAGGCTGACGCTGACTCCTTCTTCCCACGATGCTATCGCTTGGGGGCAGAGGATGACAAGAAAGCCTTCATAGGTAAGGGGACTCTAGCCCCATGCCTGACTTCCTCATGCTGTCTGTCCCACAGTGGAAGACAGCAGCCCTCCCCTCGTGCCCTTACTCACTCAGTAGACTTTCCTCTGTAACCCCGGTCCTTTCCTCCCGCTAATGGCTCTTCCGTTCGTGAGCCTCCTCCATCTGTAGAAGCCTAGGGAGCCAGGCTTGTACCCTAGAGCAAGTTGTAGAGGTTGGTGGGCTAGTTTAGTCTGGATGGAGTCCAAATAAGTCACAGGCTGGACGAGCTTCTACAAAAGGCTGTGGGCCTCTAAGGCATTGGTTCCAGCTCCAATATGGGTTCTGAGTTCAGAATCTGGATCCGATCAGATGGCAGCTTTTAAATTATGTTCCAAACCTGAGATAGACTTTAGGTCATGGTCTGATTCTCAGGTTAGAATAAGTATCAGAAATGGAGAAAGAGGGCTATGTGGGGGGGGTCACTCCTGTAATCCCCACAGTTGGGAAGCAGAGGCAGGATGGCCACAAATTTGAGATCAGCCCTGTCCTACAGAGTGAGTTTTAAGTCAGACAGCTTGAAACTGCAAGACCCTGCCTCAAAATAATAATAATAATAAAGAAAGAAAAAAAAAACAGAAAGAAATGAAACTAGTCCAGATCACTTTCTAAAGACAGTCTGGTCACACTGTGGGTCTTATGTTCAATAGCTTGGGTAGGAGCCAGGTGTGCTAGAGTGAGACATATAAATAAGGTTCTGGATCCAAAATGGGGCAAGCCATGGTGAGGTTCCAGAACCAGGAGAGGCCTGGAGCCTGGGGGCTGAGCAGGGTATCCCCGCCTGGGAGCAGAGGACTTCTGGCTGACAGCTGCCCGCAACGTTCTCAAGCTGGTGGTGAAGTCGGAAGGGAGGTCACAGTCCATCTCCATGCAGGCAAGAGAGGAAGAGGCCTTTGGTGAGTGCTGTGTTTGCCTCCCTCCCTTTGTCACATGCTCAGCCATCCACCCTTTCACTTCATCCGCATGTTTAAGTCATTTGACCAGACTGCAGCCTTTGCCACCAACCTTTCTGTCCATCACCCCGTCCGTGAATAGCATTCAGCCCTATCTGCCCAGCCGTCCACCTGCATATCCGGCTACTGTCTGTTCATTCTCTCAACCATCTCCCACCTGGCCGCCTCCTGCCTATCACTTGAGTCACCTGCCATGCTGTCGTCTCCACGCTATCTCCATCTCTCTGTTCCCACCTTCCTCCCTGCCCCTCACAGGCCTAGCTGCCCGTCTTCCCTTCTGCTTGTCCATCCTCTGTTCACCGCCTCTCATCCTGAGATCTGTCCTTGCGTCTACCCCACACCTGTCTACCTGTCCGTTTGTTAATTGTTCAGCCCTTCAATGGGCCTGATTGGCCACTTTAGAGAGGCAGGCTGAGATCTTGTGGCCCCACCCCATCCCTGCCTGTGAGGACCGCTTCAAGTCCTCTGGAGAGAATGCAAAGGAACACAGAAACATGCAAATGTCCCCTAAGAAACCCTGTGCCTGCACATAGAAAACATCTGGGAGGGGAGGGGACATGGGAATCCTCTGCTGGTCCATCCTGTTGTTCCCCTTCCCCCTCTGCTGAAATACTGGGGGCTCCACAGCCAAGGGACTGGGAGGGAATGGGCAGCTTTGCTGGAAGGAGAAAAGTCCCTGGCTCTTCCAGAGGAACCCCTACATGCACTTTGACTGCTGTCATTTGACCTAGGTGGATCAGGTACCCAAAAGGCAGTTATGTATCAGGATCTGGCCCCCAGATCCTGTGGCCAGAGACCCTGCACTTGAATGTGTGCTGAGGTCAAGTAGAGGTCAGGCTGCAGGTGGGCTGTTGAGGGCTTGTTTGCATGTCAGTTTTTAAATGGGCAAAGGGCTAAGTCAAGGTCGTGAGTGGGCATCAGTTCCTCTGGGGGCGGGGCTGGTAGATCACTTCCAGCTGAGTGCTTCCATTTGCTCATGTAAGTTAGCATTTTAATGGTTTATGGGCTGTAGATGTCTGTCAGGATTCTGAGAGAGGGGGTGGATTTCAGGTATCGTGTAGGAAGCTATGTGTAGCTGGATTTACCTAGGCCAAGGCTTTGAGGTACATTGTAGGGCCAAAGATGTGTCAGAGGGCCCCCAGGGATAGAGAGAGAGCTGCAGGTAGGTGCAGGGATAGGTATGTTCTAGAAAGCTTGGCATTTACACTAGAGCCTTAGTTAAGTGAGGGTACAGGGACAGAGGAGGCCAGGGCTGCAGAGGAATTCAGAGCAGTTTCAGGAGAGGAAAGGGCATGTCCCAGGGCGGCTGGGGATTGAGTTCACACTGGGCCTCAGGTAAGTGATAGGCTTCAGGTCAGCAAAAGGAGATGGCATGTGTCACGTTACCTGTTTCAAAATGGGCTGTTTACAGGTCCCTTCTATCTCTACAGAAGACATACATCCCAAGAAACAGGAAAAAAGGACCATGACAGTGTCCTCAGACTTTGTGGATGAGGCTTTGTGTGCATGTGAGGAGTTCCTTAGCAGCATGGCCCACAAGGACATCGACAAGGACCCCAGTGCCCCACTGTACTTCAGCCCTGAGGGTTGGTCCCTTTTCCTCCAGCGCTATTACCAAGTAATCCAGTAAGTGCCCTACAGGGACAGGGCTATGGGCATGGGCAGGCAGGGCTATGGGCATGGGCAGGGGTTATAGTCGGACTCTCTCCATCTAGCGCAACCCAAGCAACCTCCACCATCACTTTTTTTTTCCTGGCTGCTTCCGCTCAGGGGCCCTCAGGAGGCTCCCACTGGCTCCACGAGAGAGTCCAATGCACTTTTCCCACCGTGGCATAGCATGGGCCCAAGGTGGTAGCTCAGGTTGTCAGTAGACCTAAATTCCAGTTCGTTCTTTCTTTCCATCTCCCAAGCTCTATGACTCCAGAAACATCACTGAGATTTCTGAACATAGTTTTTTTTCTTAAATGCAAAATAGCCTTAAAAATAGCATCCACTTTGGAGAATGGCATGAGACAGGATAATTTGTATTGTGGACTCAGCCATAAGCTTATGGTCTCTACACAAAATAGGAACCTAAGGCATTCAGATTTCATCCTAGAGGCCATTTGTCACTGTGTGACACAGGATGCTAATTCTGATAGGAAAGAAATAGATGTCACAAGAAAAGGCTTTGGGGTTAGTCCCATTTGGAAAATATCGAGTTAAACACAATGCATTTAACAGGTTTCCTTGATGTGGAATTCAGAATCATTAACTGTGAACAAGAGGGTTGTGACACACACCTTTAATCCCAGCACTGGGGGAGACAGAGGCAGGCAGATCTCTGTGAGTTTGAAGCCAACCTAGTCTACAAAGCAAGTACAGGGCTGTTACACAGAGAAACCCTGTCTTAAAAAACCACTACCACCAATAACAAGAGGGTTGGGGAGGGAGTGAATAGGGGTGATGTTTTGGGCAAAGGCTCTTGAGCAGTGGACGCTGGTTGTATTATCTGGCAGCAGAAGAATGTGGTGAGCACTTAGTGAGCCCCACCAGTGTGTATATCATTGTGCCAGGCCCCAGAGCCAAAGCTCTGCAGGGGCACCGCACAGAGTAGGGGCTTGCAGCAAGCCGGGTGGAAGCGCCAAGGGTCTCAAAAGTGGGAGCGGCGTGAACAGAGAGAAACAGAACAAACTTTGAATAAATGATGTAATCCGGAGACCCACTGCTGTAGCAAATAACTAGGGTCTTTTTTCTAAATAGCAGAAAATGACAACAAGGTAATCCTGTGCTTTTCCCCTAGTGGCAGAAAGCATAAAGCCACTTGTCATTTTTACAGTGATGGGGTAGAACTCAGGACCCCAGCTTCAGGCAAGTGCTTTACTGAGCTACCCCAGCCCCAAGGCAGCATTCTTCTTCTTCCTCCTCCTCCTCTTCTTCTTTCTTCTTCTTGAGAGCCACTGTGTGCTGTGGCTGTCAGAGGACAACTCTGTGGAATTCTTGATGCTTCTCATAAGAAGAGAGCTATCTGTGGTGGAAGTCAGGGATGCCTCCCAGGGAGGCAGCCGTCTGCCTCAGTATCGCTGAGGACATTGACCAGCCTGTAAGGAGCAGGGTTCCCCCTTTCCCATGAATCCTTGTATGTCTAGGCCAGCTTCTTCTTACCAAGCATGTGCACAGCCAGTCATTCAGTCAACAGACTTTTGGATAGGGCCAGCTGAGTGGCAGGGGTTAAGTTGGAGAGGGAGGTACAGCAGAGAGCATACCCCTCAGATGACCACCCTGCAGGCCTCACTTGCGGCTCAGAGGAGAATGCATGCTCAGCCGAGCTGGCTCTGTGTTCAAGCCCCAGCACCACACACTAGAAAAGCCTAGCTGAATAAGTGGATGGTGTCGTGGGAGGGTATGTGATGGGAGGGAAATAAATCCTGGTGAGGTGGGATACAGTCAAGCCCGGGCAGGCTTAGGCTGAGAAAGGACTGATTTTCAACTAGTGTTAAGTCCAGATTGGGAATGTGGACCTCTGAACGCACCTTTGGGCGAAGCAGTCAGACATTTGCACCCTGGCTCAGTGGTGTATTGTAGCCTTGGTCAGATCCCTTAGCTTCCCCAACTTCAGTTTATAGTTCCCTAGAGTTAGCTAGTTAATATTTTCTAGAGAGCTGCTGATAGGATACAGCAGAATGATGGGAAGTCCTCGGCAGGGAGCTTGGCTTAGTGAGTGCTGCCCCGGCCTCATTAGGAATGAAGGAGTCTGGAAGATGGAGTATAGATGGGGGAGGAGTGTGGTCTGGATAGGTTAGTAGGTAGTGGGTAACCTGAGGATAGGAATTAAGGAGAGACTTATCTATGTGTTTCAGGGGCAGGTATAACCAAAGCAGTATAGAGCAGAGCTGGGGGGGGGGCAGGGTGTGTCTCCGATTAGCCTGCCCTCTCATCAGGTCCCAGCCCCCACCCACCCCAAGTCCCACTGTCTCCACACAGTGAAGGAGCAGAACTCAAATACCTGGAGACCCAGGTCCAGCGCTCTGAAGACATCCTACGTCAGCTTCAGGCCGTGGTACCCCAGATAGAGATGGAAGGGGATCGAAACATCTGGATCGTGAAGCCGGGAGCCAAGTCCCGTGGCCGAGGTGGGGGAGCAACCTCTTCTTCCAGTTTTTAGTACCTTTATCCACTGCTAGAAGCCAAGGAGGTTAATCGTGCAGAGACGGTTAACCACTGCCAGCTTTGAATCTCAGCCCTGTTATTAATACGCTGTGTGACGTTGAACAAGTCAGTTCAACTCTCTGAACCTCAGTTTGCTCAGTGGGGATGGCACCAGGGCTTCCTGTCAGGTAAAGAATAAATGCAGCTCACACCTACTACTCAGCATGGTGCTTGGTCGGTGGGGGGGGGGGTCACCCACCAGCATTGCCTTCTCCTCTCACTACCTGTAAGACCTTTTCTGGGGCCTCACCTTCACTGAATCACTTCAGTGTATCCACTGTGTGCACAGGAGAGTCCAGCTTCAGCCCGGCCTTTAAAGACTGCAGAAGGCCTCCCGAGAAATAGAAAGCTTATAATGATATTCTTTATTGAAAAAAGTCTACATGTAAATGTACAGGTGAGTGAAGTATCACAGAGTGAACAGACTGTCTCTCCAGTTCCAGGAGATCCATAAAACACATGTATGTGAAGCACTCATACACATAAAAATAAAAAGGAAAGAGTATCTGTGCCCCAAGCACTTGATTATAATCCCAGGTAGAAGCAAGAGCATCGTTCAAGGTCAGCCTTGGCTATATACAGTAAGCATGAAGCCAGCCTGAACTACATAAGATCCTGTCACAAAATAAATAAAAGGATGAAAAAAGTGAGAGAGGATAAGCAAGCTGGGCATAGTGACACAAACCTATAATCCCAGCACTTGGGAAGCAGAGGTGGGTGGAGGTCTGTAAGTTTGAGGCCAGCCTGTTTTACATAGTGAGTTTTAAGACAGCCAGAGCTACAGAGAGAGAGAGAGAGAGAAAAGGTGTCAAGGCCAGCTAGTCTACAAAGTGAGTCCAGAATGGCCAGGGCTCTGTTACACAGAGAAACCTTGTTTCGAAAAACAAAAACAAAACAACAACAACAAAGGTAAGAAAATAGAAGCCCTTGGATATGTGGAGCTGTAGCCAGAGTCAGTTGTACAGGTGGCTAGTAACAGGGTGAGGCGGTGTCTGCTGAGGCCGTGTCTGCTGAGGCCGTGTCTGCTGAGGCCCAGCTTCATCCCATGGCCTTGCTGAGCTCCACCAGAGCCCATGAAAGCAAGGCACAGACAGCCATGCAATGAAAAGCTCTCATAGGATCTGGCACAGCAGCTGGCTTCACCCCGGACAGTGAGTGGGAGGTTTCGGTATGCCTTTCGGCTTCCTATTCTCTTAATTATCGGAGGAAAAATAATATATGCACATGGTCAACACTTAAATGTTCTTACATTCTGTGTGTGCACAAGGCTACGAGAGGACAGCTTACGGGGCTCTCTGTTCTAGGAACTGAGCTCATGCCATCAGCCTTGTGACAAGTGCCTTTACCCACTGAGCCATCCTGCCCTTATTTCTCTCTTAATTTTCTGTGCATGTGTCTTACCTTCTTGTACGTGTGTGCACTGTGTGTGTGCCTGCTGCCCATGGAGGCCGGAAGAGGGTGCCAGATCACCTGGAAACTGCAGTTTATGCCATAAGAGTGCTGGGATCCTCTGCAAGAACAGCAAGTGCTCTTGATGTTGGGCCATCTCTCCAGCCCCACCCCACCCCCAGTTAAACAATTGATTAGAAAAAAATTGTTTGTTTTTTCAATTCTTTGTTTTGCTAGAGGGAAGATGGTTCTGACTGGGGGGGGGGGAGCAGCCTTCAGGTTCAGCTGTATTCTGTGGGGATGAGAGTTTGTTTTTAAGGTCCGTCTGGATTCTGTAGGGATTACCGGTGGTCCTCCAGCACTTCTCCCAGCCACGGCCTGACCTCTTGGTTCCCGGCTGCCTTGTCTCCCCCTCAGGGATTGTCTGTATGGACCACCTGGAGGAGATGCTGAAGCTGGTGGACTGCAACCCCATGCTGATGAAAGATGGCAAATGGATCGTGCAGAAGTACATTGAGCGGCCCCTGCTCATCTTTGGCACCAAGTTTGACCTGAGACAGTGGTTCCTGGTGACTGACTGGAACCCACTCACTGTGTGGTTCTACCGAGACAGCTACATCCGCTTCTCCACGCAGCCCTTCTCCCTGAAGAACCTGGACAAGTAAGCTCTCCCCCATCTCCCCTGACTGCCCGGTCTAGTGGAGGTCAGCAGACAGAACAGTGGACTCTTAGAGCCGGCTGGGTTTCAGACCACAGACTCTCTAGGTGGGCAGGCTTTCCACCAGTACTCATTCTTCTACCCTCCAGGAGCTTGCCGACAGGGTGCCCCTGGGATACAGAGAGGAACAAAACAAGATCCCAGCTCTCTAGGGCTTACATCTTAGCAATGAGCTTGAGTAATTACGGCTAACAGACTAGAACAGTTGTTCTCAACTTTCCTAATGCTGTGACCCTTTAATACAGTTCCTCATGTTGTGGTGACCCCAACTACAAAATTATTTCTGTTGCTACTTCATAACTGTAATTTTGTTACTGTTAAAGATTGTAATGTATGTTTTCTGATGTTTCCTATGGTGACCCATAGGTTGAAAACTGCTGGGATAGAGGGTGATATGTGTTACAAAGAAAATGTAGATCTGGGTAAAGGCAGATTCAAAGAAACTTGAGAGAGGAAAGGCAACTTGTGGTTTGCTTATGGGATGAGAAGAAATCTTGGTGAGGCTTGGTTCAAATTCCATCTATGCAGCATCAGGTTGTGTGCCTCTGGAGAACTTAAAAACTACTTAAACCCCCATTTCCAGCAGGACACAGTGGCCCACATCTGTAATCCCAGCACATGGGAGGCTGGATATAGGAGGATTGTGAGTTTGAGGATATCCTGGGTTATGTAGTGAGAAGCCCCGCTCAAGATGAAACAAGCCAGGTGTGGTAGCTCTTAACGGTAATCCCAGAACTTGGGAGGCCAAGACAGGAGCCAAAATCAGGCCGGGTACAGTAGTGGATGCCTGCAATGCTAACGTTTGGAAAGTGGAGGAAGATCCGGTGTAAACTGTCATCCTCGGCTACGTGGTGAGTTGGAAGCTTGCCTGGCCTACGTAAGACCATTTCAAAGAAAAAGTTTCCCCATCTGAAGGCTGGAGCAACATTACAGTGCTCTGCTTGGTTGTATCACAGTCATTTCTCAAACCCAATGAAGTGGGATATTGCCATTTTAGAGATGTGAGGCAAGCAGGTTAAATGGCTTGTCTGGGATACCACAGCTAGTAATTAAGCTGGGATTTGGCCACCACTTGCTGACTCAGGGTCATTCTCTCCCTGTGTTAATCCCTGCCCCACACAGGAAGGGTGAACTGGGACTAGGCCCAAAGTGCTTGCCACTGTGGCTCGTCTGCAAGAGCTGAGTGTTCCAAGACATGACTGGCCCTGGCCTTAGGTGAAGGGGTTGGAGGTATTCTGCCCTATTGATCTTGCAGTAGAGGCCCACTTTAGCTGAGCTCACCAGGATGGCTGACCCCAGGACTCTGCCTGCAGCCCTGAGGTTGGGTGCAGGCACTCCAGGGCTGAGTCCATCTCTCTGTCCCACTCTAGCTCTGTGCACCTGTGCAACAACTCCATCCAGAGACACTTGGAGGCCTCCAGTCACCGGCACCCATTGCTGCCTCTAGACAACATGTGGTCCAGCCAGAGGTTCCAAGCCCACTTGCAGGAGGTGGGCGCCCCAAATGCCTGGTCCAATATCATTGTGCCTGGCATGAAGGCTGCCGTGATCCATGCCCTGCAGACCTCCCAAGACACTGTCCAGTGCCGGAAGGCCAGCTTCGAGCTCTATGGGGCCGACTTCGTATTTGGGGAAGACTTCCGACCTTGGCTGATTGAAATCAACGCCAGTCCCACCATGGCGCCTTCTACAGCTGTCACCGCTCGCCTCTGTGCTGGTGTGCAAGCAGACACGCTGCGCGTGGTCATCGACCGTCGACTGGACCGCAGCTGTGACACAGGAGCCTTTGAGCTCATCTATAAGCAGGTGAGACGAAACGGCGCTTCCCACAGGCAACCCCACAGTGAAACATTGGGGGGTCTGCTCTGAGACATCGGTCAAGACCTCGGTTCCTGGCCTGATCCCCACAAGATGTCTTCACGCAGACACTCCCCTCTGGCCTGTCTCATTTCTGACCTGGAGGTTACTGTTCTCTGAGGGTCATTAGTGTCATGAGTTTGTCTTCATAGCTATTTTCGGAGGCTCTGGGATCTCCTCAGTTTCCAATTGAAATTTCAAGCCTCTAGCCTCCTGTCTGCAAAATAAGACTGTAACTGGCTCCTCCTTTGCGTGCTGTGAGAATGAAGCGGTTTTACCTGTGCACAGGGCTTTGCTCGGGTGTGTAGATAAGAGGACACAGCAGCTTTAGCTACTATGCTTGCCCAGTAAGGCTGATGATAGCTCTATCAACTGTCGAGTCAATTAGTAATGTCTGTTGTTGTAATTATTATTGTGTTATTCATCTTTTTCCAAAAGCAGATTTGATCTTGCTTATAAGTACAGGAATTTTTTTTAAACAGCCAAAAACATTGTTTTTTTTTTGTTTGTTTGTTTTGTTTTTGTTTTTGTTTTTTAGGTTTTGAGAACAGGGGCTTACTCTGTATAGCCTAGGCTGGCCTGAAACTCAGCATTTCTCCTGCTTCAAGCCTCTCAAGCATTAAGGCCATAGGTATGAGTCATCAACCCAGCTTGGCAGTAAAATATCCAACCAAGCCTCACTTTCCACAGGGCTATAGTCTCCCAGTAGTTTATCAGAATTTTGATTCCACCAATGATGACATCATCCATTAGGCCAGCGTTCTCATGGACTAATCAGCTCTAGAAACGCCCTTAGGGGCACACCAGGGCATGCTTTACAAATACCCTAGGCTTTCCCAGTCCAATCAAAGACTCAGATTAGCATCGGAGCCGGACATAGGGCTCCCGCCTTAGACCTCCTCTTCAGGGAAGCCTGGGTTACAGAGTGAGACCGTATTCAAAACAGCAATCATACAAACAAGCACAACTTTAAAAGAATGTTTTTAAGGATTTCTGAATTTTGAGAGCAAATTTTAGGTAGGATCTCTCAGCTGGAATTCAAGGTCTAGATTTACTACAGGAAGGCAAAACACCAACCATACAACCTGAGTGGTCCCGTGTTTCTTACAGTTCTGATTATTAAAACAGCCGTTCTCAACCTGTGAGTTGCAAACCCTTTGGGAGTCAAATGACCTTTTCACAGGGCCTAAGACCATTTGCATATCAGATATTCACATTACAGTTTATAACAGTTGTAAAATTACAGTTATGATATAGCAGCAAAAATAATGTTATGGCTGGGGGCCACCACAACCTGGGGAACTGTATTAAAGGGTCATAGCATTAGGAAGGTTGAGAACCACACTGGCTTAGAACTGGCAATTAGCTGTAGTTTTGTTAGGAACATTAGCCCTAGGAGTTAGGGATAGAATCTAGGGCTCTGCATCTAGGTGTGTGCAGTACCACTGAGCTACCCCTTCAGCTTAAAAATGTAAACAGAGGAAAAATAAGCATATAAATATGTACACCCATAACCCCAGCACTTGGGCAACAGAGGCTGGAGGATTGTCACATGTTCACAGCCAGCCTGGTTGACATAGCAAATGTCAGGTCAGCCAGGGCTCCAATATAAGGTAATCTTGGAAGAGAACAGAGGACATGGGGAAGAGGAAGTACTTTGCAGTTTAAAATTGAGCAAAATTTGCACAGGGCCTGACAACACACCTGTGATCCCATCATTTAGGAGATTTAGGCAGAAGGATGAGGATTTTTTGTTTATTTGGTTTTTTTTTTTTTTTTTTTTTTTTTGAGACAGAGTTTCTCTGTGTAACAAGAGCCCTGGCTGTCCTGGACTCACTTTGTATTTGTACACCAGGCTAACCTTGAACCCACTGAGATCTACCTGCCTCTGCCTCTCCCTCCTGAGTGCTGGGATTAAAGACGCGCACCACCAGGAGGATGAATTTAAGGTCATCCTTGGCCATATATAGTGAGCTTGAAGCCAGCCTGAGCTACATGAAACCTTGTCTCAGAACAACAGGAAAATTGAGTGGCTGGGTGCCTAGAGAGACTGAGCCAGACTTGGCAAATGCACATGCGTTTTTCAGATGCCCTTCATCCCTCTGATATCTTTTACTGCTGATTTGTTTTTGAGAACCGATATGCACCCAAGGTGGCTACACTGGTCGCTTTGTCTTCCTGATCTCCTTTGATCTAGGACAGACAGCTCTGTTGTTTTCTTTTTAGCATCCTGGTCCTTTGAAGGCCAAGCTGGCTGGCCTGTAGCACTGTCCCACATTTTATCTGATTGTCTTCTTGTGGGGTTCCGACTATTCTCTGAAAGTCCTGTAAAGTAGAAGATAGGCCAACAACTTGATAAGGTCCAGGGTAGAGATTTTTGGCAAGGAACACTTAGGAAGTGGTGCTAGGCACCTCATATGACTGTCACAAGGCACAACTAGACTCTGCTGATTCCTGATGCCAAATTTGATTCGGGCTAAGGTGGCTGCCATCATTTTTTATTATATTATTTATTGTGTTTGAGTTTGTAAACGTGTGGTTGTCAGAGGAAAACTTGTGGGAGTCAGTTCTTCCTTCTACCCCATTGGTTTTGGGGATTGAACTCAGCAAGTATCTTTACCCAACTCAACACTGTCCCTTCTTCCAAAATTACTAAGTACTTTGTGCATCTGTCCATTTTCTGTTGTTAATAACAAAATGCTGCAGACCAGTGGTTCTCCACTTTTGGGTTGACCCCTATGGGGGTCAAATGACCTCTTCCACAGGGGTCACATAACAGCTATCCTGCATATCAGATATTTACATTATAATCATAACTGTAACAAACAGTTATGAAGTAGCAATGAAATAGTTTTATGATTGGGGGTCACTACAACATGAGGAACTGTATTAAACTGTATTAAAGATTGAAAACCACTGCCATAGACAATGTTAAGTTATAAAGGAAGTAAGTTGGGCTGAAGAGGTGGCTCAGCAGTTAAAAGTACTAGCTGCTCTTAAAGATGACACAACTTTGGGTCCTAGTACCCAAGTTCAGAAGCTCACAACTGCTTATAACTGTCCCTATTCTTAGTAAGCTACTCTAAGCCAGGTGTGGTGGCACATGCCTATAATCCCAGGACTGTGTGAGGCAGAGACAAGCAGATCTCTGAGTTCAAGGCCAGCCTGGTCTACCAACCCAGGACAAGGCTACACAGAGAAACCCTGTTTCTGGGGAAGTGGGAAGAGACTACTCTAACCTTAGAGGCCTCCCTCATCTTGGTATTCACAATGCAAATTACATTTCCACATAGAAAAGCCATGGCTTAGTTCTGCCCATCTCTGACTACCCATGGTGTGAAACCACTTGCATTCTAACACAGACCAGAGGTTGCCTTGGGTGGGTAGTGGGGTGCTTTGTCTGCATGGCTACGATTCTCTGCTTCCCTGGCTTCTTGTTCCCTAGAGGTGTCTGTGGCTTGTAGGTCCCCTGGGCCCTTTGAAGATAGAGGAGGCTTCCTGTTTCTCATCTCTGCCTTGGGCCCTGATTCCAGCACTAGAATCTGAGATGGCCTTGTTTTCTCTCCTGCCCACAGCCTGCTGTGGAGGTGCCCCAGTATGTGGGAATCCGGCTCCTGGTGGAGGGCTCTACCATCAAGAAGCCCATGAGTCATCGGCGGACAGGGGTCCGCTCATCACTCCCTCATCTGCTGGCCCAGCAAGGCTCTGGGGAAGGCAAGGACTCAGGGTCCCCTACCTACAGGTCAGCTTCTAGGAAAGATGCTGGCGCCAGGAGCTCAGGACACACTGAGAAGCAAGACTCTTCTGCCACCATCTCGGTCCCTGGAAAGGGGAAGAAAGGCAAGCCAAAAAGTGCCACAACCCTGGTCTGCCTCACCATCCAGAAGTGGGAGCCCCCCAGTATCAGGGTGGACCACATTTCCAATAGGTCGATGGTTCTGAAACAGCATGAGGCCTGGGGTAATACCATGCCCTCCAAATACCCCAGTGCTCCCAAGACCATTTCTACCTGCTCTCCAAGCCTTTCCCAAGTATCTGGGCTTGCCCTCCTGCCAAAAGGCCACCAGTGATGGCAAGTATGAACACTGCTCGCCAATTATCTTTAAATATACAACCAAATGAGTATTCTAAAGTAGTCACCTTGCCAGGCAGGTAGACCAGATGGGGCCATGGCTTGGTTCTAGAGTGCGCGTTCCCGGAGTCCACACCTTAGCTGCTGCTCTAGCCAGCCTTTGCCCTCATACTTCTTTGGGGAAAGGTGCTGCCACAGTGCCCTTCTCGCTCCCCGACCCAGCTCCCTTACCCCTCACAGCACCCTGGTGAGGTAGATGCTATTATCCCCATTTTCCAGCCGAGGTAGCAGGAAGTATAAGGACGTTGCCCGAGGTTGCACAGCTCAGAAGGGGCAGAGCTTGTATGCAGACCCAGGTCTGTTGGACCCCTCCCCCAACCCTATGTCTTTCCACTGCCTCTGGAGGAGGAGGAGGAGGCGCCGGGAGGGGCCCCATCTGCACTTGCCTCCCATCCCCTGCCTCTGCACATACCCTGGGGAACAGGGGGTTAGCCTGGGTCCTTGCTCCGCTCCTCACGGCTTCCCTTCTCCCACAGACCCTTCCCACTTCCCTAGCATCTATGACAAGGCCTGGCTGCCTTCTCCCAGTGTGCTCCGACCCCAGAGCCAGGTCCTCAGACTACAGCATGGCCAGCTGGTGGGCTCTAAGGCTCTGTCAACCACAGGCAAGGCCTTGATGACTCTACCTACTGCCAAGGTTCTGATGTCCTTACCACCTCACTCTGACCTCAAGCTGGCACCCAGCATGCTGAAGCCAGGAAAGGTGGGCCTAGAGCTGTGCCTCACACCCTGGAGGGTAACGCTGAGCAGTGGGATCCCAGCTAAAGGGCATAGGCAGAGGGCAGAACCCACACCACGCAGCGCCCCAGGGAAGGACTTGTCTTCTCCAGAACCCTGCGCCAAGACAGAGGCCTGATCATCTCTCTCCTTCCCCTCCTTTACACCGAGGCTGCTATTCCCTTGCACCTTCGAGGCCCCCACTTTGGACGTGCCTTGTGTCCTCTGCCCTTTGAAGTTGGACCTCTTCCTAGAACCCACAGGAAAGTCAAGGCCAAAGGCAAGTTCAAGGCCAAACTCTACGTCAAACCCAGGGTTGAGGCATACCCCAACAAAAGGCTGAGCCTCCCCATTCCCTTGACTTTTATTTTGCTGTCCCAGAGACTGAGGACCAAGGGAGCTATGAGGCTAGAGACTCCTGCTCTGATTTTCACTACCCCATCCTGGACCCAGCATCAAATAATAATAATTTAAAAAAGCTAAGTAAAGTTCTCTGGGTTTGGTTTGAGTAACTGAGGCAAGGTTCAGAACAAGAGTTGTTTATCAGGGCCTCATGCCTACCTAGTAATGGGTATCAGCTCTCTCTGCAGGAAGTCTTAGGGTAGGTGGGGGAAGAGCCTTTACCATACAGATGAGAAAACTGAATCTGAACATGGCCTGCCTGAGACCAAATGGCAGTATGTGGAAGGCTAACCATTAGGAAGGGCCCCCTCCCAGAGACAAGCTGGGCTAGCAGAATGGCTTCTGATGGGCAAAGAACATTATGACAAGAGATGTTCTTTCCCTAAACCTCAGCCCTTCTCTAGAGGGTATAGGGCTTGTTCCTTCCCTCAGTGAAGAGGAAGTCAAGCCTCCTAAAACTGGAAGACCCAAAAAAACACACCCAAGTGACCCATAGCATTCCCTCCCTGAGAAGGTTTGTCTGCTGGCCCTCCAAAAGCAGATCTGCCTGTGAATGTGTTGTGGGCAAAGCAGGGTGTTGAAATTCAATGGGCAGGGTCCTCTGAAGTTAGCAGAGCTCATCCTGTACAGTGGTTCACACTTGACATCCCAGTGCTTAGGAGGCAGAGGTGGGCGACACTCTGAGCTCCAGTCCGGCCAGCAATACATGGAAAGACCCAGTCTCAAAAACCAACTTCCTGGCCAGGAGTACAGCAAATGCCACCTCCTAAGCCGGCCACAGTTCACTTGAGCAGAGAGCACAGTCCCTGGTGGACATTTGCTTTCTCATTTTTGGTAAACAAGCCTGTGAGGTAGAAGTTTTATTATTTTAAGTCCAGAGAGAAGTCAACCTGCCCAAAGCCACACAGCAAGCAAGTGGCCTCACTGGGATTTGATCTTAGGTTTGTCAGACCAAGGAGCCCAGGACCTTGACTGCACTCAGCACCAACTTCACTGTCCTACTGTCCTTGAGCTGGGCCATAGCCCTTCTACTTTCTACTTCCGACTGGGGGTCAGAGACAGTCTATTAATTGTTGGGAGAGACGCAGGCACCGCAGGGTCCGAGAGAAGTGAGGGGGCAGGGGTGCCAGAAGTTCACTGGGGGGATCCCTGGATCTGGTGCCCGGGAGGAGGAGGCGGTGCAGGTGCAGGTGCAAGGGCATCTGAGCCACTTGGGAAGGACTCAGGCGGAGGTGTCTGAGCAGGGCGTCATCCAGGACCTGGGGTGGGAGAGAGTGGCCATCTGAGTTCCAGCCAGAGGAGCACCCAGCTCTGATGGACACAGAGGGAGACCTGTCGGACCTCCCAGGTCTGCAACTGCAGTAATTCTCTCCACGGGCAGGCAAGTTGTTTTCAGTGAGGCCATGTGATTACGCCTCTGGCCAATGGGATGCGAGGGGATGTGCACAGACCTGGCCCTCAAAGCCCCAGTTCACACAAACCTCCACTTTCCTTTTCTGGCCAGAAATGATCTCTTCTTTGGTTCCCAGGTGGCTGGCTTCACTCCCATTCACTGCACTTAACAAGGAGGAAATGATGCCCAAACCCACTCAAAAGGATGGTTGAACCTCAGGGCCTATTAGAGGCCAGCTACCCGCTTCCTTGAGCTCATGGATAGAAGGCCTGAGAGGGTATGACATTTGTTTGAGCCACACAGCACCACAGGGACACAAGTGGCCCCAGAGGCCAAGCTAGCCGCCTCCTAGTCCAATATTGCCTGGTGTCTGGGGACACACAGCTCCCTCAATGCACACAGAGCAGGTGTATGAGCCTGGGGACCTACCTGTCGCTGGGGCTTGGTGGTCTCGGCTGGCCACAGAAAGCGCTGGCCCAGAACGGTGCCTACTCGAGCTGAGTAGGTGTGGTCCCCGAGAATTGGGCAGAGCTGTAGAGCCATGTGCACCTGCAGCTGACTGGGGAAGACTGAAAGATGGGTGGTTGGGAGGCAGCTGCTTTTCCCGACCGTGCAGTACTGCCCCCATTCCCCTATGAGGATCCTATGGATCTGTGAGGTGACCTCTGCCTCCAAAGAAAGGCCCACGAGCAGATCAGGACCATGACAGCTCGAAACCCACCCACCCTGGGGGTTCAACCCTACAGAACCGAAGCCGCTGGGAACAAGGATGTGTGACAGGTGCTAGAATGAGTGTGCACCTGAAACTGGTGCCTCCCGCTGAGCCCACTCTCATATCCTTGGGGTCTACCAGATGCTCCCTGGCTGTTGCTAAGCGCCACCTTCCTCCCCGGCAGAGTACTGTTCAGACCCACCTGTCAGTGGCTGCAGCTGGACCAGGGCACAGCCACAGCCTGTGCCCACCACATGGAAATGGCTGAGGGTCCTCTTGACACCTTCCAGGATGTCCTTTCGAGATGGGGACTTCAC
The DNA here is from genome assembly GCA_028658305.1 of Pachyuromys duprasi. NCBI lineage: Eukaryota > Metazoa > Chordata > Mammalia > Rodentia > Muridae > Pachyuromys > Pachyuromys duprasi. Next base: position 29,015,790 of record CM053761.1, on the reverse strand, counting down.
CGGGATTGCCTAGGGTACCAGTGAAGAATGACTTAACAGAGTTGCCCGTGCCAGCAAACTTAGGACAGGGCCTCAGTAAAGGCAGTGGTCACTTGCCTTTCAGGGGACAGCGGTACTGGCCACCCCATGCACCAGCCCACACTTCTCTGTAGGGCAAAACCTGAAGGGATGACTTACAAGATCAACGCCATCCATGCGTTCCAGCTTCAGAGCCACGTGGACTGTCCCCTCTGAAGGCTCAGGGATGCCATCAGTGATGGCACTGAGAAAAAGAAAAAGGTCTCAGCCAGCTGGGACCTTCCCTCGGCACTGGGGCACTGGGAATCACCCCGCACCTCTCACCAGTAGGTGGCTGTGGGCCTCTGGGCTTTCCTTGAGTAGGCGAAGAACTTCTGCAGGTGGTTTGCTGTTTGGGGACAGCTGGAGAGGAGGACAAGCCCAGAAGCCTCCCTGGAAGAAGGGGACAAGCCACATAAAGCCTCTAGGTCTAACAAGGGGGGAGGGGTTGTCCAGATGGCTCCTCTTGCAGAGGACACCCACAGGATGGTTTGCATCTATCTGCAATTCCAGTTTGAGATCTGGCGCCCTCTTCTGACCTCTGAGGACACCAAGCAAGCACTGTGGTACACAGATACATATGTGGACTAAATGCTCACACACATTAACTAAAAACAATCTTTTTGAAGGCCTGAACAGTGGCACACACCTATAATCCCAGTACCCGGGGAGGCAAAGGTAGGTGGACCTCTGTGAATTTGAGGCCAGCCTGGTCTACAAAGTGAGTCCAGGACAGCCAAGGCTAAACAGAAAAACCCTGTCTTAAAAAAACCAAAGGGGGAAAATTTTTTAAAAACAAATCTTTTGTTCTTATAAGGGTGGCCCCTCCAGCTTAAGGCCAAACAGTAACACCAGGACTAGAGTCCAGACCTCCTGAGAAACAAAGTCATAAGGCCTTTTCTCCGGCCCCCGACAAAGAGCCAAAAGCCCTAAGAGTTAGCACCAATGTCCAAGCGTCTACCATGTACCAGGCACTTGAATAAGACATGTTCAGTGGCTGTATATAATGCCCACGTTCATCACTTACTTTCCAGGTGCTCGCACAACCTGGAGCTCCTGGTGTCCGAGCCCCAGGGCCTGGCTCAGCTGTGGCAGCGCAGACAGCAATGCCAGCTCTCCTGGTCTCCCTGCAAGGTTAAGAGGGAGGGGACAGGTTGGCAGAGCGCCACCCAACCATCTCCTCCCTGCCAGCCTCTCCCTCCCTGCCCATGCCCATACCTGTCACAGGCAGACCCTGTGGCTTGTTCAGTGTCACCAGAGGTCCTGAAACATTCCACAGACAAAGGCAAAGAAGCCTGTATGCACGCAGACTGGCGGGTTATAAGAGCCCAACCCCACTCCGAACTGAACTTCCTATCCCCTGCACCTCAAAACCTTTGCAACTGCTGTTCTAGGTTTTCGTTCACATGGGCTCCAACATGCCTCAGTATAATGCGCTCCCCTCCCACAGTCCTTGACTAAGACAGGGACTCAAACAGGCTGGCCTCAAACTTGCTTACAGCTAAGTGTGGTCCTGAACTCCTGATCCTCCTCGCCTCTGCCTCCCAGGTCACCACACCCGGAAACAGCAGTGATCCCTCACTATTTTTCACACAAGCACGCTTGATCTCTTAAGGCAGGAGCCATTATTTATCCCAATCCTGCGAAGCTGCATGAACGTACAGACAGTTGTGCAGTACCGTGTGGGTGTTGAATGCTGGCCGTTTGCAAGAGCAGCCATCTAGCCACCTAGACCAAGAGGCATGGTTGCTTTCAGACCCCAGCTATAACTAACCCCAAAGCCTGTTCTGACAGAATGCTAACTTCGTTACTCGGGTGGCGCGGAGTTTTCCTCCGCCTGAAGCTAGGAGAGGGGATGTGACTGCAGGCTGGGCTCCAGCAGATACCGGAGTCCTGCTCCAGGGGTGTCGGAAGCACAGGAGCAGCAGGCTCCCCTCACCTTTCTGATCCACTACAGCTGCCCTCAGCACGTCAGCTAGCTTCTCCTGGCTGAGGTTCTCTGTCCGCAGCATCCCAGGGAAGGGCTGTTCTTCGACCTGATACTTGCGTTTGCTGGAGCCTTGAGGTTGAGGCCGACGCCTGAGATACATGATAGAAACCGGTCCACCCCCGTCCACTCCGCCTAGCCCAGCCTCTTCTTACAAAAGCCTTAGAACTCCCGGGCCAGTTGAGGTCCACCTGCCCCCAAGACTTTACAGAAGAGGCATCGGAGGCGCCAAGGATCACACAACACAGTCTGGATGAGAACACATGTCCTGATCTGAATGCCGTATTGCCTTCCCCTTATTCTAGCCTCCCCCCTACACGGAAGTGGAGTGTTATAATCACCCGGCCTTGGTGCCGAAGCTTGCATCCCTCGGCCGTGCGCAGGTCCCCAGGCCCGGCCGCCAGACCACAGACACCCACCGCCAAGGTCGCTGCGCTCCCATCACAGGAGCAAGCACAGTACGCACGCGTATCCGAGGGCCCGCTCTTCCCACTCCCCCCCCTGACGCGCATCCTCCGTGAGCAGATTGGTCGGGTAGGCTGTCAATCAAAGCACCGAGCAGGCGGAGCTCAATGGAGGGAAGATCTGAGCTTTGCCTCAGCTGTTAAAGAAAATGTGCCTTTTAGGGCTCTGCCTTTGAGGAAAACTGAGGCACGAGGCAGAGTTATTTACTCGCGGTAGAAGACGAGTCTTCGAATAAAAAGGAGCTAGCCTGCAGGTTGTCGTTTCAATTCTCAGGAGCTTTAATCTGAACACCTCCCTTGTAAAGCACCTGCATGGGACACAAAATAGAGAGCTTATCTTGCTTGGATGCACGGGGCTCTGGGTTCGATCCCCAGCACTACATACGAAGGTTATGAAGCCCAAGATAACAGAGACAGAATGAGTCATCTCCCCAACCCTAGAGGTATAAACATAGTAATGACCAACTTTCAGAGTTTTTTTGTTTGGTTGTTTGTTTTCAGTGCTGCGGATGGATCCAGAGCCCCAGACTTGCTAGGCAAGCACTCTACCAGCGAGCCGCAGGCTAGTTTCAGGTATTTTGTTATAACAACAGAAAGCAGATGAACACGGAAGGAGTGAGGACGTGACAAACAGCCCTACCTTGATGCACTGTGTTTATCTCTGCCCAGCATGACCTGCTATCCCAGCCATTAGAGTGCCTAGACCTGAGTGATAATTTCAGGGCCATTGGCCTGTGGCTCTGGAATGCCTGGGAGATCCTGGCGGCCTGCAGGTGAGATTAGAGGATGATGGTGTGTGAGGTATTCACAGCTGCCTTTGCTTCTGTGCAGCCTGCTTATCGATGTGGGAAAGGGATGAAATGGCCTTTTATCACTATATAGCAGGAAAATATGAAACAATCAGGGGAAGCAAAAGAGTTTTCCTGCCCAGCTGTGGATTCCATGTACAGCTGTAACGCACACCTTTCTGACACATCCATAAATTCATTTACTCTAAATGTGCATTGAGTCTAAGTCTCTGGTTTCTTCCAGTGGATTCAAGCATCACAACATTAGCATATCTTTTTGTTTGTTTTTGGAGACAGGGTTTCTCTCTGTACTCTTGGTTATCCTGGACTCAATTTGTAGACCAGGTGGGCCTTGAACTCACAGAGATCTGCCTGCACTCTGCCTCCTTGAGTACTGGGTTTTACAGGCTTGTGCCACCACGCTTGGCTCAATATTAGCATATTTTGACTGACATGAGAAATAGGCTATGTCTGGGCATGTTTATATGAGGAGGCTTCCGGGGAAAATTGGATTCTAAGAACTCTCACCTGATGAATTGGTGAACCATTCAGAATTCAGATGGGCTCTTGGGTGGTGACAGAACTGGGGAAGGTGGGCCCTGCTTAGAGGAAATAGGTAGTTTGTTGTGGGTGGCTCTGGGAATAGAACCCAGTTGTTTGGAAGAACACCTAGTGAGTTTAACTTCTGATCCATCTCTCCAGCCCCCTATACGATTAGTCTTAAAAGTTTTGGTTCTTTTGTTTGTTTGTTTTTGTCTTTTGAGACAGAGACATACTACATAGCACCAACTGACCTGGAACATGCTGTGGTGACCAGGCTGGCCTCAATCCTTCTGCCTCTGTTTCCTGAGGATTATATGCTGGGATTATAGGCAAATCCCTAAGTCCGTTTTTGTTTTTGCTTTGTTTTGTTTACATTGACTTATTGGGAGGTGTTGACTGTGCTATCGTGCATATGTAGAGATAGAAAGGCCAACTGTGGGAGTCCATTTTCTCCACTCACCGTGTGGGTTCTAGGGATCAAATTCAGATTGTCAGGCTTGGCAGCAAGCACCTCTATCTGCCATGCCATCTTGTTGTCCTTCAATCCATGATTTTTTTTTTTTTTGAAGGGACTGCTTATTGTTAGGCCTGGGAATATAGCTCAGTGGTGGTAGAGTGCTTGCCTAGTATGTATGAGGTTCTGGACTAAAAAAAAAAAAAAAGATTTTTATCAAACAAACAAACAAACAACTGTTAGCTCTTTGGCCTCTGCAGCAGAAGCAGGATGACAGAAGGCATACCATCCTCTGGAAAGCGTCCGATAAGAAGCATCCATTGTGCCGCTACCGCGGCTCTAGGGCCCACCGCCTTCAAGTCGACCTGTGCCAAGCACATGAGAAAGTATATCCGGAGTGCCAAGGCTACAAGACAAAACCCTACCGGGACTGGGCAGATGAGGCACTTAAAAATTGTCTGTCGCAGATTCAGGCATGGATTCCATGAAGGAACAACACCTAAACCCAAGAGGGAAGCTGTTGCAGCATCTAGTTTATCTTGAGGATTTCAGTCAGCCATAAAATAAATGTTCTGGTTTCAAAAAAAAAAAAAAAAAAACCCAACTTTGTTTTTGGGTCTTTTTGGCTTTTGTTTTTTTCTTCCTTCCTTTTTTTTTTTTTTTTTTAAGATTTATTTATTCATTATATATACAATGTTCTGCCTGCAGGCCACAAGAGGGCACCAGACCTCATTATAGATGGTTGTGAGCTACCAAGTGGTTTACTGAATTCAGGACCTCTAGGAAGAGCAGCCAGTGCTCTTAACCCCTGAGCCATGTCTCTAGCCCTTGTTTTTGTTTTTCAAGACAGGGTTTCTCTGTGTAGCCTTGGCTGTACTGGACTCACTTTGTAGACCACTCTGTAGACTTTGTAGGCCTCTCTGCCTCCCAAGCGCTGGGATTAAAGGCATGTACCACCATACCCAGCTAAAAACCAAAATTAAAGATTACAGCTGAGCATGGTGGCACACAACATTAATCCTAGAACTTGAGAGGCAGAGGCAGGCAGATCTCTGTGAATTTGAGGTCATCCTACATAATGAGTTCTAGGACATCCAGGACTACAGAGAGAGGAGAGAGAGACACACACACAGAGACAGAGAATATAGGCATAACACACAACACAAAAACAAAGAAAGCACCGGTGAGGAACTTGGCAAAAAAGAAGAAGAAGAAAAAAAGAAAGTAGCTTCTCCTTGTTTGGCTTCAGCTGGAGTGTCGAAGTGCTCTGTCATAGGCCTCTTGCTGTTCCAGAAGCCTTCTGGGAGGTCTCCTGTGCAGATATCTCAGAAGCAGCTTGAGCGAGGACTAACAACAGGCTAGGCGAAGAGCACAGCTACAATCCCAGCACTGGGAGTTCACAGGCATCCTTGGCTACATAAGGTCTGAAGCCAGCCTGGACCATGTGAGACTGTCTGAAGTACATATAAGGGTTAGTGAGATGGCTCAGCCAGTAAAGATGATGGCTGCCAAGTCTGACAACCTGCGCTTAATCCCCAGAATCTACATGGTGGGAGGAGAGAACCAAACCACAAGTTATCCTTTGACCTCTACACTTGTGCTAGGGCATGTACATGCAATACATATCAAAAGTACAAAAAATTCTTGGGTCGCATTGTGTGGAGAGAGACTAAAGGCTGGTTCATGGCCCACTCAGCTAAGCAGATCTCTCCTGTGTCAGCAGTGTCTGGCCCCAGGAAAGGCCATGTCCCCACTTGGACCTCTGGAGGCTGTAGCTCCTTTCCTCTTTGGAGGTCTCTCTCCCTGCCCCGTGGGAGGCTGCCCTCTCTTGTTCCCTTCCTACAGCTACCTTCACTCCAGTGGGCTTGGAGCTGCTGGAAGAGGAGGAGCCAAATGGCAGTGGCAGTCAACGGCTGAACTTGTGCCTGGGACAAACACCAGCTCCCGTCAGCCCCCTCTGGCTCAGTCACAACTTTGGGGCAGGTGTGGTCAGGCTTCAGCAATGGGAAGCAGGACTGACGCAAACCAGGCCTCCAGAAGGCCGGCCCCTGGAGCCGGACTGTCACAGAGCCATCCTCCAGACACAATCGTGGGAGGGCCCAGACGAGAAAGCGCACTTGATCTGGCACTTGATCTGGCCCTGGCTGCTCACACAGGGCTCCAGGCATGGGGCAGCTGCCAGCAACAGCTTTGCAGACAAGCTTGGGTAACTTGGCCCTTTTTCTTAGTGTCTCCTAAATCCAAATAGGCTTTATAGCAAAGATTATGAAATTATGTTAAGCTTTGGATCTGAGGGCCAGGCTGAAGCCTGGCTTCCTATGGGCCTAGCCGTTCTCGCTTACATGAGTTAACTGTCACTGAAAAATCAGGACCTAGCCCTGACTCTCCCTCCTCAGAGCTCTCTTACTCGTTTGGTTTTTTTTTTTTTTGTTGTTGTTGTTGTTGTTTTCAGGTGCTGGGGTCACTGTGCTAGGTTAGAGACTCGCCTTGCAATCTTGAGGGTAGACATGCTGAGATTGAACAGGGACCTATGTGCAAGCTCCCTTCCACACACAGGCATTGACAAATTATCCTGTAGATGGGCCAGAACCTTTCAACCCGAACACGTGAAATGTATTATAAAACACAAGAGTCAGGGATCAAAAGAGTGGTTTGATCCACCCGACAGGCAAATTGCATTTGGAAACTGACACACCCATGCATTATATGGTCTCCCCAAATAGCAAATGTGGCAGGCTTCGAAGACCAACTACATATTTTTAATATTTATGTACTGTGTCTCACAATGCTGGACCTTATATAAAGGAGTAGGGCTGGGATGTAGCTCAGTTGGTAGCACATAGCAAGTTTGAAGCTAGCCTGGGCTACATGAGACTGTATCTAAAAGAACAAACAGGGCCACCGATACAGCTCAGCCAATAAAAGCAATTGCTATGCAAGTCTGCCAACCTGAGGTCAGTCCCTGGTATGCACAAAGGAACTCAGTGGTCCTCTGACTGCCACACCTGCACCGTGGTACGGGAACCAGTACAGACACACACATGCGCAGGTATCCTGGGAATGCTATCGCCTCTACGTCTTGGCAGGTGGTTTCACACAAAGGACACAGGCAAAGATGAGGTATCAGCATAAATAATTTACTGCAGGTTCTACTACTATACATTAGTGGAAAGTGAGAACAAGAGGGGAAGAGGGGGAACTGTGTGGCTTTCCCCGGAGAACATGAACCATGTCCATTAGCCCAGAAAGAGCACCAATGACAGGCAAAGCCATGTTTCCATCCAAGTCCAGCTTGGTGAACCGGTGAGCTTACTGGGTTACTTACAGGGACTGCCTGGGCGACAACAAATCATCTGCCTTACCCGGAAGTCCCTCCCTAGCACAAGTAAGGACCCCCAAAATCTGCATCAATGGCAGCCACCTCTTATACCCTGTAGCATCCCCTAAGATCATACACAGCTGTGGGGGGGCGGGATTAACGGTTGGAACCCCAGGCAAGAGGACCCCCTGATTCTCCCTCCCTTTTCTTCTACTACGGAGTATGAACCACTCTGGTACCATAAGCAAAGGCCTCGCTGTCACTGTGGCATGCAGTTCATTTCGTTGTCCTGAATGAGGCGAAGGTTTTACGGACACCGGCCATAGCAACGTGTCCTGCACAATGAGCGTGCACAGGGCAGGAGGCAAGGCCAGAGAGCCGGTGGTGCATAGGCTAGCATGTGAGGGCAGGGGTCAAGACAAGTGCAGGTCCTTTATGCTCCCACTCCCGGGACAGAAGGGAAGGAGCCATGGCAGGGCACCCCAGGGCTCCAGCCCTTCCTGTACTTTCCTTGGTGCTGTGCCGGGAGAGAGGTGCAGGCAGGTGAGACGCTCTTCAGCTGCCAGGCTTGAGGGAGCTAAGCGCAGAGCACAGGCACATCCTTGGCTGGGGAAGGCCTCTGGGAACTCGGGTCTTCACTGCAGCATCTTCAGACAGGAGGGGAGGAGGGAGGAGGAGGTCTTGGCCTTGGAAGGCTGTTCTTCTTCAGTGGCATCCAGGAACTGCTGCATGTAACTGGAGGTGCCAAGCAGCATGTGGCCTGTGGCCTGCATGCTGAAGAGGGCCCAGCGAAGCATTTCCCTGGCAGACAGAAGCCGTTAGGTCGAACGTAGAGGTACCTGTCACTCCAAATATTTTCTCCGTTTTTCTATGCTGGCCTGAAGCAGCTGGCTTCAGGGTAGCTTTCTTTCTTTTCTTTTCTTTTTTCTATTTCTTTCTCTCTCTTTCTTTTTTTCTCTGTGTAGCCTTGGCTGTCCTGGACATTACAGACCAGGCTGCCCTCCGTCAGTATTGGAATTACAGGCATGTGCCACCACGCCCAGCTCTTTTTCTTTTTAAGACAGAGTCTCACACTGTAGCTCAGGTTAGCTAGGAATGCATTAAGTAGCCCAGGCTGGCTTTGAACTCACAACAATCTTCCTGCATCAGCCTCCTGAACACTGTTGCAGCTATGTGCCACCACATAAACCTATTTTGGTTTGGTTCTTTTTGAGATAGACTCTGGAAATACAGTCATAAAGTCAATAATCCTCCTGCCTTGGCCTCCTACGTACTAGGGTTACAGACATTCCCCACAGCGCAGGGCTTAAATTAGCTTTCCTCCTATTGAAGATCTAAGTATCATGGAAGTGGAATGATGGAAACACTTCCTAGTACAGACAGGACTGGGACCAGGCTCATGGCTACCCTCCTGCATACAGTCCTCTGCTCGAGTGGAGCTTTTCAGGAACCCCTGCTTTTCCCTGTGCTTAACTCGAGTTCTCCAAACAAAGCCTCTTCTTTTTTCTCTTTCTTTGTTTTGTTTTTTTTCGAGACAGGGTTCTTCTGTGTCGTCCTGGCTGTCCTGGAACAGACTCTGTAGTCCAGGGTGGCCTCGAACACACAGAAATCTACCTGTCTCTGCCTCCTGAGTGCTGAGACTAAGGGTGTGTGTGACCACACCCTACTATTTATTTTCTTGTGATAATGTTTTGTTTTTGTTTTTCTTTCTTTCTTTCTTTCTTTCTTTCTTTCTTTCTTTCTTTCTTTCTTTCTTTCTTTCTTTTTTTTTGTGGTGCTGGAGCTAGAACCTAGGGCTTTATGCAAGTGAAGGCACCTGATCTGCCATGGAGCTATGTCCCGAAACCCATATTTTTTTAAACCACTCTGGGTCAGCCAGATTAATTTACACAATACCCTCTGCCCTTCATGACACCATGTCCTAGACTTTCTAGACTTTCCAGGTCACTTTTCAGAATGCTAGCCACGAGGCTCCTATGCCTAATGTGACCAAAAACTAAAAAGAGAACCTGAACCAGGCAGGGCTGATTTTGTGTGTGTTTGTTTTTAAAGCTGTTATGTCTAAGGACGGGAGTTGCAGCTAATTTCGTAGAGTGCTTACCCCAGGTTTGATCCTCAGCACTGTAGTAACCCAGTGTGGCAATTCAGGACTGTAAACCTAGGCCCCCATCACTATTGAGGTAGAAGCAGGAGGATCAGACGTTCGAAATCATCCTTGTCTACATAGTACGGTTAAGGCCAGCCTGTGCCACATGAGACCCCATCTCAAAGGAAAACAAACAAACAAGCAGAGTCCTTCAAACTTCTCTGGTTCTGAGCCCAGCTTCCTGCTGTGTGAACTGGGTTACGAGCTTGAAATAATGTGAAGCACTCAGCATGTGGGGTACAGAAAATGGGAACTGTAGGGAGGCAGAGGTAGGCATTTCTCTGTGAGTTCGAGGCCAGCCTGGTCTACAGAGTGAGTTCCAGGACAGCCAAAACTACACACGGAGAAACCCTGACTTGAAATACCAAAAAAAAAAAAAAAAAAAAAAAAAAAGGAAATGGGAACTGTAGTTGTGAGCAGCTGACTGAATCCAAGTTTTTCCATAGCTGTTTACAAGTGCTGAGTGAGGGCCACTAGGGGGAGCTTGTCTTAAGAGCATTAGGAGGAGAATACACAAGAAAAGTAAGTACTCCTGCCTAGCATTAAACTTGTCTTCTCGGGGCCATGGAGATGGGCAGTGAGTGACAGAGCATGTGGCTGTAACCACAGTGATCCGAGTTCTACCAAACCCACAGGGTGGAAAAAGAGAACTGCCCCCAAAAGCTGGGCTCTGATAGCCACACTCCGGCTGTAAGGAAGCTCTGGGCCAGCAAGCTCAGAAACACACACACACATGCACACGCACACGCACATACACACGCGCACACACTTAATGGTTTTTTGTTTTGTTTTGTTTTTTTGTTTTTTTGAGACAGGGTTTCTTTGGGTAGCCTTGGCTGTCCTGGGCTTGCTTTGTAGATTAGGATGCTCTTGAACTCACCTCCCTCTGTCTCCCTGAGTGCTGAGATTACAGGTGTGTGCCACCGTACCCAGCTTAACGTAATTTTTTTCAAAGACAGGGATAACCTATCTTCTTATGCAATGGCAGGCATGTACTCATACATATACCCATTAAGCAAATAAATGTTTTTTTTAAATTAACTACTATTAACCTCCATTCACTATGTGGATTTATGTTCTGGGTGGGTTCAAGAGGAGTAGAATACACTTAGAATCATAAGCAGCTCACATAACACACTTTGGGGGCTGGAGAGATGGCCTGATGTTAAAAAACATGGCTATTAGCCGTATAATATAGGACAGCCATCTACAGACCTAAAGAAGCTAAACACTAAGGAGGACCCTATGGAGGATGCTAAATCTCATTCAGAATGGTAAACAGGATGGACACCAGAAGCAGTGGAAGAGAGGAAACAGGATGGGAGTCTACTCTGGAGGGTCCTCTGAAAGGATTCACCCAACAGGGGGTCGAAGCAGATGCTGAGACTCAGGGCCAGAGTGCAGGGAGTCTTATGGGGAAGACAAGGGTGGGAATAGAGGGACATGGAGGGGACAGGAGCCCCACAAGGAGAACAACATAACTAAAAGATCTGAGCCCAGGAGGTCCTGCAGAGACTGATGCACCAACGGAGGACCATGCACGGAGAGGGCCTAGACCCCCTGCTCAGCTGTGGCTGATTGGCAGCTCAGTCTCCATGTGGATCTCTGAGGGAGGGGAGCAGGGGCTGCCTCTGTCGTGAACTCAGTTGACTGCTCTCTGATCACTTGCGCCTGGTGATGCAGCCTTGCCAGGCCACAGAGGAAGAGGATCCAGGCAGTCCTGGGGAGACTTAAGCTATGGGCAGATGGCAATGGTGGAGAACTCCCCCTTCAGTGGACTAGGGGAAGGGGATGGGGGAAAGAAGGAGGGAGGGTGGGACTGGGAGGAGGTGAGGGAGAGGGGCTCCAATCGGGATATGTAATGAATAAATTGTGAGGAAAAAAATTAAAAATTAACAACAATAAAAAGCATGTACTGCTATTGTAGAGGACTCCGGTTAGGTTCTGAGCATCCATGAGGCTCACAGCCGCCTGTGACACCAGCTCCAGGGGATCAGACACCTGTGGCCTCAGCACATGTACAAACTCTCTCGCAGACACATACTAGAAATAAAATATTTGCTGGGCAGCGGTGGCGCGCGCCTTTAATCCCAGCACTCCGGAGGGAGAGGAAGGTGGATCTCTGAGTTCAAGGCCAGCCTGGTCTACAAAGTGAGATCCAGGACATCCAGGGTTACATAAAAATACCCTGTCTCAAAAAAGTGTGTGTGTGTGTGTGTGTGTGTGTGTGTGTGTATTTAGGGGGCTGAGCTGAGGTGATGGCTCAGTTGGTAAAGTGCTTGCCTTTCTACCACGAGGACCTGGGAGCCCATGAAAAGCTGGGCATGGTCCCCTGTACCTGTAATCCCAGGCCTCCTGTTGTGATGGACACAGAGACAAGAGCCTTCCCTCAAGCTTTAAGACCAGCAATCCTGGCATATACAGCAGAAAAACAACAAAAAGACCCTGCCTCAAACAAAGTGGAGGATGAGACCAACACCTTAGGTTGTCCCCTGACTTCCAAATGCATACTGTGGCACATGGCTGCCCACACTCACTCACATAATACACACACATATAAGGGTATAAAGACTGGCTGGGCATGGAGATGCACTCCTTTAATCCTAGCATCCAGGAGGCAGAGGGCAGGCAGATCTCTGAGTTCAAGGCCAGCCTGGTCTACAGAGAGAGTCCCAGGACAGCCAGGGCTACACAGAGAGACCCTTTCTTGAAAAAGACAAAAAGAGAAAAAAAGATATAAATTCTGAAAATATGTAATTAGGGCTAGAAGTGTATTTAGTGACATTGTGCGTGTTTAGCATGTAAGAAGCCTTGGGTTTAATCCCCAACGCTGAAGGTGTCTGTGTTTAAGCATGTATGTGTGCTTCTTTTTGTGGAGCTGGGGAATTGGACACAGAGCCTTAGGGAGTCACTCCACCACTGAACTAGAGCCTCTGCTTCCTTTTACTTTATTTTGAGACAACATCTCACTAAGTTGCCCAGATTAGCCTTGAGCTCACTCTGACTTGCCATCCTCCTGTCTCAACCTCCTGAGTAGGTGGAATTATAGGCCTGTGCCATAAGGTCTGACTTCACATATATCTTTTAATGCAGTTCCTTCAAAGTTATTTCTCAGATTTAAGAAGTGAGACTTTGAATATACCAACCAGTCTTCAAAAGGAATGAAAATCTGGCATATTCTACAACTGAGTGAACCCTGGAAACAGAATCTTTGTGGGAAAAGCCAGTCTCGAAAGGACAAACACTGTTTGATCCCATTTCTATGAGGTATCTAGGATAGATCAACAGAGGGACAGAAAGTAGAATAAAGGTTAGCGGATCTCGGGACAGGACTGAGAACTATTATGTACTGAGTACAGCTTCTGCTGCCTGCTGCCAAGCTTCTGGAAATGGAGGAAATGCTTGCACAAGGTCAGTTACTTCATGCTGCTGGGTGAGACACTTAAAGTGGCCACATCAGAAAATTTTAGGATGTGCAGATTAGCTGTGGAAACAGCTCAGGATATGAGTGGGTGCTTAGCACATGTGAGACCTGGGCTCTTTCCCCAGCACACAAAAGAGAGTTAGCTACTGTGGGAAATTTATTTTTGCAGGTGAAAAAAACGTCCTTTATACCGGGTGCAGTAGTGCACACCTGTTACCTGTAACCCCAGAGGCAGAGGCAAGCCGATCTCTGTGAGTTTGAGGCCAGCCCTGGTTTAAAAAGGGAGTCCAGGACATCCAAGGTTACACAGAGAAACTCTGTCTCGAAAAACAAGCAAACAAAAAATGAACTTTGCTATACTAGAAAGTAACTTTAAAACTACCTCTCATGCACCCTAATGCAAATCAAGTCACTTAGATAAATGTCTGCACAGATGTGGCTGTCAGTCTTTGTTAGCCCCAGTGCCGACCCAGCCCTTAGAGAGTTCAGCTTTGGGCAGACAGGCAGACAGACGGACAGTCTTAGTGTCCCTCCCTCCCACCCTGTCCCTGGCTGTCCCAATCCACTCACTTCACTATGCGCTTGGCCCTGTAGCAGTGCAGGTCGTAGGAAAGCGAGTACGTGTCGTAGAGGGTCGCCTTCACGTTCAGGCAGCCGATGAAGTCTTGAGGGTTCAGCTTGTACAGGTCAAAGGTTACCCGGGCCACGTCGATTTTCTTAGTCGGTTTCTGGGAAAGGGACAGCTGGGGTCTCTTCTTGCGCTGCAAGACAAAATAAAACCCATGTTAGCTCCCTTCCGGGATCCCTCCCAAGCTCTCCACACGCACCCCTGCCCAGGGAGGCAGTCACCTGTTCTGATAGGGGCTTCCACTTCTGCCCCTTCTGCAGGACCATGAACACGGTATCTCTTGCTAGGGCTTGGAAGTATTCTTCTGTCTCCACCATCGTGCCGTCTTCCTCCAGCACCAGGGAGAAGGGCTTGTCTTTAAGCCTCAAGATGTCCTGGGCCTGGAAAAGAAGGTTGGAGACATTTCTGCCATCCCTCTGGAGCCGCAGAGCTGCGGGGGGCGGGGGGCGGGGGGAGGGGGAGGCCTTCATCAAAGCACCCCAGCTTCCAGAAAAAAAGAGCAAGGGAGCTGCTATCCATCCCTGCAACGGACCGCTGCCATGGGAACCCCACCCAAGAACTAGGTCCTAGGACCAAGAAACAGTGTAGTCTAATAAAACACAATGGGAGTCCCGTGTGTGGTTTTATTCAGTGAGATATAAGTTCCAGACCATGAGCTTCACTTTTTGAGGGGGCAGGGGTGGATGGGTGTTGAGTCTAAGTCCTCACACACACTGGACAGACTCTGTTCTGTTGAATTATATCCCCAACCTCATTGTACTTTTTGTTTGGAGGCAGAGTCTAACGAAGTTGCTTAGGTTGCCTGGAATTCACCATGCAGCACAAGCCGGTCTCTCCTCTCTGTTTAGATCTTCCTGCCTCAGCCTCCCAGGTAACTTGGTTTTCAGGCCTATACTATCCATGGCTGTCCTATAACTTGCTATATAGACAAGGCTGGCCTCAAACTCATAGAGATCCCCCTGCCTCTGTCTCCCAAATGCTGGGATTAAAGGCATTCATCACCATTACGTGGCCAATATTTAATTTTTTTATATTTAGTTATGTGTATGTATGTGGGTGGGTTTGGGCATCCATGTTGAATGTCCTGGAGCTAGAGTTACAAGTGACTATGAGCTGCACAGTGTGGGTGCTGGGAAGTGAACCTGGGTCCCTTACACGAGCAGTGCACAGTTCAGCCAAGTGTGATGGATACACCTACAATCCTAATACTCAGAAGGCAGAGACAGGGATTTCAGTGAGCTTGAAGCTAGCTGGTCTGTATATGAAGATGAAGGCCAGCCAGGACTGCATAGCAAGACCCTGTCTCCAGAAAAAAAAAAGGGTGGGGGGAGGAGGTGGAGAAGAAAGAAAAAAAGTTTCCAATTCAAGGTTGAGTTGAAGACTGTATCTCTTGACTGGGTCTGGGGTAATTTGAACACTAACAATCTGTTACTACTGTTTTATTCCATTAAATAGGAATATCTAAATCTCTTGTATAAATAAAGTAAATTTAAAGTATGGGGCAAAATTATGTTTGCTTGGCATAGAATACATCTTAGATAACAGTTAATGCTAGAAAAATAAAAATTAAGGTTAAAAAATAGTTAACAGACCGAGAAAAATAAAAACAATTTCACAGGGAAGCCCAACTGTATCTCCCTACTCCAATGATCAAATTAAATGAAAGAAGAGAAGTCAAAAATGGTATATATGTTTGTAAGCATAACTCTCTTATTTTCCTTCTTTCTGTGTTTGTTTGTTGTTGAGATTTGTTTCATATTAATTTTTTAAAAATCCTCCACCTCTCTCTCTCTCTCTCTCTCTCTCTCTCTCTCTCTCTCTCTCTCTCTCTCTCTCTCTCTCTCTCTCTCTCTCTGTGTGTGTGTGTGTGTGTGTGTGTGTGTGTGTGTGTGTGTTTAAGCCTGGCTGGGCAGGAACTCCCTCTGCAGACCAGGCTGACCTCAAACTCTCAGTTCTCCTGCTTCTCCACACACCACCATACTCAGCCTCGGTTTTAGTTTCTTTTGAGTCCTTTTCTTTATATAGCTCAGAGTATTATGGAACTCATTTATGTAGCCCAGGCTGGCTTCACACTTGAGATCCCCCAGTCTCCCAAATCCTGGGTTCCCAGGCATGAGCCACTATGACTGGCTCAGTTTGTCCAAGGTAAGAGGTTCTGGGGAAGGGAACTAAGAGCCCTTTCATCAAGAAAATACCATCTATCTCCGCTGTTAGTGTGTAAGGTGTCAATGTCCTGCTCTACCTCTGCCATTTGACCATGTCACTTCACAGACACACATGTGTCCATCACATACATACACATACACACACATGTCCATCACAGACACAGCTCTCTAGGCAGGTTACACCTTCAGTGCTGACATCAGAAATGAACCTTTCACCACTTAGGAAAACAAGACACACACACACACACACACACACACACACACAGAGAGAGAGAGAGAGAGAGAGAGAGAGAGAGAGAGAGAGAGAGAGAGAGAGAGAGAGAGAGAGAGAGAGAGAGAGAGAGAAGCAACTGGTAGGGGCAACTCTCAGCCACGGCCTGGAGAGAGCCCCTGAAGGGTACAGGCAGACCCCTTACCTTGCTCAGGAGGTCCTCAAGGCTGTAGGCCACGATGCCTTTTCGAACCTTCCGATCTGCGGTGCTAACCCGGCAGGGCTTTGCCCTGGGGGTCTCCCGGCTGGGCTTAGACACCAGCTGTTGGGTCACCACTGCAGTGCTCACCGCCACATGCCTGGGGACATCAGTTTGAACATCAGATGGCCTGACTGCTGCCACCAGGTCTGCTCCTTCCTCCCTTCCAATCAATCGTGGCCCCTCAAAGCCCATTTGGATGGGTAGGAAAGTCAGCTGGGGTCTTGCTTAAATCAGACTCTCTTCAGTGGCTCTGAGTGGAGCCTAAGGGACTGTTTGCCCAGCGAGTCCCCACGCAGTGTCAGTGTGGCTGCTTCTTGGACCAGCCACATTCCCCTGTGGACCACTCTACTCTTGTGGCCTTGTTCACCACGCCTGTGAAGTGGGGTGCAATGGGAGGAGGGGGAGCCTGTAGAGTATTTTTGGACTCTGGGGTTCAACAGGGTAGAAAGATAAGAGTGGAGAGAACATGAGTCCGGGATTTTTCCGGGTTCAAATTCAAAGTTTGTCTCTGCTACAGATCTGCTAGTTGACAGAATACTCAACTAGTGACTCAGTTTTCCCCATATACTGCCTTGGTGTAATAGTCTCTACTTCCCAGAGTAGGTGTGAGGCATCTGGGAGGTCAGGAAGGAAGGCACCCAGTGCAGAACCTGGCCCTCTCTACTCCAGATGCGATGAGAACTGCGACCGTAGCAGAAAGTGTAGGAGGACTTGTCTAGACTTCAGGCTCTTGGGTGCTACTGTAGGCATCCTGAATCAGATCTGTGGGGGCTTATTGTGGGATTTTTGTTTGCTTGCTTGCTTTCATGGATTCTTTGCTTGCTCGTGTTTGAGAAAAGATCTCACTATGTGGCTCTGGGTGACCTGGAACTTGCTATGCAGACCAGACTGTCTCAAACTCACCAAGATCCACTTGCCTCTGCTCCCCAAGTGTCAGGATTCAAATGTGTGCCATCATAATCCCAGCACTCTGGGAGGCAGGGGCAGGTGAATCTTTGTAGTTTGAAGCCAGCCTGGTCTACAAGGTGAGTCCAGGACAGCCAAGGCAACACAGAGAAACCCTGTCTTGAAAAAAACCAAAATCCAAACCAAACCAACCAACCAAACAAACAAACAAACCAAAAAACAACAACAACAAACCAAATTATGTGCTACTATGCTTGGCCATATCTGTGTTTCAACTAGACACCCACATGACTTTTTTTTTTTTTTTTTTAGATGAGGTAGCCTACATAGCCCTGGCTGATCTGGAACTCTCTGTGTCAATTATAGACCGAGCTGACCTGGAACTCACAAAGATCTGCCTGCCTCTGCCTCCTGAGTGCTGGTATTAAAAGCATGCACCCCACAGCCAGCCCCTACCTGGATTTTATACCCAGTAAAGTTTGAGAAGTTCTAACGGATGGTTCCCCTGGTTCCCCCTTTCTTTCTGTCTCACCTGGACAATGACTTGGGGTAGAGAAGGCTGAGAGACTTCATGGCATAGTCCATCCTTGTGAGTTGGATTGTGTTGGACCTGGAATAGAGAGGCAGAAAGTTATCCAGTTATCGCGGTAAGGGAGGGTTCCTTCTCTTTCTTTGTCCCAATGCATCCCAACTCCCACACAGCAACCCTCTGCCCCGGTCTCTCATCCGACCATCCATTTCCACAGGCAACTGTAACTGAGCCGCAGCCTACCGCCCCCACCTACTCCACAGCTGCTCCCAGCCCAGCACCACTCACTCCATGTTCCTCTGACCCAAGCTCTGGTCACACTGAGCAGAGACAAGGACAAGTCAGGGCTGAAGAGGCCTTCACTGATTTGTTCCTGCCCCTGGGGGCAGAGTCCGCTCTATGCTGGCAGGAGGTGAGTCACACACCACCTCATGCTGTGAGAGACCTGAAAGTCACCTAGAGTCCAGAAACTCCACAGGCAGCCCAGGCCGTAGGGCCTGCTCTACCCAATGGGTCCTTGAGCAATAGAACCCTCCTGAGGCTGAGCACTGGCCAGGAGAACTTTCTTGTTAAAGACAGTCTAGGTTTGTCCTCTCCAATGCCACAGCTGCTACCCAGCCCGAGCCGGTGGCAGCAGGACTAAAGGGACGAAGCTGCCTCTGCGCTTCTGGTGAGCCTTATCAACATACGTAACCACTGTGGCTTATGGCACAAGGGACCCATGTTGGGCATCACAGCTCTATCTGGGTAGTACTGGCCTCATATGCCTCTGTTTTTCCTCTTATATTGCTGTTCTCTGGTTCTTGCCTGCTGGGCTACAAGCCCCTGCCCAGGCAGTCTTTTCTACCCATGATGCCTGTCTCAAACTCAGAACTCACCCGGAGCCCCCGTTTCCCTGCTGCTCCCTTAGGAAAGCCTTTTCTGAGGACCCGCAGAACGATCCTCCATCCTGCCCTTCCCTGTCTATTTCTGCTGGAGCTCCTGAGTCCCTGCTGTCCCGATTTTCAGCCCTTAGTGCAAGGAGCGAGGCCAGCACCAGAAGTGGGCATGGGTCAAAACTGCCCCCTCGGTCGGGTGAAATCACTCTTCTCTGGTAACTAGGGTTCCTCCCAGGTCGCCCTTACAGAATGAGAGTCCCCTCACTCCCACTCAGTACCACCCAAGCACGCTTGTTCCAACCCTGTTCCTTACCCCCCTCTCCCCCCGTGGAAACCCCACCACACCTGCTGTCTAGTAGCCAAATACCCCAGCTCCTCACCTCCCCCTCGCCTCCTAGCCTTCTGGCAATACTGCGTGGCCAGGCACAGCCCAGGCCTCCCTCCATTTTATTTCTGTCTCCTGTAAAGCCACTCCCCTGGCCCTCAGCCCCAGCTGGGGAAAAGAGCATAGGGAGTGAGTTCGAAACTCTCCCCTAGGGATTTCAAGTCAGACAGATTTCCAGAAAGCCCTGAAAGGGGGAAGAAGACATGTTTCGAAAGCTTTATACGAGGTGCTGCCCAGGGCTTGGTACCAGGCAAGAGGGCACAGAAAGCAATAGATTCGGGTTGTGGTCTGAGTTTCATCCCCACACAGGCTGTTTGTGCTCATATGAGTGGCCTTTTGGGAACGCTGATTTTCTCCTCTGCATAAGGAGTAATGTTCCTGTTGAAGCCAGATATAGTGACCCAGAGCTATAATCTCAACATTTGGTAGACTGAGGCACAAGGAGGGACATGAGTTAGAATCTAGCTCAGCCTGTAGAGTCAGGCCCTATCTCAAAAACAAAAGTGTACATAATGAAAACTTTTACAACTTAGGTGTTTAATAGATAGAAGTGATTGCTGTTGATAGTATGCTATATGTAATAAATAAAATAAAACCAGAGATTAGGACAAGGTGAACTACGTAATATCAGAATAAAATATCTCGCTAAGAGTGGCAGCTCATGCCTGTAATGCCTTTAATCTCAGCACTTGGGAAGCCAAGACAGGAAGACTGCTGTGAATGAAGCCAGCCTGGGCTACAGGGAGTTCATAGACCAGCCTGGACAGCCTGGCAAGAAAAGGGGGTGGGAAATGACTAAACTTGGGTACAGTGAAGTACAGGACTCAAGAGACAGAGGCAGGAAGGTCACCCCCAATTCAAGACAAGCCTGAGTTATAGAGTCTCAAAAAATTAAAAAGAGGATAAGATCTGTAATCTATTGTCACAAAGCTATAACTAAGAAAAGTTCGGCCAGAAAGGTTACCCAGTGAGTAAGGGCACTCAATGCCAAACCTGACAACCTGAATCTGATCCTCAGGACCCACACAGTAGAGAGAGAGAACTGACTGCCATAGGTTGTCCTTACATGAACCAATACACACATGTACACACACTAAATAAAAATATGTCTCTATCAAACCTCCACAAAAGGTTCACATTATTCTTGGGGTCAGAGAGAAGTCTCAGCGGTCAAGAGCGACAGCTGCTACCCCAGAGCATCCAGCTTCTATTGCTAGTACCCATATGGCAACTCACTCTAGTTCCAAGGATCTGACACCTCTTCGGGTCTCCGTGGACACTGCATGCATGTGGTGCAAAGACTTACATGCAGACAAAGCGCCGTAAGCATAAAATACAAAATATCTTCAAAAACTCTGACGATCAGAGAGATGGAAAAGGACACTCATTCAGGAAAAGCGAGAGGACCATCTTCTTACACTCTGTTTTTGGGGTGCAGATGGTAGCTCTAGAATTTCACTGGAGAAGAACAGAAAGTGGGGTAACAGGAGATGGTGGCGCATGACTTTATTCCCAGCGCTTGGGGAGCAGAAGCAGGGGATCTCTGTGACGTCAAGGCTTGCCTGAATGACACGGTGGGTACCAAGCTAACCAGAACTACAAAATAAGACACTGTCTCCAACATTAAGACAACAATGGGGACGATATGCACAGCCCGGCAGTCTTGCTCAAACTGTTCCGATTGACCACTACCTCTAGTCTGGAGCGTGGGTCCTGCAGGAGCTAGGGAGAGCACACCTCTGAGGCTGGCTGATCCTGGCTCTTGAGACAAGCTGAAGAGAACTGGCTCAAAGAGAGAGCAGATCTTAGGGGCCAAATAGAGCAAAGATGGTGTCTTCCTTCAGGTTTAGGGCAACCCCTGGGGACTTCTTGGTGCTGCCATAGGACAAGGCAAAAGTTTATTGCTAGTAATCCTAATGTCCTTGTAAGTCCCTTTTATATTTATTTATTTAGTTTTTAAAAAGATTATGTGTATGAGTGTTTGGCTGCATATATGTACATGCACCACTTGCATGCAGCGGCTATGGAGGTCAGAAGGGGGCGATAGATCCCCCTGGAAGCAGAGTTAGAGCGACTGTGGGCTGCCGTGTGGGTGCTGAGAACTGAACTTCAGCCCTCTGCGAGAGGAACAAATGCTGTTAACCGCTGAGCCATCTCTCCAGCCCTACCCCACCATTCTCTTTTGGTATGTGTGCCTTTGTGTGCATGTCTATAGATAGACATGTGTGCCATGGAGCATGTGCGGAGGTCTGGGGACAGTTTGCAGGAGTCGGTTCTCTCCTTCCACCATGTGGGTCCTAGGGATGAACCCAGGTTACCAGACTCAGTAGCATGTGCCTGTACCTGCTGAGCCAGCTCCTGGGCATTGTCCCAAAAAACTCTGAAAATGTCTTACTTACTCCTGGATTCTTCATTCTCAAAGGGAAAGACAGAGCTCCAGAAACAATAAGGGCGATTCGGCCTTTTGTACCAATCTTTGGGAAGGGGGGTGTTTTGAGACAGGCTTTCACTATGTAGTCCTGACTGTCCTGGCACTCACTCTGTAGACCAGGCTGGCCTCGAACTCCGTAGAGTTCTGCCTGCCTCTGCCTCCTGAGTGCTGAGACGACAGGTGGGAGAGATAATGTCATCAGGGCATAAAGAAGCTACCCAGGCTTGTTATCCCCTCACTTGGGAGGGGATGGAGGTAGGAAGAACAGGAGTTCAAAGTCATCTCATCTACACAGTAGGTGAGTTCAGGGCTAGCCTGGGTTACATGAGACCCTGTCTCCAGAAAAATAAAAATAACAAAAAAAAGGAAACATGTAATATGTAGTGCAACAGATTTGAGATTGGAACACAGATAGCTCAACCTTTAGCAGACAGCAGAGCCAGGGGACAGTCCAAGCCAAGCAGTTCCCCAAGGAAGTTCTAGGGAAAGGGTCAGGCCCCGCCCTTCCACAGTCACGCCCCAAACATTTATTATACATTCCATGTGTACTTGGTGTCTCTTGATAGATAGGCCAGAGGATGACGCAAGGCGGCTGACACACTAAGTTTATCACAGGAGACAGGAGAGGGGAGCGAAGACAGGACAGGGGGTGGGGGGATGGGACACAACAGGACAATGGACAGGACAGAGAAAACCACACCTACTGCAATGGACCTCCTGCCTGAGGGGATTCTTCACAGACTCTTAGTGTCTGGTGGACATTGATCTTTCAATAAACACTCCTTGAATGTTTACACCCTGTCAGACGCCTGAGACACAGGGACCCAGAAGGCTCAGCTCTGGTCCCTGCCTTTGGAATTTTCATTTGGGGGCAGGAAACAACACCTGAATGGGGCTCTCAAGCCATGTACCTACTGTGTGACCATTTCTCAAGGCATCTTGGAATAGACCAACACTGTGGCTATGGCTCAAAACTGAAGCGACAAAAATGGAATAGAAGCCTGAAAGGGGCCCTGAATTCCAGCACTTGGAAGGCAGAGGTGGGCAGATCTCTATGAGCTCAGGGTTAGCCTGGTCCACAGGGTGAGTTCCAGGACAGCCTGGGTTCTGTAGAGACCCTGTATCTACATAACAAATATTCCTGTGCTGTGTATCTCTACAAAAAGAAAAGGAAAAGAAAGGGAAGGAAGAGAGAGAAAGAGAAAGGGGCTTGACTGGGACTGGAGAGATGGCTCACAGTTAGAGCATGGTTGCTTTGCAGAGGACCTGGGGTTGGTTCCCGGAACCCACATAGTGGTTCACAACCATCTGTAATTTCCAGTTCCGGTGGATCTGATTCTCCCTTCTGGCCTCTTTGGCCACCACACACTCACGTGATGCATACATATGTGCAGGCAAAACGCTCATAAAATAAATGAATCATTTTACTGTTTTTTTTTTTCTTTTTTAAGGATTTCTCTGTGTAGCCATGGCTATAGACCAGGCTGGCCTCAAAGTTACAGAGATCCACCTGCCTTTGCCTCCCAACTAATAAATCATTTTTAAAAACTTTTTATTGATTCTTTGTGAGTTTCATATCATGTACCCCAGTCCCCATCCCTTCAAATTTGCCCTTCACCCTTGCAACCTCCCCCAAAATAGAACACATAAGCAAGCAAGCAAACAACAACAAAACAAAACATAGAAAACTCCATCATGGAAGCTTAGTGTGTCATAGTCTGTCAAACAATAGATCCCTCTGTCCATACATCTTCACTTGCAAGTGTTCATTTCTAGGAGTCGTTGGTCTGGTTCGAGATCTCTGGCTTCTGTGACACCATCAATATTGGACACTCATTCGGACTCCTCCCTGTTCTCTTGTTCCCTGTGTCATGGAGAGCCTGCAGCTTTGGAACAGCAGGGCTAGCACTTTCACTGTCCCGACCATTTATAGATTCTGAGGGACAATTCAGAGCCATGGATCTGGGTGGCTGAGCTGGTCAGCCCACAGGCTCTCCCTTATCTGAGCCACCAGGGTGAGTTCTCCATCATTGCTCTGGCTAGGCCACCCAATGCCACCTTTGGCAGGAGGCAGGGTCAGCTCTCCTGCTCTTATGCCCTTGGGGATGGCTCACCCATACCCACGCCTCCAGAGCCAGCTCCAATGTGCTGCCCAGTCAAGGTTCAATAGAAATATGAAGAATGAACAGAAGCACAGACCAAATGAATACAAATTATCTTTGAACATATGAAATGATAATATCACAGAAATAGAATTGTAATTTCAACCAGGTATGTGACCCTTCCCCCCCCAAAAAATAGAGACTTGGACAGATTGCTCAGTGTTTAAGACTGCCTGCTGTTTTTGCAAAGGACCCAGGTTGTTTTGTTTTGTTGACACAGGGTCTTACTACATCCTGGAGTTCACTATTTAGAACGAGCTAGCGCAACCTGTATGTCTGTGCGTCAGATGCATGCCTGGTATCAGAGGAAGCCAGAAGAGGGAATCAGATTCTCTGGAACTGGAGTCATAAGCGGTTGCGAGCCGCCATGTGGGTGATGAGAATGGTAGCTGGAGCCTCTGCAAGAACAGCCAGTGCTCTTAACCACTAAGTCCTGTCTCTAGCCCCTCACACCGGCTTTTAAGGAATTTGCTTTTTGTTTTGAAAATCTGTATGTTGGAAAAATTTCCAGATTTGTAAGAAACACCATCCTTACTATTTCTTCCTGTGTCTTCTCAGCAATATTTTAACTCAAAGATCTTCCTAATCCAGGTCTCAAGCAGCTGAATTGTTTCTTGCTTCTGCTACTGACGTAGACTTCAACTTTAACCCCTCCAGCCCACTCTCCATACATACTAGATATGTACACATGGATGCATGGATGAGATCTCACTGTGTTGCTTAGGCTGACCTTAAACACATGCTTCAGCTTCCTGAGTTCTGTGAATGCAGGCATGCACAGCAAACCTTTGTTTGTTAAATTTTTAAATTAAAAAGTTTTTGTGTGTATATGGGTATTTGGCCTGTGTGTAGGTGTGTGCACCGTATGTGTGCAGTGCCCACCTAGGCCAGAAGAGGGTACCAGACACGGTGGAACTGGAGTTTCAGTCTATTGTGAACTGCAATGTGGCTATTAAGAGCCAAGCTCCAACTGACTGGAGAGAGATGGTCCAGTAGCGAAGAGCACGAGTTCTTGCAGAGGACCTGGGTTCCTCTCCCAGAGCAGACAGGTCACAACAGGAACTCCAGTTCCAGAGGATTTGACACTCTCTCTTTGCCTTCTCTGGCATCAGACATACACAATAGGTGTGGTGAAAACATTCTGTGAGTTCAAGGGTGGCCCACATAGGTGAATTCTACAACACAGTAAGACAAAACTTAACAACCCACATCCTTTGCAAGACCAGTGAGTGCTCTTAATCTCTAACTCCTTATCTGATTCCTTATGTAACCGAAGATGAACTGCCTCTACTTTTCAAGTGACAAGATTCCAAACGTTCACCACCATCTGTGTCTGGTTAGCCCTCAGGCCCCAGGGTCTCAGTTTAGATCCTGCAGTGGAGAAGAGATGCCACTTTGCTGCCTTAGCCTCTGAGTGCTGCCTCTTGGCACGGACCACCCCATCCTTTTTTTGCTCTGGATCTTAACCCGAAGGTTGTGTGGAGTTGGAGGAAGTATCAAGTGCACAACTTGCCACTGAGCAATTGGTCAAAGATGCCAAGTCTAGCTAGGCATTGAGCTTAAGACTATAATCACGCCTTGCGAGACTGAAACAAAAAAGACTGTCAAGAGTTCTAGGCCAGCCTGAAGCACACGAGACCCCACCATAAGAATAAAAAGTTAGGGCTGGAGAGATGGCTCAGAGGTTAAGAGCACTGGATGCTCTTCCAAAGGTCCCAGGTTCAATTTCTAGCAACCACATGGTGGCTCCCAACCATCTATAATGAGATCTGGTGCCCTCTTCTGCTCTGTAGGCACACATGTAGGCAGAATGCTGCACAAACAGTAAATCTTAAAAAATCCCACGTCCCCTTCCAGCCTCTGCGGACACAAGAAACACATGGGGTGCACATATATTCACACAGGAACAACACTCATACACAAAGAAGCAGTTTTTTTAAAAAAATGTTTTATAATTTAGTAAAAGTGGTAATTGCAGGGAATAAGATAATTCTGCGGTATCCTCCGGGAAAGGCAAGGCGGAACACAAAGAACGCATGCGCGGAGGAGAAACCACAGAGTCAGTCCTCCCGGGGTAGAGAGGCCGGAAGTTCTTCTGGAGCCGCACGCCGGGTGGTAGAAGCCGTACTGAGGAGGCAGGAAAGGGGTTGCTGGGGTCTTGACTGTGTGGGTGAGCCCGAGGGTCGGCGTTGGCAGCCTGGGGTTCGGTTCTGCACGATGGCGTCTCGGGCAGGCCCACGGGCGGCCGGCACGGACGGCAGCGACTTTCAGCACCGGGAGCGCGTCGCCATGCACTACCAGATGAGGTACGAGGTGAGCCAGGAGCACCGGGGCCTTCCCCGGGAGGAGCCCGCGGGTCCTGGGAAGCGGCGCCAGCAGTCCTCACGGCGTCGCCCCCAGCCGGCTGCCGTGCGCCCGCCAGGTCCCCAGCTCCCACGACCGCCCTCCGTCTGTTCCCAAGCCGCGGAAGTCCCTTGGCCCGTCTTGTACTTCGAGGGGATCCAGCCTGCACAGACACATAGATCGATTCTGGCCCCTCTTGGCGACCTTGGGAACGTCATTTTTCTTTTTTAAAACCGAGGTCCCACAGTGTAGAGTTCAGGCAGGCCTCGAACTCACGGCCTGCTCCTCAGCCTCTTGGGAAAATTACTACGTAACGTTTGTAAAGATTTGTTTTGCTTTGTTTTTAATTTTGTTTACGTTGTGTGCTCGCAGAATCCAGTAGCGGCTGTGTTTGCGTGTCTCTGTGTGTGTGTGTGTGTGTGTGTCTGTGTGTCTGTGTGTGTGTGTGTGTGTGTCTGTGTGTCTGTCTGTGTGTGTGTGTGTGTGTGTCTGTCTGTCTGTCTGTCTCCAGGAGCAGCAAGTGCTCTTAACCACCGAACCATCTCTCCAGCCGCCTGCCCCCACCCCCACCCCCGGGTGGGTTGTTTCTCATTGAAGTGTCTGTTCTCTCATCTTCAGAGGGAGAAAATCTCATACTTTTTAGGTTTTAGCAAATCATTTGTGTAAAGCCATAGTGTAAGTACTACCACATGGTGGCTGCTAAATTTTAAGGCTGGTTGGGTGAGAGTGGGTGGTAAAAGGTGTTCCTATCCAACCTGAATTTTTGGATTATGTCTGTATAAGGAGATCTTTCTACATTCCTTTGTTTGATAAGTCTTTACTGGCTATCTAGCCATCCTGTATTGTCACTGAGGATGTAACAGTGAACAAAAACAGACCTGGTATTTGGTTTCATGTTCTACTTTCAATAAAGTTATGTTTTTGTTTTTGTTTAAATCTTAAGCACTAGGGGAACCAGGAATGTTAGCCACAGGGTTGTCTCTTCCGAGGTAGAGATGTGGAACCTGTTTCCTGGTAACCTTGGTGATGTGTGGCTGAGACCTTACCAGATCCTCCCCTAGACCCTGATCATAAGTTTGTCATTCTTCCTTCCTGTATTGTTTTTTTGAGACAGGGTTTTTCTGTGTAGCCCTTGGCTTTCCTGGTATGCACTCTGTAGACCAGGCTGGCCTCAAACTCAGAGATCCACCTGCCTCTGCCTCTCAAGTGCTGGGATTAAAATCATGTGCCACGGCCACCAATAGACCTCCTCTTTATGGAAGATGTCACATGTACTTTACAAAGAGTTTCAGTGTAGTCATGTCTTAGGTTTTATTGTGCACACCGGATTGA
This sequence comes from Pachyuromys duprasi, assembly GCA_028658305.1. Lineage (NCBI taxonomy): Eukaryota > Metazoa > Chordata > Mammalia > Rodentia > Muridae > Pachyuromys > Pachyuromys duprasi. The sequence goes on along the minus strand of CM053761.1, from coordinate 28,988,376 downwards.
GGAAATTTTCACCAAATTGTGCTGTGTTTAATTATGCCTAAAATAAACTGCTTGGGGTTAGGCTCTTGAAGTTTGAGCCAACACCAGGTAGAGTTATGTTGACCCTAACTACTTTCTTGCCTCCTGCAGATTGTTAACTCTTGGCTGTGGTGGTCCAAGAGACCCCTGCAGTGGCTCAGCTGCACAGAGTACTCGCTGTTTTGGCAAATGACCTAAATTCAGTTTCCAGCCCCAGGAGGCTCACAGCTCACAACCACCTAGAACACCAGTTCCAGGCCTTCTGATGCCCTCCTTGCCTCTGATGGCACAGGAATGCATGTGGTGCACACACATACACACAAGATAAATTTTTTTTTTGTTTTAGTTAGTTATTATGTGTACAGTGCTTGTAACACCTGCCTGCCAGAAGAGGGCATCAGATCTTATAGATGGTTGTGAGCCACTATGTGGTTGTCTGGAGTTGAACTCAGGATCTCTGGAAAAACAGCCACTGCTCTTAACCTCTGTGCCATCTCTCCAGCCCCCAAAAATAAATTTTTTAAAAAGAAAAGCCAAACTGGATCCTGCCTTCAAGGAGCTTGAATGCCAGAAGTGATTTTTTTCTTTTCTCTTTACCCTCTCACATTTTCTAAGATAAATTTATTGTTTCCTTAAATCCATTGATTTCTTCAGCTAGTTCTTACTTCTTACTATACAGAAGGAGGACAAGCTATTTGGACCCTTCTTCCTCAACTTTAGACCCTTCCTATTGGGGAACTCAACCCAAGCTCTTGTTCGCCAATCTCTGATTTGGAATCCTCCTGCCTCCCAGGTGCTGCTAATGTATTTCTTGGTTTTTGTTTGTTTTTTAAGATTTTATTTATTATACAGTGTTCTGCCTGCATGTATGCCTGGAGGCCAGAAGAGGGTATCAGATCTCATTACAGATGGTTGTGAGCCACCATGTGGTTGCTGGGAATTGAACTCGGGACCTTTGGAAGAACAGCAGGTGCTCTTAACCTCTCTAGCTCCTGTTCTTCAGTCTTGAAGTCTGTTCATCATAGTCTTTGCAGCTATCTGTTACTGCCTCTCCCATATGTCTTGCCACTTGATTTCTTGAAACACAAATTCATAAATCCTTATGCCTTTGTGCCTGCATCTTTTGCCTCTGCATAGAATGCCCACCTTCCACTCCACTCAGAACCTTAGCTGGAATAGCTCTTCCTCCAGATAGCCTTCTCTGGCATGCCATCTCATACTAAATGGGTTCCTCCCTAGGATTCTTGGTCTTATATGTATATACTTCATTTTGGAGACACAGTTTCTCTGTGCAGCCCTGAATGTTCTGTCCTGGATTTGTAGACCAGGTTGGCCTTGAACTTACAGGGATCCGCCTGCCTCTGCCTCCTGAGAACTAGGACTAAAGGCTACACCACCACTACCTGGTATTACACTTCATTTTCTAATTACTTTTTTTTTCTCGAATTCCTTTTTTATCTGGTCCTTGTACCCAGTGTCTGTCAGAGGCTATGTCATTCACATTGTATCTGTGTGTCTAGTACCTGTGCCTAGAATAGAGTTGGTGGTCAGGGCAATTTGAATGAAAATTGTTTCTCCCTTTTCTCTGCCTTGCAGTGTGACGCTCAAGTATGAAATCAAGAAACTGATCTACGTGCATCTGGTCATATGGCTGCTGTTGGTTGCCAAGATGAGCGTGGGACACCTGAGGCTCTTGTCACATGATCAGGTGGCCATGCCCTATCAGTGGGAATATCCGTATTTGTTGAGCATTGTGCCCTCTCTCTTGGGCCTTCTCTCATTCCCTCGAAATAACATTAGCTACCTGGTGCTCTCCATGATCAGCATGGGGCTCTTCTCTATCGCTCCCCTCATTTATGGCAGCATGGAGATGTTCCCTGCAGCACAGCAACTGTACCGCCATGGCAAGGCCTATCGCTTCCTGTTTGGCTTTTCTGCTGTCTCCGTCATGTACTTGGTGTTGGTACTGGCAGTCCAAGTTCATGCCTGGCAACTGTACTACAGCAAGAAACTCTTAGACTCTTGGTTCACCAGCACACAGGAGAAGAAACGTAAATGAAGTCTGTCTGAGGACTCTCTGAGGGGTAAACCTGGGTCTCCATTGACTGGCATCTGTGATGTTGGCACCTAGTACACACTAGGCTCCGATATTGGCCTAGAGTTCTCCGTTACCATTTGCTGAGGTGACAAATGGTAGTATTTAATTTATTCTTGATGAGCTACAACTGGGTGGCCAATGGCCGTGGAACACTTTAACTGGTTGAAGTTGAGGCCATCCAGGGTTTGCTTTTTCCAGACTGAGCCTTATCTTTGCCTTCTATTGGTCATACTCCCTGCTTCCATTCATCACCTCTTCATCACCAATGCTAAAAGATGTTGGAATGAATCAGCACATGAAATTCTACTTCAGTCTGTAAGTCATGGGGCAGGCAACATTTGGGAAGTTGCTCCCCTACAGGCTGTTCTGTTTACTTCAAACCGTTTTAATTTAAAAAAGAAAAAACAAAAATAAAAAATAAAGTTAAGACTGTCCTGTGTCTTGTGTTTGAGATTTAATTGAATTTCAAAGTTGTATTGTTTGAGGGGCATTAGACATTATGAAACGAATAGATGTTTCCTGAGGAAAGTTGGACTGCCACTGGAGAAGAGAAACTGTATAAGGAGTCTAAGTCAGCTGCAGCCCTCTAGCTCTTTGGTAAGAACTATCCAGGGAGTCAGTGGAAGAGTGATTCAGGGGTTATGAGCACTGGCTGCTCTTACAGAGCACCCAGGCCTGCCCTTTTTCTTGTGCAGGCCCTGGACAGGCGTGCATTATAAAGACAAACTTGCAGGCAGAAAACTCTCAGAAAGTAAGGGCTTTGTTTTTAAGACATGTCCCCTCAATGTAGCCCTGGCTGTCCTAGAACTCACTATGTAGACCAGACTGGGCTCAAACTCACAGAGATCCTGCCTTTCTTTGCCTGCCAAGTATAGGAGATTTATCTTATCTATTTCCCTCCCCCCTAGTTTTTTGAGATAGGGTTTCTCTGTAGACCAGTCTAGCCTGGAACTCAAAGAGATCTGTTTGCCTCTGCTTGCTCAGTGCTGGGGTCAAACCTGTGTGCCACCACTGCCTGGCATGTATATGTGAGTGTATATATGTAAAATAAGTGTATGTTTTAAGGAAAGAACAGCAAAATGGGATAGACATTTGATCTCTACCTGTAAAGCAGTTCCTTTGTCTTGGATTATTTGGCCATTTATGTGTATTAGTCCTTTAAGTGTCTAAAACTGTATAATAGTATACAAAATAAATTTTAAGAATATGCTTGTACTTTTCCTAAAAAGGAAAAAAAAATCTGCTTCTAGGACTATATTAGTTTTCTACGAACTGAAATAACCTGAGGCAAAGCAAGAAGGAAGGGACTTGGGTCCTTTTACTCTTAGCTTTCTGTCAATGATTCCTTGGCCTGTTTGTTAGGGGCATATGTAAAAGAAGCGGCTAACCCCATCGAAGCCAGAAAAGCAAAAAGGTGAGATCCCAACATCACCACTAGGGTCATATTGCCAGTGACATAACTTCTCCTCAGGCCCACCTAAATCTTCCAAAATGACACAGACTGGCAACCTGTGCATGGGCCTTTGGGAAAGCAGCAAGGAGCTTCCGGTCTGGGGGACATGCAGTGAGCATAACGCCTGATTGTGAGAGACCCAGAGATAAGCTAACAGTCACTCCTAGGGGTGTGACACAGTTAGGGCAGGAAACGTGTATGTCCCTTTGCTCTGGACTTTACTGTGCTTTGATGTTCACATCTGTAACTGCAGAGGTTCGATCTCTACAGGTGTAATTCTTTCGTTCTGGAAATGCATTGCTTGTGTGTCCTGCAAAACCTTTTCCTCCAGGTGTCCTAGTGATCTTTTTTTGTTTTGTTTCTCAAGACAGGGTTTCTCTGTGTAGCCCTGGCTGTCCTCAGACTCCGAGACCTGCATGCCTCTACCTGTAGTGGGTTGGGACTAAAGACATGTGCCACCATGCTTGACTCCTACAGATCACTTCAAAGATAACTTCCTATTCTGCCCCAGGCCTATCTCTGTTCCTAGGTCCTATGTTGACACAAGCACAGCTCTGGATCATCACCCACTCTCAAACTTTAAGTCCTTCCAGTTGCCTTCTTGTCTTTCCAAGGTTTCTAGAGGGTTCAGAGCACACAGTCCTCATTATTACCTCTCAACACTGCATGCACACACTGCCTAGTCGGTGATCTCCCCGTGGACCCCCTGATGAGTACCCTGTCTTCTCAGTTTTGTCTTAAAAATTTCTCTACTTACGGGGCTGTTTCTCAGTGTGAGAGTCTGTGTCTAGCATGCACTAAGCCCCTAGGTTTGATTCCCAAGCATCAAGAAATAAAAACATGTTTTTTACTCTTAAATTCTTTTATTATTCTTTAATCTGGAGTTTTCCCATTCCTCAATTCAAACAACAATTTGGTTGTTTTCACTTTGCTCCTTTATTATTATGTTTAAATGAGACAAGGTCTAACATAGCCCAGAATGACCTGAAGCTATATAGCTAAGGATGACTTTGAACTGTGGATCCTTTTGTGTCCACATCCTAAGTGCTGGGATTACAGGCATGTGCTATCATGCCTGGTTTCTATTTTATTGACAGAATTGCTAGTTTGTATGTCTTCTATTCCCTTCCTCAGTACTTGGCGCATTAGTGCTCTGAGTTTGTTGAGTGAATTAGCTTGTCCTTTTATGTACTGAAGTCTGTATTCCGCAGAGAACAGAACTGGACTGAAGCAGGAAAAAGCACATGAAAGACCATGGATGAGGGCTGAGGCAACACATTTCTAATTTTCAAACAACTGATTGCAAACATTTGTTAGAACTGGGGTGCAAATTATTGGTCTAAGAGATAAAAAGTATTTTTGGTCATTAGAATGCTGTTTTATATACAGTCTTTGAATACCTTGAAAACTCATTATGATGTAACTTGTCAACAATTTAAAAGTAGCTGTCATGGAAACATCAGGTTTATGTTAGTTTTTGAGCCTAGAATTCTGTTTTTCTAGCCTTTTTCTATCAGTTTTTCCTGCCTTATAGTGATGGTGTTCATGAGGCCTCCTCTTGATTTAGTGGAAAGACACTGTTTGGGTTAGAAAGTTCATCTGGGTATAGTGGCACATAACTTTTGGGAGGCTGGGGCAGGAGGAATACAGTAAGTTTGAGGCCAGCCTGAGCTAAATAATGAAACCCTATCTCAAAAAACAAGATTAGAGTTAAAGTATCAGCTACAGGATTAAGACCAGCTCTACCTGTTATAAAGGTTGCTTTAATGCTCCAGTAAGTGAAGTGTTATCAAGTTATTCTAAAAAGTTTTTAATTTTTTTTCTTTTTTGAGACAGGGTTTCTCTGTTGTAGGCTGTCTTGCAACTTGCTCTGTAGACCAGGCTGGCCTTGAACTCAGAGATCACCTGCCTTGACTCCTGAGTGCTGAGATTAAAGGTGTGTGCCACCACTGCCTGGCTAAGTTTTTAAATTTTAAAGATTTATTTTTCTATACATAGGTGCTTTGCCTACATGTACATTTGTATACCACCTGTGTACCTACTACCTGAAAAGGCCAAAAGAGGGCATTAAGTCTCTGGGGTTACAAAGCCGTCATGTGGGTACTGGGAACTAAATCCACATCTTCTAGAAAAGCAGCCAGTGCTCTTTACCACTTTGATATCCCTCTGGCCTTTGCGAAAGCATTTTATGGACTTGGTAATGCTGTGTGGATGTCAAAAGTGGCTGTCTGATCTTCGCAGCAAGACAGGACAGTGAAGGAATTGGAGAGACTGTTGATCCCAAGAAGGCCTTGTGTGCTGCCAGCAATGATTATTAGACTGAGGTTCTTTGTGGGGACTTTACTAACTTTTGTTAGTTTTGTTGCATTTTATTGCCATCCTAGGAATCAAGTAGGCCTCATACTTACTAGGCAAGTGCTCTGTCAACTGAGCCACATTCTTGTAGTCTACCCTCTGCTCTGGCACACTGAAGCTCGTACTCTCCTTAAACTCAGCAGTCCTGCCTCTGTAGTGCTGGCATTACAGGTGTTTCCACTCTCGGCTGAGCCTGTTTTGGTGTGATGCATGGGCACTGTATGTCTCTCACATGGCCGTGTGGCTGAAATAAATGTTGTGATTGAACTATCTAGTACATAGAGGTTTACATATCAAAATGCCTTTCCTTGATAACAGTTTTGTGCTTGCCTCTCAAATTGGGAGTGCTTAGGAATACGTTTCAGGAATAGCAGTTTTAGGAATAATTTCTCTTTTCTTCTCTCCCTTCCTTTTCCCTCCTGCCTTCTGACAGGGTCTCTTTATAGAATCCTCCTGCCTCCATCCCCCAAATGCTGTGTAAGTGTACATCACCATGCCCAGCTAAGAATGATTTCTCAGAATTGTTTCCTTCTGAAAGAGCATAGGGATACTTCACATTCTTGGTTCCCATTATCCTGCCTGCTGTGCCCCAGGTGCTCTGACAGTGGACACACACCCAGCAGACCTTAGGAACTGGCCATTACGGCAAGATCTTGTAGTTGCTACTCATGACCTCTACAAGTCCATGCACAGGAAAGACTGTGACAAGAAAAATGGCTTCCAGGTGGCCTTCCCATAGCATACTGTCACCAAGCATGAATGCTTCATGCCAAGACTTCCTCAGCCCCTGGCTTGGTCCCCAAATAAAGGTCATTGGAGCATGAAGTCTTGGTTAGCTGCTTCAGACTCTGAGAGCCCCTGGCTTGTATGCTGATGTCCCTGTTGCCTTCACCTCTGTTGCCTCCCATTTCAGCTACCTATGTTCTTACTCTTCCTGTTGACAGTTTCCAATCTCCTCTCTCCTAGAACTATGCCCACCCACCACTCACTGTGATAAGACTCCTTTCTTTTTCTGCCTTCTTGTTCCCTTTCTCCTCTATCCCTTTTTTCCCATAAGTCTTGTGAAAACCCAGGCTGGTCTCAGACTTACTATGTAGCCAAGGACAACTTGAACTTATGATCCTCCTGCTCTCCACCTCCCTCCCCTTCCCCCCCCCCCCCACCATCTCCCAGATTCTGAGATTACAAGCATATGCCACCGTACTCCACTCTTTAATTTCTTTCCTTACATATTTACTTCACCAACTTTATCACACTGTTAAATATGAAACTTTCTGTGCAAGATGGGATCCAGAAGCCTCAGACTTTTTATAATGTGTTCTGACAAGAGAAACAGGAAACATGATGTGTCCTGCCTCTATGTTTCTTTGCTCCATGTGTGTGTTGATAAGTTTCATAGTCCTCTAAGTGTTCCCTTTCTAAAATTGATCATTAGCCGAACCTCAAGGGTTGCAATACTAATAACACAAACTAAAGGGAGCAACGGGCATGGTCCAACGCCAGGTAATTTAGCAAATTATTGATCTCATCCTTTCCCATTTTGGAACAGGCTCCAACAACACCAGATATGAAAACCAGCAAGACAATAAACTGTAGACTTTTCCCCCCACTTTTTGTTCTTTGTTTATTTGTTTGTTTGACAAGGTCTCACTATGCAGCTCTAGCTGTCCTGTAACTCTATATAAATCAGGCTGGCCTCAAACTCACAGAGCTGTACCTGCTTCTGCCTCTGGAGTTCTGGGATTAAATATCTATGTCACCACTTCTGGCCTCCCTAATTCCTTTCCTATGGGCTTCTTTTCTTGTCCTTTACTTCTTATCCCCTTCCCTCTCCCATTCCCTTTTGTCTTTGTTTCTTGTCTCCATTTGTTTTCTGTTTCTCCTACCACATTTTAGCCACCATCAGGAAGCAACTAACTAAAATATTTTCATCTTGAAAGTTAGGTGAGACTCCTGGGCATATTCCCAAAGGACGCTCTACTATACCCACAAGGACACTTGCTCAGCTTTGTTCATAGCAGCTTTATTCATAATAACCAGAAACTGGAAACAACCTAGATGTCACTCAACCAAAGAATGGATAAAGAAAATGTGGTACATTTACAGAATGGAATATTACTCAGCTGTTAAAAAAAATCATTAAATAAGCAGGCCCATGGATAGAACTAGAAAAAAAAATCATCCTGAGTGAGGTAACTCAGATCCAGAAAGATAAACGTGGTATGTACTCACTTGTAAGTGGATATTAGCTGTAAAGTAAAGGATAATCATGCTATAATCCACAGACTAGGGGGTTAAGTAACAAGGAGGGCTCAAGGAGGGGGTGCATGCATCTCCCTGGAAAGGGGAAATAGAATGGATTTTGCCAGTCGATTGGGAGTGTGTGGGGATGGGGACTGGAGGGATCAGGCAGAGGGTAGAATGGAGAGAGTATTGGGAGAGATGACGAATTGGGGACAATGTAGAAACTAGTGCAGTGGAAAGTCCATGAAATCTATGACAGTGACCTTAACAAAGACCCCTAATAATGGGGGATAACAGATCCTCAACTGGCCATCTTTTGTAACCAGACAAGGCTTCCAGCAGTGGGACTTGAATATTAACCCAGCCACAAAACTTTCAACCTACAATTCTACCTGCAAGATGTGCTGGGGTTAATGGTGACTCAGAACAAGTTGGTCCAATGACTGGTTCAACTTGAGGCCCTTGCTATAAGAGGATGCCCACAGTTGACATTGCCTAGGTGGCCAGGAACTAGAGGCGAAACAGCCCAGAGACTCTGGATAGACACAAAACAACTGGAAAAAAAGTAAATGAAATGATTTTTAATAATCTGCTATACTCATAGATCTGTGCCTAGCCCAGTTGTCATCAGAAGGCATCATCTAGAAACTGATGGGAATAGACTCAGAGACCCACAGGCAAACACTAGGCAGAGCCAGGGGACCCCTGCAGAAAATGGGGAGGAAGGATTGTGGGAGCAAGAAGGGTCAAGGACACCACAAGAACATGGCCCATGGAATCAACTAAGCAGGGCTCATGGAGACTGAAGTGATAATCATAGTCCCTGTGTGTATCTGAACTAGCTTGTGTATCTTGTTCTTGTGGGACTCCTAACGGTGGGAGTCGGGCCGTCTCTGACTCTCTTACTTGCTCTTGGGACCCTTTTTCTCCTATTGAGTTGCCTCGTTCAGCCTTGGTATGAGAGTTTGTGCCTAGTCTTATCATAACTTGTTATACCATGTTTGTTTTTGAAGGGAAATGGAGGAAAAGTGGATCTGGGGAAGTGAGGTGGAGGTGAGGGAGGACCAGGACAAGTGGAGAGAGGGGAAACTGTGGTCAAGATGTAGTATATGGGAGAACAATAAAGAATAAACAAAGAAGCAGATAAATAAACGAAGGGGTGTACTTCCTGAAGCAGAAAGCAAGCAAGCAAGAAGGAAAGAAAGAAAGAAAAAGAAAGAAAGGAAAAGAAAAGATCAGGTCAGAAAATATGTGTGTCAAGAAGGACAAGTGTAGACTAGAGCACACATGGCAAGCATTAGAAAACTCATGGCAGGGCAGGAGAGATGGTTCAGTGCACAGGAACACTTGTTTCTGCTGCAGAAGCACCCAGGTTTGATTCCTAGCACCCACATGGTGGCTCACAACCATCTATAACTCTGGTTCCAGGCTATCCAATGCCACCTTCTGATCTCTAAGGGCACCAAGCATGAACATGATGCATATACATACATACATGCAGGTAAAACATTCGTATATATTAAAAAAATAAAGCTTACGAGTTTAAAAAATGTCATGTGTGTAGGATCCTCCATGAGGTAGAAACGGAGGGAAACTCTTGGCCCAGCTTGGTTTGGCTAGACCCCCTTTTCTGCTCTAGCTCTCACTGACTTGAATGCAGAGGTTGGCTGCACGAGGCCACTCTGTCAGCAGCCCCCGTTGGTTCAGAGAGGAAGGTGAGGCCTACAGGGTGACATCCAGTTGGGAGGGCCCAGCACAAGTGTAGCTCCCTGGGTTACAGACCTTGACCTTGACCAAATCAATTTTCCTTCTGCTTCCTTATTTATCTCCTTACGAAATTAAACAAGGAATTCTCACTTATCTGCCTCACAAGGTGTTTAGAGGGATCAAATATTGCTGTGGCTTTATGAACTGAAGGCAGATAAGCTACTTAGATGAAAGGTATCATAATTGATGTTCATTCAGCCGTGAAAAGTCATTGCTAAGTACTGAAGAAGGACAAATGAGAGTGTTTTGTTCTATTTTTAAGTGCTAGGATTGACCCCAGGGTCTTGCATACACTAAGCAAGGGCTTTGCCACTGAGTTTATTCCTAGCCCTCTTTTACTTCCTTTTAAAAATATCTTATAGCTGGATATAAAGGTACATGCCTTTAACCCCAGCACTAGGAGGCAGAGGCAAAGGCAGGTGGATCTCTGTGAGTTTGAGGCCAGCCTGGTCTACAGAGTAAGTTCCATGAAAACCAGGAATACATAGGGAGACCTTGTTTCCAAAAATCAAAAAAAGTTTTATAATAATTTATTTTTTTGAAATTATGATTTTAGCATCCTCCCCCTTCTCCTCTAACTCTTCTAATGCATGTCCTTCCTCTTTCTTTTAAACTCATAGCCTCTTTTTTGTTTGTTTTTTTAGTTGGTTGGTTGTTTTGTTTTGTTTTGTTTTTTTCAAAATAGGGTTTCTTTGTGTAGCACTGGCTGTCCTGGACTCGATTTGTAGATCAGGCTGTCCTTGAACTCACAGAGACCTACCTGTCTCTGCCTCCCTGAGTGCTGGGATTACAGATGTGTGCCACCATGCCTGGCTTTTTTTGTTTTGTTTTGTTTTTGTTTGTTTGTTTTTTCTAGACAGAATTTCTTTGTGTAACCCTGGCTGTCCTAGAACTCATTCTGTAGACCAGGCTGGCCTCAAACTCACAGAGATCTGCCTGCTTCTGCCTCTCAAGTGGTGGAACTAAAGTTGTGTCCCAGTAGTGGCCTCTATTTATTTAATTGTTAGACACACACACACACACACACACACACACACACACACACACACACACTTTGAGATTGGGTCTCATTAAGTTCCTTAGGCTGGTCTTGAACTCACTCTGCATTAGGCAAGCATTCAATATGTGATCCCTTTGCCTTAGCTTCTCAAGTACCTGGGATTACAGGCCAGAACCACCCCCTGAAGAGTGGGTCTGTGGATAAGAGCATTTGCTTCTGCAGGCAACTCTGGTTCTGTTCCAGTATCTACATGGTAGTTAACATCAATCCATGACTCCAATTCCAGGGGGATCTGACATGCTCTTCTGACCTCTGTGGGCACCAGGAACACACACAGTGCCTATGTACATGCAGGCAAAATGCTCATATGTATAAACAAATTTGTTTAAAAAAATTAAAACTGCTAGTTATCGGCGTCTTTTTTGTTGTTATTGTTTGTTTTTTGAGACAGGGTTTCTCTGTGTAGCCTTGGCTGTCCTAGATTTATTTACCTTGTAGATCAGGATGGCCTAGAACTCACAGAGATCCACCTGCCTCTGCCTCCTAAGTGCTGGCTTTTTTTTTCTTCTTCTTCTTTTTAGATAGGGTTTCATGTATCCAAGGCTGGCCCAAAACTGTTTGTGTAGCTGAGAATGACGTTGAACTTCTTCACCTCCCCGAAGAACAAATCAAGGACTCCAGTCATGCCCCTAGCCCTAGTAAATAAAGATTTAAAAATTATGCTTATCTATTTGCATGCCATGGCATGTGTGTCAAGGTCAGAGAATGACCACATGGGTCCTGGGGATCAAGCTCAGTTGTGATGATGGTGGCCTCTTTACTTAACTTCTCATCTTGCTACCCTCCCCAGTCTTTAAATCTTAATGAATGCAAAAACGAGAGGGTACTTCTAGGGTAATAGGTAGATTGGAGACTGCAGAAAAGGGCCATTTAGGAATGGCCACAAGAAGGCTGTGGTCATGCTACTGAAAGGTAGTTCAGATTGAGTCCCGGAGGGATGAAATGTTACAGCTCAGACGAAGCTTTGCTAGTAGGGTGTTTGCCTAGCCTGGGATCCTGGATTCAGTCTGCATCACTGAAGAAACTGGATGCCGTAGTTCACGCCAGCAATCTCAGCGCCTGGGAAGTGGAGGTGAGACCTTGTTTTAATAATAATAATAATAATAATAATAATAATAATAGGGGGCTGGAAAGATAGCTCAGAGGTTAAGAGCACTGGCCGCCCTTCCAGAGATCCTGAGTTCAATTTCCAGCAACCACATGGTGGCTCCTAACCATCTATAATGAGATCTAGTGCCCTCTTCTGGTGTGCAGGTACACATGCAGGCAAAACATTGTATACATAATAAATAAATCTTAAAAATAATAATAATGCCTAGCCAGGAGTGGTGGTACACGCCTTTAATCCCAGCTCAGGGAGGCAGAGGCTGCCGGGTTGCTGTGAATTGGAGGCCAGCCTTGTCTACAAAGTCTAGGACAGCCAAGGCTACACGGAGAAGCCCTGTCTTAAAATAATGATGATGATAATAATAACAATACTTGAGAGATGGCTCAGTGTGTAAGGTGCTTGTAGTATAAGCATGAGGACCTGGGTTCTGATCACCAGCACCCACCAGGCGATGGCAGAATAAACCTGAGCTCCAGCACTGAGTGGAGGAGACAGGTGGATCCTAGGGTCTTGCTGGCCCCCCAGCCAATCTGAACCAGCAGGCTCCAGGTTCAGTGGAGGTCTTGTCTCAAAACCAGGTAGGGAACAATCAGGAAGACACTAGAATCAGCCTCTGGCCTCCACATGAGCCTTCGTGCACAAGGGCACCTGCCCATTTATGCAGACAATACACATACGCCTAATTTTTTAAATTTTAATTTAAAAAAGAGAGACAAGCACGGCAGTGGTGGTGCATGCCTTTAATCCCAGAACTTGGGAGGCAGAGGTGATCTCTGAGTTCAAGGCCAGCCTGGCCTACAGAGTGAGTTCCAGAACAACCAGGGTTACATAGAGGGACCCTGACTTGAGAGAGACAGAGACAGACACACAGACAGAGACAAAGACAAACACAGAGAGAGTCAGACAGAGACACAGACAGGGACAGAGAAGAGAGAGAGAGATCAAGGTGCATTGGCCCAGTGGACATGCCCCAAACTTTCCTTTCATCATGGGCATTACATGCCCCAAACTTTCCTTCCATCATGGGTGTTGCCAAGGTGAGGGTTGAAGGAGCTCAAATGCTCCTTGAGTAAGAGGAAGCTGAGAGATGATGAGGAGGGTCCCCACAAAGCCTGGAGCCTTGTCAGCCTTTTTCCTGCGCCGGAAACCACAGGAAACCAGGTCAGTGCGTGGGGCAGCTCCTTCTCTGCCCCAGAGCTCAGCTGTCAGCTCTGGAGCTTCCTGAACAAGCTGTATTGTTTAGTTGGTCCTCAAAGCTGGAGACCACTTTGACCTGGAGTCAAGAAGAGTTGGAAAGGGCTAGTGGGCCCAGAAAGAAAGCTAGGCTTTAATTGAACGTCAGTCGGGGGTGGGGCAAGGAGGTTTATTTGTATTATATAACGTTCATTTATTTTTGGCCTGACTTTAAATAATGCACCAATCACTTCTTTATCTTCAGCTTTCAGAGTAGACAAATGCAGAATAGCTGTTCATTCTCAAAGTGAAGCATGTGTAACTACTGTCTATGGCAGATCCAAGTTCTAGAGCAAAATGATTTCTGATCTGCAGTATTTGAGGAGTAGGAGGGGTTAAGAAATGGGTGCACCTCTACAACAGGGTGCCGGTTCTTTTCCTGTTAATTCTGGGCCACACTGAGACCCTGTGCAGAGAGGGCGATAAAGCCTTCTACGGAACAAGCAAGAGTTCCTCAGTGCCCTGGTTCAGAAGGAATGTGACCTAGCCTGCTGGTTAGGATCTAGGAGGAGCTTCGGGGCAGGGTGGATCTAGGGCAGGGCTTGGTGAGAGTGCTTGCTGGTTCTGTGCGCTTCTCACAGCTCCAGGGGCAGGCCCTGCCACCCTCCTGCAGACAACAAAGCCATGGTCTTTGTGCCCTGATCCTGCAGAAGCTCATGGGGAGCCCCAGACTGGCATCCTCGTTCCTGCCTCTCCTCTTACTGCTCACCAGCCTCGCTGTGTCTGCTCAGGTTGGCTGTTCCTACCTGCCACGCTGGAGCAGCCGCTGTCTACTGGCCTCCCATGTGGTAAGGTCCTGTTGCCAGGTGGAGGCACACTCGCTTGGCACAGACTAGAGCCCGGCATTCTCCTGCCCACCCTCCCCACCTCTGAAACCCCTGTGCTCTAGTGGTAGCCGCCTCGGTGTGTCCTCTAGGGGGTCGTGAAGGGATTGATACGGTTTTGGTGTGCTGAGGTCCTTGACAGGGGGCAACTGAGGAAAAACCAAAACCAGCTGGGGTGATGGACAGTGAGCTGTGCGTCCCAGCACTGGGTGATTTGATGCAAAGGGTTCAGGGAGAATGCACCTTCTATGAACCTCTCTAATGATGCCTTTCTCCTTCCTTTTCCCTACTGGGCCCTGCACCTTCAGGATAAGAGTTTCACTGGTGAGTCTTCTTTCCTTTCCTGTTTCTCTTCCCCATGCCCTCCCCCTGATCCAGGTCCCAGTGAGCTATCCATGATAGTTTTGGTTGCCAAACCTTGGGAGTACTCTAGTGTGAGTGAAAAAGTGCTGGACTAGTCTGGCTTTGCATTGTAATTCTCCCTCAGACTCTGTAAGTGCTTAGGGAGCATTCTTCATGCTTCCATGTGACCCTTGGCTTCTGAGCACGGGAGTTGAGGAAAAAGACTCTGTGATGAGGACAGTGTAGCCTCTGGCCAATGGGGAGCATAAAATTAGCAGCGTAGCTAACCTCCAGGCCCTCCATGCAAGTGGCTCTTCCTATCACTGGCCCTTCACTCTACCAGGAACAATAATCTTTCATACTTTACGGTACATTCTACTCTTCCAAGCTTTCCCCAATGCATTGTGTTACTTATGACAAATCCACTTGATGGTTGAGCAGCCTGCCACCTGGAACCGATAACTTTCCTGAGATCATACTCGAAGGATATGCCAAAACTCAGACTTAAATCCAGCTGGGAGGAGGTAGGAGGGACTTCCTTAGACCCTACCATTTTTCTTGTTTAACTTTTTGTTCTTGCTTTGAGACAGGGTCTCACTATATAATACCCAAACTTCCATCTTTTAATCCTCCTGTCTCAGCCTCCCAAGTAATGGACTTATAACCATGTGTCACTGTGCCGACTTTCCTTTCTCTTATACAGGAAGTTCTGCTCCAAACCCCTGCCCTGCCCTCCTAGCCACAAAGCCTTGGTACTGGCCCTGTTGTTTGTGCCTACATCTGGTGTCACATCCTTCAGGTAGGAAAAGCAGCCTTTGAGCCATTCTCAATGGTGGTTTGAATTAGGGACTGGTTGGGGCTGGAGATATGGCTCAATTGTATGAACACTTGATGCTCTCCCAGAGGATCTGGATTTGATTCCCAGCACCCACAGGGTGGCTGATACTTATCTGTAGCTCTAGTTCCAAGGAATCCAATGCCTTCTCCTGACCTTAGCAGGCACCAGACATGTACAAGGTGCACATACATCTGTGCAGGCAAAACATTCATACACATAAAATAATAAAATAAATGAACCTAAATTTTAAAAAGAGACAAAACACCTTTTATTTATTATTTGAAAATCTCATACATGCACACAACCTATCTTGATCAAACCCACCCACAATTTCTCCCTCCCACTTCCCATGAATAACTCCCAATACATAGCTATCCCACATTCACGTCTTTTAAAAAATATATTTATTTTACCTATATGAGTGTTTTTCTTGCATGTATATATGTGTATCATATTCATGTAGTGCCCTTGAAAGCATCAGATCCCCAGAGCTGGAGACATAGATGGGTGTGAACCACCATGTGGGTGCTGGATCCTCTAAGAACAGCAAGTGCGCTGAACTGTTCAGTCATCTTTACACACACACACACACACACACACACATACACACACACACTCCTCCACTTTTTGAGACAAGGGTCACTGTGCAGTCCCAACTCACCTGGAACTTGCAAAATAGACCAGGCTGGCCTCAAAATCAAGAGATTTGCCTGTCTCTTCCTTCAAAACAAGTAAAAAACCATGCTGTGCTGTTTGCTTTGTAACTCACTGAGTCTGGTTAGTGAGTCTGCCTGCCGGAATACTGGTTGGTCTTACTGGCTTGACCTTGTGCAGGTGACCACGGCTGCAGTGAGTTCATGAACACAGCAGCCACGGCATGTCTAGAGACTTCATAGTCCTCCTCATCTTCTGGCTCTTACAGTCTTCCTGCCCTCCATTGCCTGTTTTCTGAGCCTTAATTCTTTTTTATTGAATCATGATGTTTTCCACCAAAGAAGCTCCATATCATTGCTGTCCTTGATTTAGGATGACTTTGTACCAAACTTTGGGTCAGATCTTCAGGTAGGACGGAGGCCATGATGCCTAGGTAAGAACTGAGTCTCCCTCCCACAGGCCGTCGGTGGGGCTGGTTTCCTGTCTTGGTGAAGAAGTCTAAAAGTCCTCGGAAGTTTGAATTCTACTGGCTGCACAGGACTCCAGCATCCTCCCAGGTACCCTGTCATTTACAGCTTTATCCTATGGTTCCCCTACCCCTTTCTTTCTTGCCTCTTCCTTTGTTCTCCAGCTAAAAGAGGGAGTTTGAAAATGCAAAAATTACACAGTAAGGGAAACTGAGGCCAAAAGAACTTGAGCAATTTGCCTGTGGTCTCTCACATTCCAAGGCAGAACTAGAAGGCAGGCTTCCTGGTGCTCCTGGCTTAACACTGCTTTGTTCTCTGCTTGCAGAGGAAGCTGCTAGGCAGCCCTTTCCTGTCTCAGGAGAGCCATCGCAGTTCCAGCCCCTTTCTGGCCATCTCCCACAGAGGCCTACCCTCCGAAAGAACCCAGCCTTCAGCCGCAGAATGGGGAGAACATCTTCCTAGCGCAGGTTCACAACGTGTGGAGGGAGGCATGATGAGTGGCAGCACATGGTGTCAGCCCTACCTGAGCCTGGGTCACTGAGTCTTCCTTCTCCCTAGGACCTGAGTTCTCCTTTGATTTGCTGCCTGAGGCACGGGCTATTCGGGTGACTCTTCCTCCAGGCCCAGAGGCTAGTGTGCGGCTCTGTTACCAGTGGGCACTGGAATGTGAAGACATGAGTAGTCCCTTCCATACCCAGGTATGGTGCGCGATGCCCTGTAAAGAGACAGATCACACAATGCCTGAGCAAACTGGGAAGACAGAGGTCCAGACAGGGAAAGTAATTGTTCAAAACTTATAAGATGAGGAATATAGCATTCAGACTTTATTTTGGCCTAGATAAAAAAAAAGTTGTGGGCTGTTACTTGAGAGAAGGGAGCAGAAAGAAATGAGTATGGTCCTTTCCAGGGAGAGGACCGTTGGAGACATTTGCTAGGGTTGGTGATATAGACCAGTTGGTAGAGTGCTTGCCTAGCATGCTTGACCTTTAGCCTTGTACAAATGGGGTGGGAGGTAGAGCAGGAGGATCAGATATTCAGGGTTATCCTTGGAGACATGGTAAGTCTGAGGCCAGCTTGGGGTGCATGAA
Organism: Pachyuromys duprasi; assembly: GCA_028658305.1. Taxonomy (NCBI): domain Eukaryota; kingdom Metazoa; phylum Chordata; class Mammalia; order Rodentia; family Muridae; genus Pachyuromys; species Pachyuromys duprasi. The sequence goes on along the minus strand of CM053761.1, from coordinate 28,970,827 downwards.
CCACTACCTTAAGAAAAACAACAACCAGAGTTTTATTTCCTCAAGAGGTTGTTCCCCTGGTAATTTGACAAAATGGCTACATGCATCTAGCTACTCTTCCCTTTCATACCCCTTGTCTAGCCCTCAGAAAGTGATATCCCCTAATCTCACAGTTCAGGTCCTAGCAGCCCACTTCAACCTCCACTCATCACAGATGCCACTGTACATAGCTGGGAATCACGTGCAGAGACTGAAGCTATACTCTGGAGTCCTTCATCTCTCCTCATGTCTACAATGGCTATACCTTCTAACTTCATGGTGCTGCTAGACTTTAGTAGAGCTGATGCTTCTAACACCCTACATGGCATACAGCTGGAGCTCCGGAGCTGTGTAGTCCCTTCCCTATCCTGCACTCCTTATAAAGGACACCAAGCAAATGTCCAGAGTATATAACCAAGGTCCTACGAGAGGGAAAGAAATGTTTCATAAAGTAGGAAGACAAGGTACACTGTCCAAGGTCTTAGCTTCCTTTTACTTTATCCATAGTGCCCATTCTTTTTCTTAGATGTCTGTTTTGCTCTCCCTTTGTGGTTTTATCAACAGAAAATTGTGTCTGGTGGCCACGCTGTAGATCTGCCTTATGAATTCCTCTTGCCCTGCATGTGCATAGAGGTGAGCACAAGGGAATATGGTTTAACCATGGTTCCTTGCCCAACCAAATCTCCAGTAAGTTGGCTCACAAAGGACTAGGGGAGGATGGAGAGATCATTTGGTGATAGAGCAAGCCCTACAGCCCTAAAGAGAGACTCTGAAAGGACCAGGTATGCTTAGGGAACCAGTTTTGGATTGACTGTGAGCCACACACGTTCAGAGGTAGGATGGTCCTAGGCAAGTTCACCTCAGCCCTGTCTGGATATTCTTGAGAGCCAAAGTTGTACATTATTCTCAAAGGCATGTCCTCTCTAGCCCTCCACTGTAGCCATCCGTCTCTCCTTTGAATATCTTTTGGATATGTTTAGGGGGAAGAGAGGTACTGAAAGAAGGGTGTAGGCAGAGACCTGGGGAAAACAAGCAACTGTCAGAAAGACAACAGATGTTAGGGAGTTCAGAATGAGGACACACAGGGCACTGGGTACCTTGACAAAGCCCAGAATGGAAGTCAGGAAAGCCTAAAATTGAGGGATGTGGCCCTTAGGATTTCTCTGTTGCTGGGAATAGTTCTCTTTGGAGACAAGAGGAGTCAGCCTCATTTGCTGCTTTCCCCTATGCTCTGGAGCCCTGACCCTTAAGCCACAGGGCTCCCTGATCAGTGTCCTACAGCTCAGAGTGATCCACTAGTAAGCTAGAGCTAGAACAAACCATGTTGGAAAAGCCATTTCCTTGACTCTCTGCTTCCCCAGGCTTCCTACCTGCAAGAGGACACGGTGAGACGCAAAAAGTGCCCCTTCCAGACCTGGCCTGAAGCCTGTGAGTATTGTCTGTATTGGTCCTGAGACACATTCATTCTCCTCTCTGTCACTCTCTGCCTCTGTCTCTGCCCCCCCCACCTCTGTGTGTGCGTGTGTGACGGGGAGAAAGATCCCAGATATGGAAGGGGAGTCACCCAGGAGTGCTGTGTGACAGGACCAACTAGAGACCTAGGCTCACTTTCCAGCTCTGTGATGGATTATCCCTAGAGCCCCCTTTCCTTCTTTCATCTGTAAAATCCCAAACTGTTTAAGGGGCTTGAATGAAGTATTTCACAGGTAAGTGGCTGGTGTTGTCTGGACTGCTGTATGCACAATGCTGACCCTGAAGAGAGAAAGAGCACTCAGATACAAGTAACACAAAGCCTACATACGCAGGCAGGGTTATCATCAAGGGCTGACTACAGGACATCAGCTCAGGAAAGAGGAAGCCCGTGGACACTGTTGTGAGCAGAGAGGGTCTCAGAGAAGATAGCACCCAAGCTGGACAGGGTTTAGAAAGAAGACACAGGGGAGAAGGCATTCAGATTCTGAGAGAAGCCTGTACAGATTTTGATCTGCAGTAAGGGGAGTTCAGTGTGGATGCCCAGGATGGAAAGGTAGAGGCAAGAAGCCTGGGTAGAAAGGTGAGTAGTAGATTCGAAGAGTGCTCGCCTACTGAGGACCTACGAAGACAGAAAGTGTGCTGGAACTCTGGTATTCTCTCCGGGGCCGCTGGGGTGGGGGTGAGGAGATGAAGCTACAGCTGGGATATGGCCTTAACCTTGGACCTGCCACTTGCCCAGATGGCTCGGACTTCTGGAAGTCGGTACGCTTCTCTGACTACAGCCAGCACAATCAGATGGTCATGGCTCTGACACTCCGCTGCCCTCTGAAACTGGAGGCCTCCCTTTGCCAGAGGCAGGACCCACTCATGCTGTGTGAAACCCTTCCCAATGCCACAGCACACGAGTCAGAAGGAGTAAGGACAGCCAACTCCAGGCCTGAGGTGGGCAGGGTTGGGGCCCAGGGACCTTCTCCCTGACTGACCCCTGTCTCCCCAACAGTGGTATGTCCTGGAGAATGTGGACCTGCACCCCCAGCTCTGCTTTAAGGTACAACCATGGGCAGGAGGCTGGCAGTGGGAGGAGGAATGGGACTGAATCTTGCTGACCTGCCATTCTTGTGTTTCTCAGTTTTCTTTTGAAAACAGCAGCCATATTGAATGTCCCCACCAGAGTGGTGAGTCACTAAGGAATCCCATCTTCCACATCTCAGCCCACTCACCCATGACCTCCAGGTCCAGCACTACCCAGCTCTGATAACCTCCCACAAACAGGCTCTCTCCCGTCCTGGTCTGTGAGCATGGATACCAAGGCCCAACAACTGACTCTTCACTTTTCCTCAACGATGCATGCTACCTTCAGTGCTGCCTGGACTAACCCAGGCCTGGGGCTGGATTCCTTGATGCCTCCTGTGTACAGCATCAGCCAGGTATGGCCTAGCCATGGCCTAGCCAGGGTTTGGTTCCCACCAGGTTTTCTTGGCCAACACATAGTCACTACTTCCCTTTTACTTCAGTGAGGCAGCCCCTGGGTGGGTGGAAGAAAAAAAAAAGCCCTCCTTCTGTCATCTGTCATAGTTTATTTACTTGATCAACCTTGGATTACTGGCCCTCTGTGGGGTCCTTCGTGGGGGAGTTCCTAAGCCTTTCGGTGCCTCAGTGTACAGAGAGAATAGAGCCCGGAGGCTGGCACTCCCCCCTTCGGCTGTTCTCCGGGCCACTGAAGCTGCTACCACATTGTCCATGTGGTATATGCATCCGTGCATGTAGGTGTGCAAACCTGTGAGTGTGAAAGAAGAGGCCAGAGGTCCTCTATTGCTTTCTACCTTATTCTTTGAGACAAGCTCTTTCGTTGAGCCAGGAGAGTGTTGTTTCCAGCTGGGTTGGCGGTCCAGTGAGGTCCTGAGATTCACCTGTGTCTGACCCCCAATGCTGGGGTTACACAAATATACAGCCATGCCTGGCTCCCCCTTCCCCAGACAAGGTTTCTCTGCGTAGCCATGGCTGTCCTGGATCTTTCTCTGCAGACTCTGAGGTCTGCCTGCCTCTGCCTCCTGAGTGCTGGGATTAAAGGCGTGTGCCGCCACCACCCTACTCTTTTTTTTTTTTTTTAAATCTGGATGCTTAGGATTTGAATTTCGATGCTTATGGTTGCACAGAAAGTGCATCTCCTGAGTCACTTCCTCAGCCCTACAATGCATCTTGATGCCACCCCTCACCCCTGCTGTCTTTTCCCAGGTCTCATGCCTCCACAAGGCACTAGCATAGAAGTCCACCAACTTTCCAGAGACCCCTAGAAGCTGAAAGGCTCGCGCTACAGCACTGGCGTAACTCCATCAAGTGAGCTAAGAACAGGCAGACTAACTGACTTTGTTCTGTGTATCTGATTTGAAAACCACAATCAGATATACTTTCGAAACCACGGCTCTAAGCTAACCAAGCATACCACACTCTCTACAGTCCTCCCTTGCAGCTAGATTATTGCCCTGAGCCCTATGGGCTCCCAGACAGAGGGTAATAACACTTATGATCTGAGGGTATCTACCTGTTTGACAGTTGCTTCAAGAGCGGAGTCAGGCAGGTGAGGGGTACAGAGTGTGAGGTAGGTGGTGCTCCTAAAGGGCAGAGGTTACTGGTCAGCGCTGTAACTAACACGTAGGACACAGAATGGAGCCACATCTCATCTGCAGACAGCCATCAGGTCTCTCAGGGTCAGTACACACTTCCTGAGTGCCTGCTCTGCCCACCCTGTATTATGCTCCAGAAGGTATAAGAAGAGCATACAGCACAAGCTCTGTCCTCCTTTTCTTAGCCTAATAACAGCTACTTCTAACACACACACACACGGTTTATTAAAGGCATCCCTATGCATATTCCTATTCAATGCTCCCAGTATCCCACTAATGATTATTGTCCCTCATATGCAAACAAAGAATCTGAGGCTGGGGAGGGAGGAGATGCCATCCAAGTTCATGGAAAGGTTGCAAACCTAGAACTAGAAAATAGTCAAGTCTCAACCCAGGCCCCCAGCAGCTCAGGCTTCCCAGTGAAAAAGATGCCTCCTCATTTGTGTAGGGGAGTGAAAAGATGCACACGTGCTGCAGGACAAAGACTTGGCTGTGCCCACCTCCTTCCTCAGGGCAGCACTGTGCGTGCGTGTGTGTGTGTGTGTGTGTGTGTGTGTGGCAGGTTAGCTCAGCCACAGCAGCTAAAATCTGGGGAAGGGTAAAGAGGTTAAGAGCCCTGGCTGTTCCTCCAAAGGTCCTGAGTTCAAGTCCCAGTGACCACATGATGGCTCATAGCCATCTATAATGAATATAATGAGATATGGTGCCCTCTTATGGCCTTCTGGCACACATGCAAGCAGAATACTGTATAAATAAATATATCTTTTAAAATATATCTGCAGAAGAGCGTGGGGACTGGGGTGGCTGGGAAGTCTTTACATAGGTGGGCATGACACTATCAAATTTACATAAATGGAACAACTATTTTACACTTTGTCCATATAGACCGAAGGCTCAGTCCCAGTGACTCTAGACCTCATCATTCCCTTCTTGAGGCCGGGGAGCTGCATCCTGGTAAGAAATCCTACGCTTATTCCTCACAGGTCCCCTAGCACAGAGCCCATAAAAGTGTTTGCTTTGGCCAAGGGTTTTAAATTGGAATTACTAACCACTAGTTATGTTATCTTCAAAGCAAAACAAATAAAACACTCATATTTTGCCTTCTCATAAAAAGATGAGAAAACCTGGTACTGTATGTCCACAACAAGGTGTGGTGACAAGGCCTAGTGCTCACTGGTGGCTGACTATTTCAGTTGCTCTGTGCTCTCCAGCCCAGGTCAGCTGTGGGGGCTGCTGTGGTCTCACTGGTATTTGCCCCCCTGGCCTGCTCTGTGTCAGTCCAGGGATTGCATCAGACACAAAACTAGAGCTGGAGGAATCCCCAAGCAAGTGGGCACTCCTTTCCCGGGAGGAGAGGGGGCGCTCCAGCTCACATGAGCGGGGCCCTGTGTCCTCAGGTGTGGAGGTCAGACGTCCAGTTTGCATGGAAGCACCTCTTGTGTCCTGATGGTGAGTTCTGGGTGAGAGGAGAGAGGGAGCTCGGGAACTCGAGAGATGGCTTGCCTTCACCTGCCCCGTTCAGTCTCCCATAGACACCTGGGGCTCTTGATCCTGGCACTGCTGGGCCTCACCACTCTACTGGGCGTAGTTCTGGTCCTCTTCTACCGGCGCCTACTGCCAGGTAAGCTCATGTGGGGTCGCCGAAGATTCAGATGTTTCCAGCATCTCTTGACCAAACTAGGGCCAAAACATAGACTGCTAGTCTTAGGCCCCCTAGTGGGCAGGGCTGGTTAAGGCAGGGCAAAGGGCTGTGGATGTAGGCTGTATCTGTACCACGAAGCTGGTAGGCTGTATCTGTACCACGAAGCTGCACGTGGCCCGGTTTGCAGGGGGAGGGGGTTCGGGGGGGTGCAGGCGGGATTGTTTACAATCCAGGCTACTGCGCACTGGAAGCCGCACTGTTTTTTCCTCACTAGCCCATAAGCAACAAATAGGCTCAGTAGTTTGGGGGCCTGACGCCCATAACAGATAAAGGACACAGGGTGCATGCAGGACGCCCTGGAGTATAGTTGGTAGGCCAGAGGCCCCAGGGGAAGGACTGAGCTATCTGTGTGTCCTATCCTGTGTCGTCGTCTCTTCCCCCACCCACCTTTTCACCCTACTCAGCTGTTGCTCTGGTCTCCAGGCCCGGATCAAGCACGACCAGTTTTACTCCTGCACGCAGCGGACTCAGAGGCACAGCGGCGCCTGGTGGGAGCGTTGGCGGAACTGCTGCGGACCGCGCTGGGCGGCAAGCGCGACGTGATCGTGGACCTCTGGGAGGGGACGCACGTGGCTCGCATCGGACCACTGCCGTGGCTCTGGGCGGCGCGGGAGCGTGCGGCGCGGGAGCAGGGCACCGTGCTGCTGCTGTGGAGCTGCAGCGGCGACCAGCAAGCTGCGTCTCTTCACACCCTGCTCTGCGCTGCTCCACGCCGGCTGCTGCTCGCCTACTTCAGTCGGCTCTGTGCCAAAGGCGACATCCCCCGGCCGCTGCGTGCTCTGCCGCGCTACCGCCTGCTTCGTGACCTGCCGCGCCTGCTGAGGGCGCTGGATGCTCGGCCTGCCACCCTAGCCACCAGTTGGAGCCACCCTGGCTCTAAGCAGTGCTTGCAAAGCCGCGTGGAGTTATGTCACCAGCTAGAACTTGAGGCTGCCAAAGTCGACTACCAAGGCTCAGCCGATAGTCCCTGCGGTTCCAGTTGTCTGTAGCCTGTGTAGCTGTGGAGCAACGGCTGGAACTCCAGAATTAGTCCTCGAACTTGTACTCTTCGGGGCTGCTTCTTGCCTCCCAAACCGTAACCCACACTTGCCCAGCCTCCCTCTCACATTTGCTTCCTCTCAGAGTCCCTGAGAGAAAGCTGAGCTTTCCTGATAGGACCTCAGCCCTTTCTGAGAAGAAGGAGCATTTGTTTTCATTTCTTTTCAAAACTGCAAAGACAGCCATCTGCATCGTACACTTTAGTCCAGGCTGGAAAGCTGGGCCAGGGTTGGGAAGCAAGATCTGTCAAGGTCTTGAAGGGGGTTCTGCTCCACAGAGTTGAGAGAATCCCCCCTGTAAGCCAGGGGTCCCTCACCCTTTCTCAGGGAGGGAGGGCTATCCAGAGGGAGTTTGATTTGTTTGGTTTTGTTTTTTGTTTGTTTGTTTAAGATAGAGTCTCACTGTATGGCCCTGGAAGGCCTGCAACAAAGAGAGATCTACCTGCCTCTGCTTCTTGAGTGCTAGGATTGAAGGCTTGAGCCACCACAATTGGTGAGAGAGAGGGTTTTCTTTCATCCAGAGAGATGAATTAAAGCAAACATAGTAGATAAGTAAGTAACACAGCATGCTGCTTTTGTGTGCCTGGGCCTGTCAGGAAGCCTGCCCTAGGCTTGTTGTAGGACAGCTCACCAGCCCAAGTCCTCTTACTCACTGTCATCTGTGGCCTCCCTCCCACAAGCATTGCCTGTGAAAGGCAAGGAGGACCCAGTACCTCCCGGATCCTCTCCTCGCTATGATTCTCCAGGAGCGAAGGAAAACCTGAAGCTTAGCTAGGCCGCAGGCCACCCCACTCCTCCAGTCCCAACAACAGCACAACAGAACCTCTGCTGAGCTCTGGGTTTCCCAGGCCTGCCTGCCCCTCCATGTCCCTTGAACCTAGGCCAGGCGGTGGGGAACAGCCCACTTTCTGGTGCCAATGAGGCACAGAGAAGGATATGAAGAACTTAGGCATCCAGTAAGAGGAAACAAAGGGGACCAGAGGATCCCAAGGTCATACAGGAAGCAGAAACACCAGGGATGCCACAAGTCTGGGGTCTTCTCAATTGGAGCCTTTGGTTCTAGGGAGATCCAGGGTAAGGGGTTCCCTTGCTCACCTGAGACTCCAGCTGTGCTGCCTTCCCAGGGCTCCTCCCAGCCAGGTGTCAGCCAAGTGGAAGGAGGAGAGGCCACCACCCCAGTCCAAAGCTGCTGGCTCCTAAGCCTGGAGTTTGTGGGAGGGACGGGACAGGGCGGGGCGGGAACAGCCGCTGCCTGCTGGGAGCCAAACCGAAAGCACTCCAGTTGAAACTGGGCCCAGAGTCTCAGCTCACTGGAGTGGGAAAGCATGGCTGGACCGGAATTCTAGCCCTTGCTCTCTCCCACGGACACGGGGGTGATTGGCAGCAGGGGTGGGGTGTCTGCCCCCCCTGTGGGGGCAGGACAGGGCCTCAGGCCTGGGTGCTGTTTAGCACCTGGAAGATGCCTGTGTCCTGGTTCCTGCTGTCCTTGGCACTGGGCCGAAGCCCTGTGGTCGTTTCTCTGGAGAGGCTCCTGGAGCCGCAGGACACTGCACGCTGCTCTCTAGTGAGTCCGAGATCCTGTGAGGCGGGGAAGGCTCAGTTCAGAGTGTGCCTCATCACAGCCCTAACCTGGCTCCTGTCACTGTCTCTATCAGAACTGCCCTGTCTGGTTCTGCTCTGGCTGGTGCTGATGGGGAAGAGAAGATGGAAAGGGGACAAGAATTAGTCTTGTCTTCAGGGAAAGGCTTAGAATAGGAAGCCTCAGAAGGAAACAGGCAGGGGATAGGGGTTGTCAAGCAAGAGAAGGTGCTTAGATTTAGGGGTGTAAACGGACTTTTTCTTCCTTCTCAGGGCCTCTCCTGCCACCTTTGGGGTAAGTATTGCTACTTTGAAAGAGAGAACCTACCAGGCTAGCTGAAGGGAAAGCAACTCTTCACCCTTAGCCTGGAAAGGCTGAGCTCCTCTGCCCTCTGGAGGTATCAGAAACCAGGCTCTGAACTACTTCAGCTGCCACCCCACCCTTCACACCCAGACGGTGACGTGCTGTGCCTGCCCGGAAGCATCGAGTCCGCCCCAGGCCCCGTGCTAGTACCCACGCGCCTGCAGACGGAGCTGGTACTGAGGTGTCCACAGGAGACGGACTGTGCCCTCTGTGTTCGTGTGGTTGTGCATTTGGCTGTGCACGGTGAGTAGGAATTCTGTGACTGCATGTGCACACATGAGAGTGCCTGGGGCAGGCAGGAAGGCTGCAGACTCTGTGGGCGCCTGCAGTGTTTAAGACACTGTCCCAGGCACTCCCCCAGGCCAGCTTGCTCTCCCTAGGCCTCTGCTTACCAGCCATGGCATTTCTGGAAGGGAGTCTAAGCCTGAACCAAGCCAGAGCAGGCGCCTGACTTGCTTGGGCTTTGCTGTCTCTGTTCCTTGCAGGGCACTGGGAAGAGCCTGAAGAAGCTGTGAAGTCTGACTCAGAACCCCAGGAGTCTAGGAACGGTGAGGAGCCAGCTGGCCCAATGGCTGCTTCTTGTCGGAATCTTTCTCCTGGCCCATGGCTAACCCCTGCTTGTTGCCTACAGCCTCTCTCCGGGCCCAGGTGGTACTCTCCTTCCAAGCATACCCCACTGCCCGCTGTGCCCTGCTGGAGGTCCAGGTGCCTGCTGTCCTGGTGCAGCCTGGTCAGTCTGTGGTATGTGAAGCGCTCCTCCTGAGGAGCCTTTGGAATTCGAGGTTCCCAAAACAATCTCATGCATTGTTTCCTTAAGTCTTGGATCTGATCTGAGCAGTGAGCCCTCCCAGCCTTTTGTGGTGGTTTTTCTGTCTGTAAAATGAAGATAAGAACACCCCTGTATCACATGGTGAGAATTGCTTGGTGAGATATCACAAAGCAGTTATGTGGGACCATTTTATTTCATACTCTTGCTGGCAGCAAATAGGGCTTCCAATGATTTCTGTCTTTGCCAACACTTGGCATCTTCACATTTAAATTTTAGCCATTCTGCTATATACGTCATGGTTTGTAACTGGGGATTTGTGTGTGCCTGTGTGTGGTGGTAGTGCTTGTATGTCTAAATTACATTTGTTTATTGTGTGTATTCACATATGTATGTATGTATGTATCCTAGGGAGTTCATACGGAGGACAGAGGACAACTTACAGAATCAGTTTTCTCCTTTTTACCACAAGAGTCTTGGTGATTGCACTCAGATTGTCAGACTTGGTGGCAAGCCCTCTATCTACTAAGCATTCAGGCAGCACAGTGCTAGTGTTTCTGTTGTTGGTTGGTGTATACAAGTGTGGGGGAGGGGTAGGCTGGGGATGGAACCAAAGGCGTTGTACATGCTAAGCAACAGTCTACTGCTGAGCTACATCCTCAGCCCTTGTTTTAATTAGACCGGATCTTGCTGTGTAGGCTAGGCTGAAATCCTCCTGCCTCACCCTCCTAAGTACTAACACTGCAGGGCCATGCCACTGTGTTTGGTGTTCGTTACAGCTTTAATTTGTACACCCCCGCTGACTGACAAGGGCAGACAAATTTACATGCCTACTCGCTATTTATAACTTCCTTCGTGAAATGTCCTTTAAAAGCTTTGATGACTTTATAAAATAAGAACAAAGAGCTGGGGGCTGGAGAGATGGCTCAGTGGTTATGAGCACTGTCTACTCGTCCAGAGGTCCTGAGTTCAATTCCCAGCAACCACACGGTGGCTCATCTATAATGTGCTCTGGTGCCCACATCAAATAAATAAATCTAAAAAAAAAGAAGAAGAAGAACAAAGATCTGGGAATGTAGCTCAGTGGTAGAGTTCTTGCCTAACATACAAGGCCCTGGGTCTGATTCCCAGCAAAACGCACACATACAGTACACACAATACACACACACTTTACCTCACAAAGCAGCCATGAGTGCCACTGAGCTGTGCATGTGGAGGTGCTCCATGCCTGCAGTGGAGTATCTAACAAGCTTCCCTCTGGCCAAATGGTCTGTGACAGCAGGTGTAGGCAGTAACTCAAATCGCATGGTTAATCCCAGGCCTGCCAACACAGCTACAGAAGATACTTGTTTTAGAACTGGTGACCTGTTCAAAAAATGGAAACTATAGTGATAGATGTCAAGCTAGATAGAATAAATGCAGTCTTTGGGTAGAAGTGTGGCCAGTGGGTGAGCAGAGTGGTCCATCCACGTGAGCCCAAGATCTTGGTCTGGATCCTGAGCAGTCTATTTCTAGCCCTCCACCACCCTCTCCTCATAGGGCTCTGCAGTATTCGACTGTTTCGAGGCTGGTCTTGGGGCTGAGGTGCGAATCTGGTCCTACACGCAGCCCAGGTACCAAAAAGAACTCAACCTCACACAGCAGCTGCCTGGTAAGTTTCCCCAAAGCCCTGGTACCCTAGTTTGCGGTTCCTCTGGCCACTCCCTATCTTCCTAGTCCCATCACTTTCAGGCAGGGATCTGAGCTGGCATCCTCCTTAGTCAGTTTCTTGTGCTCCCAGCCCTTGGGGTAAGCATGGGTGGTCTTCAGGGGACAGGCAACCCATCTCAGAACTGCCCCGTGGGTTGGACTGCATCTTTTCTTTCCTTGGTCCCCAGCCCCATTGGAGGTTTTTCTGTGATCTCTTCCCAGACTGCAGGGGTCATGAAGTCCGGGACAGCATCCAGAGCTGCTGGGGTAGGGGCTAGGGACAGTGGGCTGGGTGGAGGGAGGAGCAGGGTCTGGACTTCACACAATTGGATGCTTGGGGTTGACTTCAGCTCAGGGATGCTAGGTTCCAAAAGTCACAGACATATTCATTCATTCATCATTCATTCACTCATTCCACGTGAACTGCTGAGTTACTTCATCTGTGCCAGGCATTGGAAATATTTTTGGTTGTGAGACTAACCTTTAATGGCTGAGCCATCTCTCCAGCCTGGCACTGGAAATATAAAGATGAATTATTTCCATATAACAAGTGTTCATCAGTACCAGGATCGTCTAGCGTCACAAAGCACTGTCAAGATTCTGGGGCCTTTCTTCATAGATCAAAGTGGAAGTGTTATTAAACCTGAAATAGGGATCAAGAAAGTAAAGACTTTGATGTAAGTTTGGTTTTGTATTTTCTTTTAAAGAAAATCTATCATGCATATATAGTATATACCAAAAAAAAAGCTGTAAATACAATGATGTTTTTTTGAGACAGGGTCTTACTGTGTAGCTCTTGCTGGCCTGGAACTCACTCTAACAACCAGGCTGGTCTCATACTCACACAGATCCACCTGTCTCTGCCTTCCAAGTGCTAGGACTGAGTGTGTGCCAACCTATCCAGCAAAGTACACTCGTTTTAATGTCTAGTTCAGTAAAGTAGTTGTGTAGTTAGGCTGTTGTTGTTTTGGTTTTGACAGGATCTTGCTATGTTGTCTATGCTGGGCTTGAACTTGCAATCTTTCTGCCTCAGCCTCCCAAGCAGCTGGGGTTGCAGGTGCGCTTTACCACATCTGGCTCAGTGTGTTGTGTCAACATAACTTCTACAGCTAGCACAAGGTGAAGGTGTAAATTATGTGGCAGTTTTTTTTAACCTATTAAATATCCTTTCTCCTTTTCAACTCCATTTTCTTTTTGGCCTTCTTTTTGGAAATCCATATCGATCACTAGACCAGAGCTTTGAAAACAGACACACATGAGACATCTCATCTCATCACTCAGTGGTGATTGCTTTCCTTATTCAACAAAGATTGACTGAATAATTACTCTGTACCAGACATAGTCACAGACTGGAAATAAATTAAAAGGCAAACCTGCTAAAACTTCCTGTCCTTATAGAAATGGGAGTTGGGGGTAGGGAAGGGTTGAAGGAGGATCCAATAAACCCTTGGAAATGTAAAGTATGCAATAAACTAGATGGTGACTAGAGTTATGGAGGAAATTCAAGAGAGGGGGTGGGAAGGTTGGGAGTTGCAGTAGTGAGATGGTCTCACTGTAGTGAAGGATGTGAAAGAGGAAGCCTGCACTTGAGAGACCGAGTTCCATAGGGAGAGAACAGCTTGCGCAAAGGCCCTGGGGCCTTTGCAAGATCAAGTGTGCTCAAGAAATATGAAGGAGCCTCGTGTATTTGCAGCAAAGTATTCAAGAAACAGGTACTATCAGATGAAGTTAGAGAGGTCTCAGAAACCAGACTGGTTAAAGTCTTGCAAGCTGTTGTAAAGACTAGCTTTTACTGGGAATACTTCGTGAGGTCGTAAGTCTCGGGAAAGTGATTTGCATTAAGGAAGTAGCAGGATTCTACTGGCTGCAGAAGAACTGTCCCCAAGATGTAAGCTGGAGCCTCTATGGGCTTGGCTGTGGACTTGTGGCTGGAGACAAAGCCAGGTCTGAGATGGGGAAACAGTCTGTCCTCCAAGGTCCTGCTAGTCTGAGGGTTTGATGAAATCACCAATGGGACAGTTGGTGAGTATGGTTTAGCTGTGCAGAAAAGATAAGGGAATCTGAACCTCCCTTTCTCTCTGCTTTTCCCTTTAGCTCTGCCCTGGCTCAATGTGTCTGCAGATGGTGACAATGTTCTCCTGGTACTGGACGTCTCCGAGGACCAGGACTTTGGCCTCTTACTGTACTGGGATCGGGGCCGGGGTCCTCTCAAATCCTTGTGGTACAAAAACCTGGTGAGGCTTCTCCTCCAGGCCCATGTCCACCCTGTGTTGATGCCCATGCTAAGGATATGTGCAGACTGTCAGAGGGGACACACCCAAAGCAGAGGACCTTGGCAGGGGAAGGGTCTGTCTGCCTGGTTCCCTGGACTTTGAGTCTCCCACTTCCTCTTCCATGTCTTCTCTTAGCTCATTTCCATCTGCTCATCCCACAGACTGGACCGCAGACCATTACTCTAAACCACACAGACCTGGTACCCTGCCTCTGCATTCAGGTAGGAGTAGAATCCAACTGCACGTGGGAGACAGGGGCTAGGGAGGTACAGAGGGGTGGCCTCCAATCTTCTGGGGCCACTGTTCTCATACCCTGAGGTAGAGAACATGGCCCCTTTGGGTGGCTGGCTGTCTCTTCACTCTTGCTGTCCTGTGCCTTCTGCTTGGAATGTGTCCAGAATACTCCTCCTGGTACTTTATCCACAGGACTGTTCCTTATGGCTCATGACCTACTCAGATGTCACCTCTTCCTTGAAGCCTTCTGTTCTTCTAGTTCCCTCTTTGTGCTCCTCTGAAGGGTAGGACACTTGCAATGTACTTAAATGAGCATCAGTCCTTGCCATTTACTGGCTGTATGACCTTGGGCGAGCCGCTTTTCCCTCCCCGCAGCCTGCTTCCTATCTGTAATCTGGATAAACTGTACCATCATTGGGCTGCTGTAAAGAAGGGTGCCACATCTAGGTTTAAATATGTTGACTGCAGCCACTCCTTCTGATTGCATATTAAATTAGTCATCAAGTCCCATTCATGTGACCTCTGGCATTAGTATCCCTCATTATTTCTCCTTCCTCTCTATCATCCTTTCCTTTCGGGCCTCTGTAATTCCTCCTTTAGGCTCTCAGTAACCTCTACCTCCTACCTCCCTTCCTAGTGCCTTTCTGCGTTTCCTCAACTGACCCTTTCCCACTAGACTTTCCCCTAAATTCTCCTTTATGAGAAGTCTGCTGTATCTAGCAGAGCTGCTGACCAAGACTCACCCACCCTGCATTTGCTCAGGCTGCTCCCACCGCTTCTTCCCTGTAATCAGATCCTCCCGGCTCACATCTCCTCTTCCCCAAAGCTTCTCCAGTGGTCTGTCCTTTCTTTGTTCCAAATCCCCCCTGTTCCCCTGGCTTTTCTTGTCCATGTGTCACTTCCTTTAACATTTGGGCTTCTAATTTATTTTTGTATACATAAGATGCTCAGCGAATATTTGAAAGTAGGTGACTAACGTTTACATATTTCATCCTTACTATGAGTCTGTGACTTCCTTGAAGGCAAGCAAAGCAAATCTCATTCAAATACAGTAATTTTGCCAGAGCCCTGGACAGAACCTGGCATACAGTGAGTGCTAATTGTTGGCTGGATAGGTGAATGAACAAATCCCTATTTCCAAACAAAATGGTTAGACGCATGGCGGATGTTCAGGAAATGTTTGCTGTGATTTAACTTTCTGCATCGCCATGTCTAATGCCCACCACTCTCAAACATTTGATGAATATATTCTCACAGCATATGTCTAAGCACATAGAAGGTGCTCTTAAAACCTACCGCAGTATTTGGTACATAGTAGGTATTCACAAAATGGTTGTGAAATGAATCAAAATTAATAATCTAAGGCCCCTTGTGTATACCATACTCATTAAAAGTTGAAGGGTGCATCCTTTTAATCCCAGCGCTGAGGAGGCAGAGGTAGGTGGATCTCTGTGAGTAACAGCCAGCCAGGGCTATATAATGAGACCCTGTTTCCAAAAACACCTCCCCCCCAAAAAAAGTTGAGAGAAGATGCACATTGTAGCGTTTGCTGAGAGACTCCATATGCCCACCTCTAGAGCTTTGTAAGGAATGAGAAACCCGATGAATGGTTGGTAACCTGCCTCAGTGAATGTGTCCTAGTATCTAGCAGAGGGTCTAACACATGCTCATGGATGGTTGACTGGGTTAAGTTGGCCCAAAAGAACCCCTTTATTCCCAGGTGTGGCCCCTGGAGCCAGACTCTGTTAGGACCAATTTCTGCCCCTTCCGGAAAGGTAAGCAAATCTCCCAAGGCAGGGAGCAGTATGGGAAGGTGGATGATTTGTGTGTAGTGACCCTGGTCCTCTGTTGCAGATCCCCGTGCACACCGGAACCTTTGGCACATAGCCAAGTTGCAGCTGCTGTCCCCAGGGATCTGGCAGCTAACTGCACCATGCTCTCTGCTGGCCAAGGTGGTGCTGTGCTGGCAAGCACCAGACCAGGGTCCCTGCCAGCCACTAACGCCACCAATGCTCCCGGAGAATGTCACCGTGAACGTAAGTAAAGTTGAGGGCTGGAGAGAGAAAGTGGGACCCTGGAGTTTCCCTTTATGATCTCACTTTTTCCCTTCTACAGAAGCCGCACGAGTTCCCGGCGGTGAGACACCACCCCAACCTCTGTGTCCAGGTGAGAATGGTGACCAGAAACATTGGGCTGAGGGTCAGACTGGTACAGAATGAGACTATTTCAATCAAAAACAAAACAAGACAGCTTTATTGAATATCCACTATGTACCAGCCACTTTGAGATAGATCTGTCAGTGAACAAAACCAACAAATGTCCCTATCATCACAGAGCCTTTTTCTCATGAAGGTGAAGAGTGTGCTAAACAACATGTCAAAGTGAAATCAGATGCTATGGTAAAAGGTGAAGGAATGGAGATTGTGATTTTCAGTTGGTGGGTGAGAGAACGAATCTCCTCTTCAGGGTGTCAGATGATGAGGGGCTGGATGTTTCAAGTGCCTCCTTAAGATAGAAAGAGCTGTACGTTTGTAAGCTGTTAGCACAGGTGTCCTCACAAGGAGTGGTCTAAGAGAGATGGGTGACTCCTATCCTGCAGCAATGAACTCAGATCTGCCTGACCTCAGGTCCAGAGTGCAGAGCCAGCCTGCCGGGCCTCCTCTTGCCGGCACCCTTCCTTTTTGACTTTCCCGCCCTTGGCTCTTGCTTTTCCCAGCCCTCCTAACTCTGGCTCCTTCTAAGCAGGTGAGAGGCTGGGAGAAGGTTCAGCTCCAAGAGTGCTTATGGGCCGGTGAGTGGGGCTTGAGGGTGGCTGGGACAGGGCCGCTGCAATGGGGTAAACCATGGAGAGGCTGGCCACTGGGAGTGAGGACCAGGGCATGGGAGGAATGCCAGCGGCAACTCCTGAGCGGGTCCTAAGTGGCCTCTCCCTCCTCTCAGACTCCTTGGGGCCCTTCAGGGATGATGTGCTGCTGGTGGAGATGAAGACCGGCCTAAACAGCACATCGGTCTGTGCCTTGGAACCCAGCGGCTGCACACCACTGCCCAGCATCACCTCTACGGTGAGGACCAAGGAACCTTCCTTCCCCCAGCCTTTCCAGCCCCATCTCAACCCTGGCCTCAGACTCTTACTTGCATTCTCACTCACCCCATCCCCCCTTGCAGTACCGTGCCATTGCTCTGCCAGGCCCAGGACTGCTCTCTGGGAAGTCTGTGTGTGCGTGTGTGTGCACAGGAGCATTTCTGTGTGCTATTGTGCAAGCGCGTGTGTGCTTTCTCAGTGGCCTCTCAAGTCTGCCAGCTCCTCTCGACAAACAATTCTGTTATGCTGCAGCACCTTACATGCTGCCCCAGGTGACAGACACCCCCGCCCCTTCCCTTGACTTGGCAGAGAGCTGCTCGCCTTGGAGAGCAGTTGCTGCAAGACTTCCGGTCACAGCAGTGTATGCAGGTGAGTTGGTGACAGAACTTGCCCTAGTGTGTACATGTGTCTGCTCGTTTTATGCATAGCCCGGGCGGGGTAGGTAAAGGGTAGGGGCCTGTCATTCCTGCCCCTCGGATGCTCACTTCTGGCTAGAGCCCAGTTAGATGATACACACCCCCGGTGTTAGGCTCTAGAAACAGCTTTTGAGGAAGAACCTCTCCCTAGGCCCCATTTGGCATAGAGGTCAGCTTGGGCACAGCTGGAGCAAAAGCTGAGGGGCTTGCAGGAGACTGCTCCAGGCTGGGAAGTATGCATAGCCGAGGCTAGGAATTTGAACAGGCTGGCCGGAAATGATTAGCTGTTGAACACCAAGCAGGGGACTGTGGCGTTGTGTCTTACAGCTGTGGAGTGATGATAACCTGGGAGCGCTATGGGCCTGCCCCATGGACAAGTGTGAGTATGAGAGGAATTGCCTGCTCTTCCTGTGTACAGGCAGCTGACTCTGACAGGGACCGCAGTGCTTAGGCAACATATGTGCTGCTTTGCCCAGCTCAAATAGATCATTAGCAGCATTCCTTTATTCATTCAAAAACCACAAGGAGGCAGAAAGATGGCTTGGCTGGTAAAAGCACTTGCCACCAAATCTGACAACCTGAGGTCCCTGGGACCCACATGAACTGACCCCTTTGAGTTGTCCTCTGACTTCCACACAAGCTCTATGGCATGTGTGCCCTTCAAGGAAGGGGGGGATTTGAAAACACAATTTCAGGGATCCGTGCATTGCTAGAAACAGCACCTGTCCCCCCAACAGAAGTCTAGTATGAGCTGTTGCGGATTTGCAAGTGTGAGCTTACAGTAGTGCCAGCTACGGAAGCACTGAGTGAGCATTAGAAAGCGTTCAGTGCAGGGAATGAGCAGAGTGGGAACCTGATCTCGGTGGGATGAAGGGTTCAAGGCAAAGGCCCCAGACACACTGTGAAGTCTGAGCTAGTTGAAAGGAGTCAAAGCTGCATTTTTAAGACTGTTGAGTACAGTTCTGAGAGTTTCCAAGGCTGTCAGTGTGGCTGGGTCTTGGGAAGCCCAGTAGGATTTTATGTTTCAAGCAACACCAACCTCCTCAAGGGCTAGAATAAAACTACTTTAAACAGATCTTGGAGGCTACCCGTAGAGTGAATGAAGACAGAAAGATGGGGGCCTAGTCAGGAGGCTATTGCAGTCATGCAAGACAGGAGGGTTAAGGGCTTGGAACCCAAAGCTTAAGGGGCATTATCAGCTAATAATATCCAAACACTTACAAGGCCTGGCACCGTTAAGTGTTTTACATGCAACCCTATGTATTTGGTGTCATTTTACAGGCACAAGAGGAGACTGGCCACCCAGATACATGGAGCTCTTTCAGTGCACGGGCTCTGACACTGTGACTTCATGGCAGATTACTTCATGTCTATAGGCCTCAGCTTTCCTCCTCCGTAAAGTGGAGTGAAAGATGTAAGGTTTCTGACCTTGCCCATTATTCTTCCCTGTCTATCCCAGACACCCATAAGCGCTGGGTCCTGGTGTGGCTGACCTGCCTACTCTTGGCCGCGGCACTTTTCTTCTTCCTCCTCTTAAAAAAGGACCGCGTGAAAGGTGAGTTCTCCCCTGTCCTGGTCTCCCAGGGACAGCCCCAAAGGGCGACGCTGGGCTCCAGTGGATGGAGGGGAGGCAGGTCCGGGCTCACCCTCACGGGTTCCGCTATCCGAACAGCGGCCCCTCGGGCACGCACGGCCTTGCTCCTCCACTCCGCAGACGGAGCGGGCCACGAGCGACTGGTGGGCGCGCTGGCGTCCGCGTTGAGCCAGATGCCGCTGCGCGTGGTCGTGGACCTGTGGAGCCGCCGCGAGCTGAGCGCGCACGGGGCCCTGGCCTGGTTCCACGGGCAGCGACGGCGGACCCTGCAGGAGGACGGAGTGGTGATCCTGCTCTTCTCGCCCGCGGCCGTGGCGCAGTGCCAGCGGTGGCTCCAGCACCAGGCGGTGGAGGCGGGGCCGCACGACGCCCCCGCCGCCTGGCTCAGTTGCGTGCTGCCCGATTTCCTGCAAGGTCGGGCGGCCGGCCGCTACGTCGGGGTCTACTTCGACGGGCTGCTGCACCCCGACGCCGTGCCCGCCCCTTTCCGCGCCGCGCCGCTCTTCTCCCTGCCCTCGCAGCTGCCGGGCCTCCTGGACGCACTGCAGAGAGGCTGCAGCCCGTGCCCGGGGCGGCCCGCGGACAGGACGGGGCGAGTGGCCCAGGCCCTGCGGTCGGCCCTGGACGGCTGCGGCGAGGAACGGGACCCGGGACCCTGCCCTGCACTCGAATAAAGGCCGACTCGGTACTCGCAGCCCGGTAGCCCTCGCGTGTCTGTCCCGCGGAACCGCTAGCAGAGCCTTGAAGCCCGCGGCCCTTTAATGCCGGGGCAGGTGCAGTCTGGAGCCGCTTCTGGCTGGTTGGGGTGGGATGACGCAATGGCACATGGCCGCCCCTCATTGGCTGGGGGGAGGCTCTGCCCTCCGGACTGCGGCGTTGGACTTTTTGCGGAGGAAGTGGCCTTGAGAAGACTCGGCCCACAACGCCCCAGCTGGGGGCGGGGACCTTTTCTTTTCTTTTTTTTAATTCCTCTTCTACGGCCTAGGCGGGTTTGGATCCTCCCAGGCCTGTGCCAGGCTGTGCCTCCGTCTTCCGAAGAGGCTCTGAACTTGACCCCCTTCTCTTCATATCCGGATCCGGGCTCCTCCCCCAAGACCGCCCATCCGCTTTTCTCTCGGAATATTTTGGGATCTAACCCTCTCTCTCTCTAATTCTGGCCCCTAATAACTCACTGAGACCCCCAAAACAATGGGCTGACGCCTATCCTTTTGCCTGCGATCCCGGCCACCTCCCCACTACGGTAACGGAGAAATAATTTCTCTGCTGGAATTGTAGATTAGGCTCCTTTCCCCTCCCAGCGCCTCTGCCTCCGGTACCCCAATTCATCCTCGTTTGTAATTACGTAGGTCTGGGGTTCTCAGCCCCCAGGCACTTCAGAACCGAGCCCTCGCCTTTCCTCCTTAGAGCCTGGCTTCTCCAGTGAACCCTCCCCCTGCTCTTTATCTGCTCGTCCCCAGCCTGGGAAAAGATGGCCCCACAGCCCCTAAGGGGCCTGGTCCCATCCCTGCTTTGGGGCCTGAGTCTGTTTCTGAGCCTCCCAGGACCTGTCTGGCTCCAGCCCTCACCTCCTCCCCATTCTCTTCCCCGAGCTGAGCCCCATCCATGCCATACCTGCCGGGCACTGGTGGACAGCTTCAACAAGGTGGGTGCAATAATATCCTCGAGGGAGGGGCCCATGAGCAGGGAGCTCTCCGTGCAAATCTGTATGGTCTCTGGTGCCAGTATGGGTTATTTGCTTTAACTGTATGGCCTTTGGGCAAGGTGCTTTGCAGTGCCTCAGTTTCCTGGTTGATAACATAAAATAGTGAAATGTTAGAATGTTAGGCCAGGTGGTGGTAGTGCATGCCTTTAATCCGGGCACTCGGGAGGCAGAGGCAGGTAGATCTCTTGAGTTCGAGGCCAGCCTGAGCTACGCAGAAAAACAAAAACAAAAAAGAATGTGTCAAGCTTTGTATTTAGGTATGCCTAATTTCTTCCTGTCCAGGGCCTGGAGAGAACCATCCGGGACAACTTTGGTGGTGGAAACACTGCCTGGGAGGAAGAGAAGTTGTCCAAATACAAAGACAGGTAAGAAAGTGGGTGGGGGGTTGTATACCCCAACTCTTGGTCTCTGTTGATTGGTTGGGATAGATTATCTGGGGGTACATTTATTCCCCAGATACTGAACATTTGCAGAACTGCTGTAGATAAGGAAACCAAGTCTCATGTCCGTGAAACTTATTTTTAGCAGAGTGGACAAACAGTACATAATACCTTTCAGGTGTCAAACAAGAAATTGGGTAGACAGCAGGTGAGTGGGAGGTGTTCCAGGTGGTCCATCTGAGCAGCCACTTAGGTGAAGTAGCATGGCCGACCTTATTTTTCTCTCAAAAGTGGACGGAGTAGAGTAAGCAAAAGGCCACAGAAGGAGTTTAGATTTTGTCCTGAATGTGAGGCCAGGAGAGGGCATTGGATTTCCTGGAACTGGCAGTTGTGAGCCACTTTATTGATGCTGAGAGGAGAACCCAGGTCCTCAGCAAGGGCAGCCAATGCTCTTCACTGCTGAGCCATTTCTCCAGCCGCTGGTCTTAAGAGCTCACTCACCTGTAAGTACAGGAAGTCAGGGCAGCATGGAGTGGGGAAAGCAGCCAGCGGTGGGGGAGGGGCACTTACTTTGGAGCTCATCAGTTGTCATGATGTACACCCGGTCCTTTGGAAGGGCATCCAGTGGTCTTAACTGCTAAATTATTTTATCATCATCACCATTGTTTTGAGACAGGGTTTCTCTGTGTGGCCCTGGCTGTCCTGGAATTCCCTCTGTAGATCAGGCTGGCCTCAAACTCAAGAGATCAACTTTCTTCTGCCTCCCAAGTGCTGGGACTAAAGGTGTGCTGCCATGCCTAACTGTCCCACCTTATTTTTGAAGCAGGTTCTTTATGTGAACCTAGACCTCGGTAACTTGGTTCTTCTGCTGGACTGGGGTCAAGGATCTGCCTGTCTCTGACCCCTTTCCCCTTCCCCCAGCCCTGGGGTTGCAGATACCATGCCACACCTGGCTTTCACATGGGTGCTGGGAGTCCAGACTTGGGCCTCCTGCTTATTCAGAAAACACTTTACAGAGTGAGTCTCCTCCCCAACCTCCATGTCATATTTTATGTAATAAAAAAACTCTGTTTTTGAGATATCTCACGTAGACTAGGCGGCCTTCCAGCTTGCTGTATGGTTGAGGATGATCTTGAACTCCTGATCTTCCTGCCTCTACTGCCTAAGTGGTGGGATCACAGGTGTGTGCCATCACACCTTTTAATTTTTTTAAATTGTAAAATACACATACAGGAACTTAACAGGATGGGAATGTAGCCAAGTTGTCCGAGTACCTCCCTCACACACACAGTATCCTGGGCTCCTTCCCCAGCACCTAATAAAAGCAAGAACAGTGGTGCACAGTTAATTGTACCACTTGAGCGGTGGAAGCAGAAGGTTAAAGTTTACCTAGCTACATAGCACATTCAAGGCTAGTCTAGGCTCCATGGCCAAAAAAAAAAAAAAAAAAGGAGAGTAGAAAGTCACCGTAGGGACACTTTGTACATCCTCACTGCTGTATAACTACCACTCTACTTCCAGAACTTTCTCGCTTTTGTTTTTGCTTTGACACAGTTTCCTTATAGAGTTCAGGCTGGCCTCTAACTCCAGAGTGCTGGGATTCCAGGTGTATGCCGCCACATGTGGCTTTGAAATATATTCATCACCCAAAAAGAAATCTTACTCTGATTAAGCAGCTCTTCCTCATCTTTCCCTTCCTCAAGCTCCTGACAACTGCTAATATGCTCTAATCAAGCAGAAACATCATGTGGCCTTTTATGTCTGGCTTCTTTCACTGAGTGTAATGTTTCCACAGTTCATCCCTATTATATGATATGTGCAGCACATTACTTCATTCATTTTATGGCTGAAAAAACTTCCCATTGAATGGACACACGGCATTTTCTTTCACTGGTTAATGGACAGTTGAGTTGTTCGTTATGAATACTGTGGCTGTGAGCATTTGTAAGTTTGAACACCTGTTTTCCATTCTTTTGGGTGTGTGCCTGGGAGAGGAATTGCTGAGTCATGATGGCTCCATTTAGATGATTGCGCCATCTTGTATTCCCACTTGCAGTGCAAAAGGGATTCAGGTTTTTCTTGCCAGTGCTTGGTAGATTGTATGTTTGCAGGAGGTCTGGAGGTTCTCTCTGCCTCTCAGGTGCCCATCCTAGCCTCATGATGTACTTGTAATCCTTTCTCCCCAGCGTGGCTATCCCAGGTCAGGATCCACTTGTAGAGGTGTTGCTGTTTCTATTTGAGAGATGAAAACAACAATGACAACAACAACAAAAAACAGAGTGTGCCCAGCATGTTGGTGCACAGTGGGCTGTATACGCAGGAGAGTTCAAGGCCATCCTGGGTGACATAGTGAGACCCGGATTAAAACTGAGGGGCCCGGAGGTGAGAAACAAAAACAGGAAAGGCTTTCTGACTTGCCCAAATAGCGTCTAGCTCATGATGTAGGTCTGTTTGATTGCCGAGCCAGCAGCCCTTCTGTTAGTAATGCTCCTTTGCCCCTTCCTTAGTATTGTCGAGTATGAGGGAAGGTGGAGAGAGGCCTGAGGAGCTGGTGGCTGGGGTGGAGCATGTTCCTACCACCCTTGTTCTGTCTGGTCAGTGAAACCCGCCTGGTGGAGGTACTGGAGGGCGTGTGCAGCAAGTCAGACTTCGAGTGCCACCGCCTGCTGGAGCTGAGTGAGGAGCTGGTGGAAGCCTGGTGGTTTCACAAGTGAGAGGCATGGCGGGGGAGGGGTGTCTTCCCTTGGGTGGGCCTGCTGGTTTCACAGGTGAGATGTGGGGGTGGGATTTCCCAGTGAGTGGGTTACAGACAGGCCGTGGTGATATGGCTTTTACTTGGCCAAGAGACAGTTGCATGCCAGCCTAGTTTGGAGACTTCCAAACCTAGATCTGAGGACTTGCTGTGAGTATCAGGCCCCCTACTCTGGGCCTGTTTACCCCTCTGGGCCTTGGCTAAGTGGTTTCTGGGACACATGCCCAAGCTGGGCTGAATTATAGCTTTAGTAAGAGGCAGGGGTAAGCAGCCACTCTGACAGCATCCCGGCACCCTCCCCCTTTCACCCCATTCTGCCTCAGGCAGCAAGAAGCCCCAGACCTCTTCCAGTGGCTCTGTTCGGACTCCCTGAAGCTCTGCTGCCCCGCTGGCACCTTTGGGCCCTCCTGCCTGCGTGAGTCTTTCATGGTCTTCTTTGGCAGTGGGAAGGGACTGCTGAGGCCAGGCAGGCGGGCCTAGGGCTTTGTGAGTGCAGTGTACTCAACATCCTCAGACCTCTGCTCAGTCTACCAGGCCTGAAATGAACACATCAGTTGATCAGTTGAAAAGTGCAGGGCTAGCCTTAGCCAGGTGCAGTGTGGCTGTCACCAGTATTAAATAACTGTTGTCTCCACCCCTCCTTCCTACATCTGAATGTTTGGTCAGGCTGTACGTGAGGCAGGGCACGCACCTGCAGTGAAGCCCCCACTGTCACTGTCTGCCCACCTCCACAGTCCCAAGGCAAGAGCAGAACTTGGTAAAGCCCTGTCCTAATTAACTTACTTATTTATTAATTTACTGTTATTTCTTTATTTTTGAGGTGACAGGGTTTGATCTGTGAGCCCAGGCTTTGAACTTTTAATAATTCTGACTTAGCCTTCTGGGTGTTGAAATTTCAGGCAGGCTACCATGCCAGGCTTCTAGCTCTCTTTAGGACTATTTCTCAGCTGGGCATAGTGGCACACACCTTTAATCCCAGCACTCAGGGAGAAGAGGCAGAGGCGGGAGGATCTCTGTGCGTTGGAGGCCAGACTGGTCTACAAAACGAGTCCAGAATAGCCAAGTATACACAGAGATACCCTGTCTTGAAAAACCAAAATAAAATAAATAAAGCGAGCTATTTCTCTCGTAAACAAGGTATGGGTTAGTTGCTGGAACGATCAATTCAGTCTTTAGAAAATATTTATCAAATGTGGTGGTACATGGCTGTAATGCTAGTACTTAAGAGGCTGAGACAGGGATGTGTGCAAAGTTTATTCACGAAAATTCTCTGGACTTCCTGAAGATTCCACTCAAACATAAACACAAACATTACGGGTGTTTTTCTGTGGTGTGTGTGCGCATGTGTGTGTGCATGCATGTATGTCTGTGAAGAATAATTGAGTTTGCGGCCAGCCTGGTCTATCTAGTGAGTTCCAGACCAGCTAGAGCTACCAAGTGAGACCCTCTCTCAAAAAAAAAGAAAAAAAAGGAATAAGTAGGTAAATAAGGATTAAAATAAATGAAGTTACCCAGTTGTTTTACAATAGGCTATTTCATATAGCTTATGGCAGAATATGTGAATATTAAAATTAATTCTCCTTTTCAAAAATATTTAGGACCATGTAGAAAATAGTCTCTTGGATGACCAAGTTTTGTATAAGCTCTCACCCACCTGATGTCTGCCCACAGCATGTCCTGGGGGCACAGAGAAGCCCTGCGGTGGCTACGGGCAGTGTGAAGGGGAAGGGACTCGAGGGGGCAGCGGGCACTGTGACTGTCAAGCCGGCTATGGGGGCGAGGCCTGTGGCCAGTGTGGCCTTGGCTACTTTGAGGCCGAACGCAACAGCAGCCACCTGGTATGTTCGGGTAGGTAGCCAAAAGGTGTGGTGTGGGGCAGAGATAGCCGGGGTACCTGTCTGCCCATCTTTATACTGTCTGCTTTTTACCCAGCATGTTTTGGTCCCTGTGCCCGCTGCACAGGACCTGAGGAATCCCATTGTCTGCAGTGCAAGAAAGGCTGGGCCCTGCACCATCTCCAGTGTGTGGGTAAGTTCAGTGAACATGGTGGGGCCCGCGCTTTATTCCCTATATACACTGTGCCTGCCACCACCCACACAATCCCATTCACGTGGAACCGTCAGCCTGGCTGGAAAGGCAGCATGCCAGATGTGCACAGTACAGAATGACCTGCATGCAGAAGGCACATGTCCTGATCACGAACAGCTTCTTGGAATTCTGAGGTGCTGCTGTGGCCAAGATTTTTTTTGTTTTTATTTTTATGAGACAGAGTTCCTCAGCGTAGCCCTGGGTATCCTAGAACTTGCTCTGTTAACCAGGCTGGCCTCAAACTCACAGATCTATCTGCTTCTACCTCCTGAGCACTGGAATTAAAGGCGTGGGCCACCATTCCTAGCAAACCAAATCTAATAACAACAACAACAAAAATATGTGGGATTTAAAAATCTAGCAGTGAGATGGATGACTCAGCAATTAAAAGGTACTTCCGGCCAAGGCTGAAGCCTGAAGTTCAGTCCCTGAGACTCACATGCTGAAAGGGGAAAGCCAGCTCCACAAGTTGACCTCTGATTTCCACATGTGTGCTGTGGCGTGAGTGCACCCACCACATACACATATATGCATGCAAATGATATATATAAAGAATGACAGGAATTTAAAGCCAGAGCCAGGCATGGTGGCTCACACCCTTACTCCCAGCACTCGGGAGGCAGAGGCAGGAGGATCTTGGTGAGTTCCAGGCTAGCCTGATCTTCAAAGCAAGTTCCAGGACAGCCAGGGCTGTTAACACAGAGAAACCCTGTCTCAAAACACCCCTCCTCCCCACAAAAAATTTAAAGCCAAATATGGTAATGCCTGCCTAGGATTTAGTACTGAGGTGGCGGAGACAGGAGGAATTGGAGTTCAGCGTCATCCTTCGGCTGCATGAGACCCTGTCTCATAAATTTTTTTAGAAATGTTTTTTTGAATACGCACACACTCACTTTTTCTCCCTCATATAACAGTCCTGATGTGAGTGGGCCAGGCTGGCAGTGAAGCTCTGTTCTGTCAGTCCCTCAGGGACCCAGGTCCCCTCTGCCTGTGGTCATCCCCTTGGGTATAAAGTATACGGATGATGCTGAGACATAGCCACCTCCTGCTTCCTGTCTCAGCACTTGGGGAGCGAGAAGAGGCTGAGTAAAGGTGGAACATGTCACTGGCATCTCCACCCCGTTGGAGGGCTGCGGGGCAGACAGGCCTGAGCGGCTGGCTGGGTAGTACTTGTCCAGCTGCACCGTCACTCCATGGCTGGAGGTTAGCTTGCCGTCTCTACCATGCTCGTGGTCATAGGCAAGTCCACGCCTGATAGTCCTGCCAAGTGACCCTCCCGACCTCTGTCCTTTCTCCACAGACATCGATGAGTGTGGTACAGAGCAGGCCACCTGTGGAGCTGACCAGTTCTGTGTGAACACAGAAGGGTCCTATGAGTGCCGAGGTCAGTGTCCGATGCTGAAGGTAGAGGCTGGGATGGACGAGAGGAACAGGAGATACTGCGTCGTGCCTGTCCCTCCAAACCTCTGCCTCCTCAGGCTCCAGAGCCCTCAGCCCGAGATCAGGGGGACCCCTCAGCTCTGTCCTCTCTTCTTCAGATTGTGCAAAGGCTTGCCTGGGCTGTATGGGAGCGGGGCCAGGCCGATGCAAAAAATGCAGCCGTGGCTACCAGCAGGTGGGCTCCAAGTGCCTAGGTGAGTCTTCTGCCAGTGGGGGCTGGAGTGTGGGAGAGGCAAGGGAAGGAAGGGTGCCACATGGAGTCAGGGTAGGAGTGCAGTGCAGTGCAGTCAGCACTCTGACCCCCATCCCCTGTTCTCCCAGATGTGGATGAGTGTGAGACAGTGGTGTGTCCAGGAGAGAATGAGCAGTGTGAGAACATGGAGGGTAGCTACCGCTGTGTCTGTGCTGAGGGCTACAGACAGGAGGAGGGCGTCTGCGTGAAGGAGCAGATCCCAGGTAAGCAGGGAGGGCGGGAGGGTGGGCTGGTCCTGAGGGAGAGCAGCTTCTCCCCCAGGTCCCACTCCACTGCCATCATCTAGCCCCCAAAGAGGCTGCACTGAGACCTGGTCCCTGTGCCTGTTCTCAAGGTTGGCTTTCGGTGCCATCACCCCCCCACACACACACACACAGAAAGAAAATCTGATTTGGCACCAAAACTCCACCTCTCTTTCCTCACATCCAGTGGGACCAATCCTCTGTGAAGCCTTGGGCAGCCCCTTCACCCCCCAGCTTCCTTCAGGCTTAGGGGGCAGGGTCTCAGCTGCTCCCACAGAGGCGTTCTCGGTAGGGAATGATGCTATGTGCCTGGGCAGCCAGCTAGGCTTGGCAGCAGTGATGAGGCGTGTGGGAGTTGTGAGCAGCTCTGGGAACTGCCAGGAATGAGGCAGTGACAGGACATGTCACACCTCTGCAGAGTCGGCCGGCTTCTTCGCAGAGATGACGGAGGATGAGCTGGTGGTCCTGCAGCAGATGTTCTTCGGTGTCATCATCTGCGCACTGGCCACGCTGGCTGCTAAGGGTGACTTGGTGTTCACTGCCATCTTCATTGGAGCTGTGGCAGCCATGACTGGATACTGGTTGTCGGAGCGAAGTGACCGTGTGCTAGAGGGCTTCATCAAGGGTAGATAATCCCTGCCACCACTTTCGGGATTTCCTCCCACCCAGGTTGCCCCCACAGGTCATTTCTCTCTCCTGCTGGATGCCTAGGGCAGCAGTCTCTCTGAGACTGGGGTAAACACCCTTTACCTGCCTTACTGAGCAGCCCAGGGCCCCAGTGGCCCTGGGTGAAAGAGAAGGCCTGAAGCTGATGCCAAGAGCTCCTTGCCTAGGGGGCTGGCAGGAGTTAGTACGTGAATTTCAGAGGATACTTTCTCTCTGAGGAGGCCGCAGGGGAGCCGCGGCCCGGCCCAGGATGAGAGGCGTTCCCTCAGGGGTGGGGCCGCCATTAGCCCCCTGCCAGGTGCATGCTGCCAGCTCCTGTTCTGTATTCCTCCCACGCCCCAGCCACTGACTTATTTATTCATCTCAGGAAATAAAGGAAGGTCTTGGAAACTGGAAAAGCTTCAGTCTTAACCCACCGCTGCCACTCCAGTGAAGCTCTCCGCAGCCCTGGGAAATTGAGGGCTGCCATGGTAGAGGAGTGGTGGGAAGGGGCTGCAGAGAGGGGTTGGTTGACAGGAGCACTTGGTGCTGTGGCAGGGGATCCAGGTTCAATTCCCAGCACCCATGTGGTGCTTCACATCCATCCTCCAGTTCCAAGGGACCTGGACTTAGTTCTTCTGACCGTCTGTGTAACAGGCACACACCTTATGCACATATGCATGCCAGCAAAACATCCATACACATAAAATAAATCTACCAAAAAAGGTTTTAGATGAAAAAACAAGACAAAAAGCCAGAAGTGGAGGGAGGAAGGAGAAGACAGAGGAACCAGCTTAGGAATTGGTCTTTCTGGGTTGGATGCCAGCTTTTGTTGCAGGGCCCAAATAACGTTCACCTACAAACTTCCCTCTCATTTCTGAAGTGGGCAGTGCTTTCCGATTAGGTCTAATGTGGGGACTGCACAGCAGACAGGTTTTTGATGAGATAGTGGCTGTTCCTACCAAAGCTAAAGGCAACATCTCTCTGGAAGGGTCTTGACTCCTGTGGGGAAGGGCCTCCTGACCAGAGGGAGGCATGAGCCTAATCAGAAGGGTTTATTTCTTTGGCACAAAGAGGACAGTCAATCCAGACAAGTGAGGTGCATCTCTTCACACCGGAGAGTCAGGGGTACTTGTTCCCTGTTCCCCATGATCAAATCCATGCACGTCCACCCTGTATTCCGTGTAACTCACGGCCTCTGTGCAAAATACCTGCTGAAAAAAAGATATTAAAAAAAAATCAGAACAAGTCAGGTGAATTGAAGCCCAGTTTGTACCCGGGAGCTGCAGTCAGGTGGAGGCCCCAGAAGGCCAATTTTTCAAATGCTCAACAGTCTTTGCTGGGCCACTTCATGTGGACGTTGAGGAGAGGGTTTTGGTCCGGGAGAGGAGCCTCCCCGTAGCTGCTCAGAGCTCTATAGTGTCACTGGAGGCGCTACGAGACTCGCTGGGCTTGCAGCGTGGTTGGCCGTCACCCTGAGGCTCTCCAGCCCGGGCCGGGGCAGGGGCTGGGGTAGGTGGTGGCAGCAGCTGCACGGTGCTGGGCAGTTCATCTAGGGGCAGGCTGTCCACAGACGACAGCCCGTGACGCCACGGGTTCCAGCTGATCTTGAGCGAGCCCTTGGAGAAGCTGTCCAAGGAGCTGCCGGAAGTCCCCGCAGCCGCGGCGCCGACGGCTGCGTCCACCACGTGTTGCGGGAGCGATGCGCGCAAGCACACCTCGCTGAGCGAGCGGCAGCGGCCTCGGAGCAGCGAGGCGCCCGCGCCGTCGAGCTCAGCGTCGGGCTGGCTGCCTCGGCGAGGCCGCAGGGCGCCCTCTGGCGGCGAGGAGGCCAGGCCGCGGAGGCCGCAGCGTTGGAACACGCTGTCTCGGACCAGGTGCTCCCGGAAGAGCGCGGCGTCGATGCTGCGGCTCAGATTGATGGGCGACGGCGGCCGCAGATCCAGCTCGCTCAGCGACGGTGCAGGCCCCACACTGCCGCGAGACATCCCCGGGCCTCCCGAACGACCGCGACCCAGCGATGCAGCCGAACCCCAGGGTCCGGAACCAGGCGTGACAGGAAGCCCACCTTCTGCAGCGTTGCGAATGAGACTTTTGCTGATGTCCAAGCCGCCTGTGGCCAGGCCACTGGGCCCCGCATAGCAGTTATTCGGTCTCTCGGGAACTTCGCTCTTGCCTGTGGGCGCGGGGCACGCCAGGCGCAGCAGCTTGGCCCAGCAAGCATGCTCCGTGGGCGGCCTGGGACAAGTAGCGGCCAGGGCCGCCAGCGCCAGGGCTAGTGCCCAGGTCAACTCCAGCAGGCGCAGCCAGAAGTGCACGCCCCACCAAGCCCAGGAAAAGCGACCTTCCCGGCCAGGCCCTGGGTACAGCCAGAGCGAGGCCGCCAACTGCAGACCACTGGCCAACAGCCCCAGTGAGCCCGCCACAGCCAGCAGCCGGGGGCCTGGACTGGCATCCCAGCCCCGGGGACCCTCTAGCAGGCGGCGACGGCACAGGCAGAGTGTGCCCAGAGCCACTGACGCACCCCAGGCACAAGATAAGCCTTGTGTCAGAAGGTTGAGCACAGGCCTGGTGGAGAACAGGTCAGTGGCCAGCAAACCCGCGCCGTGCACTGGTGCCACGACTCCCAGCAGGAGCGGCTTCTGCAGAGGCTGTGGCAGACCAGCACCCAGACCCAGCAGGGTCAGGGCTGCCAGTGCAGTGAGTAGCAAGGGAAAGGGCAAGTTGTATAGCACCAGGCCGGCACGGACTCCCAGCCGTGCCTGAGAGCCGTAAGGATCCGTGAGCATGTAGGCAGATCTCAGCCCTGAAGCAACCAACACCAGCGCGGCAGCCACAAGTGCCAATCGGGGCCCCGCTAGGGCGGCTGCCAGTGTGACCAATGCCAATAATGCTGGAAGCAGGAAAAGCACCCCCACCCCATAGACATGAAGCTCCCAGGAAAAACTGAGCACCCGCCGCAGCGGTCCCCAACGCAGAGGAGGTGCGGTAGCATTGGCTGGGGGGCTAGAAGCTGGGGCTGGAGCCATGGAGCTGGCAGAGGGCTCTGGAGGGAGTGGTTGGCCCAGAGCTCTCTGTGTGGTGACTCTAATGAGGCCACGCCGAGATGTCGAGGGGGCTTGGACAGGGGGTGCTGGAGGGTGGCTTTGTGGGCGACCCGGCCATTCCTCGGCATCATCTGCAATAATAACAATATTAAAAGCATTCTTTGGGAAGTGCTGTTGACAGTGGGGTGTGAAGGCGCATGCTTGTGATAGGAGGCAGGGGCGGGAGGGTCAGAACTTTAAAGCCATCTTTAGTTACAAAGTGAGTTCAACGGCAGTCTAGGCCACTTGAGACCCCCCCATCTCAAACAAACAAACAAGAAACAATACAACAGAACCCCAAACAAACACAAAGTGCTTTTGATTTTTTTTCCATATTCAAAAGTGTAGTTGGTAAATTAATTTTCCAAGCACATCTGTCACATGGAGATAATGACACCTGTCACAGTATCTGGGTCATGGAAAGGGCACAGCTTGGTTCCCACTAGCCAGCAAAGACAAAGACAAGACAGGTGTAAACTTCCTTTTTTTTTTTTTTTGGTGGTGCTGGGAATTGAACCCAGGATCATATGCCAGACAATAACTCTGCCACTAAGTTGCACCTCCAGCCCTCTGTACTTTTTTTTTTTTTTTAAACAGGGTCTCACTGAGCTACTCACACCAGCCTTGAACTCAGTTCAGGCAGGTCTCAAATTTGAGATTTTCTTGTCTCAGCACCCAGACAGAATGACTGCACAAGATATATCTGTGTTGCACAGAAGAACATTCTAGTTCAAAAGAGCCAGTCTCTTGTCCTGGGGTCCCCAGTGGGCACTGGTTTATTTTTATCAGCTATTCAGAGGAGGTGCCTTTCGCTAGTCAGCCCTGGCCCCTCTGCCCATCACTAAGCACAGGCTCTTGGTCCTTCTGCCCTCCCCGCCCCTAGCCATGGCCTCACCTGGCTGCTGGGCCCTCACAAGGCTCTCTGTTCCATTTGCAGCTTGAGCGGAGTCTGGGAGATCAGGGATGAAGGACTTGGGGGTTCCTGGAGCCTCCATTGCTCCTCTCACTCGCT
The DNA here is from genome assembly GCA_028658305.1 of Pachyuromys duprasi. Classification (NCBI taxonomy): domain Eukaryota; kingdom Metazoa; phylum Chordata; class Mammalia; order Rodentia; family Muridae; genus Pachyuromys; species Pachyuromys duprasi. Next base: position 28,938,377 of record CM053761.1, on the reverse strand, counting down.
GAGGGGAGATGGGGTCTGCTCCGTTCATTGAGGCTATTGCTGAAATGGCAAGAATAGTCACCACCTGGCCTGACCCTCCAGTACTCCCCCAAATCCAGTCCCTCAGGAGAGTGGCACCATAACTCAAATTTGTCACAAGGGGGGAAATGACACGCAGAGGTACATCTAGCTGACGTGGACCATTGGTCCTCACAACCCCCCTCACCCCTCGTGGTGATGCCTACCTGGCCTTAGTTGCCCATCAGAAGTATCCAAGGCTGAAGGTGGCGTGGGCTGGGGTGCTGGGGAATCTTGTCCACCAAGGAGGTCAGTCTGTTCGGGCTGGGGTCCCAGGGAGCTGACTTCCCAGGTATCCCCAGCTCCAGCTTTTTGTGGGGGTTCAGCTGGCAGCTCCTCAGGAAGAGGAAGGCTTCTGGCCAGTGCCAGGTCTAGCTGGGCTCCAGGCTCCTGAGTGGATGCCACCTTAACTGGGGCTGATGAGCCAATCTCAGGGGCTCCTGGATCCTGCAGGGTGAGTAGGGGCCCCTGGACAGCCTCCTGGAAGCCCTCTTCATGTCCACCCTGCTTCCCCAGCACTAACGTCCTCACAGCACCTGTCTCAGGTGCCAGAGTGTGAGGAGAGCCCTGGTAGTCCCAGGGGGAAGCCTGTATGATGTGGGTCTTGGCCATTAGACCCTCATCCCTAGCTGGCTGCTGTCCTGGGCCTCTGGACTTCTGTGGGGCAGTGGCAAGAGTGGCTACCCTGAGTTGAGGGCCGGGAGTTGTAGGGACTAAAGGGAGATGGGGTGCTCCCAATGGGTGGGGGTGTGGTGCTTCTGGCTCTGGGAGCTCCTGTGAACCAGGAGGTCCTGTCCAGCCTTGGGAGGTGAGCGCTCGGGCCAGCTGGAGGTCATCAGCTATTAGGAGCCTTTCACCCTGGACCTCAGGGGCTGCTTTGGGCCCAAGCAGGGCTGGTCCTAGGGGAGAGCCTGCAGGCCTCTCAGGGCCTTCAGCAGAGACGTGGGGGATACCGCTGTGCCAGGAACTCTTATTTCTCGGTTTCTCCCAGAAGAGGTCAAAGGTCTGTGGCTCTGATGGGATCATGTGGGATTCTGAGTTCTCAAATGGCCTGGGAAGGCCTCTGCCCAAGGCAGGGCCAGCCCCCAGGCATGGCAGCAGCAACAACAGAAGACAAGATACACAGCCCTGTGGGCTGGGGGCCATGGTCTAATTCAATGCCTGAGCGTAGAGCCCTTGACTTCTAGACTTCACTGGATAAGTCTACAAACGCAGAGAGAAAAGATTTATTAGAGAGAGATGCTGTCTGAGGGTTAAGGGTTCCCATGATTTTCCTCAAAGGCTGGTGGGAAATAAGAGAAGCGCTGAACAGCAGCATCGCTGTTTTAACGTTTTTAAAAACTGGGTCTCTGCTCATGCCACTTGCTTTGCTTTCAAAACTTTCTGACTCCTCTTTGCTCTTGGGAGAGAATACAAGTTCTATTCCTGGCCTTCCAAGGCTGTGGCCACGCCAGGTGACCCAGCCACTGCCCAACAGTGGACCACCCTAACAACCAGCTCTGTGGTTCTGCTCCCTCGGCACGGGAGGCCTCTCACCTGGTGAAATCGAAGTTTTTCTGTTTTTCAAGACAGAGTTTCTCTGTGTAGCCTTGGCTGTCCCGAACTCACTTTTTAGACCAGGCTGGCCTTGAGCTCAATGATCTACCTGTCTCTGCCTCCCTGAGTGCTAGGATTACAGGCATGTGCTAAGATCTTATAATAAATAATTTATTTAATTTTATTTTATGTACATTGATGTGAGGGTGTCAGATCCCCTGGAACTGGAGGTGCAGACAGTTGCCAGCTGCCATGTAAGAGTTGGGAACTGAGACTGAGTCCTCTGGAAGGGTAGCCCGTGCACTTAGCCACTAAGCCATCTCTCCAGCCCCAAGATTTTACTTTTTGAGACAGGATCTATGTAGCTCTGGCTGAGCTGGAACTCACTATGTAGACCAGGCTGACCTTGAACTAACGAAGATTTACTTGCCTCTGCCTGCCGAGTGCTGGAATTAAAGGTGTGTACCACCAGGCCCAGCCTCTTAAGTACTTTTAAAACTCCTATATGTATGTATGTGTATACTATGGGTGTGTATGTATAAACGTGTGTGTGTGTGTATACACACACATATAGGATGAGGATAGTTGTATATGTTAAGTGCAGTGCCTGTGAAAGCCAGAAGAGTGTGCTGGATTGCCCAGCACTGAGTTAGCGACATCTGTGAGCCACCTAACCTCAGTGCTGGGTACTCTACAAGACTCTACTTGCTCTGACTGGCTAAGCCATCTCTGCAGTCCCTGAAATTGGATTTTAAGTTTTTAAAATTACACTTATGTGTTTAATTAAGGGGCTACCTGCCACAGCAAGTGTGTGGAACACAGGACAACTTGTGGGAGTGAGTTCTCTCCTTCCACATGGGTCCCAGGGATCAAACTCAGGCCCATCAGGCTTGGCGACAAGCCTCTTTACCTGCTAAGCCTTTTTGCCTACCCTCAAATCAGATTTATCAAGGCCCAGCTCTCATAAAAGAGAAAGAGGAACATGCCCCTGCAGTTGAGGAGGGACCTGAGTTGCAATCCTGGCATCGTCTTCTGGATGAGTTACTTTGCTTCTCAGCATCGTGGCCTTCTCTCTTACAAGAGCATCTACCCCAAAGGGATTCGTATGAAGCATAAATAATGAGACAGATGAGGGACAGACCCAAAGTAGGGACTTATAGTATGGTCCTATCTCCTTAACCTTGTCTGGAAAGCTTTCTTCCCCCAAACTCCCTTCACTAATTCAACGAATAAACTGAACACACCGTGGGGATAAAGCAGAGAACAAATTTGAAGAGATTACCTCCTCCCCAATGTGGAGAGATCATTCTAGATAAGATAGACAACAAAGGGTGCTAGAGAGATGGCTTAGTGGTTAAGAGCACTGGCTGCTGTTCCAGAGGACCGGGGTTCAATTCCCAGCACCCACATGGCAGCTCAAACTGTCTATAACTCCAGTTCCAAGCGATCTGACACCCTCTCACAGGCAGTCAAACCATCAATGTACATAAAATAAAAATAAATAAAGTTATTTTTAAAAATGACGGACAACAAATGATTTTAAAGTTAAGGGCCAGTGAGATGGCTCAATGGATAAAGGTGCTTGCTGCCAAGCCTGATGATCTGAGTTCAATCCTTGATCAGGGCTCAAATGGTGGAAAGAGGAAACTGATCCCTTTGGGTTGTTTCCTGATCTGATCTCCACTGTGCATGTATGCATGCACACACACAAGAGCATGTACACACACACACATACACAGTACATATCATTTTAAAAAATTGTGTAAAGTTTAGATCCTGACTGGGAGATCTCTGTGAGTTCCAAGTCAGCCTGGTCTACATAGAAAGTTGCAGGCCAGCCAGAACTATGTAGTGAGACTCTGAAATTATAAAGATTAGCTATGAAGAAAAGAAGATGGGTTTCGATGATCGAGGAGGAGAGCCTACACAGGGGGTACCAGGAGAGCCTCTCTGAGGTGACACTGAGGTTAAGACTGAATGGTAAGAGAGAGCCAAGCATTTAAAGATCTAAGAGAAAAGCATTTGGCAGAGGGAACAACATATGCAAAGGCCGAAGAGCAGAAATGAAATATCCCATATGTTCAGGACATATCCCACACGGTGGTTGGTGGTCAGTAGGCAGGGGCTGGACTGCAAGGGCCCATGTGGCTCATCACACAGACTGGGAGGCTTGCAAATGATGAGGCCTGAGTAGCAGGTTTTGTTTGTTTGTTTTTGTTTTTTAAGGGAAAGAGTTCAGCACTCATGGCCAGGGAAGATTGGAAGGTAGCTTGTATCACCTAAACACTCCTCACCAGGGATGCCTTCCGTTCCTGGTTCTCCCTACCCTGAGAGCAATGCCTTCTCCTGTCTGCCACTGGTCTGGGGGTCATGTCTCTTTCATTTCACACCTTCAGCCCCTGTACATTCCTAGCCCAGGTGGATATTCCTATGAGGTCCCTATTCCTAAGTCCATCTTAAATAGGCCAGGGAGGTAGGAGGGACCAGCAGTGGCAGCCAGCTAAGGACCCCCTGTGTTAGGGGTATATCTTGGATACAGCCACACTTGGAGAAGTCAGCAGTAACTACAGGCACCCTTCCTAGGAGCACCCCAGGCTCATCAGAGGTTGTGGGTAGTTTCAGGGGATCCAGCTGCAGCTTTAATTCAGACTGCCTGTAAGCCTTGGCAAGGCCTTTCTCAAACATCTACGAAGCCCCAGGTTCTGCTCATAGCTAGGCTGGGGACCGGGGACCCATAAAGTCCTCAGTTCTAAGGCTGGGACTGAGGTGTGCTTAAAAAAAAAAAAAGAAAGAAAAAGGACTTGCGTCCCCCGAGATGGATATAGGTTGATAATAATGCTCTGTGTTGAGCTGTTTGTACAGCTAGGTTCCTGTTCTCAACTTTCTCCTACAAGCAGATGCAAGTAACCAATGCATAAGAAAGGAAAAGGGGCAACCAAGAGTCAGAGTGGTAGAGCAACTTGCCCAAGGTCGCACAGCAAGCTGAGCACACGTACTAGAGATACGGCTCATCTTGCACAGATCTGTAAGCTTTGCAGAGGAGGACATGGCTGAGCTGGGCCTTCTGTGAATATCTGCCAACTACCTACCACCCCCGATGCAAGAGATGTGGGCACCTGCAGTCCAGGCAGGAGCTCGCGGAGCATTGGGGTCCCGTGCTGGACGGGTCTGAGGGGAGGTGAGATCAATTAGTCGCAGAGACTAATTGTGAGAAAGGAGGGGGGAGGGGTAGCAGGGTGAGGGCCTCAGCAGGACAGCCTGCAGAAGCTGGTCCATATCGGGTTACCTCTCTTCCTCCTCCTCCAGGTCCTCTCTCCCTGGCTCCACGCCTTCCCGCAGTGTCCCGGGTGGGGGTAAGCACTGTGCAAGCCTGGCCGCCCATGCCCGCGAAGGGAGCTGTAGGCCTTGCTCCTTGCCTTCTTGGGTCCCGCCATCGCCCCCTCCCTCCGCCAGCTCCTCACCTGCGCGCTGCATCCGCAGCCCTGCGTTCACCTTGCGCGCGTCCCTGCAGCCTCTCTGGGCGCCGCATCCTCGGAGATGCTCAGGCTCGGCCAGCAGAACCCGGCGCTGCCGATCTCATCGCTGAGCCCGCCCACAGGAGTGCGGGATACTTAACCCTTTCTCTTGGGGATGGACTCTGCCCGCTGCTCCTCACCGCCCCTCATACACAGCAGAGCCAACATGGTGGGAAACCCTGCAGCTGCTAGAGCCAGTTTTTCTGTTTGTTTTTTGTTTTGTTTTGTTTTTCTGCATACATCTAGAAACAGGGAGCTCATTTCCTCTGGATTCATACAAGCGTAGGTAGATTACTGCCTGGAAGATTTTCCAGGCCTTCCCAGAGCATATACTTTAATGAGCCCGCACTTTATTAATTGCTCTTGTAACTTGCCTTTCTTCTCATCATTTGTTTTTGGTTTTTGAGACAGGGTTTCTCTGTGTTACAGGGCCCTAACTATCCACGACTTGATGTGTAGACCAGGCTGGCATCTGCCTGCCTCTGCCTCCCAAGTGCTGGGATTAAAGGCACGTGTCACCACCTGGCATCCACTCATAATTTAATAGTATATAATGACACGTTATCCAAGTAATTGTCCATGGATTTGTTTTGGTGTTTATATGTGTGTGGGCTCCTACATACCATATCACATCTGTAAAGTCAGTTTTCTCCATCTGCCATATGGATCCTGGGGATCAAACTCAGGTTTTCAGGAACGGGGGGGTGGGGGGGGCAAGCTTTTTTACTGCTGAGCCAGCTTGCTGGTCCTAGATCTACTTCATTTTTGTCTTTGCTGTGGTGATTTTTCAGCATATGGTCAACAGATCATGTAAATTCCTTCTTGGCTTTGTGGTTGGATACTCTACTGTTTTAGTCACTGTTCTATTGCCGTGAAAAGACACCATGACAAGTATTAGGAAAGAAAGTGTTTAATTGGGTGCTGGCTTCAGAGGTTTAGTCCGTTGTCCTCACAGTGGGGAGCATGGGAGCACACAGGCAGGCACTTGAACACAGCTGAGAGCTACATCCTGATCAGTAAGCAGAGAAGAGAGAGAGCTCCTGTATGAGCAGGAGTGGTGGTGTGCATTTGTAATCTCAGCATGTAGAAAAAGGAAGCAGGAAGACAGTCAGTTTAAGGTAGTTTGGGCTACAGAGAAAGTTCAAGGCCAGCCTGGGATAGAGAGAGACCCTTTCTCAAGTTTTTTTTAAGGACAGTTGTGGCAGTGATCACATTTAAACCCAGCACTTGGGAGGCAGAGGCAGATGGATGTCCATCTGTCTATCTATCTATCATCTACCGTCTAGCTATCATCTACCTATCTATCTATCATCTATCAATCATGTAAAGATGTTTTTTATTTTTATTTTTTTTTAAGATTTATTTATTATTTATATGGCATTCTGCCTGCACACCAGATCTCACTATAGATGGTTATAAGCCACCATGTGGTTTCTGGGAATTGAACTCAGGACCTTTGAAAGAACAGCAAGTGTTCTTAACCTCTGAGCCATCTCTCCAGCCCGTAAAGATGAATTTTAAAAGAATGGACTCACACTCTGTATTGTGTAGTACTGTTTGTCCTTCAGTAGCTGTGCAGGTTTCGTCAACACAATCCCTGTGCATTTTATCCTCCTCTTCCCACTAGTTGCCCAGCATTGCATGGTCTGGGCACACTGGTATTTATTCAGTCATTTTCTGTATTCCCCTGCTGACTGGTGGGTAATGAGATGGTTTAACAGCTATTTTTCCTTCTGGAAACAGTACTGGAATGATATTCCAACCCCTGGAAGACCTAGCTTGGGTCGCCATCCATATATCCATCCTGTGGATACTGAGTAGCAATGGGTATGACCCTTTATTTAATTTTGCTTTTCTCTTTACCAATATTCCACACACTATGTACTTTTTTTTTTGCAATCATAAAAACAATGGATGCCACTTTTAAAAAGAAAAAGAAAGCCAGCCAGATGGCTCAGCACACAGAGTGCTTGCCCACCAAGCCTGATGACCTTAGTTTGATCCTGGGGGCCCACGTGGTAGAAGAGCCGAACTAGTTCCCAGAAGCGGTGAAGTTGTTCTTTGGCTGCCACATGAGTGCTGTGGTATAAACGCAAGAGCTAGGGAGACGTGGGTAGGTAGATGTCTATGAGTTCAAGGCCAGCCTGGACTATGCATCTACGGGTCAGGTCAGCTACAGTTACATAAACCTCATTTCAAAATACCAAACAACAAAACAACAATGAAAGCCTTGGTTTGGGCTGGGGGGATGGGGGTGTGGGCTTCAAGCTCAGCAACTTCTCCAATCTCATTGCCTGGGGGATCCTTACTGAATGACAAAATAAAAACAAAACCAACAACATCAAAACAAACAACAGGAAATAGTTCTTTCATGTGGTCTCTTTCTTATGCTCTCCAACCTCTGTTTATCACAGAAAAGTTTAGCACCTGTCATGTCTGCTGCTTTTAAAAACACCCAGTGCTGGGGGCTGGAGAGATGGCTCAGAGGTTAAGAGCACTGGCTGCTCTTCAGGAGGTCCTGAGTTCAATTCCCAGCAACCACATGGTGGCTCACAGCCATCTATAATGAGATCTGATGTGTTCTTCTGGCGTGCAGGTGTACATGCAGGCAAAACACTGTATACATAATAAATAAGTCAATCTTAAAAAAAAAAAAAGTTCAGTGCCAGTAGCTGGTTAGTGCCCTTGCGCACAGTATGTCCTGTGGAAGGGGTCTCCTTCTTTCCCTAGGGCTGCTGGGAGCAGCTGGGGCTGCAGGCTGAAGCATCTGCACCCCTGGCCTCCAAGCTCTCTGGGATCTGGAGGACAGTGTCCTACTTTATCTCAGGCTCTCAGCTGCTCTCTCGCCCTTGCTGTGTGAGGCTCTTCAGAGCTGGATGGAAAGGTAGCTCACTTTCCTCTGGAGTCCTCTCTCTCTCTCTCTCTCTCCATTTCTTTCCATAATCTGGCCTTTCATTATGGTGACAACTCTGTCCTGTTAGCATCTTATGGCTGACAATGTGCCCCTTGTAGGATGACTCTTGGAAATGAGCCGGTAGAGAAGAAAGCTGAATTTTACCTCCCATTTCCTAGACTCTTACTTCTCCATGAATATGGCCTGTTATAAGTTACATCTGAAGTGTCTCAAAGGCCTGTGTTTCTAGAGGCTTGTTCATCAGCCTGGAGCACTGTGGAGAGATGGCCAAACCTTTTAGAAGTTGGGCCTAATGGAAGACAGGTGTCACTGAGGCGGGATATTAAGGCCTCAGCTCCTTCTCTCTCTCTCTGCTTCCTGGTCACTCTGAGGTGATGAGGCCTCTTTTGCCACGATGTACTGCACCACCACAGGTCCAAAGCACTGGGCTAAGTGATCATGGAGTCTAACTCTAAGACACGAGCCCAATTACACCTTCTCTCCTTATGGTGTGATCCAATTTTAGGGTGCTTTGTCTTGGTGGCTGAAAGCTGAGTCACTCTAGGTTCACACTGCACTGAAGTTCCTGGCTGCCACATCTCCCTAACACCCAGTATGGATCTCCTAGGTTGTTCACAGAGCTGGTGTATGTGAAAAACAGACAGACAGACAGAAAAACACACAGACACACACACACACACACACACACACACACACACGCACACACGCACGCACACACACACACACCATGTAGCATCCTGCCTGTTTGTTGTCAGATGGAGACAAATGCTCTAGTCTCACAGGACACTCTCTAGACCTTGGGCCTCTATACACTGAGTAATTGGCATTTTAGGGGACTATCCAGAATCTATCCCCTTTCCTTGCCTCCTCCTAGTTTCCTTTGGGGGAACCCTGTGGGCAGTCTTTGTGGGAAGTCAGGCAGTCCTAAGGGTGTTGGGGTAGCTGAGGGTGCCTGGTTGTTCTCTCACTGCTCAGTGAATCTCTGATGAGCAGTGTGTTGTGTGTGCATGTGCTCGCATGCATGCGTGTGCACATGTACATGTAAATGCCAGATGTTAGCCTCAGGTATTCAACTCCTTTATATTTGTAAATGTATATTTGATTTTCTAAGACAAGGTCTCTCTGTGTAGCCCTGGCTGTCCTGGAACTCACTCTGTAGACCAGGCTGGCCTCGAACTAACAGATCTGCCTGCCTCTGCTTCCTGAGTGCTGGGATTAGAGGTGTGTGCCACTACCCACATCCTCATTTTTATTTTATTTATGTGCACGTGTTTTGCTTGCATGTATGTCTGTGAACCATATATATACCCGGTGCCCTCTGAGGCCAGAAGAGGGCATCAGATCCCTGGAGCGGCAGTTATAGCTGATTGTGAGCTGCCTGTGAGTGCTGGGATGTGAACCCAGGTTCTCTGCAGGGGCAGCCCGTGCTTTCACTGCTGAGCCATCTCTCTACCCTCTCTCTAGTCCCAGCGACACTTTTTTTTTTTTTGAGACAGAATCTCTTAGTGGTCTGAAACTTGCTGATTAGACAAGACTGAGTAAGCATTGAGTCCCAGGAATCCCCCTGTGTCTGCCTCCCCGTGCTGGTAATGCAGGCAAACTGCTCCTACGCCTGCATTTATACATGGCTTCTGCGGATCAAACTCAGGTCCTTGTGCTTATGTGGAATGCACTTTTGCAGAGTGAACTATCCCTCCAAGTCTCGGGTGGGCCTGTTAAAATGTTAACACTCCTGGAACAGCACTCAGCAATGGCCCGGCTCCCTCCTCAGAGCACTCAGCAATGGCTCCCTCCTCAGAGCACTCAGCAATGGCTCGGCTCCCTCCTCAGAGCAGGCTCACCCTGCCCCCTCCACACCACTGCTCACTGGCTGCCCTCTTTGGAGTGGGGAGTTTGATCCCCTGAGGTTTCTAAGCTTGAGGCTCCAGACAAAGACAGGACGTTCTGATCCCTTTGGCCTGAGGCCAAGATGAAAGCTGACCACTGGAAGGAAAGAGGAGACCCGAGGCACAGAAGTGCTGTCAGTGGGGAACGTTGGCTGCCGGCTGCACACTGGGATGGTCTCAGTCCAGAAACTGTCCTTATCATCCTGGAGATCGTGGGGTGGGGGACACTGCCGTTGACACACAGCTGCCCGTGCCTTCTTTCAAAGTCTCACAGCAGCTCCTTGCAGTGCTGTGTTTTCTCCACTTGAAAGCTGTTAAGTAGACGTTCAGAAAGGTGAAGGTACTTGTTAAATGTCACACAGCTACTACCAAGTCTCAAGACTGACTTCAGAGCCAGGCTCTGAATGGTGATAACAACTATGCGCCCTCCAGAGGGGAAAGGAACACGGCAGGCCTTCCATGTGAGCCCTGCTTCAAGGAGTTAGCCCCTCCAACTGAGCTATGTGTCGGAAGGGCTGCAGACTGTCAGCTACGGGAACTGTGGGGAGCTGTGCATTGGAAGTTTCCAAAGTAAGAGAGACAGAGAAGGCAGAGGAAGTGTGGCTGGCAGGGACAAAGCCTCCCAGGGTAGGCAAGGCTGGGAACATGGGCCGACTGACATCTTCACTCTGCCTGGCTGCTCTAGCAGGCCAACACAAGCGCGAGGCAGAACAGGTGGGAGCTGGGCAGGCTGGGGAGCCTGCTCGGTGCCCTGCCAGGTGTCCTCAGCTCTGAGGGCATGCCGCTCACCCACCAACCTGGCTGCAGCCTGAACTCGTTCTCAGATTTCAGCTGTTCCCGCAGTACCAACTCAACAGCCTTGATCCTTTAAGAAAGTCAGCAGTTGTGAAGCCCAGCATGTCAAAACCCACGTTTCCCAGCCCTGTTCCTTATCACTCCCAACTCCCATTCCCGAGACCCAACCACCTTCCACTGTCTGCTATTCCTGTCTTCTTCTTAAGTATAATTTATATGTACTTCATAACTATTAGAACTTGGTTGCTTAGATAAGTTGTTTCAGTTTTAGATACTACTCACTTTTGTTGTTTGTTTTAAACAGGGTTTCTCTGTGTAGCCCGGGCTGTCATGGAACTCACTCTGTAGATCAGGCTGACTTCAAACTCAGAGATCTCCCTGCCTCTACCTCCTGAGTGCTGGGATTAAAGGCATGTACCGCCACCACCTGGCAGTATTACTCATTTTTAAACTTTGATTTTTCTTTTGTTGAGAAAGGGTCTCTTATGTAGCCCAGGCTGGCTTTCGCCTCCACTTCCCAAATGCTGTCAATATAAGTGTCCCCCATGCTCAGCTATTATTAGTTCTTTGTATATTTATATTACTCTTTGAGTCAGGGTCTCATATAACTTAGGCTGGCCTTGAACTTGCCTTGTAGCAGAGGCTGGCCTTGAGCTCCTCCTCCTGAGTGTTGGGATAACAGACATTTGCTAGACATTACCCATTGATTGTGTTGGAAACCATGTAGAATTTTGCTTTTCTATTTGTTGCCACATTTTTTTCCGGTCCTGATTTTGTAGTGAGGGCAGGTCTCCAAGCTGATTCAGCAGTGGCTAGTGATTGCAATATCTTCCTGGAAAACCATGACTCAGTTGATCATCTACGCAGCTCTTGCCACTTCATTCCAGTGAATAAACAGTCTCAAGATATATCTCCCACTGGCCTAGCAGCTCACGTCTATAACCCCAGCACTCAGAAGGGTGAGGCAGGATAGTTGTAAGGGCTAGCCTGGGCTGCAGAGTGAGATTTTTGTTTCCCCAAACCAAAACACCACCCCAAAAACGAAAAGGAAAAAAAAAAGAGGGTTGCTATGTGTAGTTTTGAAAGGGTCACAGAATTCTGCAGTTCACTTACCAAGTGACTTGAAAACAACCTTGAAGGTGCAAGGGAGGGGAAAAAGCTGTTAGAAAAGGGGACCCGACACCCTGTTCTGGCCTCTGCAGGCATCAGATACATACACAGTACACACACATATGTTCAGGCAAACATACACATGAGATTAAAAAAATAACTGTAAACCAAAGATGATGAGGGAACATCTGAACATATCCATGAACAGGCACACTGCGCCAGGTGTGGTGACAGTCCCCTGCAGCCCCAGCGCTTACAAGGGACAAAGATCAAAGGTTTCAGGGAACCCTGGGCTTTGTAAGCCTGTCTCAAAAACCCAAAATAAATAAATAACCTTTACCTGTTAGAGGATGTGTGTGAAACAGACCACATAGGATCTGTGTATGTACTGTGGTACTACAGATTGAATCTAGAGCCTTGCACATGCTAGGTAAATGTTCCACAACTGAGCTGTTGGGGCAAGAGGAATAGCAAAACAGCTTTAGAACTCTTGGAAGGAGGTCCACCAGTTAGCATAACGGAGATGGGTGTTCCTAGGAGAGGCAGGGCCCTGAGGACTATGTATCCAAAGGACTTCACGCTGTTATACAGTTTGCTCTGCTTGCTGCCTTCATGGTCACTGCATCCCTCATAATCTAGGAGTTGTATGAAAAATGAAAGGGGGTTTCCAGCCCCTCACTGGGCAGTGTTATTGGCACTTACAATAATAGTGATTGATCTTTTCCAAACATTGCTGTTGAAGCAGATTAATGATTCATCTACCCACCCCTAAAAATAATTTGAAGATATGGATTGTTAGTTAAATTCGGTTAAGGTGTTTTTGTTGGTGGCTTTGATGCAGAAAATTGTTCTTAGGTAACAATCTGAGGTTCATAAAGGCACACTTTTGATAGTGAGCTAGGGATTTTTATAGGTTAGGGAACAAGAACAGCAGCCCAACTGTACTGACTTTCTTGCTATAGCTGATGATTAATTTCTTGTACCCATTTTTGCACTCAGATTCCTATTATGATTTAATAAAATTGTTAATGAGTAGATATGCACCTTGATTCAAAGTAGAAATGACTATTTTTATATAAAAGTTTAGATTTGTGATTAAGATTTTTATAAGATTACTTTTTAAGATAAAGAATTGAGCCTTTCTTTGTAACCACAAATTGCATCCTGATAGTAAGAGAAACTGGCTGAGAAAATTATTTTGCTTGCTTATAATTTTTGTTTTGTTTTGTTTTTAGAGACAGGGTTTCTCTATGTATCAAGCCCTGGTTGTCCTGGACTTGCTTTGTTGACCCGATTGGCCTTGAACTCATAGAGATCTGCCTGCCTCTGCCTCCCAAGTGCTGGGATCAAAGGCGTACACTACCATCTCCTGGCTTGCTTATACTTTGTTAATCTGTAACAAGCTTCTTAGTTACATATGTATGTGGGTTCTTGGGAATAATTTTTTCACCCATAATACAGAAAACATTTGAACATGTGAGGGTATTGGGGAACATGATTTTCTACGTATACTCATTGTAATCGTTCACTTAACTACATTGTGATTTTTGTACTGCTTGAAAGATTTTGCTGGGAGAAAAAATGAAGTTGTTGGAGCTTTGCTCCATTCACCAAATGTGTGTATGTGCATACCTACATGTAAAGTGGTTGGAGCTTGCTGAAGCTTACTTCATCCACCAAGTATGTGTGTGTGTATGAATCTTCTCCCTATCCCCCTTTTTAATTCTAGCCTCAGAGAGGATTTCACCAGCCCCAGAGAATCAAGCTTTGTTCCCTCAGAGAAAAGTCTGCTAAGTGATTGGTCAATCGCCGACTGCACTCCCTACCTCAGTTTACCCTGGATGTCAAAGCTGGTCTTTGACAGTGAGCTATGTCCTCATGTCTTCAGCAGCACCCCCATCCTTCCCACCCCCTTTAAAGCTAGGGTCTCATGTAGCTTTGGCTGATTTCAACCTCAATGCATAGTGGAGTCTGGCTTTAAACGTCCTCCTCTTCTGCTTCCTAAACTTCCAACCCTCCTCTTCTGCTTCCCAAGTGCTGGATTACAGGTGCTTGTCCTCCCAGCTGCTGTCCCCCGCTCTTTTTGTTTGTCTGTTTGCTTGGTTATTTTTGAGACAGTGTCTTGCTAAACTGCCCAGGCTGGCTTTAAACTAGCAATCCTGCCTCACCTGCCTTTCTCATGGGATTTACTTTTAAAATAGTCAGGGCCAGCTCCCTCAGAAAAAAAAAAAGTGGGTTTTGGAGATGCATGTGAGGTTGGCAAAATATTGATAATTGTCAAAAAACAATAGGCACATGGGAATTCATTATATTAGTCCTTTCCCTCTGTGTGTTTCATATTACATTAAAGATGAGAAAGATTCAAAAGAAGTAGGAGAGGAAAGAAGGGTAGGTAGGGCTGGCTCAGCCATCATTTGGCCTGAGCAGGTGGAAGACATTAAATGGCTGAGCATGGCTTGGCACATGCGAGGCCTTAGGTCCAGGGCACAGCATTCAAGTATGTGCACAGAATGAAACCATGACACACTTTATCAAGGATTTGTCAGTTTTGTCAATTTGACCACAAACCTAGACATACCTAAGAAAAGGGAATTTCAGCTGAGGAGCTGCCTTGCCTCTGTCATGCTGGTCTGGGGGCAGTTTGATTGCTCATTGATGTGGGGGGGCCCAGTCCACTATGGGTGGTGCACTCTCTGGGCGGGAGGGGCTGGGTTTTATAAGAAAGCAAGCCAGGGGGAGCAAGCATTATTCCTCCACAGTCTCTGCTTCAGTTTCTGCCTTAGTTTCCCCCTATGATGTATCCTGTAAACCAAATAATTCCTTCCTTTTTTGTATTAGTCAGGGTTCTCTAAAGGAACATAGAATGAATATCTATCTATGCACACACACACATACCTACACACAGACATAAGGGATATATGTTATATGTAGATATAACATATACTCGTTATTATATACAACAGACCAAAAGCAACTTGGGGAGGAAAGGGTTTATTTGGCTTAAATGTCCTGAATCACAGTCCACTGAAGGAAGCTAAGGCATGGACTCAAACTGGGCAGGAACCTGGAAGCAGGAGCTGATGCAGAGGCCATGGAGGAGTGCTGCTTACTGGCTTGTTCAGCTGGCTTTCTTACACAACCTTAGGACCACCAGCCCGGGAGTGGCCCCATCTACAGTGGGCTTTGCCCTACTACATCAATCACTAAGAAAATGCTCTACAGGCTTGCTTACAGCCTGACCTTATGTAGGCATTTCTCAGTGAGGTTCCATTCTCTCAAAGGATTATAGCTTGTGACATAAAACTAGCCATCACAGCAGGGTTGAAATCTAATTCATACAAATAATTTACTCAGCTTACTTAAGAGTAAGCCCAGGCTGGCTTTAAACACAGTATGTAGCTAAGGATGACTTTGAAGTTCTGGTTACCCTTCCTTCACTTTATATGCTAATACTATAGGCACATACCATCCTGCCCAATTTAGGTGGTTTTAAGATTGAACCCAGGGCCCTCCTGCATGTTAGACCAGCACTTTATACAAACGGAGCTACACTGTGGTGCTAAGTTACCTAAGTTCATCACAGGCAAACCTAAAAGTGTGCTGTGTGTAACCAATTTTCAGGACCATCCTGCTGCAAGGAGCCATTATTTTTTCTGCATGGGATAACACCGCAGACATCCTAGGCAAGTCCACAGGGTATGCCCCTAGCTCTTGTCACATTCAGCTTTAGAGCACTTTACCACTCTCTAGTTTGGATCTGGAGTTTCCACAAAGTCTATGTGTGGAAGGCTTGGTGTGCCACTACTCTGAGGTGATTGAAGGGCCTCACTGGAGAAAACTAGTTCAGCGGGGCATGCCCTTCAAAATGTCAAGACCCCATCCTGCACTCTGTGTTCTTGGCTGCTGTTCTCTGAGCAGCAATTCTGTAGCCCTTCCTACCTCCCCACAGAGCCAAAAAATCACAGAGGCGACCAACCGAAATGAAACATCTGAAACTGGAAGCCCAATAAACCCTTTCTGTTTAAGTTGATGTTTTTATGCATTTTATCACAGTGATGACAAGTCATCTGCACATTATCCTATAACAAAACTTAGGAGTCATTGACCATTCTTCTCCCCCTAAGTCCTGGCAACCACTAATCTACCTTTATCTCTATGGATTTCCTAATTCTAAAGGTTGCATTAAAACACGGGAAGGGCTGGGAGTTGAGTGTGGTGGTTCACATCTTTAATCGTAGCAGTCAGGAGGCAGAGCAGGTGGATCTCTGAATTCAAGGCCAGCTTAGTGTACAGAGTAAGAGTCTATCTCAGTGATAGAGCACTTGATTAGTGAACATGAGGTTCTGCATTCTATGCTCAGCACAGATCAGCGATTACAGGGACTGGATTCTGTTTTGGAGGCCGCTGTGCTGTGGTACTTTGCTCCTTTAATTGCTTAGTAGTCTATCCCACATTTCAGCTATTCAGTTGATAGACTGCTGTGTGGCCTCCCATCTTGTGACTAAATTGCTGCTGCTGTGACTACGTGTAAGTGCTGCACACATGTGCATTTTCTTTTCCAGTTCTCTCCTGGGATGCAGTCACCTCTTTCTCTGCCTTTTTGCAAAAGCATTTAACTGCTGAGGACTGCAGACTTTTCCAGGGTGGCTGCACTAGCTCATCCCCTTTTGACCAAAGGAGACAGAGGCCCGGGGGGGGGGGGGGGGAGAGAAGTGTCTTTTGCAGAGGCAGGCGCAAGGGCACTGGACAGGAGCTGAACATGACCTCCACGGCACCCCTCCCACTGTCACCCAGCATTCGCCACAGCAGTTACTCACCTCCCTCCACCCCAGCAGCAGTTCCTGTCCCTCATCCACCATCAGGATCAAGTTTGCTTGAGATGGCTCACAAGTCACCCAGCCTTCTGGCCCTCAGATTCACAGAGATTCTATGACCTCAAAATAGATCCTTCTTGGGGATGCAGAGATGGTTCAGTGGTTAAGAGCACTGGCTGCTCTTGTGGAAGACCTGGGTTTGATTCCCACAACCCACATGATGGCTCACAATTGGCTATAACTCAAGTTCCAGGGGATTCACCACTCTCTCTGGCCTCTGTAGGCACCAGGCATACTTGTGGCAGTCTTAGATATAAGCCAAACACTCACACAAATCAAAGCAAATAAAACACCTTCCTGTCTAACGGGGTCTTTTTGTGTGTCTGTGCTGGGATAATGTACACTAGTTGGCATGCTACCACTGAGCTACATCTACAGACCCTCTTACAAGTTCATTGAAGGCAAAGGCTTGAATCTCTTTTACCTTGAGCCCCTCCAGCCATACTCTAAGATAGGCACTCCTATCGGCAGAAAGCTCTCAGAACCCACAGAAGCAACACTTTCACAGGCAAAGAGAAAACAGGGCTGTTTAATAATTAGAGTCAAGAGTCGCTTGTTCTTGGCTTCAGTGCTTAACATGCAATCACACCCGCCTCTTGGTACAGAAATGGCACCCTGTCACTTCCCTAGACAGAGGTCTCCTGGGCACTTTGATTTACATGTCTGCCAGAAGCTGCCCTCTCACCCCAACAGTGGTAAGCTCTCTCCTGCCCAGAGAAACTGGGAAATGAGGTCACTTGTTCAAATGAGTAGCCATTTACAGTACAGCACCATTGACTGGCCAATGGAGTTGATAATTTCTCAAGTTCCAATCAAGAACTTGTATTATGTAACCTGTCTCTGATGAGCCCAAAGGCACTTGAGAGTCTGGCTGTGCCTCAGGGTCACCTGTTTTCACTGGACTAAATATGAAGAGATATGAAAAGTTAGCTGAGTCTGCCCTGGCCCTGGGGATCCACTCTAGAAAGAGTTTATTTCAATAACGTTGGGACAAACCGGCTCTCTGCGTCATTCTGCAGGCTCAACTGAACAGTGCAGGGAGCTCTTTGCTACTCAGCCATAGTTTCTATATTTTGGTAGAGAAAATGTATATTACTTGTGTAAAGAAAGTTAAAAAATACAAACAAGAAATTAAAGGTAAAATGCAGGGTGTTTGGATTCTAAGAAAACAGGAGTTTACTGTGGCTGAAAGTCAGGCTGACCGAACATAGTAACTGGCCATAAATAACAATGCTCTTTCCAAACACAGAGTTTTTGCTAAGTTTTGAGATATTCTCAGTAGCTTGGGGTATCCCCTTTCTCTGACACCCTTACTAGAGTCACCTGAAGGAACAAATACAAACTTTAAGACAGCAGTCACCCAGAACTCCTTTTCCTCTAGTTTCCAACATAAAGGGGAACCCAGCTCAGACAAAAACGAGCCTCGCTGTGCACCCGCCAGCCCCTGCACCCTCCTTTTTATTCTCAGAGGCTCCAGCTCCACAGAAGTTACAAGGTTAAGCGCTACTGCAAGTTCCCGACCCCGCTCGTGGTTAGAATATGGACGTCTGCAGTTCCTTTTTGAACATGCCTTC
This sequence comes from Pachyuromys duprasi, assembly GCA_028658305.1. Taxonomy (NCBI): domain Eukaryota; kingdom Metazoa; phylum Chordata; class Mammalia; order Rodentia; family Muridae; genus Pachyuromys; species Pachyuromys duprasi. Next base: position 28,920,116 of record CM053761.1, on the reverse strand, counting down.
AAAGTGGAGGTCTCTGGCCATGAGTTCTTCTTCTACATCTTCGAGGGCCCACTGGTGATCTGTCAGTTCCAAAGCTTCCCACTCTGTCTGCATAGGAAGAGAACACAGGGCTGGGAGGAAGCTTGCCACTGAGCTGACAGCTGGGGAGAGCATGGAGGGACCACCTCTCTGAGCAGCAGCTGAACAAGGTTAATTCTGTGTATGAGCTCTGGATCATGTGAGGCAGATGCCCGGGGCCTCCCAGCTGAATGAACACTCATAAAGAAATCTTGAAAACTGTCTCTGGCTCTTTCTCTCTGACTTTCTCAGTTAATTTCCTTTCAAGGTACCCCTCCCCACCTCCACCTTCCCCCTCTTTTAAAATAAACTTCTTTCCTTATAATAAAGGAAAAAAAAAAAAAAGAAATCTTGAGAAGCTCACTAGGGCCAGGCTTGGGAACACAACTGCAACCCCAGCACTTGAAAGGCAGAGGCAGGAGACTGTCTCAAAAAGCCAAAAACTATGGAGAAAGGGCTAAGCAGTTAAGACATACAGAGAGACATTACAAAATATCCATATACATAAATGAGAAAGCCAGACTAAAACAAAACACAGTCCGATACAGGGCCACAAAGACATACGCCCCATGTTGTAGCAAATCCTGCTGGCGTGTTGTGTCACCACAACTGGCATGCCCTATGCTTTAACTTTACGGCCATGGGTTAGAATTTTTGTTGTTTGGTTCAATTTTTTTTTTTTTTTTTTTTTTTGAGGTAAGGTCTCATGTAGTACAGGCTGGCCTCAAACTCGTAGTCTCAGGCCTCAGTCTCTTAAAGGCAGGGCTTACAGGCCTGTATCAGACATGCACCACCACACCTGGCCTTATAGGAATGTATTATAGGTGTGCACTTTTTTTTTTTTTTTAATGAGAGCTTACTATGTAGCTCTGGCTGGTCCAGAATCTTCTATGTAGACCAGGCTGGCCTTGAATGCACAGTGAGTGATCTGCCTGCCTCTGCCTCTGTGCTGGGATTAAAGGTGTGTATTGCCAAGGCTGCCTGACTTCTAAGAGCTCTTTCTATAGTCCTTTTATTTTTACTTTTTATCATGGAAAAAAATTAAGCGAGATTTTGCTGTATAAAAAGTATACAAGGGGCTGGAGGATGGCTCTGCAGGTAAGAATACTTATGCTCTTGCAGAGGACTCTTATTAACTCCCTATAAGTCAATGAGTATGCAATGCCTCTTCTGATCTCTACAGACTCCTGCATGCATGTGGTGCACATACAGATACGAATTCAGGTACATAAACATGTCCATAAAATTAAAAAAAAGTATTTTCAAAACTAGAACAAGAGTATTGACAGTAATGGGAATATGGCTTCTCTCATTTGTCATGAGAGGGATAGCACATATAGTGTGGATACACTGGACAAAGGGATCATGTATGTCCTGGATAGGGCGGGAGGGGACAACATACTTCATCACACTGCTCATTTTGGATTGCGCTTGAACACAAGCAACAGACCGGAGGATGTGCCACTGTGGTTAGGGGAGTCTGTGTTACCCCGCAGCTCTGAAGGGAGTGGACAGACCTTGAACGCCTTGTTGGTGTCTGCGGGCATGGCCATCGCTGCGCCTGTCATCTGCTCCTGCATCATCCGTGACTGGTCAGCGGCTGCAGCATAGGAGAGGCCAGTGAGTACCACGGCGCCACAACCACCCAGCACCCTTGTGGAAGAACAAGCGTGACTTATAGCTGCTCGGTGGTGGGTTTGTGAATTGGACAACTGACTGGTCCAGTCACCCCTGGTATGTAATTCTGGCAAAGTCCAGGAAAATGGGAGCGATTCCAGTTGGAACACAGACAGAACTAAAGGGTGCTGTAAACTTTATTTTAAATGTCATCATGATACTAGACACCAATTACTGAGCGATGCTATGTGCCCAGATATTTCACTGTGTTATCCTTTATCTGCTCTTAACCTCACATGGTAACTATTAAGACCCACTTTATAGAAAAACAGTGGTCAGACTATCTGAGGTCCTGACCACTGAATTAGAGCTGAATTTAGCACTGGTGAAGAATCTGCTCAATAAATGATCTAGCCAGGCCCTTCTTTAGGCTTCAGGTTCACAGGTTTAATGAGTGCTGGGTCTACAAAAAGGTGACATACTCTGAGCAACCTAGTACGGCTCAGTGACTGCTGGGAGAAATGCCCATGTTCAGTCTGAGCTTTGCAACCATTAAGGTTGTCCTCAGAAACTCAGAAAATGTGTGGAACTTATGGAAATACAATGTGGGCCCATGCTAACCAACGGCAGGAACCATGTGACTAACCCACCTTAACAAGAAGCAGCTGCTCACTAGTGATTCTTACCGTTATCTTGGCCCAGGATTAGAGAGTAAATGCTCCGAAGCCCGAACACATTGAGGAAGTACCAGGATGCAGAACTCACCCTGGCAAAGCAGTGGGGAGAGTGGGTGGCCATTAGGGAGATGAACGGAGTTATACAGCACCGCCCACAGCGGCTCACTGTATGTGAGAATCTAGACAGGCACTAGACAGCCAAGGCCCAACCACAGAGGAAATGAACACAGCAACACAGTAAGGTCTTCTGACACATAGTACAGTGGCGACACTGAAAGTGACTTCTACTCTGAACCTCATCCTCTAGGGAAGTCAAGTGTTGGTGTGTTTGTGTTCCCCACTTGGCAGAGAGGACCAGGGATGACCTTTGGGAAGCACTTGTAATGCTGAGGGAGTTGGCTACTGGAAAAGTAGTCCAACTTTGGAACTTGATCAGCTAGCCCTTATCTCAGTTTCCTACCCAACTTGGGAACCATAAATGTGTTTGCACGAAACAGAAACAAAAGGGCTATCCATGAAGAATGCATCCGTGTGGGAAGACTGACACTCCATCGGGTCTGCTCTGGCTACTGCATTAGACTGTAGGTAGCACGTGATCTGCCCCACACTGCCTCTGATCTGTCTGCAACAGTTACTTCAGTGCATATGCTGCTGAAGGAAGCACTGAAGCTCCCCTGTCCACGCTGCCTGTCTCCCCTCAGACCGTCCAGTTATGTGGGGTACATACCTGTCCAAATGCTGGAAGAAGATAAGCTTTTTTTCAACCTATGGCATTTATGCTTAGCTCAGTGAGCCTGGCAGGGAAAAGTTAGGGACTCATAGCTCATGTGTAGCTTTTCTCACACATAGCAAGGCAAAGCCAAGACTCTCTTCATCTGTTCTGCCCTGGGTTCACAATGCCAGAGATGGCTCTGCTCGGACCAGAGGAGTTAAAATTGCCACCAGACCCTCCTCTTCTTGTTTGAGCTTGTTTCAGACCAGTGACTGAGAAGCTACAGACAGAACAGTCTGGAAGGACCACATGAGTCAGTGTTACTGTATTTTGGGTACCAGACCAGTGTTTCCTAAGAGGGTTGTTCGATTCTATCTTGATATTCTGCTACAAGTCAGTGAAGTAGAAACAGATGCTAAGTCCTTGTTATGGAAAAGCTGTGTGTAGTCCAATATTAATTTTTGCACAGACCTCACAGGGTGGCTGAGAGTATAAAGTAACATATGGAAAACACCTAGCATGGTGACCAGAACTAAAGAAAATGATAGTACAAACATTTCTATAATTTGGATCTGGAATATTCTTTTAAAATGTTCGCTAGTGGTGGTGGTACATGCCTTTAATTCTAGTACTTGGAAGGCAGAGGAGAGGAAGACAGATTACTGTGAGATCGAGACCAGCCTGGTTTACAAAGTGAGTTCCAAGACAGCCAGGGCTATGTAGAGAGACCCTGTCTCACAAAAAGCGAACAAGCAATCAAACAAGCTCATATATTAAAGGCTTGGGCTCTAGTTTGTGGTACTGAGGGGAGGTAGGGAAACCTTTAGGAGATGGAGGCCGAGTGCAATTTTAGGTTACTGGGGGACATATTCTTGGAAGGAGATTGTGGGAGTCTGGATGCTTCACCTTTCTCTGTTGTGTTCTGATCATAAACTGAGCACTTACCTTCACTGCACACCACTGCCATGCTCTACTACCTCACAGATCCACAGTAATGAGGCTAGAGGGTCGTGAACTGAACCTCCAAAACTGTGAGCTAAAATACACCCTACTCATAATGATTCTCCAATATTTGTTAAAGTAACAGAGAGCTGACACACTCCACTTTCATAAGCCTCAGGGCACTGCTAAGAAGCTCTGCTTTGCTAGACTACTTAACCTTTCCATTTTGGGGGGGAAAGTCAGTATCTTCACTCCTGTCTGTCTGTCTGCCTCTCTCTTTCCCAGACAAGGTTTCTCTGTGTATAGCCCTGGCTGTCCTGGAACTCAATTTGTAGACCAGGCTAGCCTCAAACTCACAGAGATCTGCTTGTCTCTGCCTCCCATGTCCTGGGATTAAAGGTGTGTTCCACCCCCACCTCACCCCATCCCCGGCTGAGCAGTGACTGACCTACCTTCCTTCCTTCTTTCTTTCTGGGTGTTTTTGAGATAGGGTTTCTCTGTGTAGCTTTGCCTGTCCTGGACTTGCTCTATAGACCAGGCCTGCCTCTACCTCCCTAAGTGCTGGGATTAGAGGGACATTTCTAACTGAGCTTTCATTTAAGAAAAGAAGGAAGAAAGGGAGGGAGGAAGGGAGGGAGGGAACAAAAAAAGAAAGAAAGAAAGAAAGAAAGAAAGAAAGAAAGAAAGAAAGAAAGAAAGAAAGAAAGAAAGAAAATCTCTCAAACTGAAACACCTTCATTCTAGTGAAACAAAACCTGGAACTGTGGAGTCTGGGCTGTGGCCTCTTTAGTCAACATGCTTACCAGGACGCATCTAGTGTGAGCAGCTCTATCCCTTGCTGGAGCATAGGTTTGAAGCGAAGCGTCAGTGGAAATGGGACCTTAGCTGTATGCAAAGAGAAAAACACCATGGTTTTGCTTCAAGAAAGTTCTTAGGCACCTGAGCCAGCTGAAGTGTGAACACACATATTCTTTCCCAGAGGAGGTGGGAACTCTGTCCCATCAGCTTCTAGAAAATGATTTCCACAGGGAAACTGGTGGCAGCCTCTGGAGAACAGGGCAGCCAAAATGTCACTGTGCTCTGATTTCCCTGAGGGTCCATTCTCTAGACTGTGAGGATGCACATGCTCAGGGTGACCCATGACCTGGCACTGAGAAGCATGTGTTGAAGCCTCAGTGGAAACTACACAATACTAATGCCAGGGTACACAGACAGCTATGTCTATGTCACCTTTAGCTACAAAGCATCCACACTGGGAATTTTGAATCAGCTTGGAACCCAAGAGTTTGTTCAAAGAATGATATTTTTACAATAAAACACATTACCAATGATGAGACATTAGGTTCTCAGTAGCACTGGGCATGGGACACAGGTGAAGGAAGTAGGAGGTCTCCTAGACCTGAAACTTACTTGTGACAAACCCTGAAAATGTCATGTTGATCCATCCACCGATAAGAATCATGGGGAGGACGTTCGTGACGTTTCCTTTCATCATGTCTGTGAGCATGGTGGGATCTGAGACAAACACAGAAGAAAACACCACGTTTTCTTTTGTTGACAGACTGCCCAAATTCAAGTCAGACAGTTGTTTGTTTGTTTTAAGACAGGGTCTTATTATTAGCCCAGTGGGCGTGACACAGAGATTTTCTGACTGCTGGGAGGAAAGGCATGTGCAAGCACAGTGGGCCAGTATCTGATTTACTATGGAAGTTCAAATGGTCTCAGGACATAAGATGTAGACAGTTCCTGCCACCCACTCCTTACATCCTTTGAGCTCTCTGTTGCATATCCTTCTACTTTTCAATCTTCAAAAATGATTAATTTTATGAAGAAAGGCTGAAGAAGTACCTCAGGCACAGAGCACTGCCTACCATGCAGGAGGCTGTAGAGTAGTCCTCAATATAAAATGATGACACATTTTAATGATGGTATTTCTACATTGTCATGGTACTAATCTCAATATATGTATCTACATATATGTATTTTAAAGATATTTTTTTAAATGTATATGGTTGTTTTGCCTTCCTATGTATCTGCGTTCATGACCTCTCAAAAAGGCCGGAAGAAGCCACCGAGATTCTCTGTAACTGGAGTTACAGACAGCTGTGACCCAGCACTTGGGAGCAGCGAACTGAACCTGGACCCTCTGGAAGAGCAGCCAGTGCTCGTAAGTGCTGAATCGCCTCTCTAAGCCCATACATCTCAGCATTTTCATTCTCGACCTTGTCTTTCAGGAAATGCTGCCGCCGCCTACCTTGTAATAGTTAATAGATCAATCTTCTTATTTATTTGTTTCTAAGGAGTAATTCCTATGCCCTCAGTCGGGTTTCTCTGTGTAGCCCTGGCTGTCCTGGAACTCGCTCTATAGACCAGGCTGGCCTCCCAAGCACGGGGATTAAAGGTGTAAGATACCACTGCCTGGCTTAAGGAGTAATTCTTAGAAAAAAATTGGGGCCAAACAGTTTTTATATTTCAAATTAAGAGGTATTAGGAGCTGGGAGGTAGCTCAGTGCTGAGATGCTAGCATAGCCTGCCTAAGACACTGGGCTCCATATTCAGAGACAGAGACTATACATGTGTGTGTGGGTGTGTGTGACTGACTCTCCACTAACAAGGCACTGTCATTGGGTATTCTCATTGGATATTCTTATTAAAGTCAACAGGACCTAGCTTGTTTTGACCTTGACAATCAGGGCTTTGGACACTCTTAATCTTTGGTTTAACAGACTAAAAGGACACCTTGCTTTGATTTGCATTCCCTGGACTAATTATCTTTTCATATGTACACTGGCATTTTGCTGCTTCTAAGTATTAACACTAATATCTTCTATAGGGATCAAAAAAATTGGTTCTCTCTCCTAGAATGAGACTGAAAAGAGAGGATGGTCAGCACAGAACAACAAACTGCTTTGGTTCAATGTACATCTTCACTTTTCACAAAATAGGGATGGCTGGAGTCACAGATCAGTTCAGTCATGACCTGTAGGTTGGTGCGGGCAATCAAGAGTAACTGCTCTAGGGAAGGAAGGAGCTCATTATCCAGGCACAGGATGTGGAGAACAATCTTCCACATCCTGATCTAGATACTGGTGGTAACTGCTCTCAAGGAAACACAGAACAGAGACCAGAGACAATGGCTCTGGCCTCCCCTGACATCAGCTGAGAACTTTGTAAACTCTACTGACACATTAAGATTTGTGGATTTATTGGAAAAAGAGGGCTCCACTTTTGAGGACCCCTATCTTAGGGGCTGGGTATGCAGCTAAGTTGGAGAGTACTTGCCTTGCATGTATGAGGCCTTGGCTTTCATCTTAGAAAAAAAAAAGGCAACTGTCCCCCACACCCCAGAGATAGTTAGACGGTTCTAAGTCTTTTACAGCACTATCCCGTGACTTATTAAGTAAAACCACCTATGTTGAGTAAACATACCTGTCATAGGAGAAGGTGGGACAACCTTCCTTTTCGTTTTTTTGAAAAATCCATCCTCTGGGTTGTTGAAGTAATATTTTCGTGTTAAGAAAGACTAGTAGAAAAAATAAAATCTTTTTTAAAATATGAGTTGTGACATAATAAATTGTCAAATTATCCCCCAGGGGACTGACTAAAGGCTCTTGGAGTACACTTCTACACTCTGAGCTGTCAGCCTCCTTGGCAGCCAATCTGACACTTCAGCTGAGTCACATTTTAAAAACAATTTCCTAAGAAGGGTGAGGGAACAGTGACAGTAAGCACCACCAGGCCACAGCTTAACAATTGGGTGGCGACCTCCATTTTTCTCCAGAGTCCGCTTGTAAAAAGAAATTAAGCTTTTACTGCCCCTCAGGGTGAATGGTGGAGCTTTTACATGAAAGATAAGGCAGTACCTGTTTGGGAATGTATTTTCCATTTTCCCTGAGGACTCTGCTTCGAATTAGGACTTGACTGAAAAACACAAGACAAAGAGATGTTAAAATGTGAAACGCTAGAAGAAAATGAGAGTAAAGTAGAAGACCCATTTCCACATAAGAGCAGACCTGTTTGGCAATAGCAGGGTGTGGAAACTTTCCAAAAACCCTAATAATCAATGTAACATATTCAACTTGACACCCAGGTTTTCACAAAAGTAGTCCTCCAGGGTGACTGTGTTCGAAACAAATAAAGGTTTCTGAGGAAGGCAATCTGGGACATTGCACTTGGCCTTTCTGGATTCGACATGAGCCACAAAGGAACCTTCCTTGCAAGGAAAGAGTAGCAGATGGTGCTCCAGAGATCTGGAGGCAGGAGACAGCAGGAAGGTGAGGGCAGGGAAGAACTTCTTCATTCACTCTGAGAAATGAGGACAGGCCTTGAGAAGGTTGTTACCTGACAGACAATGGAGGGAAATTCCACCCAGAGCTCAGACCAACTTACTTCTAACTCTTCAACAGTTATCACTACTACATTATTACTGATTTTTAGAGCAAATAATCTATGACAGAAGTAAAAATACCTTTTTCCCAAAATAACTTTTCCCAAAAGTTGTTTAATGGAGGGAGGAGGAAGAGCCCTTAGGTCAACAGAAATTCTTGCAAAGTGAGAAAACTACAACTGTAGGCAAAAACGCATATAAGAAAACCACGCTCAGAGTTCCTATTCCTGCTCGGCACAAGCCACATGCTCCAAGTCGTCAGAGCTGGCGGGGTCAGCTTGCCATCTCCCACATGCCCAGCTGCTGCGTGCTGGAGTGTTCTGCTGCCAGCCCCCTAGGCCAGTTTCACTGCGTCCCTCCTCAGCTCCTTCCTTAAGCTCATCTTCCACAACAAACAAACAACTTTTCCCAGGTGGCACATGGTGGAACTCCACCTGCTTTCCCTCCTCTTGGCCTCATGACAGTCCATGGCTGTCTGCCTAAAACAGGCCTACAGAAGAGATGTGTGGTTTGTTCTGTTCCCCTGAGAGCTGGCTACAGATGCTCCAACTATGGACTATGTACCAGTACTAGTCTGTGAAAAGCTAAGGTCAGATCGAGTAAGAGTTTGGAGACTTGGGGCTAGAGAGATTGCGCAGTGGGTAAGAACTCTGCCTGCTCTTCCAGAGGGCCAGAGTTGAAGTCCTAGCACCCACACAGCAGCTCACAACCATCTCTACCTCCAGCTCCAGGGGATCCAATGCTCTTGTTTGGACTCCTCAGGTACTGCAAGCACATGGTACACATTCATACACTCAGGCAAAACACCCATACACACAAACTAGTAATAGAAACGTTAAAAAAAATGGAGATTTTTACAACCACTTGCCAGATCCTGTCTCTGCTATTTTTATACAGTCTCACTATGGAGTCCTGGCTGGCCTCAAACTCATAGAAATCTTCTGCCTTCTGCCTCCTGAATACTGGGAGTAAAGGTGTGTGCCACCATGCCTGGCTTTCTGTGATGTATGAACTGTGATCTTGGGTAAGTCATGCCAATTCCCTAAGCTGCCACTTACATTCTATGTAAGCACAGATTCAGACTTTCATCGCACACATATTTCTTAAAACATCTAACTGCCAGATACCATGTTAGTGCCATAAAAAATGATGGAAATGTAAATTTCCCATGATGTTTACAGTCTATTGGGAGAGAAAGAAATTCAACAAATAAACACCAGCGCTATAATCCCAGACCTGTGGAAACAGCAGCATCCGTCACTATATAGCACTTAAGGGGACAGCTTAAGCTACATGAGATGTTACCTAAAAAAAGAAAATACTAACTATAGGAACAAATGTGAAGTTGAACCATCATATCCTAGAGAGATTGGTGGCATTATAGGAATGCATGATGGAGGGAGCAGTGTGAGAGGACTCTTTACTAAGAATGTAGGATTATTATTATTATTTTATGCATATGCATATTCTGCCTGAATGTATGTCTATGTGCCATCTGTGTGCCTGGTGCCCTTAGAAGCCAGAACAGGGTGCTGGATCCCCTTGACTGGATGTACAAATGGTTGTGGCACATATTATACCTCCTTGTGGGTGCTGGCGTCGATCCTCTGCAAGAACGATAAATGCTCTTAACCACTAAGCCATCTTCCCAGCGCCATAGGGAGGAATCTTAAGGATGAGTGGGAATTCCTTAGTTAAGCACTGAGAAATGTCATGGATATAAGCCCTGTAGCAAAATCAACACTCTGACTGAAGACACAAAGACAGGCCATACACAAGAAATGAGCAAGAAGAGGCAGGCAAGACCCAGTCTGGGGACTAGAGAGATGGTTCAGTGTTTAAGAGAACTTGCTGTTCTTGTAGAGGTCTCAGGTTTGGTTGCCATCCCTCACACACTGGCTCAGAACCATCTGTAACTCTAGTTCCTGTTCTGACCTCCTCTCCTCAACTCCAAAGGCACTAGGCACACAGGCCATACACATTACATACATGCAGGCAAACCATTCATACACATTAAAACAAATAAACAAAACAGACTATTTAAGGCAACGTGGAACGCACTATATAAGACTGTGATCTTATAAGAAGTAAAACACTGAAGGGATTTAAGCTAAGGAATCAGACTCAGGCCATTGGCCAAGCTTGGCAAGAAGGGCCTTTACCCACTGAGCCATCTTGCTGGTCCTATCATCTCATTTGAAGTGGTTATTGTTAGACCAGGCACATCCTAGGTGCTGGGTTGGTGGCATCTTTTATTTTTCCTTTGCCCATTTTATCACCTGGACTGAAACTCTATGAGGCTTGACACTGTTTTGTTTTGTACCTCCAAAGAATGTAGGGCACAGCACTAGCCACCTGTAGAGGCGTCTTCACTGTGGGTTAAGTCAGGGCTTTCCCAGATACTCTGATGACAGAACCCCAGCTAAGCTCTTGTACTGAGACTACCAAGGAACTCTGTAGAGTTGAGGCTAGAATGGTGAGCAAGCCAAGGGTGACTTAGCCTGAATATTCTCAATGCTCAAGTTCTGAAGCTGAGATCCATCACTATATTCCCCTATTGGAAACATTCCGCAAAACACTAGTGTTATATTTTCATTTCTATAATTATCTAAAAATAAGTCCTTGTATTTGGTAGCCTTGGTAATTTGAAATTAAAAGATACTTTCTTAGATACAAAAGAAAGCCACCATTTAGTGCTGGCTTTTTAGTTTTTATAGGCTGCTTGTTTTAGTTAGGATTTTATCACGGTGAAGAGACACCATGACAAGGAAACTCTTATAAAGGAAAGCATTTACCGAGGCTGGCTTACAGTTCAGAGGTTTAGTCCATTATCACCATGGTGGGAAACGTGGCAGCATTCGGGCAGACATGGTGCTGGAGAAGGAACTGAGAGTTCTAGCAGCAGGACACTGGTGTAGCTTGTGCATAAGAAACACATTTCCTCCAACAATTGTTGTCCTCCTGCTAGTGACACCCCTTATAGGCCAAACATTCACACAGAGTCTATGAGGGCCATACCTAACCACTGCACTGCTCCTGAAGTTAGGATCTTCATGCGGCAGCCTTCTGAACAATGAGATTAGAGGCACACACCACTACATGTGGCAAAACTTTAGTTTTTAAAGACATACACTCGTTTTTTGTTGTTTTTTTTTTTGAGAGGGAGTGCGGCATACATCATGGGGCACATTTGGAGGTCAGAGGGCAGCTTGCAGAAGTTGGTTCTATTATTCTACCATGTAGGTTCTAGGGATTGAACTTGGTGTGTCAGGCTTGATGCCAAGCAATTAGTGGCTGAGCACTTACTCACTGCACACAACTTTATTTTTTAGTCAGTGTATTTCAAACTGAATCCTCAAGAATATGTTTTCTGTTTTCTTTTCTCTAAAGAATCAAATTCTCTGAGTTTGAGAACCATTTTTTTTTAACATAGAGTGTGTCTCCAGATATAGGCTAATGCATTCTACTCATGTGTATTTCATTTTTGGCTTAATACATTTTACAAAAAAAAAGGTCAGAGTTAATATATATATTTTTTCTAGGCAAGGTCTCACTTTATAGTCCTGGCTGGCTTGGAACTCACTATTTAGACATGGCTAGCTTCAAACTTAAGAGATCTGCCTGTCTCTGCCTTCCAAGTGCTGGGGTTAAAGATATGTGCCACCACATCTAGCCCACAGCTAACATTTGTCCCAGTAAATAATGTAAAACATCAAATGTCCTGTTTTGTGACTAATCAATCAATTCATGCTGTATTGAAAGAAATGCTTTACAATAAAGAACATCTTTTAGAAAATATTTTACTATGTCTGTGAATGCATGCTGTGTGTGTATGTGTATATTTACTTATGACCTAAAATTGGGAGGTAGATTCTCTGGAGCTGAGGTTACTGGCAGTTATAAGCTGCCTAACACAGGTACCAGGAACTGAACTCTGGTTCTCTGAAAAAGCAATAAGTACTTTTAACTTCTCCAGCCCCAAGAACAGTTAAGGTGGGGTAAAATTGCACCATTTCAGAGCAGGCATGATTCAAACATCTCACTTAAGAGAAGAACAATTAGGACTAGAGATGTTTGCTGTAGCAGTGATCGTCCATAGGAACAGGACCATCCTCTAGAGGCCTTAGGGAAATCTGTGCAACTTTTTGGTTTTTTGAGATAGTGTTTCACATAGCCCAGTCTGGCCAATTCTCTTGCCTTATCTTCTGTGCTGGGATTACAGGTGTATATCACTATACTTGGCTATTTTCAGGGAGAGGATTGGTGTGAGACAACATTTTACTCTATAGTCCAGGCTGACCTCAAACTCACAGTCATCCTACCTAAGCTTCCCACCCTCTAGGATTCACTTTTTTTACTGTCACAGTGACAGTGTGGAGAAGAAATGGCATATAACTGTCATTTGTCATAGATTCAGAGATGTTATGATATCCTCAATGCTGGGTACAGTTATGTAACAAAAATAATTGTCCTATGTCCTACTCTACTTCTGTATACCTCATCAAACCATTGTTCTAGTTATCTAAGACACAAATCTAGCTTCAGTGTGGAAGGAGCAAAGGCTTTATATTTACTAAGCTGACAGAGAGGCAAGCACCCAGTAAACAGGAAAAATCAAACTTGATTCTGTGTAGACTTTTATGCTAAGTAGTATACCATTCACAGATAGTACTGCCTCTGTGACATACATCTGCTTTAGGCTATAAATGATTGTCCCTGTTGTGATTTTATAGCTAGATGTAGGCATATGACATCTTGTAGGACAGCTGTGCACAAATATGCATGTATAAAATGCAAATCATCTAACTAAAAATCTCTTTCCTTTATTTCTGATTATTACAACTAGAGCATTGTGTTTCTTTTTAAAAGTTCTTTAAAAACAAACAAAACTTCTTATATATACATTGCATCAAGTGTAAATTTCATCATAGAAAAAGAGCTGTGGGTCTGATGTCATTTAGAACTATCACTGTAAAAGTGTAAGGTGTGGACCAGGGCAGAAAATTGTACGTATAATTATGATCAATCTGGGTTAGCGCACATAATACAATTATCTATTATCCCGATTCTATTATCCTGATTACTCTGGGAAGGCTGTTTCATTTCTCTGGCTTTCTTTTTCTTTTGTTGTAAAAGTGGGTTTGGGATAACATGTTTCATTATGAGGATAAAGTGAAAATTAATTCATAGGTATCAGAAAATGTCCAATGAGGGTGGGGAGATGGCTGTGTGGTTAATCCACTTGCTGTTCCTGCAGAGGAGCCTGCTTCACCTCCCACATGGCAGCTCACAATTAAATATCTGTAACGCCAACTCCAGGGGATCCATCACTCTCTTGTGGTTTCTATAGGCAGTACACACACAGTGCATACATATACATACATGCAGGCAAACAATCACACAGAACAAAACAAAAAAACCTTTTTTTTTTTTTTTTGGTTTTTTGAAACAGGATCTCTCTATTATGTAGTTCTGGATGTCCTGGAACTTGCTATGTAGACATGCCTCTGCTTCCCAAGCTCTGGGATTAAAAGCATGCACCACCTGGCAAAAATATTTTTAAAACTAAATAAAATGTAAACGATTGAGTTTTCTCCATTTTCCACCTTTTTATAGTTTAAGTCTATACTAAGCTAACTTCCTAAGGTTAGCTTCAGGGGCTGTCTCTAGTCAGCTCTGAAACTAATGCCACACAAAAATAACCATAGTGGCTACTGTTAGGGAATGGAAAGAATGTAGGCTTGGGAACCACAAGATTTGGCTTAAAGTACTAAATGTCATCACATATCACTATTATGGAACTTGGTTAAAGGCTCAGTTTCTATAAAATGAAATGACAGATCTACCACATCGTTGCTTTGGGTTTTAAATGAACTAATGATGTAAGTGTTCACGATTGCACCTGATATAGAATGTTTCCTAATGCTGGCTTAGAATTATTATCCTCAGCGCAATAAGGACAGACAACTGAAAATGACAAAGCTGCATATTTTGGGGGACAGTTTCTCATATATGGGAGGCTGACCACCCAACTGCAGATAGCTTGATCTTTCGATCTCCCTGCCTCCAGCTTTGAGTCCTGGAATTTCAGGCTTGCACTGCCGCATCTGGCTTAATGCCAGGGTGATGAATGGAACGCAGGGCTTCATATGTGTCATGCAAGCCCTGTATCAATGGAGTTACATTACCATCTTACTGTTTAAGAAGTGTTTTTAACTTAAGGCAATCTTTAAATCACTACCAAGTGGAAATCTGGCACTACTTGCCACAGAAGAAAGTAACTTTTAAGTACAAGAAAACATTTTTATCACTGTTCTCTCTAGAAACGTCTGAACCTGATACTCTCTTTGTTAAAGTGAGTTATTCCTAAGTGATCTGGACATGTCAAGAAATAGCAGGCCTTTCTTCGGATGTCTCTGAAAATGATTAGAAATAAGTGAAAACTGTTACTTATTTTAATGGGGATTGACACGTTTGTCCTGCCTGAAGTAATCTTAGGGTTCTGTCTCCCTAGAAAAGCACTATAAGGAAGCTGTGAGGAGAGAATGCCTCCACCTTAGGTGAAATGATCACATCTCTGTAGCAGTCTTACAGCTTCTCACATACTTTGTACCTCAGCATCTCAGCGGACCATTACACTTGTTTGGTAGAATGTAGATTATGAAATTCACTTGACTGGATGCTAGCAGGGCTAAAGGTAATAACAATGCGTTTGGCTCACAGTCAGTACTCTTTAACAACAGAACGGAGCAGGGTAGTTCATAGATAACCTTACTGACGGTTGGCCACTAGCCTAAGAATATTAACAACGTTTACTTGAACACTAAGTACATCTCAGGCCCTGTGCTATAAAGGCTTTTCAAATATCATCAGACATAATCCACATGACTGTTCTACCTGTTAGGTTGGTACTGTTATCATCCCCATTTGACAGACAAAAGTGAAACAGAGGTAACTGCCAAGGTCAACCTACCAGTAGGGGCGCGGTGTAAACTCGGTTAAAGTGATAGAATCCCTGCACTTTCTTGACCAAGGTCACCCAGGAGTGAGGTCGGCAGGATAGGGGGAGGGTACTGACCTGTCAGACACTTGTTCCTGGGTGAGCTTCTTGTCGCTCTGCAGAAGGATTGACACGTAGTGGCGGATCATGCCCACGAAGAAAGTGATAATTACGATGGGTAGGACCACCCAGAGGCGGATGTTCGAGTCGAGCAGCAGCTCGGGTCCCGCCATCTTCGCTGAGAGTTGGCTACGGGCTGGGAGGAATTAGGTTCCTCCTGGATTTCGGCTTGGGGCCTTCACCCGTCCTCAGTCTGGCCGGTGTGGAATCTGGGGCAGCCTAGCTTTTCCGCGCACTGTTTCCAGCTGGGCCGCCAGGCCGCCGACTTCCGGCGCGGAAGAGCGACGTCACGACGCGACTCGACTTTGATGGCGTCAGAACGGCGTCTCGTCTTGTCAAGCGGGAAAGTTGAAAGTGAAGGAAGGCTACTGGCGGCTAGCAGGTGAGTGGACTTTTAGGTTTTCCTGGAAGCCAGATGGTGTCTCTCCTAAGTCAGACAGCGCTGACTAGATCTAGTGTTTGCACCTGAACAATGGTTGTCAGTGGTTACATGTAGTAGGTAACGCATTTTAAGAAACTTAGGATAAGTTTTAACTTTTGAAATATTTTTTGGTAGGACTTATTTAATGTTTATATATCTTTTGCCCTTCTCTGTTTATGTACGCCCCTTGCACACAGGAAACCGAGGGTGCTCAGGATCTCCCGGAACTAGAGTTACAGGCTGTTTTGAGCCACTTACACGGGTAGGAACTGAACCTGGGTCCTCTGCAAGAGCAGTAAGCTCTCTTAATCTCAGAGCTATCTCTCCAGCCCTGGAATGTTAACTCTTAATAGAAACCATCCTCATAATTAAGAGACGCCGGGCGGTGGTATCGCATGCCTTTTAGTCCCAGCACTTGGGAGGGAGAGGCAGGTGGATCTCTGAGTTACAGGTCAGTCTGGTCTTCAGAGCGAATTCCACGAAAGCCAGGGCTACACAGAGAAACCCTGCCACGAAAAAACCGATAGTAGTAATAGTAATAGTAGTAATAATAATAACAAATATAATTAAGAACTGATGACAGAAGCACGGATACTGGTTGGGCATTAAGGCCCATGCCTATTGTCATAGCTTACAGGAGGTGGAGACAGGAGGATCAGTTGGTATTCGCCATTGGCTATATGTGAGTTCCAGATCAGACGGCTACACAAAACCCTAGCATTTGAAAATGAATTAAAGAGCGCAGACTCTGGCCTCTTGGACATGAGGCCCTGTCTAAGAACTGAAAATAAATGACTAAAGCAAGGAGTGCAGATTCTTGAACCAGGCTTCCAGAGTTAGACCCTCAGCCCTTTCCCTGATTAGGAGAATATTAATGGTATCTGTCTCTAGTCAGCATGTGAGAAATAAGTGGGTTTGTTTGTTTTTCAAACAGGGTCTCAGTGTATATCTGTAGCTGGCTGGAATGTAATGGTTGCTATGTAGACCAGCCAGTCCAATATACATGGTGAGGCTCTGTCTTAAAAATAAGCAGGTGCTGGAGAAGTAGCTCAGTGGTTAAGAGCACTGGCTGCTCTGCAGGGGACCTGGGTTTGTCTTCCAGCACCCACAGCCACCTGTAACTTTACTTCCAGGGGATCTAATGCCCTTTTCTGGCATAGGTGGGCATCAGATGTGCTCATGTTTCACATACATATGTACAGGCAAATCGTCATGCACATAAAATTTAAATATTTTAAAGGTGAAAATTATTGTTTCTGGCAAGAGAACTCTTACCTAGCATGCACAAGTCTGTGGCATTGGAAATGAAAAAATGTTCAGAGGAATTGTTCCTGCTTTTCTTCACCACTCCAGCTATGGGTAGACTACCTGTCCTCATAAGCCCTTATAGTATTCCTGTGCTTTTCTTAGGTTGCAGCTACACAAATGTAGTTACATACATTAAGACCTTGTTATGCTGTACACTTCCTGAGAGTAGGGATGATATGTCTTGTTTGCAGTGTTTGATGTTTGTCTTGTAACTGCAGTGCTTAGCACCATCCCTGTACATTCACTTAGTACTGAAGTGATTAACTGATAAGAGAGCAGGTAGATGATGCTAGATGATGCTCTTGAGTCTCAGATGAAGAACTATGGGTTTTCTCCTTGAGCAACGGATAAGTAGCCTGGTGAAAGAAACAACTAGGTCAATAAGTCTTGAAGAGATACTGGCCAGCTGTAGGAGTTGAACTGTGCTCAGAATTTGGGTTTAGACAGCATTGATGTGAAGACTCAAAGGCTCTGCTTGTAGATAGAATAGTTTGGGAATGACTTCTAGTCTCTAATTGTGTTAGTTCTTTTGGTTTAAGGTAAGCAGTGCACCACTGAGCTAAATTTCCAACTCCTGGATTTTTTTTTTAGGAAGTAATATAAGTGCAGAAGACATTGGTCAAAATGGTTTCCAAAAGAAGACGGTTACACTCTGGGGATGAAGAAACCCTGGCAGAAGATGCCTCCAGTAAGTATCTAACCTTTCACTGTTGGGTGTGTATCATGAGTGTGAGATACGAAAAGATGCGAAATTCCTACTTTTTGAGTACTGACATCTGTCAAGGATTGGTGGAGAGAACTCAGAGATGTAGATTTTTATCTTTATATCTTCTCTGGCTCAGTGCGGCTTCTCCTGGCTCAGGTACCACCAGTTGTCTTCTCTTCTTACTCTGCTAGCCTAATTCACTTTCAACTGTCTCCTGTTGTTGCTCTGCTCAGCCTCATCTCTTCTCTATCTCTACTCAGGCTTCCTGCCCCAACTCTCTTCTCTGACCCTACTCCAATATGACTCAGTCTCACTCAGCTGGCTTTTTACTTTTGTTTTTTCAAGTCAGGATTTCTCTGTATCACCTTGGCTGTCTTGGAACTTGCTCTGTAGACCAGACTGACTTCAAACTTACAGATCCGTTTGCTTCTGTCTCACAAGTGCTGTGATTAAAGGCATGTACCATTACAACCCAGCTTCTGCTGGCTTTTTAAATATCCTCTTCTGCTCCCAGAAGTCCAAGAGCCAACTCTATGAAGGACATAGGGTCAACTGGGAATCATTTAAAAGGGCAGGCACACAAAATAAATCACACTACACAGAGATTCTAGGAGATTAAGGATTGAGTCTCCACTTCATATGCCACTTAGGACTTTTGGACAATTTTGGACAAGTCTCACTCTTCACCTTCATAAAAATAATTATTACAGAAGCTAGGTGGATAACTCAGTGGTTAAGATGATTGTGGGTTGCCTTGTGGGTGCTGGGAATCAAACCTGATGCTCTTGCAGGGAACCCAGGTTTGATTTCCAGTACCCACAAGGCAACCCACAATCATCTTTAACTCCAGTTGGAGGGGATTCAGTGCCTTTTTCTGGCCTCAGAGGACACCATACATTCATGTGCTACATTTAGGTGTAGGCAGGCAGGCAGTCATACACATGAAATAGAAATAAATATTTATAAAAATTATTATATATTATCAATATTATCTAGGTCCTAGAACACAAAGATAAAAAACCTTTACCCTTTAGAAAAGCAACTGGTCCAGGCATGGTGAGACACCTTTAATCCCAGCACTTGGAGACAGAAGCAAAAGGATTGCTATTAGGTTGAGGCCAGACTGTCCTGAGCTCCAGGACAGTCAGAACTTCATACTCTGTCTCAAAAACAAAAACAGAATAGAAAAAAGAGAAGGAAAAGTAACTTGTCGTCTTTTATCCCTAAAAAAGTAAAATGTGCTACAGTATCTTAGCATCATAACATGTACATGCTATGACAGAGACATATAAAGACAAGTCATATCAAGGCAAGCAAGCCACAAGCAAAGCAATAGTGTATACTTTGACAAATGAGAATTCAGTTAACAAAGATTCTAAGAGTTCTGAAAAGGGGCCTGAGAGATGGCTCAGCCAGTGAAGTGCTTGGCAGGCATGAAGACTTGTGTGTGATCCCCAGAACCACTGCAAAAATGCTGAATTATAATCCCAGTGCTGAGGTGGTGAGGTCAGAAGGATTCCTATGGCTTGCTGGTTAGCCTCGTGTACTTAGCTTTGTTTCAGAAATTAAGCTGAGAATGTTGAGGTTGCTCATCAGATAAAGGCACTTGCTGTGCAGGCCTGGCAGCCTGACTTCACGTAGGAAAAAACTGTTGTTTTTTTTAAAAAATGAAAATCCCAACCATTCTATTTTGCCAATGAAGACTCAGGAGCCAGACGCTGGGGTGAAAACCTGCTAGCTCAGAGAGGCAGAGAAAGCACCTAACTGACCTTCCTTCTCAGCTGAGGTCCGGATATCAAAAACCCAAAAGACTTGCTAGCTCAGCTGATAGCTCAGGAGGAAAAGGCCAAAAAGCCCAAGGCCTAAGTTAAAGCCAAAGAGCTAAAGCTCCAAAAAGCAGCAGCAGCAGCAGCACTTAAACACTTCTTCCTCCACCTCTTGCCTAGAATTTTATTAAATCCTGTGAACAGAAAGCTCTTGTGTGCTAGGGCTGGCTGAAGCACACCATAATCTTAATCATAATCATAGTCTTTACAGTAAACAGAAAGTTCTTGGATTCAAGGTATATGTTAGGGCTCAAGCAAACAAACTAATAAACAGGTTTTTACAGTTCACAGTCTTGGGGTTCACAATGGGATCAAATGTCCTGCAGCAAAGAACCTACTCCAAAGTTGTCCTCTGACCTTTATGCCATAGTATGTGGGTCTACACATGTTTTAGAAACACATAAGTGTCTAAGTAATAACTACAATTTTTTAAATCAACTTGGCTGCCTCCCAAGGAACAGTTGATGTTGCCCCCACACACACATACACGCACCCTCACACATACAGAAGCAGTTCTGGGTTGCATTTTGTATTTGTTCTGGAGCCTTCTTGGTTGGTTTTGTTTTTCATACAGGCTTTTACATAACCCATGGTCTCAGACTCACTTCCTGAGTACTGGGATTACAGGCATGCCCCACCACACCTGACCTTTACCATCCTGTTTGCTAGCTTCCAACTCAAAATCCTGTTGAGTAGCATTTAGAATTATTCCAACTCAAGGTTGAAACCCCTTTTCCTTCTTCAGCACTAGGAATTGAACCCAGGACCTCAGACATGATAGGTATGTGATCTACCACTGAGCTACTATTCTTGCCCCCTTTTTGCTTTATATTTTTATTGCTAAGTTGTCTACTCTGACCTTAAACTGAATCTCATAGCCCATACATGTCTTGAACTTTCCATTCTTTGGTCTTAGACTCCTAAGTAGCTGGGATAACAGGCCTACACCAGAGACCAAGCAGGAAAAGCTTGATTCAGAAGAGAAACTCTTAAGTTTCTAGAAGTCTCTTAGTGAGGTATTGAAGGATACCAAAAATTGGTAGAAAATTTGAAACTGAAAAAAAGTAACTTAGAAAATGGGTAAACAAGCTAGGCATGGTGGCAAATGCTTTTAATCCCAGCACTCAGGAAGCATAGGCAGGCCTGTCTCTTTGATTTCCAGGTCAATGTGGTCTGTGTCATGAATTCCAGGTTAGCAAGGCAGCATAGTGAAACCTTTTCTCAAAACAAAAGCAAAACCACCAGAAAATGGGTAAATATAAAGCTCATCCTTTGGAAATAGCATTTTCCAAAAGAGAGACAACTTCTGTTGTATGATGAGGGCTGTTGATGTGCCTCAGTTGGTACAATACAGTGCTTGCCTGGCATACCTGGGCTCAATCTACAATGCTAGGAAAGGGGAGAGAAAGTTGATGAGGAGGGACTAGGTCTTGTGCTCTTAGTGAGTAATGAGCAAACTAAATTTCCCATTTTGATTTTGATTAAGTAGAAAAAGAGTCAATTACATCAGGAGAAAAAGTAGAAAAAAAATAGTGAAACCTTGTTTCAAAACAAAAGCAAAAACACCAGAAAATGGATGAATATAAAGCTCATCCTTTGGAAATAGCATTTTTCAGAAGAGAAACAATTTCTAATGCATGATGAGGGCTGGAGATGTGGCTCAATTGGTAGAGTGCTTGCCTGGCATATTATTTTTCAAATTCAGGTTCCTGCTTTGTTTGTTTTGTTGTTGTTTATCACGTGTTAAAAGCCTTAGGATGAATCAGCCCACTCTTTGTACTGAAAGATGTGGTGCAGAGGAGTCTGTGCTGTTCTGTCTGGTTTTGTGGACAGATCATCAGTGAGAACATGAATCAGTATTGTCACCCCAAGAGGTTGTCAGAGCTTCAGACTCAAGGAACCGTTCTCAGGATTCTCCTGTAGTCCCGGAGTGCAGTTCGGGCTATGCATTATAGTAAGCTTTTCATCAACTGCACTGAGTGCCTGAGAGGCAGACACTACGTTAGATTTTAGGTAGAAAATGTACCCATGGTTATTCTTGTTCAAGTGGCACATTTTGTATTTAGAAAACTCATTTGATGAATGATACTTTATTTGGCAGCTCTTTTGTTTGTGGAGAAGCTGCTGTTGCTGACCACCATTGGAAATAGTTCATTACACTACAGAAATCAGTTAGTGTGATTCTTCAAAAGCACTTCAGATTCCTCTCAGAACATTTAGTTTGCATTTTAATCTTTAAGTTCTTAATTGTTATTTTTCTGGTTATATTCTTGAAGGTTTTGTGTTTGTTTGTTTGTTTGTGTTTCCAGAAATCATGAAACAATCCTTTTCCAAGCTGGCAAAGAAATCTCATGATTCTCATGAAGTTGAAGAAAATGGCAGTATCTTTGTAAGGCTTCTTAAAACATCAGGACTCACTCTTAAAACCGGAGAGAACCAAAATCAGCTAGGTAATATTCAAAATATGTTTTTGAGTTCAGTTGCAGTGCTCAGGACTATATCATGGATTACTAGACAGGAAGACTTCTGTCCTTAGAGAAGAGTTAGACTGCCTTTTAGAGAATGTGCTGATGATCACAATCTTAATGTTCTAAGGCTTGGTAAATAACACATTATTTTTAGAAAAATAATTTGTATGCTACTAGTAATCCTTTGTGACACACACATACATATGTTGTATGTGCATCCTCGTGTGTGTGTGTGTGTGTGTGTGTAGAGACCCAGGAATCAAGCAGATCTGTGTCAAAAGAAAATATAGCAAGCCATATAAGTCTGGAAACATGTGTCTAGGGCATAGATATCTGTTTCACTAAGTGTAAGATAGGTTACTTGGTGTCTAACATCTACTGGTTTAAATCTTTTACACTAGATTTAGACGTTTTGGCTGAAAATATTCTTAGCAGGGACAGAGAGACAGCTCAGTGGGTAAGAGCAAATGTTGGAGCTGGAGAGATGGCTCAGGTTAAAGGCTCTCGCTGTTCTTCCAAAGGTCCTGAGTTCTATTTCCAGCAACCACATGGTGGCTCATAACCACCTATAACAAGATTTGGTGGCCTTTTGTGGTGTACAGGCATACGTCAGCAGAATACTGTAAAAATAATTATTTAAAACAAAACCAACAAAGAGTATATGCTGCTCCTCCAGAGGGGCAGAGTTTAATCCCAGCATCAGGTGTCTGTAACTCAAGCTCCTAGCCGGAGCCTCTGCACAGACCTTCACATAATTGAAAATAGTAAGAATAAATAAATAATGGAATTTTTTAAAAAGAAGGAAAGAAAATATTCTTAGTGGCATAATGAAGCCTGTCTTTAAGGAGGGAGGCTGTAGTAGATGTTGAGCTGTTCTTTCCTCATAGGTGTGGATCAGATCATCTTTCAGAGGAAGCTCTTTCAGGCCTTGAGGAAACATCCTTCTTATCCTAAAGTATGTACTCTCTGCGGCGCTTCTGCCAGAAGTGCATGGGCGAGGACTGGAGGACCCCGGCACACCGCTGCGTGGCTGATAACAAACGGTCAGCCACAGAGTTTAACTTCTCTTGTCTCAGTTGTACAATCTCCTTGTTTAGGTAATAGAAGAGTTTGTTAATGGCCTAGAGTCCTACACCGAGGACTGTGACAGTCTCAGAAACTGCCTGCTGTCTTGTGAGCGCCTGCAGGATGAGGAAGCCAGGTATGGAGAAGGGCTGCCTTCTGTAAGTTCAGTCTGACAGCAACTGGATTGGGCGCAGGAAATGCAGTTTTCTTTGTTTTACAATTATACTTTTGATCTGTAACTCTTTTTTACTCAAAGTTCAAGTATAACCTTAAAAGTATTTAATTTGAGACGAGACAGCAAAGAACTGGAATGCTTTATAAAACATGTCTTACATGTATGGAAGATTTCACATCTCTGTGGCTCCCTTACTAAGCTGTCTTCTCATGTTCATATTTGTTTTCTAGTAAGACTATACTTCTGTCTATGTATGTATGTATACATTTATTTTGAAGCAGGGTCTCATAATGGAACCCTGCCTGTACTGAGCTTCCTATGTAAACCAGGCTACCCTCAAACTCATAGAGGTCTGCCTGCTTTTTCCTCCTCTGAATGCAGGGACTAAAGGGCTCTGCTTTCAAGTCTAGCTTTGAGTATGTATGGTCTTGAAGGATTGTGTATTTAACCAATTTAATGTAGGAAATATAGTCAAACAGTAAAACAAAGTAAACAGAATAGGAACCAAATGCCTCTCTGTTTTACAGCACGGGCACGTTTTACTCCAAGAGCCTCATCAAGCTACTTCTGGGGATTGACATTTTACAGGTGAGACCACACCACCTCCTGAGAAATTGATGGATGTGATTTGGGGTAATAGTAGAGTAGGGTTAGTTTTGGTCGGCAACAGCTCTGTAGAGCACTTGATGAGATTAGTCTGTAAGTCATGTCTGTATTTGAATTGTTATTAGTCTGCTTGCTCTGGCAGTCCTATTCATTTCCTAAGCGTATGCTTCTTGTTGTTGTTTTTAACATTTTAAAGTGGTATGTGTATGAGTGTGCTGGTGCCTGCAGAGGTTAGAGGCGTCTGGAGCTGGAGTCACAGTTTTCAACTGCCAGATATGGATCCTGGAAACCAAACTGGGGTCCAGTACACATTCTTAACAGCTGAGCCATCTTGCTAGCCCTGATTCCTCTCTCTTAACCACATGCTGCGTGTCCTGAGAATGGTGTAATTGCTATATGTTCTCATCGGCACCATCACTTATGTAATTGACTTTGTCTTTTATTTCGCTTAAAAAAAATTGGTGTGTGCATGGAAGGGGTGGGGGTATGGGCTGTGAGCGTGGGCTGTAAAGACGCCTGATTAGGCCCAGGGTGGAGGACCCCGATCTGAACTTAAAGGCGGTTGTGAACTGTAGGACATGGGTTCCGAGAATCAAATCTGAGTCCTCTGGAAGAGCAGGAAGTACTCTTAACCACTGAGTCTTATCTCCAGCCCCCTCCTCTTTTTAATCTATTGAATCGCCAGGACATTGGCATGTCTTAATGTTTCAAATTGAACAAAGCCATGTAGTGAAGAGTATCTTTCCCACCCACCCTCCCTTTTCCTCTTCCTTATTTTCTTCTTCATATACTTTATAATCTTATTTTTCTTTGGAAATCTTGACTATAATTTAGTTACCTCATCTCAAAGAGCTCCATTTTTATCTGAAAAGACCTCTTTTGAAAACATAATCTTTTCAAGTCTGCATTTCATGGACTAACAGTTATCATATTTAATTGTATTTTTAGTATCTGATTATTTTAATTTTCTTTAACAATCATTTAATATTTCAAAAGGAAAATTATTGATGTCTTCATAGTAGAGCATTTCTATTAAAAATGTAGACAGTATCTGTGTAAACATTCTTAGAGGGTATCAATTATATTAAGATGTTTTCTTAAGAGTTCTGGGGGAGAAACTTATGAATAATTATACATCTTCATTCATTCATTTATGTATGTATGTATATGTATTTATTTTTGGTTTTTCAAGACAAGGTTTCTCTTTGTGCGTTGTTTATCATGGACTTGCTTTGTAGACCAGGCTGGCCTGGAACTCAGAGATCTGCCTCCCTGAGTTCTGGGATTACAGACATTACTGCACCTGGTGGGTACATCTTTTTTTTTAATTATTATTATTATTATGGATATTGAAATAAGCCATCTACTGATCAAATTATTCTGAGGTTTAACTAGTTTCTTGAAAATACACTGAGAACAGGTACCTCCACAGATCTCAACTTCATGATTACCTCTTTGCTCATTTTGCTCCCTTTCCCCAGATGTGATTCACCGTACAATTTTTCCACTTTGTATTTTGTCCCGTCCTCTCAGGCAAAATCTAATGCTTAGATGTAGGGCTGTCTTACTTAGAAGCAGCTGTTATAAACAGCTCAGGAAGCCTTCTTCTGGCTTCCTTCCCGTCATCATCCTGTATGGTGTCATCTCCATTAAATCCAGCTTTCTGCATTCTTCAGCATTACTGTGACATCTTAGAGTACCGTGTAGCCACTGGCCTGATGCTGCCCTGGCAGGCCTGTTTGCTGTTTTGGCCTGATAACTAATGTTTTTCTTTTGTATATTTTGAGACCCTTGCCTGACTATGCATGTCTTCTCTTTTAGCCTGCCATTATCAAAATGTTGTTTGAAAAAGTGCCACAGTTTCTTTTTGAAAAGTAAGTGGAATTGTTCTGAAACATTGAGTGTACACTGGTGCTTTAGGACTGTCTGAAAAATTTCTTCTGAAACATACTATGGTCATGTTTAACATGCCAGGTTCCTGAGTGAGTGCTAACATTTCTTCTGTTACTTCATAAATACTAAGATCATTGTTAAAATATGTATCACATGAGTATGAATGTATGATGATTCTTCCTCGAAGGGTATATAATACTCGGGCAGTAGTGGCCATTTCCTAGGAGGGAGCATGTTGCAATCTTTGCCTTTTATTTTTGAAGTGTGTATGTACTCCTTCTATTTTAAAATTACTGTGTCTGGCCTGGAGAAATGGCTCTGTGGTTAAGAGCATTGACTGCTATTTCAGAGGATGCCCTCCAAAGGTACTGCGTGCATGTGGTACTCATGCAGATAAAACACCCATATACATAAAATAATAAATAAATATTAAGAAAAAAACTGTTAGAAAGAAAAAAGACCAGCCTAATCAAAAAGGACATAAACAAAAAATGTTAAGTATTGGAACATCAAATATCCAAATCTTCAATTTCATTAGCAAAGGCAGAAATTTAAAATAAAAAATAGGGCCATGTATGGTAGCACTTACTTTTAATCCCAGCACTAGGGAGGCAGAAGCATGTGGACCAAACATTCAAATACATGAGCCTATGGCGGCCATTATCATTCAAACCTCCGCAGCCACTGTTGACAGTATTTTCTTCTAGTCATCTTTTTCATCGTATAGAAGCATGTCTGGGTAATTTATTCATTTGTTTTATGTGTTTGGTTATTTTTCCTCCATGTACTACAGAGCAAGCCCTAGGACAGCCAGAGCTACACAGAGAAACCCTGCCTTGAAACACCAAAGATAGATAGATAGATAGATAGATAGATAGATAGATAGATAGATAGATAGATAGAATTTTAAAATGCAATGAAAGCTGGGTGTGTAGCTCAGTTGGTAGAATCCCTGTCTAGCCTGAAGACCTGAGTTTGATTTCCATGACCACATGAATTTCAGCACTCCAACGATGAAGGCAGGAGGATCAGAAATTCAAAAAAGTCATCCTCAGTTACATAGTAAGTTTGAATCCAGTCCAAGATACTTAAGACCCTGCCTCCAAAAAGAAAGATAAAGGATAAAATATTAAGTGTATTTTCCCTATATCTAAAGAGCCTTTGTTAAGTATAACAGTTACCGGCATATGTTCTAAATGAGCATAAATTAATCATTGTGAGCAGTTAAGTTGTATGTCTCAAAACCTTAGATTATGTCTGTTTGCTAGACATGGTGGCCTGTGCTTATAATCCCAGCATTTAGGAAGAGGAGGCAGGAAGATGAAGGATTCAGGATCATCCTTAGACACATAGTGAGTTCCAGGCCAGTATGGATGATGATATGAAACCTTATCTCAAAGTAACAAAAACCAAACAATTTTTTGTTTTGTTTTATTTTTTCCAGATAGGTTTCTCTGTGTATCTCTGGCTGTCCTGGACTTGCTTTGTAGACCAGGCTGACCTCAAACTCACAGAGGTCAGCCTGCCTCTGCTTCTCTGAGTGCTGGAATCATAGGTATGCACCACTGCTTTCAGCTTAACCAAACAATTCTTAATCCCAGCATTTGGGAGGCAGAGGCAGGTGGATCTATGTGTGTTCAGAGGTAGCTGGACTGCATAATAAAACCATGTCTCAGAAACAAAACAAAACAGCACAATTTACTTTCTTACCATTTATGAACTTTTTTTATTTTGCTTTTTTGTTTGTTTCAGACAGGGCCGACTAGTCTACAACTTGCTATGTGGTCAGGACTGATCTTGCCTTCATAATCTTCCTGCTCCTACCCCCCAGGTGTAGCCTTAGTTTTGTTTTTTAACTCTTTTATTTACATTTCTTTTACCTTTTTCTCCCTGCTCCAACCCAATCCCTTCCAACACCCTAACACCATGTAGGAGAGAGAAAGGGATAGTGAGAGAGGGGTCGAAGTTCTCTTAGCTGCTTCCTGCTGGTGAGGGTCATCGGGTTCCTGGGAGCCTGTTCACCCTCATCTCAGGGGATCTCCACCTTCTTGTCTCACAACAGCAACCAGGGACAGCAAGGTGGAAGCAGTGGTCTTGTTCTTTCCACACTGTCTGGGCCCTGGCATTTATTCTCTCTCAGAACCCTCAGATTTAAACTATCTGCAGCTGGCAAAGAGCTCCTCTCAGAGCCTGCACAAAGCAAATAGTCTGCTGCTGTGGACAGTCTGAGTCAGTCCCACATCCCACACCTGGGACCAAAACAAAAACACATTTATATCCACAATACCCAAGTGCTGAGATTGCAAGTGTGCGCCATCTTGTCTGGTAGATTTATTAACTTTATTTATTTTGCAGGGTTTTGCTGTTTAGCCCCGGCTGTCCTGGAACTCCCATTATAGACCAGGCTGGCCTCAAACTTAAAAGATCCACATGCCTCTGCCTTTCTAGTGCTGGGATTAAAGGCATGCACCACCATTACCCAGCAAAACAGCTTTATTTAACCATGTATGACAACATATACCTGTAATTCCAGTACTTGGAAGCAGAGGTGGTCAGATCTTTTGAGTTCAAGGCCAGCCTGGTCTACATAGCAAGTTCTAGGCCAGCCAGGGTTGTATAATGACAACCTGTCTCAAACAAAAGTAAACAAAAAAAGTCACTCATGTGACTGGGTAAATGATTCAGTCAATAATGTCCTTGGCCAAATGTGAAGACCTGAATTTGACCCCTAAAAACACATGTTAAAAAAACTGGATATGACAATGTGCAACTATAATCCAAGCACTGGCAAGGCAGAGACAGAAAGGTCCTCAGGGCTTGCTGGGATCCAACTTTGCTGAATTGATGAGCCCAGGTTTCATGAGAGAGACCCTTGCTCAAAAATTTTGGTAGAGAGTGACTAAGGAAGACACCTGATGTTGACCTCCATGTGTCCAGGTGTCTACATACTTGCGTTTACATGCTCATATACACAAAGTCACTTTGTTTATTTTTTTCTTTTGAGACAGGGTTTCTCTGTGTAGCCCAGGCTGGCCTCAAACTCACAGAGAAACTTCTGCCTCTGCCTCCTAAGCTCTGGTATTAAAGGCGTGTGCCACTCCTAACTGGCTAAATTATTTTTGGTTTGTGTGTGGTTGTTTTTGCCTTTATATATGCATGTGCGCTAGTTAAGTGCTTGGTGCCCAAAGAGGCCAGAAGAGGGCATTCCATCCTCAGAAACTGGACTTGTAGTTGGTTATAAGCCTTTATATGGGTGCTTAGAATCAAACCCAGGCACTGTAGGAAGATTGACAAGTGCTCTTAACTACTGAGCCATGCACTCCAGCCTGTCACATTATTTTTAAGAGATATATATCATCTTTCTTTTCCCTTCTCTGTAGCTATGACCACTATTTTAGTCTTTTTTTGTGACAAAGCGCTATGACCAAGGCAACTTATAGGAGAGTCTCTTTGTGGCTTACAGTTTCGGAGATAGTGATGAGTCCATGATTATGCAGGCAGCATGGCAGCTGGTAGGCAGGAGCATAGCCAAGAGCTTACATCCTTATCTGAAAGTCGGAGACAGGAGAACTAACTGGGAATGGTACAGACTTTTAAAACCTCAAAGCCCACCCTCAATGGTACCTCTCCCAACAACCCTTCCCAGACAGTTCTACCAACTGGGGATCAAGCATTCAAATACATGAGCCTATGGTGGCCAGAATCATTCAAACCTCCACAGCCACTGTTGACAGTGTTTTCTTCTAGTCGTTTTCATTGTATAGAAGCATGTCTGGGTAATTTATTCCTTTATATTATTATGTGTTTGGTTATTTTTCCTCCACATATGTCTGTGAACCACATGCATGCCTGCTTTCTGCAGAGGCCAGAAGAGGGTGCCAGATCCCCTGGGACTGGAGTTACATATGGTTGTGAGTCACCATGTGGATTGCTAGGAACTGAATCTGGATCATGGTAGAGTAGCCAATGCTCCTTACTGCCAAGCTGGCTTTCCAGCCCCTCTGTTGTTTTTAATAGGCACGTTTGTGTTTCACACTGTGCCCCATAACTAGTAACTATACAGTAGCGTTGTGTTAACTGACTGGCTGAAGTATTCTGTACAGTATTAAAAGTTTTCTGGTGCATGGTCAGGAATTGGTGATAGAGCTTAGGAGTGGAGTCCCTGTTCAGCATGTGAGTCCCTAGAACCAAACAAAGAAAAAAAATCCATGGGGAGAGGGATACAGGGAGGAGGAAAGACAAACAACTAAATCTCTTCTCATTCTGATGTTTCAGGGAGAGCAGTGATGGAATCAACATGTCCCGACTCATTATCAATCAGCTAAAATGGCTGGATCGAATTGTGGATAGCAAGGTAGGTTTTGGGGCTTTATCAATTAAAAAAAAATTTTACAGCTGGGCAGAGTAGTGCATGCCCGTAATCCCAGCACTCAGGAGGCAGAGGCAGAGACAGGCTGATCTCTGTGAGTTTGAGGACAGCCTGGTATACATAGTGAGTTCCAGGACAGCCAGGAATACATACTGAGACCTTGTCTTGAAAACAGACAAACAAACAGAAAGTTTTTAGTCAGTGATGGTGGTTCATGTCAATAATCTGAGCATTAGGAGGGCAGAGGCAGGAAGGTGGGAGTCAGTCTGAGTAAGCCTAGCTATATAGTGAGACCCTGGCACACATACATACACACACAAAAGGAACAAGTTTTTGTATAATCGACCAAATCTTTTCAATGTTTAAGACTTTTTCTTTTTAAATGAAAAATTAATTTTCTTATCAATATGTTATCAATATCCAGCTTTTGTAATTTGAAAATCTTGAGTATTTTACTCTTTAAAAATCTACTTGAAGCTTAGCCTGCATGAAGGGGTATCCATCCATAATCCCAGCACTTGGGGATGAGGTGGAAAGATGTAAAGCCTGAAGCCAGAAGAAGGGCCATATAGAGGCCCTCTTCTGCTCCGTGGGTAAAGTGCTTGCGGTGCAAGCCTGAAGACCTGATTAAGAGTCAAAGCAAAGAACTGGCTCCACAAAGCTGTCCTCCGGCAGGCACGTGCCCATAGACACAGCACTCATGCTTTACTAAACAATTTTTAAAAGACAGAAACTTCCTCAATATAAAAAATTTAGTATAGTTAATGTTAATTGAGGGCTAGAGCATTGGTTTTCAACTTGTGGGTCATGATCCCTTTGGGAGTTGAATGACCCTTTCACAGGGATTGCCTAGCACCATCTTCCAGAAATGTCAGCTATTTACATTACAGATCATAACAGTAGCAAAATTACAGCTATGAAATAGCAATGAAAATAATTTATGGCTGGGGCACCACAACAGGAAGAGCTGTATTAAAGGGTGGCATCATTAGGAAGGGTGAGACAGCTCAAAGGTTATGAGCACTTGTTGCTCTTATAGAAGACCTGGGTTCAGTTCCCAGCACTCACATGATGGTTCACAACTATCTGTAACTTCCAGAGGATCCAGCAGGTACATATGTGATGTAATGTGTGTGTGTTTACGTATATCCAAAACATTTGTACCACACAAAGTGTAAAATAAATAAACCTTTTTAAACATTGATAAGAGAGCTGGGTATGGTGGTACATGATTTTAATCCCAGCACTTAAGAGGCAGAGGCAGGCAGATCTCTGAGTTTGAGGCCACTCTGGTCTACAGAGCAAGTTCCAGGAAAGCCAGGGCTGCACAGAGAAACCCTGCCTCAAAAACAAACAAACAAACAAAGCCACCAAAAACAAAACAAAAAGGCAGGGGATCTTTATTTGTGTTTCAGAATCTTAAGATTATTTTTTATTTCTGAAATGTGGTAAGTTCCCAAGCATCTTATTTCACTACAAATGCTTTAATTTGATCACATATTGAAGATAGTTTTAGGTAGTTTTTACATGTATGTGATTTATGGAAATGTGTTGGTAAAGTTGAACACTTAAAAAAAAGAGAAGTTCGAGATTTGCTTTGTGCTGATTACTGGGCAAGAAATTGAATATGTTGTACCTCACTGAATTTTAATAATACAAGGAATGTGTATTTCTTGTTATAATGACAAGAAGGCTGTTCTCAGGGTGGATTAGCCAAGACCCTGTGTTAGTGGTGTACAGTCCGCCTGAGCCACTGCCTGCGGCCTTACTTCCTCCGGGTGCCTTCTTTATTTGTCTGGGCATTTTTGTTCCTTTGGTTTTTTTTTGTTTTGCTCTGTTTTTACAGGGTCTCATTTTCTAGCCCTGGATGGCCTGGAACTTGCTGTGTAGATCAGGGTGGCCTAGGACTTCCATCCTCCTGCCTCTGCCTTTCAAGCGCTTGGATTGTCCATGGGAACTACCATGCCCATCTTCTTTTCAAAGGTTCTTAAAATCATTCTTCTGGTTTTTGACAGACACTCCTGACTACATCTTTATTTAGAAAAACAGGGATTTTAGAGTCTCATCTCAGCCGGAAGTAGGGATCTATATTTAACTTGAATATATTCTATCTGCTAGGTCATGTGAATTTAGAGGGGAGGGATTTCCTTTTTTTATGGGTAGTGTTCATGGGCAGGTGTGCGCGCGTGCGTGTGTGTGTGTGTGTGTGTGTGTGTGTGTGTGTGTGTGTGTGCGTGTGTGTGTGTGTGTGTGCGTGTGTGTGTGTGTGTGTGCGTGCGCGCCCATGCAGGTGTTTGGAGATCAGAGAACAACCTTGGATGTTATTCCTCATGCATCATCCACTTTTTTTTTTTTAACAGTCTTTCAGTGGCCTGGAACTTGACGAGTAGCCTAATGTAGTCTGGCTGGCCAGTGCACCCCAGGGCTCTCCCTGCCTCAGCTTCCCCAGAACTGGGATTACAAGCGTGTGCCATTGTGCCTGGCTTCTTTTACCTTGGTTCTGGGGATTGAAATCAGGGTCCTCGTGCTTACCGGAAAGCACTTTGTCATTGAGTGTACTCTCTTCCCAGGTCCATTTGCCTCTTGATTTAAATTCTGAGCTTGAGTCTGTCATGGTCATCTTGTATACATGATAATTTCTGTCTGTATCACGAATAAATAGTGCTTATTTTGAGTAATTTGCGACACTTCTCATGTTCTTCCTGCAGGACCTCACAACCCAGATGCTGCAGTTGATCAGTGTAGCTCCAGTGAACTTACAGCATGACTTCATCACCAGCCTTCCTGAGATCCTAGGAGATTCCCAGCACGCTACTGTGGGGAAAGAGCTCAGGTGGGTAAACACTGTAGCGCTGTCTCATGGAGCCTCCGCTAGTGAACTGGTCATTGGAGGAGCTAAGTTTAAGGCTAATGTGGTAACTGTGGCTAAGGGTGCTTACCTATCATCTCAGATGATAGAAGCTTGATCCTGGAGCCCCCATAGGAGAGGATAACTGACTAGTACAAGTTTTTCTCTGGCTTCCATATAAGCACTCTGGCACACATTGGTATGCATACACACACACACACAAACTCACACACATGCACACGTGCACACATTTTGGACATAAAGGCTGGAACACGGGTGTTTTAGTTCATCTTCAGTTGTGTAGCAAGTTCAAAGCCAGTCTTGGATTCATGAGACACAAAACCACATACAAAAAGTGGTTGGGTATATAATTCAGTTGATAGAGTGCTTGCCTGATGTATACAAAATATGTTAATTCCCTAACACTACATAAACCAGATGTGTGGGAGAAGGTGGAGGCCGGAGGATCAGAGATTCAAGGTCATTCTTGGCTGCATTGTGAGTTTGGGGCCAGCCCGGGATACACTAAATCCTGCCTCAACATGTAGAAATTGTCTGGGCAGTGGTGCTGCACGCCTTTAATTCCACCACTCGGGAGGCAGAGTAGGCAGATCCTTGTGAGTTCGAGGCCAGCCTGGTCTATACAGTGAATTCCAAGATAGCAGGGTATGGGACTTGACTTAGTTTTCTAGTAGGTGCATATATTTGTGTAGTTGCATTTGCTTTCTCCCTCCTCTTTTTAAAAGTCACTTTGTTGTATATATATGTGTGTATGTATGTATATGGTGTCTTACTTGCATGTACACCTGCTCTCCAGAAGAGGGCACCAGATCTCATTATAAATGATTGTGAGCTACCATGTAGTTGCTAGGAATTAAACTCAGGACCTTGGGAAGAGCAGCCTGGAAGAGATGCTCTTAATTTCTGAGCCATCTCTCCAGGCCTCTCTCTCCTCTTTTTAAGATGGGGTCTCATGTAGTCAAGGTTGGCTTCAATTTTGCTCTGTAGCTAAGTATGACCTTAAACTTCTGATCCTCTTGCTGCTTCCTCAAGTCCTAGATCGGGGATCACAAGTATGTGCCATTATGTTTGCCTTCCACATATTTTCTTTCATTTTTGTTTATTTTGTGTATGTGGCTGGGGTTGATGCGCACATACACCTCTGTGTGGAGGTCAAAGAACAACTTTCTGGAGTTGGTTCTTTTCTTTCACATTTCACATTCCCAGAATCAATCTCAGATCTTCACGCTTGACGGGAGATGCCCTTATCTGCTGAGCTATCTCACTGGTCCTTTGAATGTTCATATAATTGATGCACCTGTCATGAAAATGCGGTTTAGGGTTAGGCTATAGAGAAGATGAACACAGCCTCTTTGTTTCACTTCCTCCAGGGGTTTCTTAGGCTTGACCTCACATCAAAACCCTTTGTGGAGCTTCTAGATATCCACATGTTCAGACACCTGGAGGACGTATTACAGTGCTCACCCAAGAAGAGGGCCGATTGCTGATCCATTGCTAGCTACACTCCTGCCTCTACCTCCTGAGTGTTGGAACTAGAGGCATGCACCAGAATGCAATCATTTAGTAGGAACTAGTACAGCTGGTTTTCTTATTTGTCGGTTCCATTCTCAAGGTCAAGCAACTATGGATTAAAAATCTCCCAAAAAGAAAAATTGCACGTGTACTGACGTACAGACTTTTTGATTATTCCCCAAACAATAGAGCGTGACAGCTATTTACATAGCTTTTATATTTCAACAGGTATTGTAAGTATCCTAGAAGTAATTGACAGTATGTGAGAAGAACAGGCCATGTGCTAATAACTACATCATTTCATAGGAGGGATTGAGCAGCCTAGGATTTGGGTGCCAGGGGAAGCCTAGCTGCTAATCTGCAGTAGGGAGGGATACTGTATAGCCTGTTTTCCCACTCTAGTGAGGGGCTTTTACCAGTGGTTTTCTGCCCAGTTCTATTCATTACCCAGCTTCTCCTTTGTTACTAACAGTGAGCTCCTGATGCAGAATACTTCGCTGACTGTTCCAATTTTAGATGTCTTTTCCAGTCTTCGACTTGACCCAAAGTTCCTGTCTGAGGTAGGGAAGATCCTGCTTCACAGAAATACAGTGAAAGAAAATAGCTCTTTGAAACTATGCTAACAAGCATTAAAATATCATGCTCTACACACGCGCGCGCGCACACACACACACACTTATCATTACTACCATGATGAGGATCAAAAAACAGGGCCTTATAAGTACTATAACACTAAGCCAAAAACAGTCCCTTTACTTTTACTTTTTTTTTTAAATCACATTATCTGACCAGGTAGCCCTGACTGTTATCAAACACTAGATCTTCCTGCCTTAGCCTCCCCAGTGCTGGGTTAACACATGTGTGTCCCCAGGCCTGGGCTTAAGCAGTGCAATTTGGTTGGGTTTTGTTTTGGTTTTTACTGGGCTGGTGAAACCCAGGGTCCCACACATGCTAGGCAGACATTTCATCACTGAGTCACACTCTCAACTCTTCAGTGGTAAGCCTGTGTATGTTTGTGTGTGTGTGCATGCATGTGTTTATGTGTGCATGTGGAACCCAGAGACAGAGTCTCTCACTGCATGGAGCTTACTAGCAAGCTCAGTAGGTCTGCTTGTCTCCAAAACACCCATGCTGGGATTATAAGCACTTATAGCTATGCCTGGCTATTTTTGTATGAGTTTTGGAGATCAAACTCCGGTTTCATGCAGAGGCTGGAAATATGGCTAAGTTGATACAGTGCTTGCCTAGGATGTACAAACCTGTGACACCTAGTGCCGTATAAACTTGGTGTCATGGACTACACATAAATAAGAGCAATCTAGAGGAACAGAAGTTCAAGGTCATCCTAAGCTATATAGTGAGCTCAAGGCTAAGTAGGCATGCTAAAACCCTCATGGAAAACAAGAACAACATGTTTTTACTTCTTTTGTAACTTTTTAGATATAAGTGTTCTGGAATTTAGCTGGGTTTTATTTGGCAGTCTCTTCATCTGGCTTCAATTCCCTTTAAGTAACAAAGAATTATTCCAGAAGAGAGTTAGCTTTTCATCACTCGTCCTGTCTGAGTAGAATCCAAAGTAGCATACAAACCCTCCAGGAACAAGTCCATAAACCTGGTGGTCATTAACAACCCGAAGTAAGTTCCCTGGGGTCTGTCGCGGGCAGCAGGAGGGAGCCCTTCTATTGTCAGTTGTGAACTCAGGCTCTGAAATGTTGAGACTGTGCTAGCACTTGTCTATGTTAGAAAAATCTTTGACATTTATAATTGTGAAAGTTTGGAATTTAGAGGAAAAAATGTCTTTCTTCCTAAACTACAAGTAGGAAAATGAAATGAGAGAAATGAATTTCCTAATTTTACTGGTAAGTCTACATTGAGTTAGAGTTATGTGCTTCTGACGTTTAGATCCGCCAAATGGTGATGGGCAAGCTGTCATCCGTCCGTCTAGAGGATTTACCCGTGATAGTAAAGTTCATTCTTCATTCTGTAACAGACAGCACTTCTCTGGAGGTACGCTACCATTTCTTACCAAGCCTACATTAAGATACATGGGCAGATTATTTAAATAAGTAGAGCAAGGTGCTGGTTTCTGACCCTAGACTAATTGATAATGCTGATTACTCCAGGTAGCTGTTGGGAGAGAACACAGCTCAGTCTGGTTGATTACTCAGCATAAGTTGCTTCAGGCTAACATTTGCTGTTTCTGTGTAGACAATGCCTGCATACTTGAACTGTTCTCATCCAGTCTACTGGCATGCCTCATGTTACAGGTCAAGTGTTTTCCTCAGTATTTTGGGTAGTTAAGGTTCCAGTGAGAGAGTGGCCTGTGCCTGTCCACTAAGAGTGAACAGAATACACGGCTAATACTGACTTTCCGTAGGTAATTTCTGAGCTTCGGGAGAAGTTGAACGTGCAACATTTTATTTTGCCGTCACAAGTTCAGGCTTCCCAAAGCAAGTTGAAAAATAAAGGAGTAGCAAGGTATGGAATCATTTGCAATTGCCATTCTTTTTTCTTGCATAATCATATTTCTCACCTTTATCCTGAAGCCATGTAGTTATTAGATCATAATAAAGCAGAAATACTGGTAGTAAGGCTACATTCACATCAGCGTAACAGGGATTGTTTGTGTGTATGCTTTCCTAGCCATTCAAATCCACATAGTCTACGGTGCAAGTTTTTCAGTATTTTACAGATGAGTTTGGGACTTGCTCCAGAACCTATGGTTAATAATCAGAACTTGGGCACTGGAAAGATGGTTTGGTGGTTAAGAACACTGGTTGCTCTTGTAGGGATCTGGGTTCAATTCCCAGCATTCACATGGTGGCTTACAGCCATCTGTAACTCCAATTCCACAGGATCTAAGGAACTCCAAGGGCACTGCATCTACACATGGTACACAGACATATGTTCAAACAAAACACTCATACACATAAATAATTATTTTTAAGAAATAAATTTAGAAATTCAAATAAGATCTTCTCTGGTAGGTAGAAGAAATAATGTTTCCTGCTTTGCTGTTTGTAGCTCTGCAAGAAATCAAGAAAACAGTGATAAGGACTGTGTTGTTCTTGTCTTTGACGTAATAAAGTCAGCCATTAGATACGAGAAAACTATTTCAGAAGCCTGGATTAAGGTGAGTAAGATCCTTGCAACTTTGAGCATCAAGGTGGTCCAAGAGTATCAGTCAGGGACAGACGTGTGACATGAGATGAAATAAAAGTCTTAAAATTGTTATTCAAGTATAACAGATAATGCTGGGCAGGTGAGCAGGACATGCGGAATGAAGCATGTGTAGCATGCTCTACTGATAGGTTTTAACGTGTGGCCCTTGTTCTTCTAGGCAATTGAACGCATTGAGTCAGCGGCTGAACATAAGGTAATGGTCTTGTGCTTAGTAATTGCGTTGGCTATTATGCTGTCACATTCTGTCTTCCCTACAGTTGTCCTTCTGTAGCTGCTCTGATGGTGCTGGGTGTGTGGGCAGCTCGGGAGCGGCGGCCTGCCTGTGGCGGGCTCCTACCTGTTAACTCTGGAAATGAATTTAGCCCACAGTGTTCAGTAAGGAGCGGGAGGCTGTTCCACTCATGTGAAGTTATAGTCAGAAGCAGTACCTCCCCAGGGCCATGAGTTCAGGCCGGTGTTACGGTTATTTTTATTAACTATGCTTGTTTCTCTTAGTTTCACTCTTAGCATGACTATCGTATAAATAACTGAGAATCTGTAGTTGTTTATAATGTGCTTCACAGCACAAAACTGAGCAGTTATCACTCTACTCTTAACCCTCTGCACTCATCTGGTTTCTTCCCAGTGTGCATCCCAGGATACTTGCACTTTGTAGCTTTCCTGCTGTGCTCTCTCTCCTGGTGTCTCATGGACCTCTTCCCCTTAGCTGAATCCCCTACTTTCTCTCCTCTAATTCCTTCACCCCTGGCAGGCAGGAAGCCCAGGCCTAGTCTGTCCCCTGATTATCTGTAAGCTGCTTTATGGACATATCAGGAGACCATTGGGGAGCAGAGTTTATACATTGAGACAGGAGATTCTCAGAAGAAGCTTTGCAACCAGATATGGTGATACAGAAATCAATATTTGAATTATATAATAATCCTACGCCTACATATCCCCCTTTTACTGGCCTTCCTCCTACCAGGAAGAGTTGTCAAGACAAGGGCATTTTCTGTTTGATTTTACTTTGCCCATGTAGTTCTGGCCTGAATAGGTTAGTTTTTCCACTGTAAGGCAGGTAGAAATGGTACTGGATCTATCTCCCCTTCTTTATGTCTCTGTCTCTCTCTCTGTCTCTCTCTCTCTCTTTCTCTCTGTGTGTGTTTGTAACACTCTGCAATCCAAGGGGGCTTAGAACTCACTGTGTTAAACTCAGGATGATTCTCTTGCCTCAGTTTCTATGTATTGGGATAACAAACAGGAGCCACCATGTCCCACTTGTTTATCTTTTAGTCTTAGAGACTTCTGTGAAGAAGCTGTCTATCTGTGCCTGCTTAGACTCTTTTGTCATGTGGGATTTTTGTTCGTTGAGAGTCCAGCTGTTAGATGACAGTCTTAAAAGTTTCTATGAAACAGAATAAGTGATAAAAATAAGTTTTGTTGATAAAGGGACTCATCTAACTGCCTTCAACTCACTGTAGCCGAAGTTGACCTTGAACTCCTGATCCTCCTCCCTCTACTCCCAATGAGCTGGGATGATAGACATTTGCCACTACAAGTAGCTTGAAAATTATCTTGGTGGGGCAGCAGATAATCCAGGTTTTTTGATTTGTTTTGTTGTTTTTGTGTTTTACACAAAGTAAATTCACAACTTTTGCCATTTTTTACAGACTTGCAACCATGAGTGTGGTTTAAATATGCGTTTGTATTCTTTTGACAGTTTGTTTTTAGTTTTTTTGTTTTTGTTTTCCGAGACTGAGTTTCTCTGTGTAACAAACAGCCCTGACTGTCCTGGAACTTGCTTTGTAGACCAGGCTGGTCTCAAACTCATGGCGATCCCCTTGCCTCCGCCGCCCAGTGCTGGGACTAAGGGCATAGTGCATTGGGTCTCTTTGGAGACTGGAATACAGGTGGTGTGAGCTACCCCACACGAGGCCTATGAACCGAGCCCTGGTTCCCTAGAGAAGCAGCAAGTGCTTTTAACCACTGAGCTGTCTCTATCCCTTGTGTAAATGTTTTATCTTTTTTGTAAAAGCTATATGTGGGTACAAGCACAGGCATACTCCTTTACCAATAGATATGTGCATATGCATGTGTATATAGTCTTTACATTCTGTTTTTATGAAGTAGAATCCTATTGTGGTTAGTGTTTTGCAGGTTGCTTGTTTTTCACTTCACCTTACCTCACCATGTATCAGAAATGACTTTACTTGTCAAAAAAATGGGTTAGCTGAGCTGAGTATGGTGGCGCATGCCTTTGATCCCAGCACTTGGGAGGAATAGGCTGGCACATCTCTGAGTTTGTGGCCAATCTGTTCTACAGAATGAGTTCCAGGGCAGTCAGGGCTACACAGAAAACCCTGTCTCAAAAAAAAAAAAAAAAAAAAAAGGTTAACTTATGCTGGATTTTGTGGCTTTGTTATATTTTAAAAACAATTATCATAGTTTATTTAACCTTCTTATATTAAAAAACATTTATAGTCTTTGTAACTTTTCATAAACCAGTTTTCCTAATTATCAAAATATATAGTTTAGTTGTCAAGTGATTTCATCTATATTTTTAAACAAAGGTAAAGATATTCAAAATTCTATTTTAATATAACCTTTCTCAATTCTCAGTTCTGATATATTTTAGGAAATACCGATGGGTAGTAGTTGTTGCCCCTCATTTCACTGGGGTTTGTAACGGTGTGTGAGTTCCATGGGTGCAGAGTGAGCAAGCGCGTGTCACTGTTGTGTTTCAGTGGAAAACGGCTGAGCTCTGGTGTGTCTGCTCCCTGACAGGCTTTAGATGTGGCCATGCTGCTCATCCTCTACAGCACCAGCACCCAGACGAAGAAGACCACTGAAAAGGTGCTGAGAAGCAAGATTCAGTCGGGCTGCATTCAAGAGCAGCTGCTTGACAGCGCCTTCTCTACACACCACTTGGTAAGTGTGGGACACAGGGCGTGGTAGGAGATGCAGTCGGGAAGACGCTGAGAAGATGGTGTTTTCCCATTCTCTGCAGCATGGGAAATCGAGGCATACCTTTGTCTCGTATTGATCTTTGATAGGAGCTCAGCATGGTTCAGAGCTGTAGAGCAAGTGCTCTGTTGGACTGAGATGATGCTATCAATGAGCCAACCTAAGATGGACTTTGACCCTTCCAGGAGGACATTAACAAACTTAGTTCATCTTGAACTTTTCTGACTCAAATTCCAAGTTCTTTT
Organism: Pachyuromys duprasi; assembly: GCA_028658305.1. Taxonomy (NCBI): domain Eukaryota; kingdom Metazoa; phylum Chordata; class Mammalia; order Rodentia; family Muridae; genus Pachyuromys; species Pachyuromys duprasi. Next base: position 28,879,015 of record CM053761.1, on the reverse strand, counting down.
GTCTTTTGGATTTTTATAAAAAGATTTATTTTTATTTTTGCAAATTTTTGTCCCCGTGTGCATATACCACATGTGTGCAGGTGCTTTCGGAGCCCCGAAGAGGGCACTGTATCTTCTGGACTGGAGTTGCGGGCGGTTGTGAGCTACCTGTCAGAGGTGCTGAGAACCCCCTTGAGCTGTCTGAAGAACAGCAGCTGTTGAGCCACCTCTCCTGCCTCGAAATGTTTTGATTTTTGTTTCTTAGCGAAAGTCTCACTATGAAGTTTTGGCTGGCCTGACTTGGTGTGTATATCAGGCCGGTCCTGAACTCATAGAGATCTACCTGCTTCTGCCTCCCCAGGGCGCCACCACACCTGGGTTTTTGTTTTTTGACAATATCAGGAAAGAAGATGGAATTACTAACGTTGTTTACTTTGTGTCCCTCAATATCTGTCTGTGTTGGCTTTTTGTTTTGTTTTCTGAGACAGGGTTTCTCTGTGTAACAGTCTCTGGCTGGCCTAGACTAACTCTGTAGACCAGGCTGGCTTCAAACTCATGAAGATCCTCATGCCTCTGTCTCCCAAATGCTTCAACTAAAGGCGTGTGCCACTCTACCTCGCCCTGTGTTGCCTTATTGATAGGACCTGGTCACTTTTTTTTTTAATAATAGTTATTCAAAGAACTTAGTTTGGGAGCCTGGAGAGGTGGCTCAATTGGTAAAGTACTTGCCACACAATCATGAAGATCTGAATTTCCTTTCCAGCACCTTCAGAAAAGCTGAGCATGGTGACACACATATGTAATCCCAGTCGTGGGGAGGTGGATATAGGCAGGTCCCTGGGGTTCACTAATCAACCAATCTAGCATTTGTTGAGCCCCAGGTCCCAGTGAGGGACCCTGTCTTAGAGAAAAAAGAAAAGAAAAAAAGAGAGAAAGAGGAAAAGATGGATATGGCTCCTGAAAACAGTTTCTGAGATTTAGCTCTGTCCTCCACATACACTGGCACGAATGGTCACTAGCACACGTTTGGACCTGTACCCACACGGACACACACACACGCACACCTCAATAATTTGGGTAGCACTGAATGTTATACACTAAACTTAAATTATAGCCAGGACAGAGCAGGCCCACCCAGGGAGGGATATGATTGAACAAAGAGGCTGGAATCTATTCAATTGAATTTGTGCTTCTAAACTGAACAAATAGTAACTGTATATGAAGCTTATCTTTTTTTTTTTTAACTTCAAGGTTAGTTCTTATTTATTTATGGAATCTGGTCCTGAGGGGGAAAAATCAGAATGCTAAAAGATTATTTTGGGTATAATTAAGATTAAAACTCCTTGGTATGTGGATACTCACACTAGCATTACAGATGTGAAAGCAGAAGGATCAGAGTTCAAGTCCATCTTGTAACTGCAAAGTTTGAGGACATATAGAGTACCCACCAAAAAAACCCCTTTGTTGTTTCAAGTGAAAGTGATAGTTGGGTGGGAGACGCAACCCGGTGGTGGGCCGTTTATCTCATGTGTCCCAGGCTGTGGGCTCGGTGCTTAGCATCTGTCTGAGAGCATGAGTGCTGTGTTCAGGATCATGACGTGACAGCCCAACAGGCTCTCTTCATTGGTGATAATGGTGGATATTAACACATTTGGTTCTACGACCTTTTTCCTTGTCTCTTTCTTTTTCTTCCAGGTTCTCAAGGATATTTGCCCATCCATTCTTTTACTGGCTCAGACTTTGTTTCACTCTCAGGACCAGAGGATAGTTTTGTTTGGCAGTCTCCTATACAAACACGCTTTTAAGTTTTTTGATACTTACTGCCAGCAGGTATGTTGAAACATTTATTTGGGTAAGTAACAAGGATATGGAAAGGTATAATTTCAGATAAATTGGGTGTGCTTTGAGGTATAATCTGGGTGAGTAGATGACATTGAGAAGGAAATAACTTTGACCAACAGCTTAGAAAACTTAGTTCTAAGCCAGCCATTAGAGATGCACATCTGTAATCAGTTCTTGGAAAACAGAAGCAAGATGATAAACAAAAGTTCGAGGCCAGACTAGGCTACAGTGCAGGACCTTGCTTCATAAACAGAAAAAGTATTCATTTCTAGTCTCTGTCCTGACATGATAAGATTGCCTTGGAGGATCCAACTATGGGAACTGAAATTTGCTTTAAAATCATGAAGGTCCTGTTCATATGTAGTCCCTCAAGCAACTGGACTTAGATTTTATCTTGTTTTTTATTATGTGCCTATGTGTGTGTGTGTGTTTGTACCTGAGTGCAGTTCCCTAGGAGGCCGTATTTTCTTGAAATCATGCCAGCCTGATCTGTGCTCTATTCACAAAACCTGTAAGGCCTTTGGCTCCTTAAGTACAGTCTTTTCAAGAAATTTCAACATACACTAAAGCAATCACAACTTGAGTAAAATTAACTCATAGATAAATATTTGGATGACTACACCAAGGAGCAAAATCAGGACATTTTGACAGGGCCCACTGTTATCTTACCAAAAGTAGGTCAAGCCTGAGCGGTAATCCCTATGACCCTAGTACTTGAGAGATGTGAAATTCACAAGGTTGAAGCCAGCATGGGTAGTGAGAGAGGTCCAGGGAGCCAGGGTTACTATGTGGTAGTATAGTCATTCTGGTGTAATTACAGGCTTCCTAAAGCCTGTAACTGCTCATGGCAGTTAGATAATGAACAGTAAGGTAGAGGTTAGAAAGGCCATGGGCATGAACTCTTTACAATGTCCATGTCATATTTTTGTTTCACACTGTCCTGTTGACCTCCCTGTATAGGAAGTGGTTGGTGCCCTAGTAACCCATGTTTGCAGTGGGAATGAGGCTGAAGTTGATGCTGCATTGGATGTCCTCCTTGAGCTGACTGTACTAAGCTCCTCTGCTATGAGGCTGAATGCTGTGTTTGTTAAGGTATTGTCTGTACTGTCAAACACTGACTCATTTTCTCTGAATGTCTCAGCATTACTGCTCCCTGTCAGTGAAAACTTATTGTGTATTCTTTAGCTACTGAGCACTATATACAACACTCCATAACTCTAGTTCTAGGGAATCTGATACTCTTCTCTAATCTTGGGTACCAGCCATGAAAGTACATACATGCAGGCAAATCACTCATACATAAAATGAATAAATCTAATTCAAGAGAAAGAGAGAGAAAGCCGGGCAGTCATGGCATACTCCTTTAATCCCAGCACTCGGGAGGCAGAGGCAGGTTGATGTCTGTGAGTTTGAGGACAGCCTAATCTACACAGTGGGTTCTAGGACAGCCAGGACTACAAAGAGATAACCTGTCTTGATGACCTCATTTTGGACATTTTTTTTTCATTCATAGGGCATTTTAGATTATTTGGAGAATATGTCCCCTCAGCAAATACGAAAAATCTTCTGTATTCTCAGCACACTAGCATTTAGCCAGCAGCCTGGAACCAGCAACCATATTCAGGTAAGAGGCCATGTGTTAAGAACAAATGTTTTAAACCTCCTTATTTGAAATTTGCCAGACTAAGCCTGTGAAGTAGTAGAAACTACCTCATCTACATAGTGAGTTCCATGACAGCCATGGCTACAAAATAAGAGTGACTCTGTCTCAACATTTAAAAAAATACTGATAATAAAATGATCGACTACTAAGCCAGCCTGGGCTACATAGCAAGTTCTAGGTCAGTTTCTAGTGAGACCCTACTTAAGTAATAAAAAACAGCAGCAGCCGGGCATGGTCATTCATGTCTTTAATCCCAGCACTCAGGAGACAGAAGCAGGTGGATTTCCGTGAATTTGAGCCAGTCTGGTCTGCACAGCAAATCTCAGCATGCTGGAGCCACATAGTGAGACCTTATCTTAAAATAAAAACAGCAGAGAAATCTTAGTCTATTGGAATAGAGATGGTTCTGAGCCTGTAATCAGCCAAGCATGAGACTAAATAAGCCATGCTTTTCAGTTTCTGTATGGAGCATTGTGGAGTCACCGAACATCCAAGCTGAACTTCACCTAGGCTCACTTTCATCTGTAGTCACTAATTACTGGAGAAAACTAAGCAAAGAGAATAAAAATATGAGCAAAGTGTATTGGGTTGGGATCATAACTCATACCCTTTGTAGCTGCAGTGCCATCTTGTGGCGCTGATTCTTTCTGGGCTGTGGCTTTCCAGCACTTTGTTTAGTTAAACAGTTGTCTCGACTGGGTGATACACAGAATCCACAGTGTACGGGGAGATAAGCAGTGAACAGCGACTCGCTTCTGTAGGCATAAGGCTGGCCCCTTTAGAGCTTTCCGAGGGGTCCCTGCGCATTTATAAGTTTATCATTGCCTCTGTGCTGCTTTCCCTTCCTAGCGCTGTATCCTGTTTTCTCATTTAGCAGAGTATTTGAGAATTGTTTCATATCAATAATACAAAGTTACTTTATTATTTTGTTTTTGAATTGTGGTAAAATATATTCAAAATTTACCATTTTCCTTATTTTTAAATATATCAGTACATTGAGAATATTCACAGTGTGTAAGTATAATCACTATTCATTTTCATAAGTCTTTCATTATTCTAAACAGAAAGGTGTCCAATGTGGCAATAATTCCTTGCCCCCACTCTCCTGGGGCCTGGTAGTCTTCCATTCTGTTTTCCTTTTCTAGGTAAAGATATTTGTAGAACCTTATAGTGTTTGTGTCTGTCTGCCTTTTTTCACTCAGTGTTCCCAGTTTTACAGGAGCTGTCAGACCTTCATTGTCCTTGTAGCTGAATAGACTATTTTATGTATATTTGACTTTTATTCTTTTATTTGCTCAAGGATGAACATGGGTTGTTTTTTACCTTCAGCTGTATGAACAATACTGTGATGAGTTATGTGCAGGTCCTTATTTGAACCTCAGTTCCAGCTATAGTGCATACCCAGAGATAGCCTGCTGAATTGATGTTGGTTTTATATTCAACAATTTGAGGAGGCACCAAAATTTTTCAGAGCAGCTGCACCGTTTTACATTCTTACTTTGAAAGTACAACATTTTGAGGTTGGAGTGATGGCTCAGTGGTTAAGAACATTGTCTGCTCTTCCAAAGGACCCGCGCCCACATGGCAGGCAGTTCACAACTGTCTGTAACTCAAGTTCCAGTAGATCCAACTCCCTCATACAAACGTACATGCAAGACAAACACCAATGCACATTAAATAAAAATAAATGAAATTAAAAGAAAAAGAAAGTACGACATTTCCATTTCTGCAAAAAAACTGTTGTTGGAACTTTGATAATGATTGCATAATATTCCTGAACAATGTTGTCATTTTTTAAATATTACTCAAGGACATCTCACTATTTAGATCTTTTATTTCTTTCAGCAGTATTTTTTTGGATGTAGCCAAGGCACCTCAAACTCAAGTTCTGTTTATAGAGTTTTGTCCCGTACCCAGCTAGCACTGTTTTATAGATTTTAACATGTAAATCTTTTGCTCCCTTTGTTAAATTTATTTCTAAATGATTTATCATGGCCTGCCAAGATTGTGCATTGGGTAACTTGCTGTCAGGTGTGAAAACCTAAGTTTGATAGCATAGCCTCATGTTGAAATGAGAGCACCTATTCCTATAAATTCTGACCTCTGTGCCTCTGCCCTGCACGTGTGCTCCCACACATGCAAAATCAATATATTTTAAAATAGCTTATTATATCTCATTGTTTTAGCTGCACAGCCATCCCACAATAACCCTCATGTCCTGGAGTAGCTGCCATGGCAGTGCTAACAGCTCTTCTTAAATGTGTGCCTTGTTCTAGGAGCTTTGTATAATTGGTCTCTGAATTTTAGGACAACTTTCCATCTTCTACATGAGGACTCAGAGAATGGAATTTAGCTCTAGCAGTGATTTGCTCTTTTCTATGTCACTCAGCATCTTCTTTCTCTGTCCTTATCACATTGCAGGATGACATGCATCTGGTGGTACGAAAGCAGCTCTCTAGCACTGTGTTCAAGTACAAGCTTATTGGGATCATCGGTGCAGTCACCATGGCCGGCATCATGGCAGAAGACAGGTACTCACGCAGAGTCTGTTTTCCGTATCTCAGTGTCTGCTAGTCAAGGTGCTGCCTTATACACTTGATATTTTGCAACCATTATTTTAATAGAGAAATTAAAACTATAAGAGAAGAGAGAAAGACTTCTTGCTTCTTTTCCATGTTCTGTTTTAATCTTTTTTTAAGATTTATTTTTGTTATTTTTAATTATGTTTTTGTAGGCTGGTATGTGCACGTGAGTGCAAGTACCTATGGAGGCCAGAGGTGTCAGATCCCCTGGAGCTGGAGTTACAGGCGGATGTGAGCTGCCTGGTGTAGGTGCTGGGAATTGAGCTCAGGTCCTCTGCAAGAGAAACACACACTCTTAACTGCTCGGCCATTTCTGTGGCTCCTTCTTTTCTAATCTTTGCTCTGTATATACCATATTCAATTTTCATAGTTACAGAGCTACAGTGCTGGAAATCTTCCCACAGATCTCCATAGCGGGTTACCTTGGTACTCCTGAAATTAATTTTTTAGATTCTCTTTCTCTGTGTTGATACATTAATCCTGTCTGGAGCTTCGTGTTTGGTAGAAATGCAACTTCTTTGTGGGTTCTTCGCTTCCTCTTAGATGTCTCAGTTGGCATCTGGAAAAGTATCAGAGCTGGGGCTCTATGAGATGTCATTGAAACTGATATGTTCAGTTTCTACTTCTTGGTAAGGATGTGTCCGGAATTTCTAAGAGCTCAGGAGATATCCTTAAAGCAGCATAATAGCTAGAAGAAGGAAAGGGAAAACAAAATCTGAAGAGGCTGCTGTGTGCTGGGTAAGAGTTTCTTTCTCTGATCCATTCTGCTTGTCTGGAGTTCAGTCCTGGCTCGTTATTAGCTAATGACCTTGGGTGAGTAACTCTGCCTCTGCCTTTGTAGTTTCACAGCTGTAAAATGTTAATGGTATTTACTTGGTAAAATAATTGAGAGTGTTAGTGGCTAGGGCAGTGCTCGTAACATTCTACATACTGAAGAAGTGTTTTCTTCAGCTGAGCACATAGAAAAAGGCTCACTTGATTTAGCAGTTCAAGGCTAGCTTGGGCAACATAGTGAAACTACTGTCTCAAAAAAAAAAAAAAGACTCTTATAATTACTAATTTAGTGTGCCCTTAAAAATACATGTCAGTTGGTTTTACTAGTTTGCAAAATCTGCAGAATTGAAGATGCTGAAGCAGAGTGATCACTTGCACACAGGAGTTTGACATACGTCTTATAACCTAGTGTTATATGACCCTGTCTCAAAAAAGGGGAATAAGCATGCTTCATTACAACATACATTTTACATGAATGTAAGAACTCACATGCCTTCGTGAAATGTTATCTCTATTCCTGTCTGAAAAAAGGCAGGACTCTTAAACTTACTGCCAATTCTTATAAAATATGCAAAAATGAAACTAAAATTTCTTGTTCCTAGATGTGTACCGTCTAACTCGTCCCAGAGGAGAGCTGAGTCGAGCAGTGAGCAATGCACACAGGTACTCGTCTGCGTCACACTCGGGCGCGTTTGCCAGCGCGCAGGGCTTGCAGCTTGTCACTGCTGTTTTACCACGAAGTGCTGTGGGTTTTCTTTTCTTTTGCTGGGATGGAACAGGAGTCTTGCGGATACGAGGCAAACACTACCACTGAGCTAAATTGTGACTAGAGTATTTTGTGTATCTTGTTTCAAAAATGTCTTCAAGTAACTGTATTTAAAGATAAGGTCTTCCTCTGCAGACCCACGCCTGGAACTGTGTAGATCAGACTAGCCTTGAACTTGCCGGGATCCTCCTGTCTCTCCCTTCTAAGTGCTAGGGTCACTGGCATGAGATGCCATGCCCCATTTGTCTTGAAAACTCTTCACAGGTTCATTCTAGGACACACAGGAGTGTTCTTCATTTTACTTGTGCCCCTCACACTCTCTTAATGTCCACTCCAGCTCTGGTTTGTTTTGGATATGAGATATGCCTGGAACGAGACAGACTAGAGAAGAGGCTCAGGAATGCCTCACTTGAGGTTTGGCAGCGAGAATGGAGAGAGAACTCACTGAATGCAGAGACAAATCCGGTAAGGGTTGGTAGCCCAAGAGCCACAGCTTTCTCTCCATTTGCTCCAGGTGACTTCTTTGCTGCAACTGGTTCATTCTTGCACTGAGCACTCTCCTTGGGCCTCTTCTCTTTACTATGACGAATTTGCTAACCTGATCCAAGAAAGAAAGCTGGCTTCAAAAACCTTGGTAAGAACAATGTCTTGGTTTGGAGGTGGCAGGTGGGAGCTAGCTCTTAGACAAGGTCCCACTGTGCAGCCCTGGCTGACTGGAACTTCTAGAAAGACTAGGCTGCCCTTGAACTAGAGCAGCCCTCCTGCCTCTTTGTCCCCAGTTTTGGGGTGACTGGTATGAATTGCCAATACCCCATTACAAGTAGCTTTTCTTTTCTTTCTTTCTTTCTTTCTTTCTTTCTTTCTTTCTTTCTTTCTTTCTTTCTTTCTTTCTTTCTTTTTTCTTTTTTGGTTTTGTTGACACAGGGTTTCTCTGTGTAGCCTTGGCTGTCCGGGACTCACTTTGTAGACCAGGCTGGCCTCAAACTCACAGAGATCCACCTGCCTCCGCCTCCCCAAATGCTGGGATTAAAGGCGTGTGCCACCGTGCCGGCTCCACGTGTTTTTTTCTTAAAGCAATTAAACATCAGAGCTTCTTTGCGACACATTAAGGCTTTCTCTCTGTTGTACCCTACCTAGTCTCTGGGCTGCCCTGAGGTTCCTCCATATAAAAATGATCATAATAGTAAAAGTGCAAAAAGATTCTTGGTGATCGGCACCGTTTGTTTGACAGCCCTGGTCTGTGCCAGGCACTGAATGAAATGCTTTTTGTGCATTGTGTGTGTATGTGTTTTAGTTTTTCTTCATAGTGTTAGAGGTCTGTGTTACAATTTCCTTTTTTAGAAATGAGAAGCCTAAGGTTTGGAAAGGTTAGTGGCAGTTTATTTAGGGCCATATGGCAAATATACTCCTCACTACAGCATTCTTGTTTGCACCCAACAGGAATGGGTTGGGCAGACCATCTTTAATGATTTCCAAGATGCCTTTGTGGTTGACTTCTGTGCTGTTCCAGAAGGGTGAGTGCTGTTTACATTCTGGGTTGGCTACTACTGAGGAAGTTGTATCAGTTCAGTTGCTGATACAAACTCCACACTACTTTTGCCTTCAAGTCAGCTCTGTCCACTGTAGCTCACTCCCCAGCCCTAACACCTCGTACCCCAGCTGTGCAATGGCTAAAAACATCTACACTTATTCTCTCTGTTTACAACTTCTTCCTATAATTGTTTTGTTTAAGTTGGTTTGTTGTAGTGATTTCCCACATACCCTGTTTTCCTCCCAGTTGGGACATTAGATTTTGGGTTCTCTTCACAGTGACTTTCCATTTCCTGTGAAAGCACTCTATGGACTAGAAGACTACAGCACTCAAGATGGCATTGTCATCAACCTCCTGCCCCTGTACTTTCAGGAATTTGCGAAAGATGTCAATCAAGTGACTTTCCAAGAATCAAGACAAAAGTTAGTTGTTTTCATTCTGTTGGCATTTGAATATTCATGGGGAATTCTATTGTTTGTTTTTAAGATTTATTTATTTATCATGTATACAGTGTTCTGCCTTCATGTGTGCCTGCATGCCAGAAGAGGCCACCAGATTTCATTATCGATGATTGTGAGCCACTATGTGATTGCTGGGAGTTGAACTCAGAACCTCTTAAAGAACAGCCAGTGCTCTTAACCTCTGAGCCATCTCTCCAGCTAGGAATTCTATTGTTTTAACAAAATTCTCTTAATATTAATGAATGAATGATTTTATTTGGTTAATGTGTGTGTGTACCTAAGTACATGTATCTGCACCACGTGCATGCAACAACCCATGGAGGTTAGAAAAATGTGTTGGCTCCCATGGAACTAGAGTTATAGGTGGTTGTGAGCCACCATGTCGGTTCTAGAAACTAGACCTGGGTTCTCTGCAAGAGCAGCAGCACTCTTACTCCTGAGCCATCTCTTCAGCCCTGTTTTATAGTTCTTTCAATGTGTGGGGGTCCTTGCATCAAAGTTATTCTTCCAAGGTTGTCTCTGGAGAGATTAGAGGGATGCAGTCAGATTCCTCTTTTTATTGGTTCCTGGGATTGAGATTTGTCTTGCCATGAGAGTCAGCACATACTGCACTAGCCTATTTGCTGTCCATGCTCTCTGCCTCTCTCTGTCTTACTCCCTCCTTCCAGCTTCTGCCTCATACCTGCTGCACATAACCTTTTCCTTCTTGCACTTTAGATTGTTACTTGCTGAGCATTCACTGAATTACTTGCTGTTTTTCTTTAATTGCAAAAGTGAGTTCCTGGGGCTGGAGAGATGGCTGAGAGGTTAAGAGCACCAAAAGTCCTGAGTTCAATTTCCAGCAACCACATGGTGGCTCGCAACCATCTATAATGAGATCTTGTGCCCTTTTCTGGCATGCAGGCACACATGCAGCCAGAATAATATACAAATAAAACAAATAAACAAAGTGAGCTCCTGTAGATTTGGATTAATATGACTGTTGTGCTAAGTGTGGCTCCTGAGGTGGATTTTTCTTTCCCAGGTCAATGTCTTCTCTGTGCCTGGCTTCCCATTTCCGGCTACTGAGACTCTGTGTAGCAAGACAACATAATGGAAACTTGGATGAGATTGATGGTCTCTTAGGTAAGGGATGGAGTTCTCATATCCTTCCTTTGTGCCCTTTTGGTAAAGGCAAAGGCCAGGCATGTTTCTTATATATGTGAGATGGAATTTTGTAATGTCAGACTAGAATTGCAGCAGTAATGGACTGTCAGTCAAATGAGCTTGTGTGATACCAGGCATTCTCTTTGTAATTGTTGCTGATTGCTGTATGCTGAACACATTCTTCTTCTTCTTCTTCTTCTTCTTCTTCTTCTTCTTCTTCTTCTTCTTCTTCTTCTTCTTCTTCTTCTTCTTCTTCTTCTTCTTCTGCTTCTGCTTCTTCTTCTCTCCTACTTGTATGTATTTACTTATTATTAGTCTAAATCTGGAAGGGGTACAGCGTCAAGACACAGATTTTGTGACCAATGGCCCTTGCGTGAAGGCTGCTTAGTAATTTGGCCAAGACATATTTGCCTTTTAGAAGTCCTGTTTCCAGCAGGCTTCAATAGGTGCCAAGGTCAGGTAAAGAGTATAGATGTAAAATAAAAGGATTTTTTGAGACAAAACAAAGCTTGATCCTCAAATAGGAGCTTAAGGGGCAAGTAGGTAGCTGTGGGGGCCAGGATCCATGTTCTTCTGCCTTGAGCTAAAGGGAGGTGGGGCATTTGTTCTTTCTCAGATTGCCCTCTGTTCCTGCCTGACCTGGAACCTGGAGAGAAACTGGAGTCTATGTCTGCTAAAGAACGTTCACTCATGTGTTCACTCACATTCCTTACTTTCAACTGGTTCAGAGAGGTGAGCAGAATTACTGGGATGTCTCACTCACTGTCTGTAGTTCCTCTCAAAAGAAAACTATTTTCTTGGCTCCCACAAGCTTCCTAAAAATCCCCTGAATCAACAATGCCTATGCTTCTCTGGAGACGTATCCTGCCACTGCTGACCTGATGTCCCTTGCTGTCCCTCCTGCTGTCTAGAACCCTCATTGTGTAGCTGGCTTTTCAGGCCACCTGTACTCCCACTTTTCCATATGGTGGCTTTTCACTTCTGTGCTGGGAAATCCTGTTCTTTTGCTACAGGCTTCTGCTCACTTTTTGGACTCAGGAAGAAATGGGTATAGTTTCTGTCCTTTAAAATGTGTTTGAGGACATTGGTAATGGCAGTGTTGGTTGCTGCCTCACTGCCTTTTGTTACATTTTACTTTACATTTATAGAACAATTCCCACTTTATAGATAAAGAAATAAAGCTTAGACAGATTACAGCCCTACCAAAGCCATATGGGAAATAAACAGTAGAATAAGACTTGATTTGCTGAAGTACATGTCTGATATTCCGCCAAACTGTGTAATAAGTAGTAAGTAGAAGTAGGATTAAAAATTAGGCTTCTTAAATTTTGGCAGAGGGAAAATACTGCCACACTACAGCTCTCCATCACTGAGTCATAACTTCCAAATGGGATTGTAGAAGGAAGGGTTTTGCCACTTTATCCTTTAAAACTTTATGGGACCAGAGTGATAGCTCATCAGCTGAGGTTACTTTGCTGCTCCTCTGCACCAGAGTTTGGTTTCTTGCACTGGCATGGAGAGGCTCAGCTGACAGTAACTCCAGCACCTTGCTCTCCTGGTCTCCAAGGTCATCCATGTGCATGTGCACATGCACACACATACACACACACACACACGAATAAAAAGTTTTAATCTTATTTAAAATAATTATTTTCTTTATTATTTCAAATTTTCTTCCTAAACTTTGTCTTTCTGAATTTAGATCAACTTTTAAGTAGTTTCTAAACAAATGCGGCAGGAAGAAATACTCTCCTTTTTCTATTAACAAAGGCGCATCTTAGACTTCTTACATCTTTGTTGTTATTGTTTCTTGCAGTTTCATTTACATATATCTATTATACTTTTTATCTATCTGTAACTTTTATTTTATAGAGAATGCTATCACAGACAGCTGTGAACTGTCTGTCATAACTAATGCATGAAGCCCTAGCTTCTATCCCCAGCACCGCATACCTGGGTGTGGTGACTTGTACCTGTCTCTAGCTCCAGCACTGGGAGGCTGAGACAGGAAGATCCGGATTGAAGGTCATTCTCAGCTACATACTGAGTTTACAAACAGCCTGCTCAGGGCTGGAGAGATGGCTCATTGGTTCAGAGCACTGTCTGCTCTTCCAAAGGACCCAGGTTCAATTCCCAGCACTCACATGGCAGCTCACCACTGTCTATAACTCTTGTTCCAGGGGCCCCTACCCCTTTACACATGGAGACAAAACATCAATGTACACAAAAAATAATAAAAAAAAATTGTAAAAACCCAGTCTGGTGTATGAGAGTTGTTCATTCCCTTGCAGATTAGCACGTTTTGTGGTATACTATTTCGTATATAGATATATCTGCTTCACTCTATGTTTGTTTGCTTGTGTGAGACAGTCTCACTAGCTGGCCTGCATCTCCCTATGTAGGCCAGACTGGCCTCAAATTCATGGCCATGTTCGTGTCTCATGTCCCAACTATTGGGATTATATACATAAACCACCATACCAAGCTCATATGCTTTATATTAAAAAAATATTTAGTGTAGTAAAAGAACCTTTCATCCCCGGTGAAGTAAAGAAATAAAAGTAAAGGTTAATGTCCATATATGACAGGATTTGTGTTTTGCAGGTTGTGAATGCCTTCTGCCAACAAACATCTCCTGAGATGAAGGGCAAGGTTCTTAATCGGCTGAAGGACCTTGTGGAACTTCAGGAAATCCTAGAGACATATTTGGCAGGTTAGAAAGGCTGTGCGATAAGACTGTGTTGTCAGTGCTGAGGGATGAGCAGCTTACCTTTATTTATTTTTTTTTAAGATTTATCCATTTATTTGTGTGGGGTTTTTTTGTTTTGTTTTGTTTTGGTTGGTTTGGTTTTTTGTTTGGTTTGGTTTGGTTTGTTTTTGAGACAGGGTGTCTCTATGTAGCCCTGGCTGTCCCAGAACTCGCTTTGTAGACCTGTCTGGCCTCTAACTCACAGAGATCTATGGGTCTTTACCTCCATGGCTAGGTAATCTTTGCTTTCTTAAATATAGTCATGAACCAGCAGTGAAGAGGAAGCCTTTTCATTCCTTCTATTAAGTCAACTGGTTGTTTTAAAATGCAGTTTATGGGGCTCAGATGTGAAGAGCACTGGCTGCTCTTCTAGAGGAGTTTGATGCAAAGCGCTCACATGGTACCTCACAACTGTCTGACTCCCTTTCCACAGTACTTAGTACCATTTTCTGGCCTCTGGGGGTACCAGGTATGCGTATGGATATACATACAGGCAAAATACTCATACACATTCATTAAAAAAAGAAAGTTTTTAATGCTAGCTTAGAGCTGAGTGTAATGTCACCCACTTTTCGTTCCAGCATTCTGAAGGTGGAGGCAGGTGGATCTCTATGAGCTCAGTACCAACCAGGGCTACATAGTGAGGTCCTAAGCTAAAGAGACAGACAGACACAAAAACAAAGACAAAACTCAAAAATGCCAGTTTAATTCTATAGGGAAAATAAGAAGCCTTTCTTGGGCCCTCATCTTAAGTAATGGAATATAAACCAAAAAGATATGAGACCCACTGCTGGTATCTTTGGATTTCTAAGTGATTAATTTTAGTTTCTTTTTGTTTGTTTGGTTATTTTATGTTGTTATTGAAAATGGTTTTATACTAATTGATCATAATCAGTTACTGTAATATAATATTCTAAGCTCTCCATTTTGCTGTGCTCAAACCACATCAGATGAATGACTGGAGTAGTACATGTCACAGGCATTCGCTGCTGCAGGTGGTGAATTTGGAAGCCTAATTCTAGGTATTTGGATAATTAGATCACTGTGGTTGGTGTTCATTACTCCTACTCTGTTTCAGTCATCCCAGACTATGTTCCGCCTTTCGCAAACGTTGACTTGGATACTTTAGATGTGGTACCTTGGAGCAGTTCTACTGTTTCAGCAAAAAACAGAAACAAAGCAAAGATGGGTGAGCATATTCCTTTCTACACTAAATTAATCTCACGGGTTATATGTATTATGACATTCATATTTGAAAAGGTCAGTGCCGGTGACACACTTGGTTAGTGAGTGGTGCCTATACGGTAATTAGTAAGATTCTCCCGTCAAACCTTCCCTTAGAAGCTGTGTAATGTTGTGTAGCTTGAATCATAAAATTTTCTCTTCCCTTCTTGAGGGGTCCTACTTGGCAAAATGTGCTTGTTGATTACCTGAGTCATTTTTCTCTTTTTCCAACATAGGGGGAAGGAAACAAAAAGCTGATAGCAGCAAAGCATCCTCCACTGACACGCTTCTAACAGAAGATACTTCAGAATGTGACCCAGCACCATCTGGAAAAAGCCAAGGAGACAAGGTATTGGAATGTGTGGCAAAAGTTTGTGACTGCTGAGCAAGAATAAGGCTGTTCTCTGTGTGTTTTAGAGAGAATAAATAGGAAGAGAGGTGAATGAAGTCTCCTGGGCCTCAGAATGACACTCAAATAGGACAGTTCTGACTACTCTCTAAATTCTTGTTTTTTTCCAACTAGAAATCATGTCCTGTCTCTTGTACAGAGGCAACCTCAATTGACAGATTGCTCAGATCAGATTGGCCTGTGCCCATGTCTGTGAGAGATTGTCTTGATTGATGATTGATGTGAGAGGGCCTAGTCCACTACGGGTGGCACCATCCGTAGGCAAGTGGGCCTGGGCTGTTTAAGAAAGCTGAGTACATGCAGGAAGCAAGCAGCGCCCCTCTGTGATATCTGCTTCAGTTCCTGCCCTGGTTTTTTGTGATGGAGTGTGACCAGGAAGAGTAAGATAAGTAAGCCCTTTCTACCCCAAGTCACTTTTTTCAGTGTATTTTATCATAGCCACAGACACCAAAGTAGGACAATCTTTATTGATGCTGCTCAGGTGGCTGATTTTTCTAATTCTCTTCTGTATATTTTATACCTGTGTTTTCTCCCCTGTAGTATTTTGAATTCTGTTTTATAATAGTTATCACACTGTATCAATACACCGCCCCTGCCTTAGATTTTTCAGGCAGGGTCTCACTAGGTAGCAGAAGCTGACCTCAAACTCATGATCCTTCTGCCTTAGCATCTTTGGGACACTAAGTTGGGATTGCAGTCATGTACTTCCATGCCCAGTGTGGTATTCTTTTATACATAATTCCTTTGGCCTTTCTTCTTTTTACCCCTGACCGTAAACTTAGTGACCTGGATATAATTGTACATGCCTGTAATCTCAGCATTTGGAAGGCTATGTCGGGAAGGTAATCAAATATTTGAGGCTGCCTGGGCTATACGCAAGACTTTGTCTCAAAAAAACAAAATAAAACAAAACAAAAACCAAAACAAAATATAGTCAATAAGATGTCTTAAACAGTAAAAGCACCTGCTGTCACACCTGAAGACCTAAATTTGACCTCCAGAACATGGTGGGAGGAGAAAATGGATTTTTCTGAATTGTTCTTTGACCTCCATACATGTGCTGTGACATGCACACAAACATAGAGAATAAATATAATGTAATAAAAAAATTAAAGCCACAAAGGCACAATAAATGACTAAGTAAACTGTGAATGGTTCTGAAATGCTTAATATGGTTTGTGGTAATTGATGAATCTGCTGTGACATTCACATTTGAGACATTTCCTGGACACATGGATGTGTTTGTTTCATAGCTACCATATGTTCATTTAATTTATTATGTGTAACTCCTCTAATCTCCTAAAAGTGCAAGGTTATTGTTAATGTTAATATCTATATCTAATTCTGTTGGAGGTTGATCTAACGCTAATTACTGGCACTCAAGATCTGGTTACTACCCGCTGGATACACCCATCCTTGTTTGTGTAAACCTATTTAAAACATTATACCTGAGTGATTTATAAAATAGCCTATACCTGGGTAGGGCAGAATGGGGTAGGTGTGGCTAGGTTCCCAGGTTTTTGAGGACAGAAGAATCACAAGAATCACAAAACAGAAGGGAAGAGAGAAAGAAGGAGGACTCCACAACGGGTTAGCTGGAGAAGAAACCATGTGGGGCGGGAGGAAGGACTCCAATTATGGCGTGAAAAAGCCCAGATAAAGAATAAAAAGAAGTATTTATAAGATTATAGGTGGAAGATAGGATGGTTAAGGAGGATGGCATTGAATGGAGGCTGGGAGATGGATGGTGAGGTGATTCAGACAGCGTAGGTAGGAATATCTGCCCCGCCCAAGGTAAATAAGGCCATTACAAAATCTAACAGGTGTCTGTGTCTTATTATCTGTGATAGCGGCTTAGATAATACCACCGTGATAATCATAGGGCAAATAATAATAAACATTTTATAGCCCAACACTGTGTATTTTTTATTTTCAACACCATGATTCATTAGGTAATTTAAAACAAAGAGGAAAGTGAAAGACTTTCTCAAAAACATACAATGTGTGCTTGAGCTAAGGTTGGAAGCCAGATCATCCTGGTCACAGCCCTCTGTACTGTCCCACATGCTTTTATTTACCTGATAGTTCATCATTAAGAAACAACTAAAGATGCTGTTGGTGTATATTGTTATACCACATCAAGTGCTGTGGCTTGGGGAATATTTACAGAATTTAGTGAAAGGAATGTGGTGATGTAACGAAATTAAAATTTTTCACCAAATATGCATGTGTATTAGACTTTAGATGTTAATTAAAGTTAGATTTGGGAGGCTGGGGAGATGATAGCTCAGTGGTTAAAAGTACTTACTGTTCTTCCAGAAGATAGGATTTCAGTTCCTAGCACCCACACTTGGTAACTCAAAACTACCTATAACACCAGCGTAAGTGGGGTCCAGTGTCTCTGCGCTCATAAGTACCCATACACACACAACACGCACAATTTTAAAATAAAGTTAGATTAAAATGTTTTTTTTAATTAGGCTAATATCTGAGAACTTTTTTGTCTGCTCCTCCTTTTCCCTCAGGAGTCCACAGGGAAGGAAGGAAAGGCATCTGTGTCACTGCAGAATTACCGTGGTTTTCTCCGAGAGCTGGACATGGAGGTCTTCTCTATTCTACACTCTGGACTCGTGACGAAGTTCATCTTAGACACTGAAATGCACACTGAAGTAAGTGACAGTCTGGGATCCCAGGACTTAATCTTTCAGGAAGTTCTTTAGGTCTGTTCCTATTTCATGAAGAGTGTAGATATTTAAAGTAGTTGGGCAAGGAGTTATGGCATACAACTTTAACCCCAGCACTTGGGAGGCAGAGGCAGACAAATACAAGAGCAGCCTGGTCTACATAGTGAGTTCCAGGACAGCCAGAGCTGACATTGAGACACTCTGTCTCAACAACAACAATATGAAGTTGAAAGCTGGAATATTGCTCAGTGGCAGAGCACCTACCTAGAAGTTGAGCCCTCTGTAAGAACGATGACAAGACAAGACAAAAGGGGGAGACAGAAAAGGAGAGGTTGGGTGCTGACTTCAGAGGCCTCGGTATGAATGCAGTGGTGAGCAAGCATCCTTGTCACGCTCATTGTTCCCAAGTCCCAGGTTTTCTCAGTGTGTCAGAGGTTATAAAACACAGTCTGGCGACATGATCCTTACATGCAGGTCACCAGTTAGAAGCACTGAGTGTACTTTAATAATGGAGTGCTGTTGGGGCTTGAAGATGTCATTTAAAGATGGCGTTTTCATGACATTTGTTCAATGTCAAATAGATACTTCTAAACCTAGAGGCACCGGCGGTGCAGTAGCATGCACCGTTTACTCCCGCCTTCAGTCGGTCAAGTGTAATAGAGGAGGTAGAGATAACTGCTTCACATTGTATTAATATCTGAACTTCAGTAAGAGAGTGTTCTTCCTAATAAATTTGTGAAGAAAGAATATATTTCACAGAGAGGGTAACTTTTGATAAGGATTTTCACTAGAGAATGGAATTTCTCCAGACTAAAACGTTTTAAATGGCATGGGTTTTTACTGAATAGTTGTGAAAATGTAGGCATCTTCAGGATAGAATCGGTATTGTGCTTCTGTGTGTGTGTGTGTGTGTGTGTGTGTGTGTGTGTGTGTGTGTGTGTGTGTTTGTGCTTTGTTTACGTTTTAAGTTTTCTTGGTCAATCTGCTCATAGAAGATTCCCCATAAATGTGTACTGAATAAATGGTTTACATGGGGCATTTTACCCATCTCTTGTCATGTACTTATATGTAGAATGATTCACCATGGTGTATAGCAGTGAAAAGGGGAAGGAAATATGGCCGCTGAGGAATCTGGTGAGGTGACTCAATGGGTAAAGCCCTTGCCACCTTTTACATAGACACGGAGCTCTAAGCTGTAGTCCTGCTTGTGTGGCAAGTGTTGTGTCCACTGAGCCTTCTTTCTAGGCCCCTATTTCCCTTTTTTTTTTTTTACTGAATTAAAAGTCAGAATCAGTTCTTCACCAATGGGAGGGTTAACCATGAAATATACCAAAAGTGCTGTAAGTGGAGCGTGATTGAAGTTATTCTTCATCTTCCATACCACAGGCTACAGAAGTTGTACAGCTCGGGCCTGCTGAACTGCTTTTCTTGCTGGAAGATCTTACCCAGAAGTTAGAGAATATACTGGCTCCTTCTTGTGCCAAGAGAATCTGCTTCTTCAAGGTTAGTAGAGGCACAAGCTGGGCTTAGGAGACTTGGAAACAGGCAGATATTAGTGGTCAGTAACCTGGAGTTGGGTTTAATTTACTAGGTAACATGGTGGCATTCCTGTTACCAGATCTTAGCCACCTTGCGGGGCTGCAGTGCTGCCTAACCCTCTTAAAGGTCCAGGCTGGATCCCTCAGAGAGAGAGAGGGAGAGGGAGACGGAGAGGGAGGGAGAGAGAGAGAGAGAGTGTTTATTTTTCTATCCCAAACATTTTGAATTCTGAGCTGTTTCAGGTTTCCCCTTCTATTACTGCAAGACTGAGGCTAAGACCCAGAGCCTCACGGGTACTAGACTACCACTGAGCTACACCTGTAGTCCTAAGGTTTGACGCAGATAGCCTCCCAAACTAAGCTTATGTGTAAAAATTAGTGTAGAACTTGGCTGCCTAGAGAGGCTGGAACCTCAGATGTTCATAGAAGATACAAAAGCATCTAACATATGCAAGTACTTGTATGGTGATGGTAAGATGTGTTCCTGTTATGTGTGTATGTGTGTGTGTGCGCACATGCATGCATGTTATTTGTTCATAACTAATTGTTATTTGCCCACACTCATTAGTTATGATGGTCTCTAATTTTGACTTTTGAGACAGTCTCCTATAGCACAGGCTGGACTTGAACTCACTATGTAGCAGATAATTGTCTTGAGGTTCTGATCCTCCTGCCTCCATCTCCCTTCTGAAATTAAAGGAATACATCACCATGCCTGGCCAGAAGAGAGTGTCAGATCCCTCTCGAGTTAAAGTTACAGGCAGTTGTGAACTACCCTTGTGGGTGCTAGGAAACAAGCCAGGGTCCTCTTTAGGAGCAGCAAGTACTCTTGAATGCTGAGCCATCTCTCCAGCCCCATGTCTAAACTTTTTAATCAAATCCTGTTCTAACTCTACAAAATCCATCCTCTTAGGTACTTAAAACTAAAGGAAGAGTTCTCTTCTTTTGCTATCATTTTTATCCTTTTGTTTTATTACCTTAGGCAAGCAAATTACCTCTTCTATCTACTCCTACCTGGAATCACAATTTTGAACTCCTAACTAATGATTAATTGTAAAGAAGTTATCCAGTTTTCCCCTCATAACTCTAAGATTTATTGTAGAATAAAGGAAACCGGAATATTGGATTCTCACATCTTCATCAGAGATCTGTCCAGGACATTGTTCATTGTGTTGTTCAGCTGCTAACCCCAATGTGTAACCATCTGGAGAACATTCACAACTACTTCCAGGTCAGAAGAATGTCTTGTAAGACTAGCAACCATGTAAGCACAGGCAAGCAAGCTATGGTGTGTGGGCAGCTTTGGGAGGAGAGAGGAGAGAAGAGGAAGAGGGGGAGGTACAGCTGAGTTAGAGTTCAGGAAAGCAGGCGGACTCTGCAGTGGAAGCGCATGAGTAGCTGCACAGCTTAAGCACGGCCTTCAGAGAGGGTGCGAGACTGTCCAGAGTGGCAGGACAAGCAGGCTTCAGAGCTTCTAGGAAGAGAGAAAAATTCCTTTACAGCAGGCTTAGCTCTGTGGGTCTGTAAGTAACTGCCAAGAGTTACACTGAGAAAAACTGAAGGGGAATGAGCAATTACAGGAAAATCCAGACTGAAATTTCTTTTCTTTTAGTGCTTAGGCACTGAAAATCTCAGTGACAAGCCAAGAGTGAACGCTCAGGAGCACCACACCATGGCTTCCTGCTACCAGAAGCTGCTGCAAGTCTTTCATGTACTCTTTGCATGGTGCGTGCGTGTAGGAAGTGTTGTGGGAGGAAATGAATGTGCTTGCTCTCACGACTCTTCCCTGAGAGAAGGGAGGGAGCTGGGAACAGCCCGTACTGTGCTTCCTTTTCCACTGGAGCTTGTTAAGCCACTGAGTCTTAGGGGCCCTGTTACTAGCCAGTTTGATAAACTAGATGGCTTATGATTAGGTAAAACAACAAACCTGGACCTCTTGCTCCTTCTGTTTCCTGTTGCAAGCACTCTATAATAACTAGGGAAGCCAGCACTGTGGTACATGTCTGTAATCCAACTGTTAGGAAAGCTGAAGCAGAAGGAAAATGAGCTCATGTGGGGGTTTGAGACCATACTGAATAAGACAGAAACACTCCTCATCTTAAAAAATTAATTTTTTTGTTATTTAGTGAAAAAAAAAGGTGGTTAATTAGTTAAATTTTAAATAATTTGCAAGTAAATCACAAATTATGTAAAAAAGTAAGCACAGTGTGAATTGGAATATTTGGCAGTGCCATGGAAGCAGTGGCATTTGATGAGGCGCTTTGGAACAGGGTCTCACAGATTGCGGCCTTGAACTTGCTCTGTAACCTCTGATCATCCTTTCCCCACCTCCTGAGTACTAGTATTACACACCTGGCATTTATGTGGTGCTGGGGATGAAACCAGGCGTGATAGGCAAGCACTCTGCCATCTGAACTACATCCCCACCCTCAATAGGCCTTTACAGAATCAATAGTCTTTGTATTTTACTTTTTCCATTTTAAAAATTATGCATGTATGTGTCTGTGCCCTTGAAGCCCAGAAGCGGGTATTGGCGCTCCTGGAGCTGCAGGTGCTTGTGAACAGCCCAGTCTGGGTGCTGGGAACCATACTCGAGTTGTCTGCTCTTGCCGTCTGCAAGTGCAGTACATGTTCTTAACGCTGAACCCTCTCCCCAGCCCCGCTGCTTTTAAAAATAAGGATAGAAATGTGTTATAACCGAATGTGTTTTTACATTTTTATTGTCTGTGTATATATGTGTGCACTAACGTGCTGTTCTTCCACCAAGTGAACCCAGGGGTCAAGGTCAGGCTTGGCAGCAAGGGCTTCACCTGCTGAGTATCCCACTTGTCCCAGGAGTTGGTTTTTAGGGAGGTAAAGAGTTGGCAGCATAGCATGGGTGAAAGTAGAAATAAAGGCATGCCTCTAAGTATTCTGTTCCTCACTCAGTCATGTCTTATCCCATCTGTCCCTTTCGAACAAGTTTTCTGGAGAATTTACCCAAGCTTAAATTTATGCTAAATGTTCTCTTCTGAGCTAAGGCAAGATTGTATCCAGCTGCCTACTCAACACCCGCTTGGATGTGTCATTGACACCCCAGACTCATCACATCCAATTCAGAGCTTAATATCACTGTTCCTCCTCACTTGAAAATGCCATCATCAGTCTTGTGTGCCAAAACCCAGGAGTTATTCTTTTGCCTCCTACTTTCTACTCTTTCCCACATGTAACCCTAAATTCTATTGATTGCATCATCTAAATAGACATCCGCTTCCCTCCTTCCATCATATCGGGCCTAGTTTCACAATTGGCCTTTCCGTCCAGATGTCCTGCCTCAGTCTGTTCTTCACAGTCACAGCAGTCTTCCCAGTTGTGATCGCTGATGGCCATCAGGCTCTCCCGACTCAAACACTTTGGCCTGCCTCTTCCGCCTGTTGTCTGGCTTCTGCTCTTGCACCTGTTAGCTCACATTCTGCCTGCAGGTAGACTGAGTTCATTCAGCACCCTTCTGAACCCTTCAAATGCACACATTCTCCTACACGACCATCGGCTACTTGATCCGCACCCTCTTCTTACTGAATCTCTTCAGTTTCTAGAGAGAAATCAGTTAAGTTTCTCTAACCTTGCTAAGTAAACTTCTTCCCTGACCCCTCAGCTCCTTTCTAACACTCTGGCATCCTCTTCTGGTAAAACTTGACACATTTTGTTAAAATTGCTTGTTTATTTTTCTTCTCTGATAACTGTAATATTCTCCACAAAGGCAGATGTCAGTTATTTTTATATTCTCAGTACTTAAAAGCAATGCCTGGTAAAAGACTTAGATTGGGAGTTCATCAAGGAGATTTTTTTTTAATGGTAAACACAAAAAAGGGTATTCATTATTAAGAAAATACGCATGTACACACACACACAAGCATGCGCACACTCACAAAATGTATGAAAGGAAAAGAAAGATGTTGCTGGAGAAGAGGTAGGGATCTGATTATGTAGACTCTTGAAAGTCAGGCAAAATTGAAATTAAAATTTTTAATTTTTTTTTTTTTTTTTTTTTTTAGTTTTTAGTATTTATTTTGTCCTCATGTAGTACCCAAGTAATCCTCCTGAACCAAGGCTGAACCACTTTTTTTGACTTTGCTTTAGGAAAGGATTTACTCACCATTCAAATCATTGCCTCCTGCGCTCGGCTCTGGAGGTCCTCTCGAGCCGGCTGAAACAGACCGAAAAAGAACAGCCCTTGGAGGAACTGGTCAGGTGGGTCAGAACATTCCAGTATGTTCTCAAGAAATCCTAGAACCGGACTGGCAGAATTTTTTTGGAAGCATTCATTCTTAGTTGTGAATAAAATCTATACTTGTCTGTCTCTTTCCCTTAATGTATGTGTTTTTTCGTGTTTTAATTTTTTTTTCATTATTTATTGCCTTTTTTGAGACTGGGTCTCATTATATGTAACTCTGTTGGCCTGGAACTCATGATGTAGACCAGGTTGTTCTCAAACTCTCAGAGATCCACCTGCCTCTGCCTCTCAAGCATGCAACACTACACCCAACCCAGTGTGTGAGTGTGTGTGTGTGTGTGCGTGAGTGTGTGTGTGTGTATGAGTGTGTATGTGTGTGTGTGTGTGAGTGTATGAGTGTGTGTGTGTGAGTGTATGAGTGTGTGTGTGTGTGTGTGTGCGTGAGTGTGTGTGTGTGTGAGTGTATGAGTGTGTGTGTGTGTGTGTGTGTGTGAGTGTATGAGTGTGTGTGTGTGTGTGTGTGTGCGTGAGTGTGTGTGTGTGTGAGTGTATGAGTGTGTGTG
>CM053761.1:28779339-28854791 GCA_028658305.1 Pachyuromys duprasi | reverse complement strand
GAGTGTATGAGTGTGTGTGTGTGTGTGTGAGTGTATGAGTGTGTGTATGTGTGTGTGTGTGCGTGAGTGTGTCGTCCAGAAGAGCAGCAGGTGGTCTTAACTTGTCAGCTGTCTCTCCAGCGTCTCATTTTGATCTTTGTGAAGTAGGGCCGTGCTATTTATCCTAGTCTGGCCTCACACTCACTCTCCTGTCTCAGCGTTCATATTGTTGGGATTACAAGCATGTACCACCACTCCCTACTCAGCATATCGGAAGCAATTAGTTGTACTGATTGCCAGTCCCATGTCATCCTATCCCATTGTCCCCCATCATTGTAGTGGCGAGTTCAAGGCCAGCTTGGTCTTCATGAGATCTTCCTCACCCCCATAACATCACAAAATAGCAAATAATTTATTTAAGGTTTCATGTGGTACCCTAATGCTTGCACTTCTTGGTGTATGTGATCCCCCCCATAAGACAAAATTTTGTCCATGTAACTTTTTATTACCCAGATTTCTGCAAAAGATACTTTTCTGTTAAGATTCTTAAATGAAACTTAGTACTATGCTAGCTATGGTGGCACACATCTTTAATCACAGCACTCAGGGGACAGAGACAGGTTGATCTCTGTGAGTTTGAGGCCAGCTTGGTCTATAAAGTGAGTTCCAGGCCAGTCAGAGTTACATGTGAAACCCTGTCTTTAAAAGGGGGGGGGGAGTATTAAAAGCACCTGAAAATGAGGTGAATTGTTTGTGCTATTAAATACTTATATTTTCTATCTACTTACATATTTATATGAGGACAAAGGATAGCTTACAGGGATTGGTTTTCTCCTTTTCCCACTTAGTTTCCTGGGGTTGAACTCAGGTCGGCAGGCTTGTCAGCAGGTCTCTACCAGCTGCACCATTTGCTGCCTCCCCCTACCCTGAACTCTACATAAACTACTTGGAGACAACTTGGGTAGCTAGTGTGCATGTAAAGACATCTTTAATGTATGTGATGATATGTCTTTTCTTTTGTTTCTCGCTACTTTACAGCCAGAGCTTCAATTACTTGCAAAATTTCCACCACAGCATTCCCAGTTTCCAGTGTGGTCTGTATCTTCTCAGACTTTTGATGGCCCTTCTGGAGAAATCTGCAGTACCTACTCAGAAGAAAGAAAAACTTGGTGATGGCCCAGATCCCTTTTTTTTTTTTGGAGGTGGTGGGGGAGATATGAATAGGATTAATATCTTAAATTTGTGAATTTGGTGTCTCCTAGAATTTTGAGTGTTTTTTTTCCACAAAATTATCAGCATGCTCTCTTGCTTCACCAGACAGACCATTTTCTCAGAAAAGACAATGACACTGCTTAGTGTAACTTGGTTAGATTACTTGATTATACAGTTTTTTTTATAAGATATATTTATTTTGCTTTTATTTTATGTATATGAGTGTTTTGCCTGCATGTATGTCATATGTGTTCGAGACCAGAAGAGGACATTGGATCCCCTATAACTGGAATTATAGTTATGAGCTGCTGGGAAACAGCAGTGGATGCTGGGAAACTTACCTAGGTCCTCCGGAAGCCCAGCAAGTTCTCTTAACACTGAGCCATCTCTGTAGCCCCAAGTCTTCTTCTTCCCCTTCTTCTCCTTCTTCTCTTCTCCTTCTCCTCCTCCTCCTCCTTCTTCTTCTTTTGTAGGGATTAAATCCAGTGCTACCCTCCATCCTTGACAATTTTCTGTTTAACTTTTTGTTTGTCTTTAGCCTTTTTTTTAAACACAATGTTTGGGTTTGTATTTCTGGCTAGTATGGAACTCTATGTATACCAGGCTAAGCTTGGATATGTAGCAATCCTATGTTTTCTTCTTCTCACTCGCAAGTACTAAAATTATAGGCATGTACCACCAGGCCCTACATAAGTCTTAATAACCTGCTTCCTCTTTGTCTTAGTACTTTTCTGTTGCTGTGATAGTGGCAAGACCACGGCCACTTATAGAAGAGTTTATTGGGCTTATACTTCAGAGGGTTGGAATCCATGACCATCATAGTGGAAGACATGTTAGCAGGTAGACAGACATGGCATTGGAGCAGTAGTTGAGACCTTACATCTTGATCAACAAACAGGACACAGAGACAGCTAGCTGGGAATGGCATGGGGGCTTTGAAACTTCAGTGCCCACCAAAAACGCACCTCTTCCAACAAGACCACACTTTCTAATCCTTCCCAAACAGTTCCACTGGCTAGGAACCAAGTATTTCCACATACGAGCTTCTGGGTCCATTCTCTTTCAAACCACCACACTCCTGTCTTCTTTTTACTATGTCAGCCATATGCTAGATATAGGTAGATAAGTAGATACATACACACACATGCACACACCATGAAGTGAGTAAAAATAGAAGAAAAAGAAATCATAAGCAACAAGGAAATGAGTACTGACCTTTTTGTTGTTATTTTGTTTGGCTTGTTTTTCAAGACAGTTTCTCTGTGTAGCCTAGGCTGTCCTGTTCTAGCCTCAAACTCACAGAGAGCCATCTGCCTGCCTCTGCCTCTCTGAGTGCTGGTATTACAGGTGTGCACCACTGGGCCCAGCTAGAACTGTTGTTTTTAAAGCACATGTTCATTGTGGCATTTTCATACTTTTATATCATCTGCTGACCTCTTTCTCTCTCCCTCTCCCTCTCTCTGCCTTTCTCCTTCACTCTCCTTCTCTCTTCTTCGCTCCCTCTATCTCTCTCCCCATCTCTAAGATCATCTTACTGTGTAGCCAAGTTGGTTTGAACTTCAGATCCTCCTGCCTTGGCCTCCCCAGTTCTGGGAGTACAGCTCACCATGTGTCGCCATTCCTCCTTAGGGGCCTGGAGCGTAAAACCTTTCTCTTTAAGTACCCTATATCATAGCTCTAGAATGCAAATCACTAATTCTCTTTCCAAGTTTTGGCACGATAGAAAACAAAGTTGATATGTGAAAGAAATCTTTTTTTTCTAAAACAGTAGGCATTTTTGTGCTTCAGGACAGGGTCAGCAACTGGTTTCATTTATGGCAATTGAGTTAGTGAAACAGGAATAAATTAGTTTTTTAAACAATTGCTTGCTAGGCCAGGGTTGGTGCTATCTGTCTATAATCCCAGTACCCAGGAGGCTCAAGGAGAATTGTGAGTGTAAGGCTAACCTATGCTTCGCAGTGATACTTTCATTTTCCTTTTGTAGAAACAGTCTCCTGAAGGTAGGGCTGGCTCAGGCTTCCAATGTCTGTGCTAAAGATGCCCCTAAACTTCTGATCTTCCCAGCTCTATAGCCTGAGTTGCTGGTATTACAGGCATGTGCCACTATGCCTGGCTTTACATGGTTCTGGAGGTAGAACCTAGAGCTTTCTGCATACTAGACAAGTAACTACACAAGACACTTGTCCTAAAAACAAAATTGCTTGTTCGGGGGAAAAAAAACAACTTAAATTTAAAATAATAATCTGGGGATGAGATGGCTCAGCAGTTAGAAATGTTTACTGCTCTCACTGGGGGTCTGAATTCAATTCCCAGAATTACTTCAGACAGGACACAAAGGCATGCAATTCCAGCTTCAGGGGACTCAGTGCCTTCTGGCCTCTGAAGGCACCTGCACTCAGATGCACATACCCACACAGATACTTGCATCAACACATAATTCTTCTTAAAAGCCTTTTAAAACTACACCTTAAAACTTTTGAAATTTGTATTTTAAAAACTAAAATTTTAGTTATTGTTTATTTTGTTTAAAAGTTTATTTTAAAAAACAATAATTCTTTTGACCAATACTCTTCCTCCAACATCTGGAAAATAAGAGTGTGTTTAGCTCATCATTAAGCACTATATGTAAGCTGACATGTCACACTATACCCCATTAATACATACAAGTATGTCAGTGACTCTGGAGAACAGTAGTTGGCAATGTCTCCTCTGAAGCCCCAGCTAACCTGGAGCTCACTGTAATCTTCACCTGTCAGTCTCCCAAGTGCTGGGAATGTAGGTGTGAACAACTACACTCAGCTAAAAATTGTGTTTTGAAATACAGTTTTTAAAAGAATGAGGTCAATTTATTGTGAATGAAATGCTTTTTGTCTTGTTTTCCAACAGCCTCCCTGGCTAAACAACTGCTTTGTCGAGCGTGGCCTCACGGGGAAAAAGTGAAGAATGCCGCCTTTAATGACCACCTGCATGATTTGCTCTGGTAAGATGTTTACGTTCTTCCAGGGGGCCAGACAGCATTTTTCCATTTTGCAGTTGTGATCTCTCATGTAGTTACAGACCGAGTCGTGACCTCTGTTAGGGGACTTCACAGCAAATGGCGGTTTAAAGTTAATGTAGTTTGGAGTTTGGCTCCTAAGATGCTTTCCTTCTGCTGCTAAATCCTTACTGAAAATCCAGTTAGAGTAGTCTGCAATTGTGTCCTCCTTTGCTAGCAGTAAGTCAAATACACTTACTGCTCATCATGTCTAAGACATACCCATTTCTTCCAGGGTGTCTAAGAATATTTCTTTTATTTGTTTGTTTATACTAGTATTATTTTGGTTTGTTGCGGTGAACTCACCATGTAGCTGAGGATAGCCTTGAACTTGTTCTGCCTACACCTCTTAAGTGCTTACAGGTACAGGTGGGTGCCATCCATCTGACTCTTGTGTTTTGCCTGCATGTCTGTGCACCATATGCATGCACTGCCTTCAGAAGAGGGTATCGTAACTCCTGGAACTAGAGCATCAGACATTTGTGAACCACCAAGTGCTGAGAATTAAACCCAAGTCTTATGGAAGAGCAGCCAGTGCTCTTAACTGCTGAGCCATCTCTCTAGCCCTTAACTGTGTTTCTAATTGAAACTTTATTTACTCTTAGTTCTTGACAAGCACTTGGAATCTTTGTTACTATTAAAAGTAAACACCTGGAGGTGGTGGCAATCACCTTTAATCCCAGCAGTCGGGAGGCAGAGAAAAGTGGGTCTCTTGAGTTCCAGGCCAGCCTGGTCTACAGAGTGAGTTCTGGGACAGCCAGGGCTACACAGAGAAACCCTGTCTCAAAAAAACAAAAACAAACAAACAGAAAGCAGTGAATGCCAGCAGGACAGCGAGAAGTATATGGAGAGACCCTTCCTCAAAAGAAAAAAAAAGGATCAAAAATTATTTGAAAACTTAACACATGGTAGCATCACATGAAAGATTCTCCCCAACCCCCATCCCCCACCCCCACCCCCACTTTGGGGCTGGAGAGATGGCTCGGTGGTTAAGAGCACTGGCTCCTCTTCCAGACGACCTGAGTAACTGTCTGTGAGTCCGGTTCCAGGAAATCTGGAACCTACACACACACAAACACATAGGCAAAACACCAATGCACATAAAATTTAAAAACTTTTTAAAAAAGAGTTTCATTATTGTTGCTGATGTGATTACTAGTGCTTGTGTTTTAATATATTTAACAGGGTTGTGCCTGAGTTCCTGCAGCGGGTCTTGAATTTCCTTTGCTCTTTCTTTCTTCTTCTCTCTTTCTTTCCTTGTGTGTGTGTGAGAGAGAGAGGTGGGGGGAGAGAGAGGAGAGAGACTGGGTACTGGGGATTTAACCTTGGGAAGTGTGCTTCCGTTAAGAAACAACCTCAGTCCTTTTTTCACCTTTTACTTTGAAATCAGTTTATTACTAAGTAAGTTGCCAAGGCTCACATTCTGTTATCCCAATCTGGCCTTGAATTTGTGACCTTCCTATCTCTAACCTCCCAAGTAATTAGGAGCACAAGCCTGTGCTACCTGGCTTGACTCCATGTCTTGAACTTTTGAAACTTTGTCAGGTGTTGGTTTGAAATTGACCACTCGGCATCTGACCTGGTTATCTAGCTGGTTGCTTTTTCGCTCCTTCCTTCATTTTTCCATAGGGTTCTTGCAGACACTGAACATAGTTGCAAATGGCTACTGTATAGTCAGCTTTCCACTGCTGACAAGATTTCTGAGAAAATGAGCTGTAAAGAGGGGAGGTTTGTTTGGGTTCCTGGTCATTTGCTGTGCTGTGTGTGAGTCATGGTGAGGAGAGGCAGGATCCAGGGGTGGGGCTTGTGGGGAAGCAAAGTTGCTCACATGGCAGCCAGGAAGCAGGGTGGATTTAGGAATTCTATAATGTGTATCTCTATTCTTCTGGCCCTTTGTAAAGCATCTACCTGGAGCATACAGACAACATTCTGAAGGCCATAGAAGAGATCGCTGGTGTTGGTGTCCCTGAACTGGTCAATGCTCCAAAAGATGCATCTTCCTCTACATTCCCCACATTGACCAGGTAAGGGAGTTCTTGCTTCTTGTCCTCCCTGTAATTATGATGTGGAAGGTAAACTCACCCATTCCTTTGGGTATTCTTTCTAAAATGCTCTCAGTGTAGGTGTGTTAGTTACTTTTCTCACCACTCTGATAAAATATCTGACAGAGTAGTCTGAGGAGGGAAGGACTTATGTAGGTCACAGTTTCAGGCCATTGCAACAGCTAAGTGTGGTGTCAGGAGCTCCTTTGTCGTCACTGGCAAGAGTTTGAGGCTACAGCTTGTTCACATGACTCAGCAGGAACTAGAGTAAACAGGCCAGAACCAGGAGGAGGGGTAGCTTCAATGCTTGTTACCCACTCTGCTGGCCAGGCCTTCTTCCCAAAGGTTCTACATCCTTCAAAATAGCACTATAAGCTAGCTAGCAGCAATGCTCAGGTCCTGAGCCTGTGTGGGTATTTCAGATTCAAACCATATTACCAGGTGTGTAAAAAGATCTTAGGGAAGAATGTAGTGATACTACTTAAAGTCTTCACAGATAAGAAACTACTATTTGCATACTTAGCATATGCAAAGCTGAGGTTCAACTTCCAACACACCAAAACTGATGAAAATAAGACTAACTTAAGACCATCTTTGTAATACTTTAACCATCTTGAAAAAAAACAGTTAATTGTTATACCTAATGATTGTCTTGATGGTTTTACCTCTTTAAGTATCAATAGTTATGGTTACTTGTATAATCAGTCCAGTTTATCAAACACGTTGACATCTTCATCTCGTTTGATCTTAATTCCTGTGAGGTAAAGGTATTGTTACCAGTGTTTTACTATTGAGGAAAATGAAGGTTGAAAGAATTTCGCAGGGGGCTGGAGAGATGGTTCAGAGGTTAAGAGCACTGGCTGCTCTTCCAGGAGTACTAAGTTCAATTCCCAGCAACCACATGGTGGCTCACAACCAAATATAATGAGATCTGGTGCCCTCTTCTGGTGTGCAGGTGTACATACAAACAGAACATTGTATACATAATAAATAATCTTAAAAAAAAATAGAATTTCTCTGTTTGCAATCAGTGAAGGGAGCACAGAACCACAGCTTAAATTTGGCTTCCTGAACTATATCACTGCTGCTTCATGCCTCACAGTACCACATTTCCAAGCTAACTCCACATCTCACGTTCCATTTGCTTTGGCTTGGGTTTCCATATGCGCCACTCTCTCAATGGGATCTGATCCAGTCTGTGCTACCCTCACTCCCTTTGTAGTTAAGGCTGACCTTAAACTTCCAGTTCTCTTAACCCTGCTTCCTCCTTAGTGCTAATATTGCAGGGATGCACCATGAGCGATGCCCACTTCATGTATGTTGAACGCAGTGCATGCTAGGCTTCTGAGCTACATCCCAGCCCCTGGGCTCATTCTTTAATTCTTTCCAATCACCTCTTTCAGTGGACCCTAGTTAAAACATTCAGAGACAGAAGTGTAAATGACTGTTGGTATCCTGGCTTCTTCTTACAGGGAACTTCCTTGAAGTTTTTGTAAGCAGTGTATCATGTGGGTATTCCTGCCTTCCCCCCTTATAGGCAAACCTTTGTCATTTTCTTCCGTGTGATGATGGCTGAACTTGAGAAGACAGTGAAAGGTCTTCAGGCTGGAACAGCAGCAGATTCACAGCAGGTGCTCCAGGCATTCCTCTCAAAAAGAAGTGGGCTTTGATTACGTGATCATTGTTGAGTATCTCTTGGGTATAGAGTTTCTCCTCAGCTATTTTCTTTCAATTACCAAGATCTAGGTGTTTTTTCAAAAGCTTCTGGTTTGATTTCTTTTCCCTCTAGTTAGAGGTGAGAATTGAGCTGTTTCCCCTTCTTTCTGCCCAGTTTGCCACTTCCCACATGGCTTGAAAGAACACCAAGACTGAGATGCTCTGGATCTTGATAGCCTCCCAGGCAGAGCTGAGGTAGACAGGGGCTATCCAGATACCAGAAGCCACAGAGATGTGATGGGCCAGCACAGGCTTCTACCTACTTGGAAGTAACTGATTCTCTGTGAGGTGCTCTGATGTTATCACAGTGTGTTTGAACCTGTTGATGAGATCACTGGCTGCCATGCCTCCTCAGAAGGGATAATTGACAAGCTGTTAGGGGAGGGCAATGAAAGCATCGGGCTGTGACTCAGAGGCCTGTGTTTGGCTGTCCCCAGGTTCATGAAGAGAAGCTTGTCTATTGGAACATGGCTGTTCGGGACTTCAGCATCCTTATCAATCTGATGAAAGTATGGGGACACCTGACCTGCCTCACTTGCCAGCCTAGACGCTAGGGTTCTGGTTTTCAGAGTTCACCTACTTGCTGTTCTCCTCACCCTTCCTCAGGCACTGTTTCCTCCCTTCATGACCTCCTATTCATTCTGGGTAGCCCCTTCTGGCTACTATGGGTTTTTCCCCCTTTTCTTTTGCCGGCCACCTGCACAGCATTTACTACCCGTCCTTGCCCCATTTCTCCCGTCTTGCTTGGATCTCAACCCTGATTGCCTTTATTATCCCTTAGCACTATTTTCTCTGTTGTTGGGTTATGCTCAGGCTGCTCTGTCAACTTTAAATGTCATCCCTCTCCTCTCCATCTCATAAACTCTTTCTTGAGGATTCAGATCAAAGTGTCAGCCCGCTAATAATGCTGTCTTCTCAACAGCCCTAGTTTGAGTCAATGTCTTGATCCCCTTTGCTCCTTTTTTGCTTTTCTTGGACTTATAAGTTTCTTTATTCTGTAATTGACTTTCTATTACACTGTGACATGCCTTCTGCATCTTAGAATTTCCTGTATCACTCAGAGCTATGCTGTGTGCAGTGAGAAAGAGGCTGGGATACTCAAAGGAGCCGACCTCAGGTTTGGTTTCTTGTTTTTCTCCTGTCCAGGTATTCGACAGTTATCCTGTTCTGCATGCGTGTTTAAAGGTAAGAGATCTCCCAGGCTTTGTTTAATGTGTTTTCTTCCTGTGGGTCATTTTAGAGGGGCCTCAGCTAAATAGGATTGCTTTATTCCTTGTTTATATGCTAGAGTCTGTGCTAGTTGAAGGAAGACAATGGCTAACATTTTCTACGATAGTTTAAGGCTCATGAGTTGGAGAAATTTTGGTCAGGATATTAGAGCTAGGTTGAATGCCTGCAGAGCAATTGAGTCTAAGAACAGTGTTTGTGGTGGGCATGGTGATGCACACCTTTAATCCTAGCACTTGAGAGGCAGAAGCAAGTGGATCTCTGTGAGCTTGAGGCCAGCCTGGTCTACACATGGAGTTCCAGGTCAGCCAGGGCTGCAT
The DNA here is from genome assembly GCA_028658305.1 of Pachyuromys duprasi. Classification (NCBI taxonomy): domain Eukaryota; kingdom Metazoa; phylum Chordata; class Mammalia; order Rodentia; family Muridae; genus Pachyuromys; species Pachyuromys duprasi. The sequence goes on along the minus strand of CM053761.1, from coordinate 28,845,261 downwards.
AGTGTGACCCTGCCACAAACAGAGGAGAGAGTAGTGCTTATCTTACCCTCCCCAGCAGATCGAGGCAATGGAGGAGGTTGTTTGGTCCTTTGTAACACAAGACAAATGAAAAATTCCTTGGGGTGGTTTATGAATGTCAAATTGATATTCTGACTTTTGCATAACCTTTCCCTTCTTCTATGGGGATTTCCCTGTCTGGCCCTACATTTGATGATAAACCCAAACAGAACTTTATGGGGAGAATGCTTCTTCTCTCCTCTTGGTGTCTTCTCCCAAGTGTGTGGTAACCCCATTCTTGGTATCCTGTGGCCTTTGCTCTTCACTCTACTCTGGCACATTGTAGGAGATGAGCAGATTGTAGGAATAATTTAACTGGAAATGGGCCATGTGTTCCCTTAGTCCTCTCAAAATTTCTACTTTGAGAATGAGTCATCCTTCAGGGGCTGGAGTGCAGCTGCCAATCTGTGTTCTCCACGCTGAACAAGGGCTCTGGCCATTGTCTGTGTCTGGGTTCGTGAGTCTATCTAATGCTGGAGCTTATTTATCCAGCAGGCCTGTTTACTTTTGAGCTTTAATTACATCCTCCAAATTAATTTTTTGCACCACTCCCAATTTATTTGAATGTACACAGTGATGATATAAAACCCTTGGGCTAGGTAGCCTGTGTCACCTCACCTGAGGGCTTTTCAAGTGAAAGTCCTCAGAGCTTACACGTTGTCTCTCCCTTCAGTATGGACGTCACTTTGTGGAAGCATTTCTGAAGCAGTGTATGCCGCTCCTCGACTTCAGCTTTAGAAAACATCGGGTAAGAGCTAAAAGCAGAACCAGGTACCAGGGATGTCTGTGGGTATTTCTGAGCTAGGACTGGGGGTACAGCGGTTTGTTGCCTACGTTCAGTGTAACAATCCTTAGTGACACCATGCCAGCTGTGGCCAGAAGTGTCCAGATAGGCTGAGCCTCTCAACACTGTTCGGAACCACCCCTGCACTTCTCCTCAATCTTTGGCTTGTTTCCTTCAACTTGTGCTTCATCGTGCTGCTGCACACCAGGCTTTCCTCAGCAGTGTCTCTGCAGACACGTTAAAAGCCGCTCGTGCTCTAAAACAGGCTTCATAGACTTTTAGAGCCAGGTGGCATTTGGAGCTGGCATAGTGAGAATAAAAAGTTTTGTGTGTGTGTGTAAATTTATTTAACAACACCATATATGTTTGTGTGTGAAATGTAATTTGATCATACACACAGACACCCCATTGCCTTCTCATCCCTTTTCTTTCTCACCGAAACCCCTCTGAAACTTGATTTTTTACATATACATAGAAAGGCGAACTTTACAAACCACTGGCAGTATTTAGTTACCCTTCATAGTTATGAAAAGAAGAGATGGAATCTTATCCTAATTTACAATGGGAAATGAGACAGGGTTCCCTACTTAAAACTGCAGTCTAATGTATGCCTGTCACCTAGGCACTGGGAAAGTAGAGGATTAGAAGTTCAAGGTCATCTTCAGCTACATAGAAATTTTGAGGCTATTCTAGGGTGTTCTAGACCCTGTCTCAAAAACATAACAACAACAAAACAAACAAAAAACCAAGCTAGGGGCTGGAAAGATAACTCAGTGCTTAAAGGTATGTATTACTCTTCCAGAAGATACAAGTTTGAACATGTCTGGCAAAATACATGCATGTGCTTAAAATCTTTAAAAAATAAAATAAAAAACTCTGCCCAGGTGGCGATGGCGGTGGCACACACCTTTACACCTTTAATTCCAGCACTCTGTAGGCAGAAGCAGGCAAATCTCTGAGTTTGTTGCCAGTTTGGTCTATAGAGAGGGAGATCCAGGACAACCTGAGCTACACAGAGGAACCCTGTTTCAAAAAACCAACCAACCAATGAATAAAACCAAACTAGCTCTTAATAGCTAACAGATTGATAGATACTACGGACAGAGTTGAGGCTAGGAATCAGTAGCTAAGTGGCTCAGTACCATCTGAGGGAAGACTCAAATGATCATTAGCACAGGCTGAAATCTACAGAGTTTACCCTCCCTGGAACCCTTAATAAAAGAACATCTTGCATCTGAAATATCAAAACATTACATTTATGAATCTTGTCATTTTTAGGAAGATGTTCTGAGCTTGCTGGAAACCCTCCAATTGAATACAAGGCTCCTTCATCACCTTTGTGGGCATTCCAAGGTAAGGGAGGAACAGGTCTCAACTATGAAGCATAACCAGCCATGACCTGAAACTCATTATGCTCAGGCTTCCTGCTGAGATTATAGGCATGGGCCACCAGACCTAGATTTCAACCCTGTGTCCAAAGGTAAGCAAATCCTTTGTTGCTGGATGTGATTGACAGTTATCAAAAGGGAAGTTTTGTATTCAAACTCAAATTTTATAGCTATATTTCCTCTTGAAATGTTTCTGGGGATCCAAGTATAGTTGTTCACATGTATAACCCCAGCACTTAGAGGCTGGCTGCACTGTCTCAGAACAAACCAGAGTCCACTTCTCAGGGGAAGAGAGTATAGAGCATTCCTAGATGAGTTACTGTTACAAAGTGTACTAGAGTTAGGAGTTCTATTGCTGTGATGAAATGCCATGACCAGAACCCAAAGAATGTATTTAGCTTACATATCCTTTGACGGAAGCCAAGGCAGGAACAAACTGGGTAGGAATGTGGAGGCAGGAGCTGGTACAGAGGCCTTGGGGGAGTGCTGCTTACTGGCTTACTCATATCTTGCTCAGTTTGCTTTCTTATAGAACCCAACACTACCAGCCCTACAGGCTTACCTACAGCCCAGTTTTGTAGAGGCATTTTCTCAATTGAGGCTTCCTCCTTTAACTGTGTCAAGTTGACATAAAACTGTGCTGTATGTGTTGAGCATACAAAACTGTGTGGTAACTGCAGGAGCCTGGGAGAATTCCTAGCCAGCCATGTTAGAGCTTTTCAGCTACAGGACGTGTCTCTTGTGAGAATAGTTAAGTATTTATTTAAAGATACCTCTAACGCAGGAGTCGTGGCACAAGTCCTTAATCCTAGCACTTGGGAGGCAGAAGCAGGTAGATCTAGGTGAGTTCAAGGCCAGCCTGTTCTACATAGTGAGTTCCAGGACAGCCAGAGCTACATGATGAGACCGTGGATGATGGAGGGAATAACACATAAATCCTCCAGTTGAAACTCTTGAACATTTGTCTGAAGAAATATACAGTAGTGGCTTCTGCGGTCCCTGGCTAACCAAGTGATTCTTTGAACCATTTTTTTGCCACCATTTCCTCATTGGTTCTGTTTAGAAGAAGCTGAGCTGGAATTTCTGGGGCTTGAAGCTGACCAAAGCTAATGTTTTGTTTCATATCACTAAACACACCTGGGGGCTTTTTCTGCTGATTACTCAACAGCTTATAAGAGGCACCTAGAGGCATTGGTGGTGTCTTAAGTTTATCTAACTTTTTTTCAGAGTACTCATCAAACTGTTACTTTTTGATGGAACTTGTCTCTGGGCCATATTCAAAACTTTCTGTTCAAGAAATATGAAACATGATGATAAACTGGGATGGTTTATTTCTCTCCAGATTCACCAGGACACAAGACTCACCAAACATGTGCCTTTACTCAAAAAGTCACTGGAGCTGTTAGTGTGCAGAGTCAAAGCCATGCTTGTCCTCAACAACTGTAGAGAAGCTTTCTGGTTGGGCACTCTCAAAAACCGAGACTTACAGGTAAGCCTGCAGTTTAGACCGCTATGAGCAACCAGTCCCATTTTTTGTAAGAGCACCAGACAAAACACAGGAGAGCTTGCCTGAGCCCTCTTCTCCCAATAAGACTGCCTTTAGCTAGGCCTGCTGGCACAGGCTTGTACTTGGGAGGCTCACTCAGCAGGATCATAAGTTCAAGGCTTGCCCAGCCTGGGAAGTTTAGCAAAGCTGTCACAAAACTGAAAATAAGTAGCAGGCTAGAGATACTGCTCAAGGGTAGAGTACTTATCAAAATAGTATATGTAAGGAACTAGGTGCAGTCCCCATTAGTGGGAAAAAGACTACTGTTACCATGCCTGTGGTTGATTGAGATTGTAAGACTGCTCAACAGTTAAGAGCACTGGCCACTCTTTCAGAGAGCTCAGGTTCAATTCCCAGCATGTACATGGTGGCTTACAAAAGTAACCCTATTTCAGGGGCTCCAGCCCCCGCTACAGGCTTCCATGGCCTGCATGCATGTGGAACACAGACACACATCAGGCAAAGCACTCATTGACATAAAGGTAATAAATTTTTAAAGCACTATATAGCTGGACAGTGGTAGCACAGGCCTTTAAGACCAGCACTTGGGAGGCAGAGCCAGCCTGGCCTACAGAGCAAGTTCTAGGACAGCCAGGGCTATACAGAGAAACTCTATCTCAAAAAATAAAAATAAAAAGATTATAAAGTCAGAGCACATTGCTCATTGTCCTCGCTACACCCTTCTCCCAGGCAGCACAGGTACAAAACATGCCTTTGTCGTCAACAAGGAGCCAGGATAGTTGGTATGGTGGCGCATGCCTTTAGTCCCAGCACTCGGGATGCAGAGGCAGGCAGATCTCTGAGTTCGAGGCCTGGTTTATAGAGCAAGTACTGGGACATCCAGGACTGTGTAGTGAAGCCCTGTATCAAAAAAAAAAAAAAAAACAACCAAAAAACAGGCTGAAGATATGGCTTAGTGGTTAAGAGCACTGGTTGCTCCTGTAGAGGACCCGGGTTCAATTCCTAGTACCCACATGACAGCTCACAATTGTCTGTATCTCCATTTCCAGGGGATCCATGACACCAGGCATGCACAAGGTGCACACATGCAGGCAAAATAAATCTAGTTAAAAAACAGAGATCGACAGAGCCCTTTCGCTGTGCCAGGAGGACACTTGTAAACTCCACAGAGAGCAGATTTATTATACTTTTCATATATGGACAAACTTCTTTTGAATTAGCATTCTAATTCTGAAAATGCTCTCCAGTTTTAACAAATGGGCTTGATTATCTGGAACCTGTTGTATGTGACACTGCTGTGGAATCTCAGCATCACTCACTTTTAGGATGCAAGACCTCCTCATTCACACTAGCTGAGGGTTGTTTTTAACTTTTTAAAATGTGCATGTATGTGTATACATCCCGCGTTTTCATACATGTATATCACATTTATGCAGGATCTAGAGAAGAAAGTGACGGGTTCCCTAGAACTGGAGTTCTAGGCAGCTGTGACGTACTGTAGGTACTGAGAACTAAAGCTGGGTCCCGTGAATAACAGTAAACGCTCTTAACTGCCAAGCTATTTCCCCAGCCCTACCAGCTGAATAGTATATATGAAAAGATTATAACAGTGATTTTCTTTCTTCACATCAGACTTATGAAGTCAATTCTATTGTTGTCTTGGAGGAAACTGAAGCTCAGGATAGTAACTTTCACAGACCATTTAGCAGTAAGTTAGTGGAGCCAGGCTTTGAGTCTAGATAATTCCTCAGACTCTGCTTGGCTATTTGTGGTTGGTCTGTGGTATTTATAAGCCTTCAGGTATTGAGAAATATATTTTTGTCAACAGGATCTCACTATGTAGCCCACACTAACCATGAACTTTGATTCTTTTCTAAGTTCCGATTACAACTTCAGCCTTTGGGACAATTTTAGATCTATATTTAGCAATAACTGAGAGTCACCAATACAACATCTAGTGTAAAGTCTACTGTAACACATGAATGCAAAAATGAACCTTATATAGAGTTATTTATCGCTTCTGTGGGCATCTCAAATACCTGGAATTGAACAGCACTTCCCTGAATAGTAGATCAGAGGTTGATATGTTTTGAATCGCTAGAATATTTTTCTAATACCTAGAAACTCAGCCTTCCCTAAAGCCATAAATGTGCTTATTATAACCCACCATTTGTTTTGCTTCTTCTACATTTAGGGTGAAGAGATTATTTCCCAGAATCCCTCTTCCCCAGAGAGCACTGCAGAGGACAGTGAGGACGGCACGGCATCCCCTGTCTCCAGGAACAGAGCAACAGAGGTATCTTTGCAGGCTGGTCTGGCATTGGTGGATCATTTTACTAAGTACTCTCTGTCAGCAGAAAGTACAGGTTTTTCTCTGTATATATCTATCATTAAATACTTCTGTGTCCAACTCCATTCCCTACAAAAAAAAGCTTTATAAATGCTTTGGGATCCACAAATTTCAAGTACATCATCTCAAGGTATGTTGAAAAAAGTTTGCAACATAAGGGGAAAGTGTGTGCATTCACTGCTCTGTACCAAAAACAAAGTGGAGATTTTTTTCTTCCATCACATAGCACCTTGTTTCCCATCTTATATGTAAAGGTGTTCTAGAAGGGAGAAGAGACCAGGATGTTCTGTGTTAAAATGTGTTTAACTTTTGTTTGTTTGGCAGTCCTTGCTGGCCTGGAAATTCCTATGTAGATCAGGCTAGCTTTGAAGCGCAGAGATTAAAGGCATGAATTACCATGCCTGGCCATTTCTGTTTTGTTTTTTGTTTTTGTTTTTGTTTTTTAATGCGAATAAGTATTTCTTGTGCATGTTTTTCTGTGCACCATGAGCATGCAGTACCTATGACTGCCAGAAGGGAGTGCTGTAACCCCCTAGGACTATGTAACCCTCTAGGAGTTAAGGTTGTGAGCCACCATTTGGATGTTGAACTTGGGTCATCTGGAAGAGCAGCTGGTGCTCTTAACAACACTGATCCAGCTCTACAGCCCCTCAGCTTGTTTTAACATAGAAACATAAAAGCAGAAGCCCACAGAGGAAGACAATACAGCCAGTCCTGATAAGACTTGATAGACTAGGGTCAGATGGGAGGGGGAAAAGGACCTCCCCTATTAGTGGACTGGGGGAGAGGCATGGGAGGAGAGGAAATGAAGGTGGGATTAGGAGGGAATTAGGAAGGGGGCTACAGCTGGGATACAAAGTGAATATAATAAAAAAAAATTTAAAAAGCAGAAGCCTAGAGTCAAACTGCCAAGTAGAGAAAATAATACAGGTCCCCATACTTTTCTATGGACAGATGCTTTTGTGGATCTGAAGTAAGCTACATAAAAATGTGCATCAAATTTTGCTCAGTTCACCAGGCAGTGTTCGCGCTCACCTTTAATCCTAGAATTTGGGAGGCAGAGGCAGGAGAATCTCTGTGAGTTTGAGGCCAGCCTGGTCTACAGAGTTAGTTCCAGGACAGCCAAGGCTACACAGAGAAGCCCTGTCTCAAAAACTTCCCCCTCCAAAAAAAAAAAAAAAGTTTTGCTCAGTTCATTTAAGTTCTGGATAGTAGGTAGTTCAGCAAGAAGCTGTGCGCATATGAAATCTGTTTGCATGGTTCTATTTTAGTCCTATAATAAGAGAATGATGAGAATAGTCCTTATTCTCATAAGGAATATGAGGTAGAAGTATGCTATGCCTCTACTACATAGATGTGTCCTAGTAGAGGAGCAAGCCAGTTACCTGCTGGACTCCTGTTGGTATTTGCCAGTACTTGTAATAACCATTGCTTCGTATACACAACACATACACTGGTTGCCGGTTTATTTATTCCTTTTGTTTGTGTATATATCCCAGGATGACCTTGAACCTTAGACTCATAATCCCCTTACTTTACCTCCTGAATCTTGGGATTACAGAGTTGCACCACCATACTAGTTCTTGCTCTATATTGAAATTAATAATGTGACTGTTTCTGTGTCTTATGCCTGAAGAAAAGCTGGAGAGCTTTGACTTTTTAAAAGATCACACAGATTTGATTCAGTTGTAAATAATTCAGTATCAAAAATGATCTCTCGGACTGAATGTGGTGGTTTGCATCTTTACTCACAGCACTAGGGAGGCAGAGGCAGATGGATGTCTATGGGTTCAAGGCCAACCTGGTCTGTGTAGCAAGTTCTGAGGCAAAAAGGGTTACACCGAGACACCTTGCCTCAACAAATCAAAATGAAACCTTCCTTTATGGTCTTGGCTTATTGTTCATGACAAGAATTATGGAGAAGCAAAGTATGGTGGCACATGCCTTTAGTCCCAGCATGTGGAGGCAGAGGCAGGTGGATCTCCTAAGTTTGAGGCCAGTCAAGGGCTACATAGTGAGACTCCCCCGTCTCAAAAGATGAAGACAAAGTGGGTTAACCATGGTAGAATGCTCTTGTAATCCCATCAGTTGAAGGGTAGAGGAAGCTCACAAACTCAAGGTCATTCTTGGCAATGTAACGAGCTTGAAAGAACTTGAGCAACATCAGATATCTCAAAATGAAAACAGGTGGAGAGCTGCTTTAGCTCACAAATGTTTTAAACTCTTTGTTGCTTTTAAGAATGAAAATGGAAATACAATGAGTACAATAAAAGAGCATGGAATACAAAAAAAAAAAAAAGAATGAAAATGGGGGGCTGGAGAGATGGCTCAGAGGTTAAGAACACTGGCTGTTCTTCCAAAGGTCCTCAGTTCAGTTCCCAGCAACCACATGGTAGCTCACAACTATCTATAGTGAGATCTGGTGCCCTCTTCTGGTGTGCTGTATAAACAATAAATAAACCTTTAAAAAAAAAAAAAAGAATGAAAATGATATAGTGTACACTCGTGAGTTGTGGTGCGAGGATTGGCCTAAAGTACTTTTCTTCTTCTTTGTCCCATAGGATGGAGATGAAGAAGCAAGTGATGGACGAAAGGACCAAGACAGTGATGAAAGTGATGACAGTTCCGACTAGACCCCCGCCCAAGGACACACTGCCCCTTCCTCACCTCTGTCACCCTCTTACCATTTCCTCTTTGGGGTTGGAAGTCTGGTCTCTACCTTTCTAAGCAGAAGCATCCTATTTGCTTTCCAAGAAGGGGTTTTTATTTAATTAACCAATAGATTCCACAAATTGGCTACCAACAACCAGGTCCCTGCTGAGGAGTTGAGTGTAGCATCCATCAGTGGTTTGGATAAACGTGGCTGCATTGCACTGCAGAGCAAATGCTCTCGCTGAGCCTTGCGGGCTAGTTTTAAGAGTGCTTTATTTTTAAATTTACATGTATTATAGCTTTGTAAATAAATCCTTTTCTGAGTTTTGCCTCAGCTACCTTATTCCTCATTTTAGACGTGTCTTATTATTCAAGGCTTATTATTCAAGTTAAGATTGAGTTGATGTTTGTGCAATCATACCAGTGCCCTAAATGTGTGTCTCATATTACCACCTTCCTGGAGGAATGACTTGACTTTATCATTGATCGAAAAGTCAAAAAAGAACATTTTAACTATCTTTTAACTGGATTTTTGTTTTGTGACAGGGTTTTCTTTACATAGTCCTGGCTAATTGTGGTATTATATATGCTGACCAGGAGGGTCTTGAACACTTCTTTTGAATTTTTAAACATTTCTTTTTATAAGTATGTGTGTGGGTATGTACGTGGTGCGGTGCACACGTGGAGGTCAGAGTAGGTTCTCTCCTTCCACCATATAGGTTTCCAGGATCAAACTCCACACCTTTACCTGCTTAGCCATCTCACCAGCTCCCTTCTAAAATTTATTAGTATAAAACAAAGGAAGAAAAGACATCATCAAACATCTGCTGGCTTTGTATGTATATATAGTATTTATTTCCACATTATTCTGAATTATGCCTAGGATCTATTTTTTAAGAATCATACAAAATAATTATAGTTTATTAGAAATAGAACATCAGGAGCTAAAGTCAGGGATCCTCCTGTCTTCTGCCAGAAAGCCCGGTCTCAAGACTGCCGTCAGGCTCTTCCTTGCCATGTCGCTAAGACTATTTAATATTTGCTAATATTTTTGCCTATACAGGTATTAAAGTTATGTTTTTTTCTAGTGATTCACATTTGTTTGAGGAGGGAATGCAATTTTTAAATTAGTCCTTAACCCATATACATTTTTGACCCCTTCATCCTCTGGTCCCCAGAAATCCATACATGTCTTTTCTTGGCTTCCCTTTTCTTTGCCAGCTCATCATTGTCTATGGCATTTGAGCGTGTTCACATTAGGCTGACTTACTTCTATCATAAGTTCATCATTATCACATGTGCACGTCAATGTTAGGTTAACTTTTAGAGTGGAAATGTTCTTCCTTGCTCAGTGTCATTGGTCCTATTTCTGAAAAGGGAGAAGGGGAAACTCCAGAATTGTCACAGCATGACCGAAAGGAAAAATATCTGGCATGATGTCACAGTTTCATTTATGTAGACAGGTCTATGTAAGCTTTGGGTACATACCATTGAGCATGGTGTGGAGCTCAGGGCTCAGATGGGGACCCTTTACTTGGAGTGCTGCAAGGCAAAGGTGCACTTCTTGTAGGTCGCATACAGCAGGAGGATCGAGCGTAGCATCTGTTTGCACATAGTCACTGTCATCTGAATCTGAGGCTCCTTGAGTCCAGTGGGCCACTGGTGCTCCCTGCTGATAATTTTGCAGAAGGCTGACTTGTCTGAAACTCTGAAGGTTCCAGTCCACTTGGGTGGCTGGGCTGTGATGACCCTACCAAAGACAGAATCCACTCCACTGAGGCGGACGGGCTGGGGCTTCCTCACCACTCCTTTCTTGTTATTCGTGGCTCGGAGCTCTGATGTGTGACAAGGCAACTTGGGGCTCTCTCCAGATTCCACAAGTGGGCTGTCTAGGACAAGTGTGACTTCTTGAAAGCACAACTGCACTTCAAGGTCAGAAGGAGTGTGGGGGAAACAAGGAGAGGCCCTAAAAGGGTGTTTGGAGGAAGGGGTAGGTGTTGTGTGCCGCAGCCATTGGAAGCTCTCATCCAGTGGGGTCCATGGTGACCAGAGCTGGTAGCCTGCCATTGACAGTCCTAAAGGAAAGGAATCAGACATGGAATTTCCCTGCTGTGCTTAGGGGGAGGGGAGGGACATGTCTGTGCACACTCACAACCGTCTCATCACTGACTTTAACTTAGTGGTTCCCACTGAACAGATGCCAGCACGTGACAGGGGTCAGTGGGTCTATAAAGGGCAACAAACACTGAGCGTGGCAACTTCTGTGCACACTAAAACTTCATTAAACCTGTTCCAAGCCCCTGGAAGAAAGTTAACCCATTCTACAGATGACACAAAATTGTCTGAAATGGAGTATCTCAGTCAGTGTCTTGGTGAGGAGAGGTGGGGTCCCAGCAAAAGTGGCCGGACTTCATGAGGAGACATTATTTGATGAGATTTCAGCCCATGTCTTACAAGCATTTGTAATTGGGACATTGTCAGAGCTTGCAAACTATAACCCCTGAACTAGCAATTTTAACATTAAGGATTTGATAGAAATGCAAGTTTTGGGGCCCCCATCTCAGACCTACTGAATTAGAGATGTGGAACGGGACCCAGAAGTTTGCACGTATGCAAATCCTCCAAAGATTCTATTGCACTTTACAGTTTGTGGACTACAGCGTGACTTTTAAGCAACCTCTACTTTTCGCTATTCCTTATAGAGACATCCAAGGGGGGCGGGGAGTACCTGGCTTGGTGGTTTATGCCTACTATATTCTTAAAACTAGGAAGGTAGAGGCAGGATCACTACAATTTGGAGGCATGACTGGTTTACATAGTGAGTTCTAAGCCAGCCAGCACTACATAGAGTGTGACCCAGCCCTCTCTCCCATCCCCTCCTGCAGAAAAGTACTCAACAGTTACGACTACTTGTTACTATTTCAGGGGATCTGAGTTTGGCTCCCAGATCTCATGTAGGGCATCTTAAGAGCTGACTATAATAAGTCTTTGAAAAAAAATCCCAGCACTTGGAAAGTCAGAGGTAGATGATCTCTAAATTCAAGGACAGCCTGGTCTGCATAGTGAGTTCTAAGGCAGCCAGGGCTACATAAGGAAACCCTGTCCTTAAAAAATAAACAAAAACTTAAGAACAGAAAACCCAACTCCTAAACAAAAATATTACTGTGATAGTTTCTTGGTTCTAAAAGCATTCTGATAGAAGAGAATGCTAGAGCACTAGGGAACTTACACAGCACCTTGGATGAGAGGCACATTCTTTAACATTTCTTCACCCCTCCCATATATGGATATATATATATATATATATATATATTCACATGTAAGATACCCATTGGATAATGCCTTGAATTTTCCTTAAGTGCTACTAGACTATACTAAACCAAAAATGATCCAAGTAGAATATTGATTTCCTGTCATTCTACTTCCAAATAGGCAGTGTCTCCTGAATTCGGAAGCTAACATTTTTTAGCACCTTCCTCTTATGTGAAGGGCCATTACAGTCCCATTTCTGTACAAGTCCCATGCACTGGCCCATTGCACCACTTGGACCCCTTGTTTTCAGCCAAGTCTAAGCCTTTGTCCTCCCCTACCCCACCCCTCGCCTTCTGCCACAGGACAACAGCCACACATCCCGCCAGAAGTTGCCGTAACCAAAAGGCTGACCCCTCCCCGCTGAGGTTCATTTAAAACCAACCAAACAAAAACTGGTAAAATTTCAAAATGAAAGTGCCCTCTGACAGTGATTAAGACGAAGTTAATTTGCTGATTTCCTCCAGCTGATAGGGTTTCTCCAGCTGTGCAGTCACTTTGCAAATTGCTAAGGTTCATATTTCTGGGCTGCCTTAGGAAGAGAAACAGACACGGAAGGGCCTATTCCAAACTGCTTAGGAGAGGCATCCAGTACTACAGATTTTGGATTTAAGAGGACATAGCCAATGCTTTGTCATCTCATCACTTGAGAGGCTGAAACTGGAGGATTGCTATGAATTCAGTAACAGCCTGGGTTGCATAGGGTAAGACCTTGTCTGGAAAAAAAAAATTCCAGGTGGTATACCTCCATGGCAAGGTGGATGGAAGTGTTAATGCCTCTATTTAAAAAAAAAAAATCCATTTATAGTCTCCTAAAAAATACAGCTAAAGAAAAAAAAGCAAATGTCCAACCTAAACCAATAGGGATGGGAGGGCTTTGGACTCCAGGTCTTTCCACTCCTCACATGGTTTAAATAAAAATGGTTCTGCCCCAGTCCCCAGCATCAAGGGACTTTAATCCATTCCAGGGGTGAGGGGTGAGCCTAGCGACTCTGTACAAGCTGCTGTACTAACCCAACATAGGGAACATCTGGTTTCCCTATCCAAAAAGACTTTCATTTTATTGGTGCCTTCCTTCTAAGGAACACCGATCCTCGATTTCCCCACCTGGGAAAGGGGAAGGCAGCGCCAAAGTACAGCTGAAATCCTCGTGAACTGTGAAAAGATCGCGAGCTGCTGGAGTGCTTGGAGAACAGGCCTGTCTCCCTTGAAGCCCCTCCCCCGGGGCGGGAGCCACACGACTCTGGCCGAGGCCGGGACAGCGGTGGGAGCCCGGCCCCGGACCAACCATCACCATCCGGGCCGGAGCTCACCTTCTGAACTCCACGCGGACTGCAGGATCCAGAGTAGCTGCCGCATCTTTTCTGCACCCGGGCGCCTGGCAACCGCCTTTGTGACTCAGGACGGTGGGGGCGGGGCAGGTGGGGCGGGGCTCTTCTTGGAGGCCTCAGACGCAGGAGGGCACCGGTACCACCCCTTCAAGTTCCTAACCCTTCATCACACCTGTGTGCGTTTGACAAGCACAGAAGACAACACCCTCTCCCCCATATCAAAGGCTGTGGTCAAGTGTGGAAGTTCCAAGACACACGTAGTTAGTGTTAAAAGTTAACCTTTATTCATTATACCCTGGCTCACACTGTGCTCCAAAGTTCAGAAAAATGTTATTACTGTACCGGAAAGGACTCCAATGTAAGGAAACAGAATTATAAATGCTCACCTGAAATCCGTACTCAGGGAGGCAGAGGCAAGTGGGTCTCTGTGAGTTCGAGGCCAGCCTGGTCTACAAAGCGAGCCCAGGACAGCCAAGGCCACACAGAGAAACCCTATCTAGAAATAATAAACAAACAAGTGTTCACCGGGTGAGAAAAGAAAAAAATAGTTGCATGCCTTTGATCCCAGCACTCGGGAGGCAGAAGCAAGCAGATCACTGTGAGTTCAAGGCCAGCAGCCTGGTCTACAAAGCAAGTCCAGGACAACCAAGGCTACACAGAGAAACCCTGTCTCGAACAAACAAAAAAACAAAAAGAAAAAAATACATCTTTAACTTTCTGACTGAAAACTTGTCTTCTTTAACTTCAAAGTATTATTAAGTTCATGTTTGCCTATGTGGGTTTATGTTTGTGCAGGAGACCTTGCGGCAAGAAAAGGGCCATCACTCAGGTCCTCTACAAGAGCATCAAGTATTCTCAACTGCTAAGCCATCTCTCCAGCCCCTTACTTCCTTCTGAACTCAGTTAGACCTCAAGATGCTTCTGTCTCACGTCCAATGCCGAGAAGCAGTCTCAGCACAGCGAGAGCCAATGCTCCGAGCAGCACAGCCATTAGCATGAACAACTGCGGAAAGCCATTGCACCCACCCCCAGGTATTTCGCTCTCGTGACATGCAAGTGTCTGGAAGCAGGACTGAGGAGAACCAACAACCTACCTGTTCTTTTCTTTGTTTTTGTTTTGGTTTGCTCTGTTGTTTTTGGTTTTGGTTTTAGTTGTTTTTTGAGATAGGATTTCTCTCCTGGCTGTTCTGGAACTTGCTCTGTAGACTAGGCTATCCTCTAACTCACAGAGATCCTCCGCTGACCTCTGCCTCCCTGGGATCAAAGGCAGGCACCACCACACCTGGCCTACCTGCTCTTAAACACAGAATTAGCCCTGCATTTCCCCCTAATATAGAACGTCTTTCATTAAGAAAAAAAAAAGTTGGTGCCCATCAGTAGTGGCATCCACCTTTAATCCCAGCACTTGGGAGACAGAGGCAGGCATATCTCTGTGAGTTTGAGGCCAGTTTGGTCTACAGAGCAAGTTCAAGGACAGCCAGGACTATGCGGAGAGACCCCATCTTGAAAAACAAACAAACAAAAAATGTTGATGTCTGTAACTCCAGTTTCAGGGGATCCAACACCCTCACGCAGACACATGCAGGTAAAACACCAATGCATATACAATAAAATAAAAAATAAATTATAAAAAAAGAAAAAAAATTGTTGGACAAGCCAGGCATTTTGATACGTGCTTGTAATCTCAGTACTCATGAGACTAAGGCAGGAGGCCTGGCCTGAGCTTAAAGCCGGCTGAAATACACGGCAAGACGAAATGGGAAAACATTTTAACCGTAAAGATGGCTTGAGGTAATGTCCGCTGAGGCGGAGGATTAAAGGATTGGGGTCAGGCGGAGATCTGGGTTCGGAAGACCTAGAGAGTCTTCAGGCATTTGTCCAGTGTTCCCTGTGCACACCTGTGTGCCCCATTACAGACGGAGTAAATAATTTGAATGGAAATCAGAAACCAGAGAAAGAAGAAAATTATGAAGAGAGGTAAGTGCTTTTGAATTACAACTTCTCGGTCTGTTTTTATCTTTCTCCTGATTAAGAGATACCTGCTATTTAAAAGGCAAATGACATTACAGTTACTGCACATTATTTTTTTAAAATATGAAAGTCCCCAAAGCCAAGATCAGATTATTAGACTTGTTGGATAAGGAGGTGTTCGTACTGCCGTGACAATCTGTACACAGTCCTCTGTGCAATCTGCCAGGTCTAAGGGACATGCTCTGGGAGGTAGCATTTGTTATTACCACCACTGGTATCCAGCAAAGCCAGAGTCTCCTTATGTTAATCAGTTGCAGTGAATTATCTGAGCCAGCTTTCTTAGACAGATGGAAACACACACACACACACATACACACTGTAAAACAAAACTCTGTTACTGGCCATGGCAAATGGCAAGGACATGTGGAGAGAAGGAAGTCAGATAGGGAGCAAGAAGCAGAAAGAACTAGGCTGGGCTAGATTCAGGTTTCTGTAACATCTGGCTCTAGAAAAACTACACTAGGAGCTGGCATTCCCGTTTCAAGGTGCTGCTCCCAAAGACATCCATAAGTTGAAAAATTTTAAAAATTTGTATCTTGGCACTGGGTGGTGGTGGTGGTGCACACCTTTGATCCCAGCACGGGGGGGGGGTACAGAGACAGGCAGATCTCTGTGAGTTTGAGGCCAGCCTAGTCTAAAATGTGAGTCCGGGACAGCCAAGGCTACACAGAGAAGCCCTATCTCAAAAAAACAAAAACAAACAAACACAAACCAAAAAAAGAAAAACATATATATGTAATTCTCTTCAATATAGCATGTCCTTTCATGTTGCCATGTATCTAATTAGCACTTAAAAGACTCCTTAATAAAATCGTGTCATGGACTGGCTATACCATCGTTTGGCCTTACTTCAATTGTTATAGCAGATGTCACCTCAAAGCCCATCCTCATGGTTAAAGTGTTTTCCCATGGTACCTTGCTGTGTATTCCAGCTGGCCTTACACTTGGGACAGGCCTTCTGCCTTGTCTCGTGAGTGTTGAGATTACAATGACCAATTCCTTCAACGTTTTTCTTAATGAGGTGATCAGGTGAAAAGGTGAGATTGTTTTGTGGTCCTTCATACAAAATCCATTAGCTTACACCGTGACTAACCATGGCCTTACCATTTTGCTTCAGCCAGTCTATCACTGGATATTAGCATTAAAATATATAGTCTGCTCATTTGGTAAATGTAAGATAGCCTGTCACACCGTGGTGTTCAAAGTCATTTTAAATATGGAGATTCAGAGCATGTGGGATGCCTCAACGAATAAAGGCACTTGCCACCAAGCCTGATGACCTAACCCAGGTGAAAGGTGAGGTACGCTATAAGTTGTCCTCTGACTTCCATCTGTGTGTTATGCCACGTGGGCGCTCACACACACAAATATGAATAAAATAGTTTTAGCCTAAGGGCGGTGGCACACGCCTTTAATTCTAGCGTTTGGGAGGCAGAAGCAGGTGGATCTCTGAGTTCGAGGCCAGCCTGATCCACAGAGGGAATTCTAGGGCAGCCAGGGCTACACAGAGAGACCCTGTCTCGAAAAACAAAAAAATGCCAACAACAAAAAATTGGAAAAAAAAAAAACCAAAACAAAACGAGAAAAAACAGAGTTGGCACTCAAGCATGAGAAGCATTTTGAATAAGGGGGATTCGCGGATTGTGTACATCTCTGCTGTCAAGCCAGCCAGCCCAGAGCAACTCTGGGCGGAGGTGGGCGTGTGGCCACCTAAAGACAAGAACCGCCAGTGAGCAGCGTGGGCGTGTGGCCGGGGCCTGGGGAGCTCTCAGTCTGAACCTCCGGAGAACAGGATTCTTGTTTTTCCCAGTGTGGGAACGAAGGGCGCAGAACGCTAGAGCGCAGAACGAAGGGACTGACTCTGCGCACGCGCGGCGATAAGCCCGGCCCTGGGCTCGAACACTTGGGCGCGGGCTGGCGACGCAGGCGCATTGGCGGCCTGTGGAGGTCGCAGCGCCTGCGCAGTCACTCTTCCTCAGGCGGCCGCCATGGCGGGGCAAGAGGATCCGGTGCAGCGGGAGATTCACCAGGACTGGGCGAACCGGGAGTACATTGAGATCATTACCAGCAGCATCAAGAAAATCTCGGACTTTCTCAACTCTTTCGGTCAGCGGGCGAGCGGGGGAGGCTGGGAGGAGGGAGGCATCGGGGCGGCCGGCGGCGCTGAGGACGGGCGCGCCGTCCCGGCGACTCGCTTCCCCTTCCGCGCCCCGCCGGCCACGGTCCCCTCACCCCGAGCCTCACTAGGCCGTCTCCGTGGGTCCACCCAGCCCATTGCCATGCCTCACCGCGCACGTCAGCACGCCCACTGCCCAGCCTCCTAGGCCCATCCGTCCATCACCGTCCTGGTTTGCGCTGCGCTTCCATGCCGGTCTCCACTTGGCACGCAGGGCGCAGCCGTTTCACGGTCACGCTTATTCCTGATAGTCCTTCCTCTTCTCCAGGATCAAGCCCTTAGTGCCGTGCCTTCTAGTGCTCCCTTTCAACAATTCCCCTGCCATTCATTCCTTCCCTTTGGTGCCAGTGCTGAGAGTGGTAAGGGATGGTGTCAGAGGAAGGGGCTGTGGTCCCCTCGGAAATGCCTTGTAGCCCTGTCTCTACTTCATGGTAGGTGTTCTGGGAGCTTCTTTCTGGTTCCTCGGATTTAACAGAGCACACACTTTCAGCAGAGTCCACTTGTGTGGCAGCTGGTGACAGTCTCCTGTCTGTGTTTGTTCCGAGCCGTCTGGACAGAAAACCTGTCACAGACTCTTTTTGGTCTCTGGAAGGTTTCCAGAGACACAATACAAGAAGTGCAGATGGCACCCAGTGATTTGTTTCAACTAGGGTACTTTGGTTCTATTAATTAGCAACTTTCAGCATCTTGGAGTAAATGGGAGAAAGTGCTGTATTTTGGGAAAAAAATAATGAATTGATTATTTTCAGCTAGAGAACTAAGTATAATGGAAGGTGACAGGGCAATAGTTTCAGTTACAGGGCGGGTTTCAGGGGTAGAGCAGCACCTGGGTAGTGTGCACAAGAACCTGGTATCCGTCGCCGCTTAAAAAGAAAGAGTTTTCTCTTCTTTCCTTGCTTCCTGTCTTCCTGCTTTCCTTCCGTCCTTTTAAGAAGAGAGAAAAAAAAGGGAAAGTGGAAAAGCATCATTCCAGGCCTGAGGCAGGCCTGTACTGGCAGCACTAAGGAAGCAGAGATAAAAGGACCAGGAGGAGCTCAGAGTTTATCTGTTTCATAGAGTTTGAGCCTG
The DNA here is from genome assembly GCA_028658305.1 of Pachyuromys duprasi. Lineage (NCBI taxonomy): Eukaryota > Metazoa > Chordata > Mammalia > Rodentia > Muridae > Pachyuromys > Pachyuromys duprasi. The sequence continues at coordinate 28,826,608 of CM053761.1, read as the reverse complement.
GCAGAACAAAGCAAAAACCAGTAGGTGTAACTGGTTCTTACATAGGTCTGATGGCTGTGAGGAACATGATAAGTCTTTCCCGCTGTCTTTGGTGGCACGCATCTGTACTGTTAACACTTGGGAGACAGAGATGAGAAGAGTGCTCTGTGTTTGAGGCTAGCTTGGTCTTCAAAACAACCATAAAAATGAACCATTTTCTAATGTATTCGGTGTGCTCTTGGGCCAATGAGATGGCTTAGCAGGTAAAGGCCCTCAAGTCTGACAACCCAAGTACGGTCCTCAGGACCAGAGAACCAACTCCCACAAGTTGTCCTTTGACTTGACAGTGGTGCTATGGCACATATCCATGCCCACCTTTGCATAGATAGATAGAGATTTTAATTTGTCCCTCCATTCCATGTACCCTACCCATTTTGTTTTGAGTTTTGGAACTCTTGATTTTCCTGCCTCAACTTCCTTTTTTTCCTCCTCCTGATATAATGTCTATCATTCAGGATAGCCTGTAATTTGTGATGACCCTCTTGGCTCTGCCTCCCAAGTGCTGGGATTAGAGGTGCTGACCACCACACCTGGCCAGAAACAACTTCACCCCGCCCCCAGACAGGATTTCTCTGTATAGCTATGGATGTCCTGGAACTCAATCTGTAGACCAGGCTGGCCTCGAACTCAATAGAGATCTACCTGCCTCAGCCTCCCAAGTGCTGGGATTAAAGGTACGCACCACCACTGTCCAGCCCCCCTCCCCCATTTTAAAGATTATTATGTATACAATGTTCTGCTTGACATATATGCCTCCACACCAGAACTCACTATAGAGGACTGTGAGCCAGCTTGCGGTTGCTGGGAATTGAACTCAGGACCTCTGGAAGAGCAGCCTGTGCTGTTAACCTCTGAGCCATCTCTCCAGCCTCCTCCTCCTCCTCCTCTTTCTCCTCTTTCTCCTCCTTCTCTTTCCTACCATCACCACCACCACTACTACTGCTACTATTATTATCATAATTATTAAAATGTACTTACAAAGTGTAGAAGGCTATATATAATCTTACATGGATTTCCTCAACAGGAAATAGAGATTAAAGATACCAATTAATGAGAGAACAGCATAAATGTATGTATCAGTGGTATAGCTTCATGCCCGTAAGTTGCTGTGGAGGTTATAGTAGAGAACTGTAGGGAATAAAAGTTTATGTATTCCCCAAAAATAATTATTTAAGGAATATAAAGGAAATAAGATTCAGTGGTAAAGGCAGGTGGATTTACACTCAGACCTGATGACATTAGATTGCTTTTTAGTGAATTAAAGCATTTTCAAAGTCTTGATCATTTGGCCTGCTGCCCATAGTTTAGTTTTTCTTAGGAGGTTTTTGTTTTGGCTCAGGACCTTGTGAATGCTAGAAGCACTCTACCACTAAATTGTATTCTTTGAGTTGTTTGCTTACCTTCTGTGTAAACTATTTCAGTATTCATGTAGTTGATTTTTTTTTCCTAATTTGCTAGAGAACTGGAATATTGGACTTTGTTTTTCTAAACAGCATTTTTTTTCCTGATTAATATTCCCTTATGTAAGAATCAAATGAAAGAAATTAAAGTAGCCTGATGTGGTAGCTTATGCCTATAATCCTACTTTGCTGAGGCAAGAGAATTGCCATAGGTTTAAGTCTAGCTAAAGAATAAGACCCTGTCTCAGAAAAATAAAACAAAATAAACCCCCAAAATATAGTGTTTTGTGCTGGGGGCAGGATGGACTGTGATAGGATCATAGGTTTGAGTCTTTGGCTTGGTCTGGAGAGGCAGTGAAAAGTAGTTTGAAAAATCACTGAAGGGAAAGGTTTTAAAAAGCAGAGTTACAAGACCTAATTTATCTGACAGGGGTTAATATCAGAGATATGTATATGGTGTCTAACCAAAATATTAATGTCAGTTCAATCAGCAAAGCACCAAAAATTAGTTAAATTGAGGCTGCTTTTCAAAATTTTTGAGTGAGACAATATATCCCACTGTTCCATCTGAGTTTTGGTAATAGCAACTTCATTCTAACTGAATTGTATCAATAAGCTGTTTCTTTCCTCAGATGGCTATGTACCTGGCATAGAACAATCAAAATCTGAAGGCTTCTGTTTTTGTTTCTGCTTTTTGACACAAGGATTTACTTTGTAGTCTTGGCTGGCCTGGAACTCACACTGTGTAGACCAGGGTGGCCTCAAGCCCACAGAGATCTGCCTCCCAAGTGCTGACATTAAAGGTGTGCACCACCACATAATTCTAAATCTCTCAGCACTGTTCACTTTCTCCTCCTCATCTTTCTACTTCTCCATTCTTCTTTGTCCTCTCCTCTTTTTTGTTTTGTTTTTAAGTAGAATCTTGTGGTCCTCCTCCCTCAGCCTCCCTGACTCTGAGATTATAGGTATGTACCATGAACCTGATCTTCCTGCTTTTCTTTTCTTAGTTTATTATCTTTTTGTTAGGAGAGTGGGATTTGAGACAAGATTTGCTACAAGATCTTTTGCTACAAAGTCTTGTATCAAAGACCTTGGTTGGCCTGGAGCTTGCTGTGTAGACTGGAGTGCCCTCTTTCTCCTGAGTTGCAGCATTGCAACCCTGTACCTTCAGGCCCTGCTCTTTTTAAATTTATTTAAAATTTATTTAATTTTGAGTAAATGTCTCACCATTTGCTTAGGGTTAAGTCTCCAACTTGTAGGCTCAAATGATCCATCTCAGCCTTCCAACATTAGTTACATATTTTCTCACCATCTGACACAGCTGGTTTACAACATGAGTACTGTATTTGTTAGTTAAGTATAAAAACAGATTATAAAAATAACATTCACTGTTTCCCCTCTTATAATTATTTGCACATATTAGCCTTAGAATCAGTGCAGAGTCTAAAAATACAGACCTATAATCTGTGATACTGTTTTTTAGAAACTTCATACATTTCAAAATACAGAGCACTGTTAGTTATAACTGTGCGTCATCATCTGTGTGGCCTCCGGTTCAAGTGGTTGGCGGACACTGAAATGCAATCACAGATTGTGACTTCTTTCTCACAAGCTGGAATTGCCAGAGTAAAAGTTGTTCAGACAGTCATTAGCCATCTAGAAAGAATAATTCATTCTCCCTTTAGAGCACATGTTACTTAAACCCTCTGTCAGGATAGGGACTCGGGTTTGCTATGATTTTCAAAGACCTCCAAATACTTCCTCAAACTAAACTATAGAATCTTTGTACTATTGAATTAGATAATCATAAATCATAAACCTCATAGATATATGCCGGAAATTGGAAGGCATGGAGGGCATAGAATGGGATATTGTACCTATGCAAGTCTTCCTGAGTCCTCTGTGCCACACCACCAGACTGGTCTATCCCTAGGACTCAGAGCTTCTCAGCCTAGTGATGTTTCTGTAAACTCATGTATCATGAGATTGTCAACCAGGAACCTGCCTAAAGGCTCTGCTAACAGTTAAATTACTCTACTTTTTAATTGTGTATCATGAGGTTCTGCCTTTTAATTAGTTGCTCCTTTCTTTAAAGTATTAAGTTCAGTGATTTTAGAAACCACCTTGTAGTGACCCCAGACATTGGGTCTTCAGTGTCTTCAGGGGAGTTAACAGCCATGTAGGCCATTTCTTGTCGCTCCTAAAAAATGGAATCTCGCTCATTTCCCTAATCTAGGGTGCAGCAGACCCCAAATCAAGTATGAGATTCATACACATTTGATGCAGATATTTCACCAGAGATTTCCTCACTTATAAAGTAGAAAAGGGTGCTTGGGGAGGGGGGGGGGTAGATCTCAAACTCTTCACTTCCAAGATTTATCCAAGAACTAAAACTTGACTTCAAAAACAAGTCATGAGCCAGGTAACCCCAGAACTCAGAAGGCTGAGATAGGATTTCTAATTCAAAGCTAGCCTGAGCTACATAGTGAGTTCTGGTCTAGCCTAAACTATATAAGGAAGCACTGTCTGGAAGTAGAACAAATCCCCTCTATACACACACCCGAACACCCTCCTGAGTGGGGAAAAACACCAAACAAAAACCCAGAAGACAAATAGAGGTAAAGTTTACCAGTTTGTGTTGTGATGATGTTGTATATGAAATAGTTCAGAGAAGGAAACTAAGTGTAATGGAACATTCCAGTAATTCCAGTTCTTGAGAAGCAACAGGTAGAAGGATTATAAGTTTTAGTGTTAGGTCAGCCCCTGTGTAAGGAAGATCCTACCTAAAAAATACATTTAGAGAAGAAAATGTTTGTTTAGTATTGTCAGCCCCTGGTGGTTTCCAGGGGCCATGTGGAAGCAGAGTAGATGCTGTGGACATACCAGCAAGCACCCTGACAAGACCTGCACTTTCATTAAGTGGTAACAAAGTGCACTTCAGTTCAGGGTTCAGAGTTGCCCAGTTGCTGATGCTGTCCTGTTATTTTTATTTAAAGTTGTCTATGCTGGGATGGCCTTAAGCACGTGAGATGGTTGGTAATCTGCCTTTGAGCTACACCCAGCCTATGAACCACGCTCATATTTAACTCCAGGCATATTTTAGAGCCTGTGTCTGGAGTTGGGCATTTTGTCTTTCTCAGCAGTGTTGATCCACAGAGGCCAGTGACAGAGTATTAGTCTGGGTTCGGATTGAGTGACCAGATTAACAGATGGAACAGCACAGCTCTCGAGGGAAGAGCCCTCCCTGGATCTCTCCTCCCATAATTTCTGTGTTGTCTTTTTATGGGAAATATAATTGTCAGAGACACTGTTTGTTTGTTTTTGAGCTTCCAAACATAAATGGAACTCTAGCCTATTGGATAGGCCTAACAGAAGTGATAGTGGTGAGCCAGTGAGATGACTCAGTGGGTTAAGGTACTTGCTGTTAAACCTGATGAACTAAGTTCAATCTCTGGGATCTCTGTGGTTGAAGGAGAGAACCACTCCCAAAAGTTGTCCTTTGACTTCCACATATGTACCAGAGCATGTGTGTACACATACACAATAATGTAAAGAGAAGGGGGAAAAACTGTAAGGTGGCAGTGTTTCTAGACAAGTGAGGGTGCTAGGATGGTCATGGTAAGTCAGACTGGGGAACTAGAGGAGGAACAATAACAGATAGTAAGATTATGTTGTCCACCTGTAGTCCTAGTAATGGAGGATCAGAAGTTCCTGGTCATCTTCAGCAACATGGTAAGGTGGAGGCCAGTCTGGGCTAACGGAGACAAAATTAAAAAATAATAATAAGAGAGGAGAGATGAACATGATGTTACACTCTTCTAACTACAGCACTTAGGCAGAAGCAAGAGGGTTGCTCTAAGTCACGCCGTTAATCCCAGTACTCAGGGAGGCAGATCTTTGTGAGTTTGAGAACAGCCAGGACTACACAGAGAAACCCTGTCTTGAAAAACCAAAGAAAGGAAGAAAGAGAGAGAGAGAAAGGCAGACAGACCCACCTCAGGAGGAAAAAAATAACAGAAAAGTTTGGAGACAGAGCTAAGTGATAGTGTGTTCAGTGGCAGCCGGAGACTCATCTCACCACCAGAGAGAAGAAAGAAAATGGCCAGAATACACTGGTCAGTTGACCCCATGGTGGTTTCCAGGGGCCATGTGGAAGCAGAGTAGGGAGTAAAAATGCTAAGTACAACGTTTCCCTTGGAGACAATGGGATGACTGTGACTCGATGGCGGTAATGGTTGTCTGACTCTGAGAGTGACCTGGTAATTCATGGCACCTGTACTTTACACAGGTGAATGTGGGACATGTAAATTACATGTCAGTGAAACTAAGTTTTGAAAGGATTGTGAAGAGTAGTAATGACAATGTGTGAATGTGAGAAAGAATGATATGGAACCAAAAAGAAGAACGCAAGGAATTTGAGAGATTGGGTAGTGAGCAATGCTGAGGAGTGAGAACAACCTATAATACCAGAAATCCCTTGGAGACCTGTACTTTACCAAACCATTCTTCTCTATGTAGGGCATTTGCTTATGGGATTTATACAGAAATAAGAGAAATATACATCCTTATTTTTACACACTCCATTTTTCTTTATTTAAAGATTTGTTTATTATGTATAGTGTTCTGTCTGCATGTACACCTGCACACCAGAAGAGGGCACCAGATCTCATTATAGATGGTTGTGAGCCACCATGTGGTTGCTGGGAATTGAACTCAGGTCCTCTGGAAGAGTAGCCAGTGCTCTCAACTTCTGAGCCATCTCTCCAGCCCCTAACATAAACCCCATTTTTCACATAGGTACGTGGTTGTGGATATGTATATACTTTTTTTTTTTGGCATGTATGCACACATGCGTGCACCTTATGCACAAGGGAATCATCATTGCTCTTGTTCATTGAAAGCAAGGTCTCAGTCAAACCCAGAGCTTGCTGACATGAAAGCTAGTCTTGTTAGCTCTCTTACTCTGGGGAGGATCCCAGCTCAGCTTTCTGAGGCTGGAAGTACAGGCAGACTGCCATGGCCACTTGGCATTTACATGGGTTGCTTGTGTATGAGCTCCTGTTCTCAAGCAGGTGGTTTGACTATTGAGCCATCTCCTCAGCCTATTCATTCCCCCCTTATTTTTTCCAAAGTGGGGAGAGTGACATCGGAGACCCAAACAACTTAAGAATGAGAAGTTTGTCCTTAAGAATTTAGATGCGCTCTTCCTGAAAGCGGCCAGGGGTGAAGATGGTTCGCTACTCTCTTGATCCAGAAAACCCTACAAAATCATGCAAATCAAGAGGTTCAAGTCTTCGTGTTCACTTTAAGAACATCTGGGAAACTGTCCAGGCCATCAAGGGTATGCATATCCGAAAAGCCACCAAGTACCTGAAAGATGTCACTTTAAAGAAGCAGTGTGTGCCATTCTGGCAGTATAATGGTGGAGTCGGGAGGGGCGCCCAGGCTTTAGATGTAGATTAGTCATTGAACATATCCAGGTGAACAAGGCACCTAAGATGTGCTGTCGAACTTACAGAGCTCATGGCCAGATTAACCCATACATGAGCTCCCCCTGCCACAGTGAGATGATCCTCACTGAAAAGGAACAAATTGTTCCAAAGCCAGAAGAGGAGGTTGCACAGAAGAAAAAAAATATCTCAGAAGAAACAAAAGCTGATGGCACGGGAATAATAAATTCAGCATAAAATAAATGCAGATAAAAGTAAAAGAAAAAAAAAGAATTTAGATACATTCAGAAAGAAAGGGTTGTGTTTTCTGGTAAGACCTCAGTGGCAAATTTTAGCCAAGACTTGGTGAAGAAGAGTGGTTAGATAGGCAAGACAATGAGATGTAAGTTGAGGCTGGATCAGAGTGTAGGAAGATTTGTCAAAGCGAATGCTGAAGTACTTTTGCAGAAGCAGCCAGAGAAGAGATGAAAAGGAAGGTGGTTAGCACTGTTGAGTCATCATGTGGGAGACTGTTCACAGCAATCTCCCAGCTATTTTAGACCTAAAAAATAAAGGTTATTGAGATAGAGATGTGCATTGGAGGAGGTAGTAGGAAGTAGCCCGTCATGTTTGCCTCCTTTCTTGGGTGTTGAGGACAGTTAAGAAGAAACGGGATCTCATAGTTTCAGGTAGAGGAGTCAGCAGAGAGAAGGCATTTTAAGGGAGTCTAGGTTGCATTTTGGTATAGGTAGTGAAAGAAGATTGTAAAAGACAGAGGAAAGCATCAAGGCTGCTTTTCACAGATGAAATCTTGTTTCCATCATGTGCTTGATACTGATTGAATTTTCTCTCGTTTAGAAAGGCCTCTGTGGGTATTGTTGAAGCAGTGTTTTCCAGTGGTAGTTACTGCATAGCTTCCAAGAGCTCAAATGTTACCTTTTAAAAAATAATTTACTTAATTTTTATTTTATGTGCATTAGTGTGAAGGTGTCAGACCCCTTAGAATTGGGGTTACAGACAATTGTGGGTCCTGGGAATTGAACTCGGGTCCTTTGGAAGAGCAGTCAGTGCTCTTAACCACTGAGCCATCTCTCCAGCCCCTCCAATGTTACTTTTTAATTATGGTGACAACACCATGACTAAAGCAACTTACAAGAGAAAGGGTTTCATCTGGAGCTCATTTGGGCTCATAGTTCCAAAGGATTAGAATCCATGACCATTATGGTGGGGAGCATGGTGGCATGCAAGCATGGCAGTGGAGCAGTATCTTAATCTGCAAGCGTGAGGCAGGGAGAGAGAGGGAGGGAAGGAGAGAGAGAACTAATTGGGAATGGCATGCATGGGCTTTTGAAATGTCAAAGCCACCCCCCAGTAACATGCCTCCTCCAATAAGGCCACAGGTCCTAATCCTTCCCAAACAGTCCCATCAACTGAGGACCAAGCATTCAAATATATGAGCCTGTCAAGGCCATTCCCATTCAAACCGCCACATTCCACTCCCTGACTCCTATAGGCTTCTGGCCATATCATAATTCAAAAATGCATTTAGTCAGTCAGTTGTAATGGGACATTCCTTTAATCCTAACACTCAAGAGGCAGAGGCAGGCAAGTCTCTGAGTTCAGGTTCAGCTTGATCTGCATAGAGCGTTCCAATACGGCCATGCCAACCTACATAGAGAGCCCCAGGAAGGAAAGGAAAGGAAAGGAAAGGAAGGAAGGAAGGAAGGAAGGAAGGAAGGAAGGAAGGAAGGAAGGAAGGAAGGAAGGAAATAGAAAAGAAAAGAAAAGAAAAATAGATGTCTCCATGGCTCATAGTTTCAAATTCCAAGTTTCCTAATTGTAAACCCCATAAAAAGCAAATTATGTACTTCAAGCATATAATGGCACAGAATATACATTATCATTCCAGTAGGGAGGAAGAGTGGCATAGTAAGGAAATGCTGGGCTAAGCAAGATGGAAACTCAGGAGGGCAAACTCCAAATCCTGTATCTGACATCAAAAGGTCTTTATGATTCTTCCCTTACAGCTTTGCTGACTGCAACATAACAATTTCTACTCCCTGTCTGCAGCTCTCCTTAGCAGATATCCCATGGCCCTAGCACATCCTGGGATCGCAGTGCAATCCAGGTTTTACTTACACCACTGTACACAGGCAGCTCTGGGCTACCACACAGGGACTCCCTACCACACACCTGGCCTCAGCGGCTCTGCATCATGGAGGAAGATTCCAAAATCCATGTTCTCATGTATACGTCATTCTACAGCCAGAACCACATGACCAATATAGCCAAATTCTGCTGCCTGTTGGGAATGGAGCCTGGCTCTTACATTATCATAAACTTTGATTTGTTGTTGCCTTTTAGGAGCAGAAAATTCTTTATGCCTTTTTCTTCCATAAATTGCAGGGTTAGTGTTTTAGGGTCTTACCCTAAGGGTACCCATTTCCCTTATTCCACTTATCTCTTTCAGCACAAGCCTTGGCTCCAACATTAAATTTCCTGATGATCTTTTTCTCCTCAAACTGTGAATTTTGTATTTTTTTCCTTCCCTCCTTCCTCTTTTTCATTGTAGACCTGCAAAAGAGTAATTAATAACACCACAGAGTTGCTATTAACTTGTCTTGAAATCTCTACCAAAGAAGTTAGTTTTAAACTTTTCAGTTTAAACTCAAGCAGGTTTTTAACGCCTGTCAAGATAGCCTATTAAGACCTGCTTACAGTATTCAACCTCTTTTATTCCAAAGTCTTCCATATTTCTCCAAAACGCAGCATGGTCAGACCTGTCACAACAATAGACCACTCCCCATACCAACTTGTATCTCTTCAATTGCTGTGACCGAACACCGTGACTAAGGCAAGTTATAAAAGAGTTTATTTGGGAGCTCACGGTTCCAGAGGTTGAGCCCATGACCGTCATGGTCGGGAGCATGGCAGACAGGCAGGCACGGCGCTGGAGCAGTAGCTAATAGCTTGATCCACGAGCATGAGACATACAGACACTGAGAATGGCGTGCGCTTTCGACATCCTCTCTGTCCCTCATCTCCTTCACTCTTCTCTGGATCTCTTTTTCCTCCCTCCCTTACCTTAATTTCTGCTGTACCCCTCTGGCCTCTCCCTCACTGCTGCAGTGCTGGGCACTGAACTTGGTGTAATGTACGTCAGGCCTTCTCAGCTGATCTGCAACCCCAGCCTAAAACCGTACTCAGGTTTTGAGTTTTGATTTCTTCCCAGGCTAGCGACATGTGTGGTGCTTGTGATGCCAGGGAGGAACACAGCTCCCACTCAGCCCTGTGGGCTCAGGAAAAAGCGGCTGCTCTTCAGTGTGGTGCATTCAGTCCAGATTCCTAACTTAACTTCCAGGAGTCTTATAGGGATATGCCCTGCCTCAGGTTGAAGAGCTTCTGTATTTCCTTTCCCATTAGGTCCCTTCTCTTGAAACTCTTAGTTTGCTGCTTGACAAAACCATCTTTACATCCTTTGCATATTAGTTTTATGTTGTTGCTATAACAATTTTCATAAATTTAGCAACTTTTTTCAGTTGCATAAATTTAGGTTGAGACAGGAGGATAACTACAAGTTCGCAACCAGCCTTGGCTGCAAGACGTGGGTCTTTTGGTGGTGGCTCTTCTCTGCCTACTGCCCAGAGTGTTCCACTGCATCTGGGTGGTTGCTCTGAAAATGTTTCTTGCCTGTCCCTAGTTCCCCCACATGTACTTGGAATGATACACTTCGTCTTCAGCCCAGAGGGTTTGTGTGGGTGTGGGTGTTGGAGTGATGTAATCCTGAACATTAGTCTCCTTTTACCAGATATGTCTTGTCGTTCAAGACTCGCAACCCTAAATGAGAAATTGACAGCCCTTGAACGGAGAATAGAGTACATTGAAGCCAGGGTGAGTATGCGCGCAGGCTACCCCAGAGGGGAGACACATTTCTACTCAGAAACAGAGCAGGCTTATGGAAGTTAAATGCTCTGCCTGGGTTTAGGTGTCTGGGACTCTGAAGCTGCATTTGCTACCATTTCTCACTTCGTAGGATCCAAAATAGAATTTTTTAAAATGGCGTTAGTCCCTTTACATTTTGTCTAAATGTCAGTTTTCCCTTCACAGGTGACAAAGGGTGAGACTCTCACCTAGAGCTGTGCCGTGCTGCTGCTGGGAAGTTGCTGTACAGAACACTGGCCATGTGGGAAAGGCCCAGCAGCCTTCTGCTCCTCCTCTCCTTACAGAGCAACAGGGCTTTTTCTTGTTTTTATTTTTTCAAAAGTGGCCTTTGGGCTCTGCCGTGTGCACCTGGGATGTGATGTGGCATGGGGAGAAGTCCAGGGGACCTCTTGGAAACAGCATTAAGCATTTTCCCTTTTCAGTAACATTGTTTGGAACTACTTGTCAGTGTGTTTGAGGTGTTGAGAGGCAAAGGCTGGGGCTCTAAGGTCCTCCCCACCTCTCAGTCTTTCTCTCAGACTTTCCCCACAGCTCCCATGGCACTGTGCTGGTTCTGTCAACAGTGGTCCTTCTCTCCCCCTGTGCGGAGGTGGGGCAGTCCTGGCTGAGACTCTGCCCTGCAGTGTATGCTTGCCAGAAAATGTTGCTAACCCACCAGTTTCTTGTTCTGGGAGGTCAAAGCCAGGCCCCCAGTTGGCTTGAAGGGACGTTTTCAGTTTTCTCTCTGTCACTTGGGGTATCGATGGCTCTCATGCTTCCATAATAAAATCAACTTTATCTGAGTGCTGTGACTGGTGGCAAGAGGAGCTGGAGGGGCTTACTGTTCACAGAGTGTGGTGTGTGGGAATGCTGTCCAACAGAAACTTGCACATGTAGCTGTCTGATTCAAAGCCTAGGTAGTTCTCCAGTCCATGCTTGTGTCTGGGCACTTGAACAAATTCATCCTGGAATTACTTGGTCATTCAGCAGATACTACCAAGGACTTTTACTATATAGGAGTGTTAGAGTCCAATAAAAGATGCAGTATTGAATCAGACTTGATGTTTATGATCTGTTGAAATCCTAGCATCTTCCTAGTTTTACTGTATCCAGGGTAGATTATTAGCTTTATAAGATACAAGCTAAACGTACTTCCTGTGAAAGCAAATACTGAGGTTTGTGAGATGGCTTAACATGTAAGGTGCTTGCCTCCAAACCTGAGGCTGAGTTCTGTCTCTAGGACCAACATGGTGGAAGGAGAGAGCCTACTCTTGCTGGTTGTCCTCTGATCTCCACATGCATGCTGTGACATTCCTGTGCTTGAGTATACATGTACAAAACATAAAAACCCAATTTTCTTAAATACTGTAATTTAAACAGAAAAATCAGAGATTTCCTATACTTATTTCCAAAGCTTCCTGTAAACTTATGCCAACCTACAGCTAAAGGCTTTTCCCCACAGAGGGCTGCCCTTGAGTAGGGTAGAATTTATTCTCTGTGCACACCGATTTCTCCCTATTCAAGCCCCACTTGACATTCAAAGTCTAGCTCAGGTCAAAAATTCCCATAGTTCTCCCAGACAAACACATTCAGTACTGCCCTTCTCAGGCTCCCTGGCTCACTGTCCTCACTCACACCAGAGTTCATCCTGGATTAATTGGGTCATTTTCAGAGTATATGCAATCTAAGAAGTACCTGAGCCCCGTTCCCTGGACTAACTTAGCTGGGTACTTTGAGGGAGGCATGTTGCCATGGACACTGATGAACCAGACTGGAAGGGTTCCAGCTGGGCTGTATTCATCTGTTTTCAGAAAACCTGCTTCGACCTTAGACGTTTTAAGTAGTACTGGCTGAGTATCATTCACCCAAAGTTCTCCAAAATCCAAAGCTTTCTATATAGTGACAGTACAGGTGAGCCTTTTACACCTGACTTCTGTGGTTGTTACCTGAGCTTTTATGACCAGAGCCTGAACGCCCGCAGCCCTGCCAGCTAGGTGTTACCATGTTCTCAGTAAGCCAGTTAAGTAATGGTGAAAAGTAGAAAATGTTTACTCTGTGTGGCCACATTGGGAAGTGGAACGCAAGGTCCAGTGATAACACCCTGCCCATCATCTTTGGTATGCGTTGGCTGGACATGGTGGTACATTTAATTCCAGCACTCAGGAGGTTGGTGGATCTCAGTTCCAGGACAGCCAGGGCTACACAGAAAAATGCTCCCAGAAAAGAGTTTACTGTTCCAGATTCCTGCCTCCAGGGAACTAGCTCCCAGGCTGCTAAGCGTAAAACCATGGCTCCAACATTTGGACTTCAAAAGAAAGGGGGGAAAAAACCAATATTCATAGCCATTCCAGTCAAAGTAATTGTTCTCAACCTTCCTGATGCCAGACCCTTTAATACCCTTTTGTGCTCACCCCAGCCAGAAAATTATTTTTGTTGCTGCTTCGCAACTGTAATTTTACTACTGCTATGAACTCTGATGTATATGGAGATCTGCAGGATACCAGGGGTCTCAGCCTAGAGGTTGAGACACTGAGTTAAGATCTGGTTCCTGGTGGTCATTTTGTTGGCTTTGGTCTCCTGCAAAGTCAGAATACTATGATATTCCCAAGAGGCAAGCTCCCCTGCTGGCTGACACAAGGACCCCATCCTTTTCCTTTTCCCCATGTGAGACTTGTAGGAACTCCAATTCTGTGGAGTCCCTTGCTCAAAGGGAAGGGACATTGTAAATTGCAGTCAAAACAGGCAACCTAAAAGTCTATATGAAGGAACTGGGAAGATGGATCTGTTGGTAAAGTACATGACATGCTGTGCAAACAGACCTGAGTTGGATCCCCAGATCTCACATAAAACCCAGACAAGGTGGAGTCCTATAATCCCAGTGCTGAGGAGGCACAGGCAAGAGGACGATGCCTGGGGCTTGCTACCTGCCAGTCTAGCCGAATCACAACTCCAGGTTCAGTGAGAGACCACAAAAATAAATAAGGCATAAAATAGGAAGATAACTAAGGTCCACTTCTGGACTGCACTCACATACACAGATATTGTAAATAACTTCAGGCTGTGGATAAGGTAAAGGAAGTATTCAAACCTCAATCCTAAAAAAAAAAAAAAAGCCAGGTGAGATGGCACACAACTGTAATCCCAGCACTCTCAGAGGCAGAGGCAGGCGTGAGTTTGAGGTCAGCCTGGTCTACAAAGCAAGTCCAGGACAGCCAACTCTCCACAAAGAAAAAAACAAAAACCCTGGGTCCTATTCTGATCAAAGGCATTTTTTCCTAAGGGATGCCAAACCAGCATCTTTATTTAAAAATAGTACTTTATAATGGAGACCCTGACGTCCTCGTGGGTTAAGTTGTCTTTTCAGTATTACTGAGCTCATTGTAGAGTGCCTTTTCCAGCCACTCAAATTCATTTTCTGCATTTCCTTCTGGGTAAAGGAACACTTCTGAAGCTATGTTAGTTACCTGGTACTCTGCAGTTGGCCTAATAGCCAGTGGTTCCTGCCCAGTGTCGGACTGTACCAAAGATAAGTAGGAGGGCAAGATGATGGTCTTCATGGGCAAGAAAAAGCTCACGGTGAGCTTGTACATGAATGTTCAATGTTTTATCTTACAGATACAGATATGTTTATGTATTGGATGTTGAATCAGTAACATGTTTCATCCTAAGGCCCTGGTTGCAAAGAGCAGTTGGTAACATCGGTTATAGGAAATTAATGAATCTGGTCTCTTAAAACAGTAACTTCCTCCCCTCACATGATGCTTTGAGGTATCCAGGTGCTTCTCCAGGTAACCTTACCATGTGTAGGAAATTGGATTAAGTTTTGTGGGGTTTTTTTGTTTTTGTTTTTTTGTAGACAGGTCACACTATAGTTCTGGCTAGCCTGGCATGTGCTCTGTAGAGCAGGCTGGCCTCAAACTTAAGAGATGCTAGGATTAAAGGTATGTGCCACCCTGCCCAACCTGGATTGAATTAAGTGAAGCAATACAGTGGAGTTGCCCACACTACCTTTTCTCAGTAAACCAGAATGCTTCCTAAAGAAAGACAATGCTGACTTTTCCTGTTTTCTAACGTGAGAGATGAGGAACACGTAAAGGGTTGTGGGGATCCCTGCAAGAGTCACAGCAGGCAGGGAAAAGAACTGAGAGGGAAGAAGGAAAACTCAGCTCACCTCGGCTTAAGTAAAGGCAAGTTCAAACTTCTAGAGAGTCTGATACTGGGTAGCTTATTGTATAAATGTATTTAAACACAGTATAATTTGGGGAAGAGCTTCCTGGTGTGATGCAGTCTTTGGTGCACACGGAGGCACAATTACATCGAAACAAGGTAAATTGCGTGTGACCATGAAGATGGGGTTTATAGCTTCAGGGCCTAGGGTCTGCTAGCGTAGACATGAGCAGGTTAGGCACTGTAGCATCTCTCCTAATGATGGGCTCTCTTCACTAAAAGCTAATGACAAAGGTCTAGGAAAGGGAAGTCTGGGGAAAACATTCTGGGGGATTTGGGTAAGGTCTGGCTGTCCAGATTGCAAAGGTCACTAGGTCATTACTAACATGCACTCCCAGCTTTCTGAGTAGGAAACAGGCATTTATTTCCTTTTTTGAGGAGACACCCAGGAATGGTCAGCATTCCTGGGTGCCTGCAGAGACCAGAAAAGAGTGTCAGAACCCCTGGAGCTGAAATTCCAGGCAGGTGTGTGTCACCTGATGTTTTGCAGCCATCTCTTCCTCTGATAGAGCAGTTTTAACTATTGTCAACTGCTGAGCTATCTCTTTAGTCCTTATTTTTGTTCTTTTTTATTTTACTACTTTATGTGTATGTTTTGCTGTTGGGTATGTATGTGTGCCACCTGCATGCCTGAGTTCCATATGGTGTGTGAGGCCCTATGGGTGCTGGGAATCAAGCTAGAGTCTTCTGCAAGAGGAGCCAGTGTTCTTAACTGAGAAACCAACTCTCCAGCCCTGTTTTTATTTTGAATCATGTATGTTTGTGTCTGGAGGAGGTGTCCGTGCTCATGTTTGTGGAGGACAGAAGAGGGCATTGGATCCTCCAGCCATGGAGTGACAGGCAGTTGTGAGCCACCTGATTTGGCTGCTGGGAACTGAGCTAGAGTCCTCACAGCAGTACACACTCTTAACCTCGAAGCCTTTTCTCCAGCCCGTAATAATGCATTTTAACTTCCTGAACTTCCAGAAATGTGAGCAATAAGTTTGTATTGCTCCTGGTAATTTACCAGTCAATGTTATTTTAATACAGGAGCTTAAATGGACTCCAGACCCCCTGCTTCATTTTTTTTTTTCCTGGCCCATCTAGTCACCTTCCACATTCTTTGTTATGTCCAACCTTACACTGCTCCATGTTGTCCTGGGTGCTTCCACACCAGCCTTTCACGTTGTTTTGTTGTTATTTTGTTTTGTTTTGTTTTGTTTTCCAGACAGTGTTTCTCTGTGTAGCCCTGGCTGTCCTGGACTCGCTTTGTAAACCAGGCTGGCCTGTCTTTCACATTCTTAATAATAATGTGGTATTTGTTCAGTACCTATGTGCTGGGCTGAGAACACTTAATCCCACCTTTATGATGCTAACACTTAAACAAAATGCTCAATGGTCTAGGCAGTACAGCTCAGAGCTAGGTTGCTTGCCTGTCATACATAAAGCTCTGGGTTGGTTTCTCAATACTGAAAATAAAGAACCTACCTTAAAAATGGGGAATTAACAACTCAGAGAATTTGGAGGCTGGAGAGCTGACTCAGTGGCTAAGAGCACTGGCTCTTACAGATGACCCAGGTTCTATTCTCAGTACCCACACAGGCAGCTCTCAACCACGTGACTCCACTTCCAGGAGACCCAACTTCCTCTTCCATTGTTCACCAGCACCTTGATGAACTTGATACATGTGCACACAACACTTTTTTTTTTTAAAGCTCATCTGAAGCTGCAATTGGAATAAGAGCCAGGTGGGTTTCCAGCTGGGGGGGGGTCACTTGCGGTCTATTAATAGGCACTCAGGTAATTCTGGGGAAATGTTGAATTTCAGACACCTTTGAGTTAGTGAGTCTTTAGCAGACAGTAGGTAAAATTCAATACCGTGACTAGAACCAGGAAGAGTGGCACACACCTACAAGGCCAGAACTTGGGAGGCCAAGGCAGGAGGAACGCTGCTAATTTGAGGCCAGCCTGGGTTATATATGGAGCTTCAAGGCCATGGGAGCTATGCAATCAGCCTATGTCTAAAAAGAGAAAAACTGAATGTTTTAAAATTTTATTCACATGTACAAGAACTCTTGAAAGGAAAACAAAAACTGGTAATACTGTTTTCTGGGAATACAGATGGAAAATGAGGGAAAGTTTTACTTTTATACTCTGTTAGACATTTTAAAATGTATAGTCAAAAATAAAGACAAACTCATCAATGAGAAAAACTTTAAATAATAGCATAGGCCAGGCAGTGGTGGTGCTTGCCTTTAATCCCAGCACTTGGGAGGTAGAGGCAGGAGAATCTTTTAATTCGAGGCCAGACTGGTCTACAGAGTGAGTTTCAGGAATGCCAGGGTTACACAGAGAAACCCTGTCTCGAAAATAAACAAACAAAAGCACAGATGGAAGGAGAGGTGATCTCTCTCTCTCTATCTTTTTTTTTTTTTTTTTTTTTTTTTTTGAGACAAGGTTTCTCTGTGTAGCTTTGGCTGTCCTGGACTCGTTTTGCAGACCAGGCTGACCTTGAGTTCCAGGACAGCCAGGGCTAAAATTGAGAAACCCTTTCTCGAAAGACTAAAAAAAAGAAAGGCTATGCGTGGTGGCTCATGTTTGTAATCGGCACTCTGGAGGCAAAGGCGGGAGGATCACTCTAAATTCGAATCCGGTTTGGTCTGTACACCGAATTCCAGACAAGCCAAGGCTATAAAGGGAAATCCTGTCACACATAAAACCCAAAAGCCTTTAGTCCCTGTTCTCAGAGGCAGGGGAATCTTTGAGCTCAGGACAAGCTGTATCATAGTGAGTTCCAGAGCTACACAGTGGAAAATCCACCTTTAAGAAAAAGAAGCAAACAGAAAGAACAAACTCCCCAAACCCAAGTCAGGAAGTGGAATTTATAGTGAGAACGCTGGCCTCTGCCGTGACCCCACCCCTCCCTAGCCCCGCCCACCACTACCCGCCCCTGCTCCGTGCAGCCCCGCCCCCAGCTTGAGGGCGCCAGGCGGCCATTTCCGGGTTTCAAGCGGGACAGACAGCGTCTGGAGGCCACAGGCCTGTCCCGGAGCGTGTAAGCCCGCACGCACGCGCCGCCCACGTCCAGCTTGCGAATCCGGACGCCACCCGTTCCACTAATGCCCCGGAAGGCAGCTAGTCTAGAGGAGGCTGCTGGGGAGCCGGGCCCTGAGGAGATGGAGGCTGGGCGGCCCCGGCCTGTGCTGCGCTCCGTGAACTCGCGCGAGCCTTCTCAGGTCATCTTCTGCAACCGCAGCCCGCGCGTCGTGCTGCCCTTGTGGCTCAACTTCGACGGCGAGCCTCAGCCCTACCCGACGCTGCTACCGGGCACCGGCCGCCGCATCCACAGCTACCGAGGTACGAGCCGCGCGCTAGGCCTCAGGTGCCTTAACAGGCCCGGCGCGTTCTCTCCAACCCCTGGCACTTCGTCCCTACCCACTGCATCTACTCCGAGAAATGTCGGGTCCCTACCGGTGCTTTCGGATGCAGTGTACCCGGGTCCCGGGCAGGCTCAGCATCCGAAGCCGGATTTCGTGGTGACAACCTGGAGGCGTGCAGACAAATGCATGAACAAATACCGGGCTCTGTCATAATTGCTGCGATGGGCACCAGGCTCAGAGGGTTGTGAAAGCATTGGTGGAGTCGGGATGCGTCCAGTTAAGGAGCACGCCTCTCAGAAGAAACGGAGTAGAGTAAGAGTCAGCTGGGGAAGTTGACAGTTGTAGCGGGGGGACCGCCTGTACCGATTGAAGTCATGGCCAAAAACAAATGAGTTATGTGATATCGGGTTGAACTTGTGATCCTCCTGCCTACGCCACTGAGTGCGGGGATTTCAGCTTTGTACCGAGCCTGACCATGTGAGTTTATTAACTGTAGAACTATCAGTGGAGGAAAGTTCTATCAAGGTCCGGCTTAGATGGCTGTGAAAAGCAGTCGAAGCTGTTCACGCTGTGTAAAATCCCAGGACTGAGGAGACCGAGGCCAGAGGACTGCTCCAGGCTTTTTTGTTTGCTTGCCAAATAGTGGGAGAAAAAGTTCAGAATGTGATTTTAGCTCTAGAGAATTGGGGCTGTTTGACAGTGCCGTATTTATGTACTTGAAAAACATACCCAGATCTGGGTGTGGTAGCCCCAGACCTAGGAGCCAAAACTGGAGGATTTCAGTGAGCTCTAGGCCAGCCTGGGATATGCAGCAATACTGTATCTGAAACAAACAAAAAGACAGCTGAGTAGAATTTGTAGATGGGGCTGACCTCTCCTAGAGATCCGACCTCCTCTGCCTCCTGAGAACTAGGATTAAAGTAAAGGCCTTTGTCACCAAGCCCAGCTCATACTGTTCTTTGGTTCCCAGCTCCCATGTCAGGCAGCTCACAAGTTCCTTGGAACTCCAGGTCCAGGGATCCGATGTCCTAAATGCCCGAACTCACTTGGAAAAAGAAGACATAATTTTGATCAAGCAAGGTGGCAGCTTGCATAGGAATGGCTCCCAGGGGCTCACATATTTGAATTCACTACTTGAAAGGATTAGTAGGTGTGGCCTTGTTGGAGCAGGCTTTCAGGTTTCAGAAGCCCAAACCAGGTCCAGAATCTCTCTTGCCTGCTTCCTGTGGATCTGGACGTAGAGAACACTCAGTCACTTCTCCATTCCTGCCTGGGTGCCGCCATGCTTCCCATCATGCCGATAACGGACTGAATCTCTTAAACTGTAAGCCAGCCCCAATTAAATGCTTTTATAAGAGTTGCCTTGAAGAATTGTGTCTCTTCACAGCAGTAGAACATTGACTAAGGCACAAACAAACAAAAAGACCTCTTGCCTCAGCCTCCCGAATTCCAGGGTTATACATGCGGACTGATTCATTGATTTTTCATAACCATCCAGTGAGGATCTTGATGGAACTTTTCTCCTGACGGTGGTACATTGAGCTCAGTTGACAGGTATAGTGCTACAAACTTGTAGTAACTTGGAGAAAAGGACAGAGGCAGAATGAGGAGGAGCTCAGGCCAGTATGGGCTTCATGATACTCTGACTTAATAAAACAATAAGATGAATTAAACTAATGCTTTGCAAATTATTATTATTTTGACATAGAGAGGAGAAAAGAGCTTACGTTTGGCGATGTAGCATTTCTTTTTCAGTGCTAGTGATGGAATCCAGAGCTTTGCATACACTAGGCAAGCATTCTGTCAAGCGCTCTCAGTCTTTTCCCCCTATGTGTATGGTGTTTTGCTTGAGGGTGTATCTGTACCATGTATAAGAAGAACCTATGAGCAGCGGCACATGCCTGCAATACCAGCACTATGGGAATTGGACAAGGGACTCTAATCCCTAGAAACTATAGTTACAAATGGTTGTTAGGTACCATGTGGGTGCTGGGAACTAAACCTGGGTCCTCTACAAGGACAACAGATGTTTTTAACTGCTGACTCATCATTTCTCTAGCCTTGCTTATATTCTTGTTTGTTTATTTGTGGCAGGGCCTCAGCATGTAGCAGTCTGGATTTTTGTTTGTTTGTGTGGGTTTGTTGTTGGTTTTTTTTTTTTTGTTTTTTTGTTTTTAGAGACAAAGTTTCTCTGTGCAGCCCTGGCTATCTTGTAACTCACTCTATAAAGCAGACTGGCCTCAAACTCCGAGATCCGCCTACCTCTTCCTCCTAAGTGCTGGGAAGAACACAACAAATTAAAAATTCTGTCTTCTATTTACATAGAAACTTGTTTTAATTTTGTATTCTCCAAGATTTATCTGTGCCTGATTTTCAATGTTTTTTGGCGGGAGTGTTGGTGACTGTTGGAAATTGAACCTAGGACCTCACTTAGGCTAAGCAAGCACTCTACCACTGTGCAGTATTTCCAGTCCTGTGCCTAATTTTATGTGAAAAGAATTAAAATAGGCATGATGATAATGCCAGTGTTTATGAGGCTGAGACAGTAGGATTACCGTGAGTTTGAGACCAGCCTGAGCTACATAGTGAGACCCCGTCCTAAAGAAGTCGGTTTTAAGCTGGGCTTCTAGTTAGAACTTACTGGCAGGTGGGAGGGGTTCAGTCCCCGGCATCATGGAACACCGCTAAGTCTTGAGGTAAGTTTGTGTGCCATGAAGGATTGCAGTACTTTGAGGTAGTTTTCCTCAGAAACAGACTTACCCGGAGTTTTGTCTCCTTTCCTTTCCTTAACGCTGTCCCCTCTTTTTAAAAATGAAGGTATAATCTTGAGATCTCCAGGCCATGAGAGTTTTGCTAAGTGAAGTTGGAGATGAGAACTTCTCTGTTATCCCACAAGGATCCTTTTTGCCCCTTCTCACTCAATCCCTTGCCTCCGAGAGTCAAGCTCTCATTCACCTTTTACACTGTATATTAGTTTACCTGTTCTCAGCCACGAGTCGTCCTATGGCCTCTTAATGTCAACATGTTGTTTGTGCACCTCCTGGGCTGGGGACCCAGTGGCCTTTTACATCTCTTGCAGTATGGTAAGATTGCCAGCACTTACTTGACCTGGATATGCTTTCCCTCTATAGTTGCAGAGCCTTGGCATGTTCTGCTTTCTGTCTTGCTTTCAGCATGACAGCCCTGCTTTCCTTCATCCCCGCTTTCCCGTGAGCAAGGGGTCCTTCGTGAGGAGTACTGTCATTATGCTCCCCTCTTGGAAGGGCTCTGTTATAACATTACGCAGAGTAAGAGGCAAGCATTTCATGTGGCTTGGGCTAATAAACAGGTGTCTTACCCATACCTACGTGGCTTCTTAACATCCTCTGCTTGCATTGACAGGTCACCTTTGGCTCTTCAGGGATGCGGGGACCCATGACGGACTTCTGGTTAACCAGACGGAACTGTTTGTGCCCTCCCTCAATGTTGATGGACAGCCTATTTTTGCCAACATCACATTGCCAGGTTGATAGTCAATCTTACATTTTTCTTTTTCTTTTCTCTGGGATTAAGATTTGAGTCACCACAATGGCCCAGTCCTGATAGGGGTGAACACTGTAATGAGTGTTAGCCTCTATTATAGATGAAATGGAAGTATCCATTTCTCTGTCCTGTGCTGAACAAAGATGTTGTGTCTGAAAAGCACTTTTGGCTCCAAAGAAGTTGGCAAAATCAAGGCATCTCCTATAGGACTGTGGATACCCTTTGGTTCTTTGGTCTTGTAACAGACTGGTGCCCTAGAATCCCAGAACAAAGGCGAGTAAGACAACATGAAGCCGAGCCTGGTGGCTCAGCCCTGTGATCCCAGGTACTCAGGAAGGCTGGGGCAGGAGGATCACAAGTTAAAGACTAGACTACAAAGAAAAATTAAAGCCAGTTTGAGCAACTTTCTGAGACCTGTCTCAGGGCAGAAACCAAACAAAAATAAAGAAGTGTATAATCAGAAAAGAGCATTGAGGAGTTAAATTTTGTCTTATATGGCATTGAGTTTCCTGGTGACTTCATTATTTTTATTATTTTGGGTGTTTTGTTTTGTTTTTGAGAGAGAGGGTCTTATGTTTCCCAGGCTGACCGCAGACTCATTATGTAGCTGAGGAAGACCCCGACTCTCTAATCTTCCTTCTGGAATGACAGGCAGATACCACCATGGTGCTGGGTAGTGCTGGGGATCACACCTAGAGGTCTGTGCCCTCTTCTAGCTGAGCTAGATCTTGATTCATTGTGAGTGTGCTTATGCAGGTGCATCATACATTTGGGTATAAAGGGCAGAGGTCAACCTCACATGTTATTGAGACAGCTACTTTCAGTGGCTCACTCATTAGACTGGGGACCCTGGCCAGTGAACTCCAGGGATCCTCCTTCTTGCCTCTTCAGCACTGGGATTCTAAGCATGAGTCACTACTCCTGGCTTTTAACGTGAGTTTTAGGATCCATCTCAGGTTCTCCCGTTTGCATAGTAAGCACTTTACCAACTGAGCCATCTCCCCAGTCTTCCCCCTCCCCTTCTCTCTCCCTCTCTCTCTTTTTTTTTTCTCCTGAGACAACATCTCACTATGTAGCCACAGCTGTCCTGGTACTTGCTTACAAAGGTTTGCCTCCTGAGTGCTAGGATTAAATGTTTGTGCTTGGTCTGTTTTGATTTATTGAGAAAGACTTGCTCTGTAGCCTTGGCAGAACTGGAACTCTATGTGTAGACCAAACTTCCAACATTTTTCCAGTCTCTGTCTCCTAAGTGCTAGGATTAAAGGCTTATACCATTGTGCCTTTTATACTTTATTATATTTTATTGTTTGGTTTATTTTATTTTATTGCTTGGATTATTTTATTTTATTTGGGACAAGGTCTTTGTTGCCCTGGTTTGCCTGGAACTTCCTTATGTAGGGCCAGGCTAATTGAATACAGAGACCCTGCCTCAGCCTCCGGAGTGCCCAGCTCCTCATGAGTTCAAATAGCAGCGTTCCCCTCATCCAGGTGCACAATGTTTTGGCTGTCTGCTGCTATGTGATACTCTCTCCCAAACAGACATTTCTGAGCCTCCTTAAAACTTAGGCCCTGACTTACCAGGGTCCCTTCCCATTTGATGAGTTTTAAAAAGCTCTGGCCACTGTCATGAGCCAGTTGTGAGCACAGTGAAACCTATTGAAGTGACACTGTCATGTGTGCTCCCCTCTTTAGTTTCCCTAAAGTGAGGCTCACAAGGTAAATGTAGTTACTGTTGGTGGTGGTGTCTGGCCCATCATGTGTCCTCATCATGAGTCTGCCGCTGAGGACTTGTTTTTTTTTTACCCTTGCAGTGTATACTCTTAAGGAGCGGTGCCTTCAGGTTGTGCGAAGCCTGGTCAAGCCTGAGAACTACAGGAGGCTGGACATTGTCAGGTCGCTTTATGAAGATTTGGAAGACCACCCAAATGTGCGGAAGGACATACAGCGGCTGACCCAAGAGCACCTTGAAAATCAGCACCTGGGAGAGGAGCCCGAAGGAATACATTGAGATTGGTGGTCCTGAGTTTCAGCCTTGGTGGTTCTGAGTCTTGATCTACACATAGGGCAGGTCACTTTCTTTCAGTTTTAAAATGTTTCACTCTCGGAGTAAAATACACTCCATGTGTAAAAGAAAGTCGAACTAACGTCACTGGGCTTTGTGGTGCTTAAGGGTAAACATGTGAGCGCCACTGAATCTGCCCTTTCCGGAAGCATTCATCAGATGAAGGTTTTCATTTTTGCTTCCTGGTAAGGCTGAAAGTTCACTGTAAGGATGTTTGTGTAAGCTCTTCAGTGGGGGTTACAGTGTGTCCTTTAATTTGGAGAATGCAGCAGCATTTGAGCAGAGAGCACCCACCTCCTGATTTGGGAAAGCTAAGGCTGGGATGGACATCTTGTAGAGCCCAGTACCTAATGTGTCAGGAGGCTTCAGTCTCTAATGTTGGATGAACAAACCATCCAGTGTTTGGTGGAAGAGGTTGGAGGGTCTGCCTCTTTGAGGAAGGACTTAAGTGTACAAGTAAAGGGACAGTTTAGCAGCTTGTGTTTAGAAAGAACTTTTTCTGATTTTCCATGTCTCGGCACTTTCTTTTTACTTTTTTGTTTGTTTTTCATTTTATTTTAATTTTGAGACTGTTTCCTGTAGCCCAGGCCAGCCTCAGTCACTCAGTAGAAGATGCTAGCCTGATCCTTTTCTGTCCCAGCCCCAGTGTTGGGAGCACATGTGTGTAGCACAGCCTGCTCTGCTCTTTTCTCATTTGAGACAAGACCTCATACTGTACCCTGCCTGGCCCTCAAACTGCGGTCAGTCCTGCCTCCTGAGCCATTCTGGCGGGACTCTGAGCCGAGAGGGGTTTGTGTACCCGCCCTCCCCAGTGTTTCTGTGATTTGACATCTACACAGGCAGTAGAAAAGAGACATCCTTGTGTTTAATTCTCGTTTTGAAGAGCTGCTGTCTGCAAGGAAGCTGTTGACAGGAGTGGGCGTTTCTGTTCCTCTCTGTCAGTCCCTGGCATTCCAGTTGGTCTCTACATTTTCTTTTGGCAGGCCCTGGTTACTCTTTGGTTGGGGGTGAGGTGTTGAAGCTCCGCTCAGCCACACACTACGAACAGTGCGTCACAGAGCAGCCCAGAACATGTCGTAGTGTTATAGATAGTCACAGCCTGTCTTACATATTCAAATATTCATATTTATTACTTCTGTCAGACATTTTGTAAAACATGTTTGTTTGTTTGTTTGTTTAATTGTTCTTAATTCCCCTATTAGAAAAATATTAGAGAAGCACACACCAGAAAAGACAGTCAATTAAAAGGAAAAGGAAAGGTTATTCATATAACCACTGTAACTGGGTGTTCTCTTTGTGGGGTGTATTGTGATTGGTTGAAGAAGTTCGTAGTAGGGTATGTACAATTTTGTATCCTGATTTTTTCATTGAACTTCATTCTCTCTCTCTCTCTCTCTTTTTTTTTTTTTTTTTTTTTTTTTTTTTTTTTTTGAGACAGGGTTTCTCTGATTGTCCTGGAACTTTGTAGACCAGGCTGACCTCAAACTCAGAGCTCTGCCTGCCTCTGCCTCCCGAGTGCTGGGATTACAGGCGTGCTCCAGCGTGTCCGGTCTTCATCTAACTTCCTCACCTAACGTTCACGTGTTACTCCAGGCGCTGTGTGAACACCAGTGTGCGGCACTCTGTGCTGTTGGAAGCATTTGTCCACATCCTGGGCTCCTCACGTGCACTCTGCTCTAAGATGAGTAAAATGAGTGAACGAATCGCTGACGTTCCCCAGTGTCCTCCCTTAGTCTGCAACATTCCATGAGTGAGTGACCACAAAGCAGCTTAAAGGCTGCCTGTGTGAGTGAGGGACGGCTGCGGGTGCTGAAGCAGTGAGCATTGGTTTTATCTTTTCAAACCTGTCTCTGTCTCAGAAAGATCTTATGTTTATTTTTAAACTGGAAATCTGTGCTGTGCGCCGTCTAAAAAGTGGAGACCTATGACGGGAGTCACGTGCCACCTGGTTATCCTGTGAACGTGTTCTGCAGACTTTGTTTTCTACTTTGAGTTTTCTGAACAGGCTTACCTTTAGTACAATAAAAGGTGCCAAGTGAAGGAAGCATGTGTGTCGCGTTACTTTTAACAGGGCTTTTCCTATGGGAGTTGAAATGTTTCGCTCAGTGGTGTGGGGGTAGGGTAAGAAACAGGGCCTCAGTTTCGTTTTCCAGTCTCTTTCCAGCCTTAGATTTTTTTTTTAATTTAAATTTGTTTCTTCTAGCTTTGTTTTTCTTATAAAAATTAAGTGTCTGTAAAAGCATTTAAACACTGAAGAAGATGGTGAAATGTTCAGGTAGCTGCGGGACCCACTCCTGTGCCCCCAGAACTCTGGAAGCCGGAGGCATTTGGATCAGGCGGTGGAGACCACCCTCCACTCCATAGTGAGCTCTGGGCTTGTGTAAGAGAAGCAACTAGGCTGTGCAGATGAGCAACAGTTAAGCGCTTGCCAGTCAGGTGGCCCACAGCTGTCTGTGACCTCAGCTCCGGGGGCCAGTGCCTCTGGCCTCCACGGTCATTGCAGTATTATGCACATACCCACATGTACACACACATGATCTTTTTTATTTTTTATTGATTCTTGGTTAATTTCACGTCATGCACCCAATTCCACTCATCTCTTCGTAGCCTCCCTCTGACCTTACAACCTTTTCCCCAAAAGAAACAAAAACCACAGAACAAAACAAAACCATCTAATTGTGGAAGCTGTAGTGTGTCACAGAGTACACCCTTTTGTCCGCACTTCTTAACTAGCAAATATTCATTGCAGTGAGTCATTGGTCTGGTTCAAGGCCTCTGGCTTCTGCTCCACTATCAAAACTGTATCCTCACCAGGACTCCTCTCAGATATCCTGTTGTTGCGCTGTCATGGAGATTGTGCAGCTTTGGATCTGCAGGACTGGCCCTTCACGTGCTCCAGCTTACAGCCCTGGGGATGGGCCTGTGTGGGTAGCGGGGCTGCTCAGCCTGCCGGTTCTCTCACACCTCCAGGTTGAGCTCTCAGCACAGCCTGGGCTGCTCACTCAGTGCCACAGCCAGCAAGGGGCAGGATCAGCTCTCCCGCCCTTGTGCCCTCAGGACCAGCTAACCTGTGCCCATACCACCAGAGCCAGTTCTACTGTGCTGCCCAGGCAAGGTTCAGGGCTGACAAGGGGCTGGACCGGCTCTCTCGAGTAGGGAGTACACATCTCTCCCTCACCCGTACCACACCACGGCAGATGAGTGGTGGGTTCAGTTATGTGCTCTAGCTCTTGGGGCCAGCTCATTTGACCCATGCCACCAGGGACAGCTCTTCTGTGCTGCCCAGGTGTGGTGTAGGACCCACTCTCCTGAGTGCTGCAGCCAGTTAGGTGTGGGGCAGCTCCGTCCAGCCCTTGGACATCAGCATGGTCCCAGGTGGCAGCCCTAGATCAGGGACACCTGCATGGCCTTTGATGGTAATATAAGCCACTGACGTCCCCACAGACACCTGCTGCCGTATGGTCACAGACCCGGACGTTGGCCCTCAGCAGCAGCATGGACAGGGACTTCACCATGGCCTCAGGTGGCATGGCGGGTTCCTCTCCACCCTCGAGTCTCCAGTTCCCCTTTCCTAGTCCCTCAAACCCTTCTGCCTGGCCTACAGAGCAAGCTCTAGGTTAGCCAGGGCTACACAACAACAAAACAAAACAAAACAAAAACTTCACAACAACTAAAAAAAGAATTCACATTGAGAACAGATTTTTAACCTGTGAAGTAAACAAACCAAAAAGCAAAGTAGTTAACAGTGACAAAACAGGCAGAGAGCACTGGGCTTGGAGCTAGAGAGACAGGAAATAGTGTGTCTCAGTGGGAGAGCACTGTCAGAGGGCCTGGGTTTGATCCTCAGCACCCACCCCCAAAACATACACGCGCTCTTCGCCCTCAGGCTAGTTTAGACTGGTTTTAGACAGGCTGGGCCCTGGCCTGTCTAAAACTCCGGTAGTGCCCCTGAACGCCTGTCCTCATCTACTTGCCTGTCTCTGCCCTCACCTTACTACACACACTGAATAGTTCGCTAGGAGATATGCTGACTAGTTTGTAAGTCAACTTGACACAAAGGTAAGGTCATCTGGGGGAAAAAAATCTTTGTCGAGAAAATGCCTGCGTAGGATTAGTCTTCAGGACTTTTGATGTGAGAGGGCCAGGCCCGTTGTGGACAGTGCCAGCCCTGGGCTGCTGGTCCTTGGTACTGTAATAAAGCAGGCTGAGCATAACCGGTGAGCAGTGCCCCTCCACAGCTTCTGTTTCAGTTCCTGCCTTGACTTCCCTTTGTGGTGGATTTTGATGTGGAACTGTAAGCCAAAATAAACCCTTTCCTCCCCAGGTTACACAGCAGAGAAAATTTAGATAAGGTTTAAGGTGGTGATCAGAGAAGACTGACCAATAGCACCAAGTTATAAGGAAAGCTTGGGAGGCTGGAGAGATGGCTCAGAGGTTAAGAGTACTGCTCTTCTAAAGGACCCAGATTCAATTTCCAGCAAAAAATTACATTTATTTATTTACATGGCAGCTCACAACTGTCTGTAACTCCAATTCCAAGGGATCTGACACCTTCACACTAATGCACATTAAATAAAAATTAAAAAAAATAAGGAAAAACCTGAAGCTAGTTTCCAAATTAGAAACAGATCCTCAGCAACAGGTTCCTGTCCTTATTAAGCAGAAGGCAGGTAACTTCCAAGTATGGAAAGTTAACAGGCCAGGGAGCTGATGCCACAAATATTACTAATAGCAGCTTACATTATTCAGGCCCAGGAAAGCCATGGGGGCACAGTATGGTAACTATGGGAGTCTAGATAAAGGAATACATCTCAGCAGTAGCTCGCCTGGAAGGGAGCGTTCTTCTTTAGTTGTAACACGGTGCTGGCTTTTAACTGTTTAACTCTAAACTTGCTTTGGAGCCCAGGCTGGCCTGGAATTTGTAATTTTCCTATCTCAGCCACTTGAGTATTTGAGTTACATGTGTGCACCATTAGACCCATGGACAACTCAAGGGAGATGTTTGCAGATCTGTTGGCCTTGGACTCCTAGGTTCAGGTTCTTTTGCCTTGGCCATGGAATCAATAGCTGATGGTAGGTGCCCACCTAGAAATGGCTGACATCTTTAAAACCCGCATTTATTTGGGGTCCAGAAAGAAGGCTATGTGGTTTAGAGCCCTTGAAGCTCTTGCAGATGACCCAGGTTTGAGTCCCAGCACCCATGCAGCAGCTCACAACCATCCATAACTGCCTGTAACTTCAGCTCTAGGGAATCTAATGCTCTCTTCAGCTCTCCATGGGCACCAGGCAATCAAGGAGTGCATAGACATACATGCTGCAGGCAAAACATTTGTATGCATAACATAAATAAAACCTTAAAAAATTACATTTATTTAGTTGAGCATTGGTGGCACATGCCTTTCATCTCTGTGTCTTCAAGACCAGCTTGGTTTATTTAATTGATATATAATTAATTATATAAGATAATTAATTTCAGGCCAGCCAGAGCCTGGAGACTATGTGTAAATAAATAAGAAATGTTACATTTATTTGTATGCATCTGGGGAGGGGGAGGGACATGCATGCCTGTGTCAGGGTGTGCATGAGGTCAGAAGACAACTTTTGGGAGGTGCTTTTCTTCCACCATGTTGGTTCTGGGCATGGAACTCCAGTTATCAGCACTCACCTTCACCTCCTGGGCCATATCCCTGGTTCTTGAAGGTAATTTTAAAAGCAGTTTTTGTTACATTTGTGTGTGTGTGTGTGTGTGTGTCAGAGGGCATGTAAATTCAGACAACTTTTGGGAGTTAACTCGCTCTTTCCACTCTGTGGGTTCCAAGGATTGAGCTCAAATTGTCAGGCAATTTTCTCTGCCAAACTACATGGGCCACCACTGATAATGGCTGTTAAAAGAGAAGTCACACAGGATTCTCTTGTGTAAGTGTTGGTGGATGTTCCTAGGGTTTGAGCCCAAGGTCTTGCTCATGCTAGGCGAGTGCTAACTTGGCGTATGGGCTTCAGCCGTATCCCTACTTTACTTTGTTTTGAGACAGAATCTTGCTGAGTTTCCTAGATGGCTCCAAACTGTCAATCCTCCTGTCTCAGCCTTCTAGGTAACTGGGACTCTAGGTGTGCTCCACAGGCCTGGAGTGCACATCTGTCAAACCCAGTTTTTATTCTTTTCAGCTTTGAACAGACATCGCCCAGTTTTTTGAGTTTTGGGTTAATCTTTTAAAATATCAGGGTTTCATTTTTGTTCCGTTTGTTTGCTACTTGTTTGTTTTTGGTTTTTCAAGACAGGATTTCTATGTGTGCTCTGGCTGTTCTGGGACTCCCTCTGTAGACCAGGCTGGGTCTCGAACTCAGAGATACACCTGCCTCTGCTTCATGAACACTGGGATTAAAGGCGTGGATCACCACTGCCTGGCTTATTTTGCTTTTTTGTTGTTTTGTTTTTTTTGAGGACGGGGTTTTTCTGTGTAGCCTTGGCTGTCCTCTAACTCACAGAGATCTGCCTGCCTCGGATTCCCCAACTGCTGGGATTACAGACGTGTGCCACCAGGCCTGGCTTGTTTTGCCTTTTTAGATATTGGTGAACTGTGAACCTAGAATCAAAAGCCACATGTACACTGGTTCATAAACTTTTGTTTTTGTTTTATTTTTCAAGACAGGGTTGCTTTTTATAGCTCTGGCTGCCCTGAAACTATTGCCCTGTAGACCAGGCTGGCCTCAAACTCATAGAGATCCACCTGCCTCTGCCTCCCAAGTGCTGGGATTAAAGCTGTGCACCACCACCGCCTGGCCATAAACTTTTACTTATTTGGGAAAGTAAACAAGTTTTGTGCTGAGCAAGCAGTGAAGAGGACCCGAAGGCACCATGCTTGACAGACTGGAGAGGCCACAGCGGCATTATCTTCCTGGAGGGAAGTGGGTAAGATCCATCGCAGTGTTAAATGGGCTCACTGTTACTCCACAAAATCTAGTTTCAGGAGCGTAGGAAGATAAGCAGAGCAATAGAATGCTCTCCTAGTGAAAGTTCAAAACAATGGACTGAAGATTGGAATGGTGGCACATGCCTTTCATCACAGCGCTCGGGAGGCAGAGGCAAGTGGAGCTCTGTGAGTTCGAGGCCAGCCTGGTTGACAGAGTGAGTACCACGACAGCCAGAGCTACACAGAGACACCCTGCCTCAAAAAGCAATTTAAATGAATTTAAGATGTGCTGTTTATTTGTTTGTCTTCAAGACAGCCACCGCCACCCAGCCAAGATGAGTGTCTCTAAGTGTTTTTATTTATTTTGTGTGTACAAGTGTTTGGACTACATGTATGTCTGTGCACCATGTGCAAGCCTGGTCGCCAAGGATGTCAGAAGAGGGCATCACATCCCTTGCAAATGGAGGTAGGGTTAATCGTGAGCTGCGGTGTAGGTGCTAAGAACTGCCTTTTCAGTACTCTATCTACATGTACACCTGCACGCCAGAAGAGGACACCAGGTCTCATTATAGAAGGTTGGGAGCCACCATGTGGTTGCTGGGAATTGAACTCAGGACCTCTGGAAGAGCAAGCAGTGCTCTTAACCACTGAGCCATCTCTCCAGCCCCAGAACTGTCTCTTCAAAAGGAGCAAAGGCTCTTAACCATTGAGCCATCTCTCCAGCCTCACCTCTCTAAACATGAAGTTTGTATTGGCACGAAAACTATTCATAGTTACTTTTATTTTATTTTTGGTATTTCAAGATAGGGTTTCTCTGTGTAGCCCTGGCTAACTTGGAACTCACTCTATAGACCAGGCTGGTCTCAGAGAACCCCCCTGCCTCTGCCTCCTGAGTCACTGCTGGGATTAAAGGTGTTCTTCACCACTGTCTGCTTTATTTTTCAATTAAAAAAAAAAAAAAACTGGGACAGGGTCTCACTTTGCAGTCCAGTTGGCCTGCCCTGGAACTCACTGTGCGTAACCAGATCGGCATCGAACTTTTGACAGTCCTCCAGCCTGAGCCACCTGAGAACTGAGGTTACTGTGTATGACCATGCCCAGCACACTTCTAAATAGTTTATCACATTGTGTCATTCATTCCTTCTTCCCACACTGAAGGCAAAATCTCTGGGTTTTCTCCGCTTAAGTCTCACCAAAACCTGTTAGGTGAATGCAATCCAGGTGGCCATGGAATTCGAGTTAGCCAGCCTTGGGGAGTGCCTTGGAACTCTGGGTGGTAGCGGGCCTCTCCGTTGGCCTTGGAGTTCACTTCTGGCTCTGGGCTGGTGGCGTGTGCTACTGAATTGCAACCACGGGGTGGCGCTGGCTTACCCTCTCTCAGCCATGGGCTATGTGGCGCGTGCTGCCGCGCTTGGCCGCTCGGGGGCGCTCGCTCTCTTGCCCAATGTGGCCCCAGGCAGCACCGCCCCTCGCTAGGGAAGCCACTGCCCTTTGCCACCGACTCAGTCTCACCGGCGCTTTGCCACCGGCGCAGTCAAGCCATGGCTTGCTACATCTACCAGCTGCCGTCCTGGGTGCTGGACGACCTGTGCCGCAACATCGACACGCTCAGCGAATGGGACTGGATGCAATTTGGTGAGTGTGCCACCGCCAACCGTGATCAGATCCGCGGCCACCCGCGTTACCCGAAGCTGGGGGATGCCTGTTTAGAACGCTGCTGCTTTGCTTTATTTTCCAGACCGACCTGAAGCTGCTTGTGAACTTGCACGTAGCCTGGCTAAGTGGGAGGGTGGGTGTGATTCGAACCCAGGCTCCTGGTTGACTCCCACTGTGGCCGCTTGGAGTGTTCTTTTGGCCTATTTTGTGTCTTGATTGTGGAGCTGAAGCGTCTAAGCACAGACTGCCTGCCCAAGCTGTGTTCCAGTCTCATCTCTTTGCATGCTGTGGTATCTGGGGACAGATACTAACTTCCCTGAAACCTCGTTAATTTGTAAACAGGGGGTCACAGTTGTAGATTCTTTACACAATTATGAGAATAAAAGTAGTGTTCCTTCCCTACTGTTGCCATTTTGTGGCTTATTTTCCATTCTTTCTTATTATTTTCAGACAGGGTCATACTGTGTAGACCAGGCTGGCCTGGAACTCATAGAGATCCACTTGCCTCTGCCTCCCAAATGCTGGGATTAAAGGCGTGGGTCACCTTTGTTTGTTTTTTTGTTTCTTGCAGTGAGGGAACTGATCCTAGGGCCATGTGCTTGCTAAGCAATCACAGTACCGCTCACTGAGCTATATCTCAGGTGAGGTGTTTTGGCCTTTTGGGACATAGTTTCCTCCTGTAGCCCAGGTTGTCTGGGAACTTGTCATCCTCCTGTCTCTGCCTGCTGGGTGTAGGATTACAGATTTGAACCATAGTGCCTGAAGCTTGCTTTGTAGCCAACGATGCCCTTGAACTTCTGATCCTCCCATTTCCACTTGGGAGTGCTGGGATTCAGGCTTGGTTTATGGAGTGCTGGGATTCAGGCTTGGTTTATGGAGTGCTGGGATGGAACCCAGTAAAGCCCTACAGCAAGTGAGCAGCTGCCACGCCCCCATTCTTGTAGGTAACATGCTAACAATTGTCATTCCTGGTTTAACTGCTGTCATTTAATTTCTTTTCTTTCTTTTTATTTCAAGTCTGGGTTTCTCTGTGCGACCCTGGCTGTCCTTGAACTCACTCTGACCAGGCTGACCTCAAAATCAGAATTCACCTGCCTCTGCCTCCCAAGTTCTAGGGTCAAAGGGGTGTGCCACCACCGCCTGGCAATAATTTGTATGTATGTAAATTATGTATGTATATGTTCTGTTGTTGTTATTTTTTAATTTTATTTTCTTTCTGTCTTTTTTTTTTTTTTTTAAAGACGGTTTCATGTAGCCTAGGCTGGCCTATAACTCATTACCTCGCCAAGAATGATTTTGAATTCCTGGTCTTCTTACCAACACGTCCCGAGTGTTGGGATTATGGGCATGTGTCACCCACCATGCCTGACTTCAGTGATATATTTTTTAATTCAATGTTTACATTAGTGGAGGCTGGCAAGATTGCTCAGTGGGTAAAGGCACTCAATATCAAGCCTGTAGACCTGAGTTCACTTCCTGGCACCCATGTAAAGGTGGAAGGAAAGAACCAACTCCACAAGTTGCCTGGTGACCCTACACATGGCACGTGTGCCCACACAGATCATGCCTAAATACACAGTAAGACTTCCTTTTACATTCTTGTCAGGTGTCGTGTGGTACACAGCTACAGTGCCACTCTGGAGAAGTGGAAGCAGGAGGATCAGGAGTTCAAGGTCAGGTGCAGATGCGCAGGGAGGTTGAAGACATCTGGGCTATGTGAGACCTTATCATAAAGTAAAACACAAGCAACAACAGAACAAAACTACCACTCTCCAACTTTTTTACATATAGCGCTTATTGAAAAGAGCACATAACGTGTAGGTGTGCTTGACAACAATAAGGTGGACGTGAGGGGGCTGCCCCTCCAGTTTGAACACACACTCTGCATGTTAGGGTTAGGGTGTACCTCAGTGACAGAACCTGGGTTCCACTCCTAGCCTTGCAAAGGAAAAAGGAAACAAGAAAAAAAAAATCGGAAGTGTTTTAAGGTAGTGGCTCTCAACCTGGGATTTTGTTTCTTGGTTTTTGTTTCTCTGTAAGTGGCAGCTGCCAATGTCCAGAGACGTTTCTGGTTGGTATGCCTTGGTAGACGCCGTGGGTGAACACCTAGTTTACCCCCAGCAGGGCAGACCCTCAGCACAGAGCACAGCTGCTCCCATCAGTCCACAGTGATGGAGGGTCAGGGGTCTTTTAACCCAGGAAGAAAGGAAGTTGGTATTCGAAGAAAAATACCATTGAAGTCAAGAGCAGAGAGATGAGCCCCAGTTCTCCACAGGGATGGGCATTTGTAGCTCCTGGGAGCCAGCCTGGGCCTTAACACCCGTGGCTACTCCTGTGTGCTAGCTTCTGACCTCCACAGTGCTCAGGACTGTGCCTTCTGGCCTCTTGCATTTTAGGGCCGGTACATATTTCCATCATCTTGTCATTCTTGAACACCAGTTGTATGTGACAGACAGCCTGCCTTTCTTCCTCTTAGAGTATATCCTAGGTATTTAACCTTGATAGGCGTTTCTTTCCTTAGCTGTCTATTGTGTAGCTCACACTGGCCTCAAATGGGTGATCCTCCTGCCTCAGCATTTCTGAAGCTGGAGTTACACGCACCTGGTAATGAACTCTGAGGATATATTTTGTTTATTTTTTTGTTTTTTTGGGACAGGGATTTTCTGTGTAGCCTTGGCTGTCCTGGACTCACTTTGTAGACCAGGCTGGACTCGAACTCACAGTGCCTGGGTCTGCCTCTGCCTCCTCAAGGGCAGGGATTACAGGTGAGCGCCGCTGCACCCCGCTAGGAAATTTTCTTGAGTCTTGAGTGCATTTTCATTTTGTATCACTATTAGAGAACTAGGGGGCTGGTGTCGGGGTAACATCTGAGATGAAGCGAAGTGGCTTTCTTTTGTGCCCTCCGCCTTCCTGTCCCCTCTTTGCAGGCTCTGCCCTAGGGGTGCCTGTGTCGGTGTCTGTTACCACCTGATTATCCAGGGAACTCTGGACATCGGATGACTTATTCGGACTTGGAATCTTTCCTGGGCTGTGACCAGCTGTGTGGGTGTATAGGGTGGGGAGGAGGATGGTCTTTAATTTTTTTTTTCCATTTCAGCTCAGCCCTGAACTGCCCACAGCAGGATACCTTCTGCTCCAAGAATATTAGTGATGGAGGCACACTTACGACTTTTTGAAAAAAAAAAAAAAGCCTTATTAGACAATTTATGAGCCAGGTGGTATCGACACACACATTTTATCCAGCACTCCAGAGGCAGAGGCAGAGGCAGGCTGATTTTTGTGAGTTCCAGGCCAGCCTAGACTACAGAGAGGGCTCCAGAAAAAAAGGGGGGGGGATACAATTTGTGATGTTGAAGTGTGTCTCAATGGTAGAGTGTGTTCTTACCGTGCCTCTGGGTTCAGCTACAGAATAAAATGACAAAAAGGAGGAGACAGGTGGGAAGGGAGAGGCAGGGAAGTAGGAGGGAAAGGTAGGGGTGGGTGTAAGAAAAAGCCCATTATGGTGGCACAGATGTGTAACCCAAGCATTTAGGAAATAGAGGTAGGAAGATCAGAATTGAGTTCCAATTCAGCCTGGGCTACTTGAGGGCCTGTCTCAAAAAGCCAAGAACCAAGCAAGCAAATGATAAACAAACCAATCCACTATCAACCATCCACATACTTAGAGAACACTTGAGTGATTTTAGTACAGTCACAGACTTGTGGTTTTGTTTTTATTATTCCAATACGGAACCCTGCACTCTCCTTACCCCTCCGCCCTGGCCTCCTGAGCTCTAGGAATTTTCTCTTTCTCTTTCTTTCTTTCTTTCTTTCTTTCTTTCTTTCTTTCTTTCTTTCTTTCTTTCTTTCTTTCTTTCTTTCTTTTAACAAATAAATCCTTTTCAAAAATTATTTTATTATGTATGCAATGCTCTGCCTGAATGCCAGAAGAGGGTACCAGATCTCATTATAGATGGTTGTGAGCCACCATGTGGTTGCTGGGAATTGAACTCAGAACCTCTGGAAGAGCAAGCAGTGTGCTTAACCTCTGAGCCATCTTTCAACCCCCTAGGTATTTGCTGTTGTAGTATTTTATGTGCATGAGATCATCCAGTGTGTGTCACTCTTTACAAGTGACTTCATCTTTTAGCAAGTCTTTTTCCTTTATAGTAATTTATTTTTCATGTACATTTGGTGTTTGACCTACATATGTGTCTGTGTGAGGGTGTCGGATCCACTGGAATTTGAGTTACAGTCGGTTGTGAGTTGTCATGTGGGTGCTGGGAATTGAACCTGGGTCCTCTGGAAGAGCAGTCAAAATGTTCTTAACTGCTGGGCCTTCTCTCCAGCTGTTTTTTCCCCGAGTCGGGGGTTTCTCTGTGTGGTCCTGATGTCCCTGAGCTCACTCTGTAGGCCAGGCTGTTGTTCCTGCCTCTGCTCCTGAGTGCTGGGACTATCCCCCAGGCCACCCCCCAGCTGTCCCAGTTTCTTTTTATACTCAAGTAATACTCCAGTGCATGTTTGTCCCCCATTGTGCTTTTCCGTTTTCCCCTTGATAGACATGTGGGCTCTTCTCGTTCTTGGGAGGTCATGATGACACTGCAGGCCATTTGTGTTCCGGTGTCAGTGTGGACACATGTGTTCATTTCCCTTGAGTGCACACCTGGGCACGGTGGAGAGTTTGGAGTCCGCTGTCAGTTGTTTTCCAGAGAGGGTGCCCTGGCTCACATGTTTACCAACCATAAAGGAGGGCCGCTAGTTCTCTATCTTGTCAAAGCCAGGCCTTGTCCCTCTTTTTTTGGCCCTTGCTTATTGGCCATTTGCATTCCGTTTTCTGAGAACGGCTCTGAGTTTGGGAGTCCTGGGGATGGCAGAGTCATCCACAGCCCTCTGAGGCTTCACTGTGATTGAGGTTGTCAAGGACATTCCTTAGCAGGCCCGCCAGCTCTGGCCCTCTTACCTTCTGCTGCTGTACCCCACCTCACTCACTCTCCCTGCCTCAACCTCACTGGTTTCCTTTGGACTCTGGGTCTTTGCTTCTGCTGTTCCCTCTGCCTGAGATGCTCTTCCTCCTGCCTGGCTTTGCAGTCTGTACCACTTTCCTCTTGTTGCTGTAACAAATAACCACTAATTGAGTGTCAGTTTTAAGCAGCACAGACCTCTGACCTCACACAGTGGGAGGCCATTCCCTTGGCTGCTGATTTCTCTCTTCGTCTTCAATGTCAGCATCACGGAATCTTCAGACCTCTCTGACTTGTTTTTCTCTGCCTCCCTTTTTTATTCTCTCCCTGCCCCTACAGGGTCTCAAAAGTTACCATACCCAGCTCTTTGCCCTCCTTTTAGAAAGACCCTGAATTGACAGGGCTGACTTAGGCAGTCTGGGAAGGTCGCATTTTCTCTACATTCTTACCTAGTCGCCTCTGCGCAGGTTCTTCAACCTTCTAAGACACTGTTGGGGTGGGTATTCTGTCTGCCATAGTTCTGCTTCTTGGAAGGATCAGTCTGTCCCTGCCCCAACTTCTCAGCCCATCACAGGCTTCACCTTGTTAGTTCCCCTTAGCATGTTCACCATTCCCTTGTTCCTGCTTTGGCTAGTCCATCTCTCCCTGTAGCACCTATGTCACATGGGTGGCGACTGATCTGCCTCTTGCACTGTGAGCAGGTGCTCAGCATCCACCCCAGAGAATGGTGTACTGGTGGGTGGGTGTTCTCACCCAGAGGCTGCTCTGAGCCCAAGGCTGGCCCTTCCCTGAGGGTCAGGGACCCTGGCCGGAGAGCTGGCCATGTAGTTGCCAGCTAGTCTCAGGACCCTGGTTTTCTATGCCCCAAAGGAGGGAGAAGTTGGATGATTGTCCCCCTAACCCTGTGCCTCAGCTGCTGAGTTATTCTAGGAAAAGGTCGTCTTGTGCTGTGATCTTGGCAGAGAGGGTGTGGGAAGTGCTAAAGTGATTTAGAAAACCCACAGCCCCAAAGATGGGTGCTCTTTTGGATCATTTGGTATAGACTGTACACCCTTGGTCATTTCTCTGTAGTCAGAGCTGCAGTCATTTGCTCCTGAGATAAAGAATTGTGCTCTCTGAGCCCCTGTAAAATGGGAGTATGCAGAGAACCCCTGCAGATGCCCCTTTGCTGAACTGCTCTCCTTGCTCACCAGTGCATTCCAGCCTTTGTGCACTGCCTAGCTGTGTGACTTCAGGCAAGTGACCGTGTGTCTCTGAGCCATTCATCTGTGAGAGGCTGAGGGAGCACAATGGTTTCCCTTTCCATAATGGAAGGAGTTTGGCTAGTAGGGGAGGGACATATGACCTTGGGGAGGGTCATTTTAGGAGGCTACCCCTGTTTCTGGATGACTATAAGGATAGGAAGGCTTTCCCCAAGATTCTCCAGCATAGAACAATGGTTTCCCTGTGGATATAACACATTGCCAAGTGCTATCCCGAGTGTACCAATGGGTGGAATTCATCTAGTCCACATAGCCACCTCTGAGGTCAACGGGGAAACTGAGGCCATGGGAGGGGTTGACAGGCCTTCCTCAAATGCACTGCAAGGAGGATTTGAGCCAGGGGTGCTCACAGGCTGTGTCTGTCAGCTCTCAGGGAATCAACCGCCTTAGAAAGAGGAAAGGTTGGCTCATCAGTCTCTTGATTCTGCTTCATGCCTGTGGCAGTGTCTCATGGCATGGAGTGCTCATCACCAGGCAAAGCTACCTGATGGAAGGCGCTGGATTCCCATAGGCCCTCCTGAGAGCACACCTCTGAGTGCTCGGGAGACGGCCCCAGGGTCTCATCTCTTAAAGCTCCCACCTCCCCAGGAACCAAGCTGGGACCAAGCCTTTGGCATGCGGCCCTTTGCTGGACACCAGGTCTGGATGGCAGCATTCACA
This sequence comes from Pachyuromys duprasi, assembly GCA_028658305.1. Lineage (NCBI taxonomy): Eukaryota > Metazoa > Chordata > Mammalia > Rodentia > Muridae > Pachyuromys > Pachyuromys duprasi. Next base: position 28,787,220 of record CM053761.1, on the reverse strand, counting down.
CAGGTGGGAAAGTCTGAAAGATAAGCTGCCTGAATGTAGTCAGTGGTTTCCTTGGGTCTCTCAGGTAGGACTTTGATTTTCTTCCTTTCATAAAGACCAGATTTATATGAGCCATGGCCCAGCGGGGGCTGTTGGTAGTAACTGAGTCGCCCCCACCCAATCTCTGCCCATCCCGCTCTGGGATTAATACCTTAAGAGACATCAGTTTCATGTTTCACGGAACTAAACTGTCCCTTTTCTGAGGCACCCTGGAGTTCACTTCCTGTTTCTCCTGGAAAGAAATTGAAATTCACAGAAAGTCAACGCTCTGGCTAGCAGAGGTCCACTTCCACCAGTGTTCTTGCTAGGCTATCTTTGCCATGACGTCACACCTTCCTCTTATCCCCTTGTGAGCAGTTGGAAGGGACTCTGGGCTTGCTTAAATCACTTCCTGCTGGCTAGGAATCCGTTTTGGAGTTTCCAGTGACTAAAACTGCAACTCTGGAACTTTCCATTCCCACAGGGCACTTCTTCCGGAGGCTTTCTCTGGGAGAATGTCATGGCCTTCCCTCATTTATCCAGAGAGGACTGACAGTGTCCATTGTGCCTGTCCTGGCTCTGACGTCTTCCATAGTCCTACAGACTCCTGAGCTTTATCTCTGGCCTCCCTGCTCCCCGCTTGGTCCTCCCAAGCTCATATTCCAAACAGAAAAGTTCCATGGAGTTTTTGGTTTCACTTGCTTTCTCTACAGCTCATCCTGCTCTTCGTTCAGTGCTTAACGACATCTTCCTTTGGTGGTGCTGGGGCAAACCCTATGCCAACCAAGTATACTCACAATCCCCTGACCACTTGACTCTGTGTTCCGATACATTGTTGCTCTTTGATCTTTGAACTCTTGCACCAAGGCTTGAGTTTTTAATTCCTCATTTTCTGTTTTGTTCTGCATTACTGGGATGGGGATGGGGTCTCTGGCAGGTGCCTAGTGGTTGTTCTTTCATCATGCCACGCCCCCCAGTCTACATCAGTCTCAGTTTTAGGTCAATAAATTCAGTGGTCAGGCTGGGCATGGTGGTGCGCACTTTTAATCCTAGCACTTGGGAGACAGAGGAAGGCAGATCATTGTGAGTTCAAGGCCAGCCTGGTCTACATAGTGAGACCCTGTCTCAAAAAAATCAGTGGGATACTATGTCACAGTTGAAAATGCCGTTTTAGGGCTGGGAGTGTGGCTCAGTGGTTTAGCATGCCTGAGGTGCTGGTTTTGAGCCCTAGCTCTATAAAACCCCAAAACCCATTCGACTTAACTAATTAGCTCTTTATGGGCTGGCAGGAAAACCTCACAGTGGACTCACGTGTGACTTGGCTCTGGGTTCAGTCCCCAGCATCATGCCGATAAAAACAATAATAAAAGTAATGTTTTTGATAAAAAGGAATGTATGTCAGGGTCTTACTATGTAGTCCGAGTTTTCCTGAAACTCACTATGTAGATCAGACTAGCTTCAAACTCAAAAAAGTCCTCCAGCCTTTGTCTCCAGAGTGCTGGGATTAAAGGTGTGTGCCATCAAGCTTGGCCAGTAGTAATACAACTGAAATGTAGCCATTTATAATGAGCCCAGATCAACTGGAAGAAGGCTTGAACTACAACATTGACAAATACGAGCAGGGCTTACCTATTGTCTGTCAAAATCTGTCTAAAGCCAGTACTTGTGTGATTGTCCTTGGCCTGGGAGTGTGTTTTTTCCATGAGAACAATCAGCTATTATACGTAAATGTATTACATCTATATATAGTCTATAGATAATAATATAGATTATATATATGCAAAGGGAAGCCAGATTCACCCCAATAATGCTAGCATATTGGAGGCAAGGGCAGGAGTATTGCTGCGTTGGAGACTAGTCTGGTTTTTACAGTAAGATCTTGGTTTTGGTCTTGGGTTTATTTAAAAGAAAAGGAAGGGGTTGCATAATTTTGTATCATTGCCAGCACAATTCTTTGCAGCTCTTCCCAGTACTTCAGAGTTAGCAAAGTGCCAACCCCATGGGCTGTCTTGGTTCCTGTTAGAGTCCCACAAGGATGGGGGCCATAAGTTCATTTGTTCATTCATCAATCATAGACATTCTCATTTTTCCCACCAGGGTTGAGACTTAGTGAGCCAGTCTTAGTGCTCAGGGAACAGCATCAGGGGACCCTTGTTGGGGTCCTGCAAGAACAGAGCATCCCTAAGGCAGAGAGCCTTCTTACCTTGCTGCCCTCCACTCATCTACATCCTTGCTTGCTGCCCGGGGCCAGACAGTTTCTCCATTTGGGGATGATGGAGTGCCTACCTGTAGGGACTTCCATTCTAGATGGAGTGGGCACATTTGGGAACAGTGTGCCGGGGAAGAGACCATCCCAAGCAAAGAAATTGCTGATGCTCAAAGACTCCCAAGCTCCCAAGCTCCTGACCTATGACCTGATTCTGCCGGGTACAATAACCATGTTGACAAGTGGGAGGAGCAGGGGCCAGGCAGAGACTGTCCCCAGGAGGCAGCCTCCAGCTCTAAGCACAGCCTTCTCTTGCCTTCCAGCCTCCTATGTGATCACAGACCTGACGCAGCTGAGGAAGATCAAGTCTATGGAGAGGGTACAGGGAGTGAGCATCACCCGGGAGCTGCTGTGGTGGTGGGCCATGCGGCAGGCCACTGTCCAGCAGCTGGTGGACCTCCTGTGTCACCTGGAACTCTACCGAGCTGCCCAGATTGTCCTGAGCTGTGAGTAACCACCTGCCCCCAGGGGAGTCTCAGCAAGGGCTGTGTGTCTGAAGCCCCTGTCAATCTTTTACCAGTGCAGGGAGCGGAACTGACTGGGGCCAGATGGGCTCTCTGCCACTGAGCCGCACCCCAGCCCTCGGACCCTTCTTTTTCCCAGGTTAAAATTCATACACCAAGTCACTGATTTATCAGGTATTACCCACAGGCCTGCTAGGTATTCCACTTGGCACTGGGTTTATCAGGAGAAACGCCATTTAGCCAGAGATCTAAGCCATTTTATTTTTGTAATTAAAAATATATATATTGGAGGCCAGGGAGATGGCTCCATGAGTTAGGGCACTTGTTGCCAAGCCCTGTGACCTGAGTTTGATCTCTGAGACACACATGGTAGAAGGAGAGATGCCCAAAAGTTGACCTCTGACCTCTACACATGTGCCGAGGCATCTGTGTGTCTCCCCACAAACACACACAAATAAAATTTAAAAACTTAAAAATATCGGGGAGCCAGTTAAGAGAGACGGTAAGCCTCAGGAAAGAAGGGAGAATAAACAGACCAAGTTTCCTAGGACTGTGCCCAAGGACGCCCAGTCCAAAGAGAGAACGCTGGAAGAGCGGAAGGAAAATGGCCACAGGTCAGAGAGCCCAAAGGAGGAGTCTGCAGGGCAAAGGAGGTGTTGGGGCTGGGGGTGCCGCTCAGGGGTAACACACTCACCTGCAGATGTAAGGCCCTGCAGCTCCTCCCAGCACTGCAAAAAAGATGAGGCATCTAAGGCCTGGGAAAGACCCCATGTGGCCTTTGAAGTTGACCTGTGTGTGGGGGGGTGTGGGGGTGAGAATGGCTGCCTATTGTGCCAGCAAACCCAGGGCACAGCCTTTGCCTTGATGACCTTAAGGCCTTTTAGAGCAAGGGGTTAGAGAGCGCCAGCCTCAGAGCGGCAGCACACGTGGGCTTTCAGGGCCACCCTAGGTCCGTGTCTTCATTCGAAAGCCACTGGCTAACTCCCTAGAATGTAATGTGTGTAGGAACCCAGGGTTTTCACACACCATGACTTTTCCCATGACTCAAACAGCAGGTGCCTGTTCTAGTAAGAGAGAATGCTTCTGCAGTCCCAGAAATTGTCCCATACACTGAGCCCCTGCCTGTTGGGCATGGCTTCCCCCTGGTGTCTATGCTGCTTGTAGTTCCACACCCAGTCTCCTCCCAGGTCCACCTTCCCTCAGACTGGACAGGGTAGCCTGCTTGGCTCATAGCTCAGTAGAACCGGCTGGAACCCATCCTGTCCTGGTCTGACATGTGTCAGCCCACTATTGCTCTTTTCCCTTCCCCAGGGGACAGCCAGAGAGGCTTTGGGCAAGATATGGCTGAGTGAGTCCAGGCCTGACCCAGAGTACAGTCCTGGGAGAATCTCCTTTCGAGGGAGGGCTCGGACTCTACCATTGTCCTGTGAAAAGGACCAACCCGGATACCAAGCAGAGAACCCTCTCTGTGAGTCTTTAAGCCTGGGTCCCCATTATCGCTGGAACCATGAGCATTTCATTTGATCATTGTGACCAGCCCCTGAGGATGGTGACCTCAATTTTGATTTCTTTTTCTTCTTAGAAACTTGAAATGTGGCAGATGCTGAGAAGTGATAATACTTAACTGGTGTGGTGGCTGATTGGTGCAATCTGGGAGGTAGAGTGAGGAGGATCAGGCATTCAAAGCCAGCTTTGGCCACATAATGAGTTCAGGGCTAGCTTGGGCTACATGAGACCCTGCCTCAAAATAAAACCCTGTCTTTGTATTTTGAAAGAATTAATTATAAAATCTTTTTTGTTTGTTTTGTTTTTGTTTTATGAGACAGCGTTTCTTGGTGTAGACTCAGCTGTCCTGAACTCACTTTGTAGTCCAGGCTGTCCTCAAACTTACAGAGATCTGCCTGCCTCTGTCTCCCAGAGTGCTGGGATTACAGCCACTGTGCCTGGCTGTAATTATAAACTCTTAATGACTCCAAAGGAGGCAAGGGAGGGTCCCTAGACGATAGGGAAGAGCTGCCAGCTCATATGTGGTCACAGTGTGGTTACAGTTGGTCTTCTTTGGGGAGGCAGATGGCCAGGCCAGGCAAAGGCAATGGTGTCCCATCAGGATGTGTGATAGCAGAGAAAGAGCCTTAGAGCCTGACCACACCCCCTGGCCACTGACAGCCGAGATCATTGGCTTATCTAGAAAAATTCTCTACCATTGGAGGTCAACAAAGACTATTTAAAGATTTAAAGAAACACATTCACGGCAGGTATGGTGGTGCACACTTTTAATCCCAGCACTTGGGAGACAAAGGCAGGCTGATATCTGTGAGTTCTGGGTCAGCCAGGGCTACATAGAGAGACCCTGTCTCAAAAACTAAGAGAAGAACAGCTACATGGCTTGAGGTGGTTGCAACGTCCAAGGCTCTGCCAGGTTCATCTGGAGCTCATCGGCTCTGCTCTCCCAGCCACTGTGGGCTCTCTGAACCAGCAGGAAGTATCACCTCCTGGCTTTTGGTGGCTGAAGACCCTTCTCAGGCCAGTCCCCCCAGTTCTGTTTTTTATGCACCTCCAGTTCCCCAAACACATGTCTGTTTTGCTCAGTCCTGCTGGCCGAAGCCACCTTACAGTCTCCACTACCTTGCCTTTTGGCTGTCCTTGTGGGATTCTGGCTGTGTACTCAACCCTGCATCAAGTCTTCAGACAACCCACTTCCCCTTTCTGACTCTCAATGTTTTTTGTTTTTTCTCACTAGAGAAAATGTTGCCTGCCCGTTCTAGAGGTGCACACCCAGTGCGCGTGTGCAGGCGCTGAAGTTCCTGTATTAAGGATGCCCAGAGCCCCCTTTTCTGACCAAGCTATTTAATCTTATTTTGCATTTATCTGCTTATTATTAATTTGCCCAGCTGCTGTTAACTTGAAATTTTGATTTCTGCCCACCATTGTTTTTGTTTGTTTGTTTGTTTTGGTTCTGGGAACGGAACCTTGGACCTCATACATGCCAGACAACAGTTCTACCACTACACTACACACTTTAGCTGCCCAAATATGTGTGTGTGTGTGTGTGTGTGTGTGGTGTGATACAGGGTTTTACTGTGTTGCCTGGCTGTCAAGGAACTCATTCTGTAGACCAGGCTGGCCTGCCTCTGCCTCCCAAGGGCCAAGATTGAAGACATATGTTACTCTGCTTGGGCTCTCAAACATTTCTTTCTCTTGCTTTAAAAAAAAAGATTTATTTATTTTTATTTATGTATATGAGTATTGAGCCTGCATTTATGTGTGTACTATATGTGTGTAGTTCCCAAGCAGTTCAGAAGAGGGCATCAGATCCCCTGGAACCGGAGTTGGGGATAGTTGTGAGCCACTCACTGTGTGGATGATGAGAATCAAACCCTGGTCCTCTTTAAGAGCAGCCAGTGCTTTTAACTGCTGAGCAGTCCCGAGCCCCTAAACACTTCTTCCATGCTTAAAATTTCTGTTTATGGATGGATGGATGGATTTATATATTATGTATACAGTGTTCTGCCTACAAGCCAGAGGAGGGCACCAGATCTTATTATACATGGTTGTGAGCCACCATGTGGTTGCTGGGAATTGAACTCAGGACCTCTGGAAGAGCATCCAGTGCTCTTAACCTCTGAGCCATCTCTCCAGCCCCTCCTAAACACTTCTTAAAGATTGATTTGAGAGTAGCTGCATTCAATAGATGTCCTGCATGGCTGTAGGACATCCGTCTAGGCAAGGACCTGGGCTCCTAGCACCACCAACAAAAAGTCCCAGCCATCCAGCAGCTTCCATAGAGTTGAGTAGTGTCTCAGTAAATACACACTGAGGTGAATAATGGCCTGTGACCTTTATGTATGAGCCAAAAGGCCAAGTTCAGGCTCACAGTGGCTGGACTTCTATGTCTTGAAATCAAAGTCTGTGGGGAGGATGGGCCTGTGGGTTTCTGTTCTTTCACTTTTTTTCAGCTTTAATTGCCACGGTCAGTCTTTAACCTGCTAGACATGAACTATAACAAGAATCAGAATGAGTACAGAAGGCAGACAATAGGAAGCAGCTTCCGCCAGCACAACCTCTTCCCTTCTGTTCTTAGTAGTCTCCCTGACAGGGTCCAGGCTCTGTTCACACAGCCTGGGCTACAGAGGCTTAAAGAGCCAAGCTGGGCCTGGCATGATGGCACATATCTGTTAACCCTAGCACTGGACAAGGTGAGGCAGGAAAAGAGTGAGTTCTAGGCTAGCCTGGGCTACCTAATGAGCTTGTCTCAAACAAACAAGCAAACTGAACTGGGAGGCAGCTTAGTGCGTGAGCTCCCTTTTGTGGCCACAGGTGCCTGTAAACAGAGCAGAGCTAGCTGGCTGGCTGAGCCCCGGGGCTTGCTGGCCTAGCCCCCCAAACTGTGAACCTCAGGTTCAGTGAGAGACTTTCAGGCAGTGGCTCTCAACCTGTAGGTCAAAACCCCTTTGGGGAAATTGAATGACCCTTTCACAGGGGTCACCTAAGACCATCGGAAAAACATAGATATTTGCATTATGATTTATAACAACAGCAAAATTATAGTTATGAGAACATAACTGTAATAGCATGAGGAACTGTGTTAAAGGGTTGCAGCATCAGGAAGATTGAGAACCCCTGCTTTAAGAGAATAAGATACGAAGTCTCTCTCTCTCTCTCTCTCTCTCTCTCAAAAACACACACACACACACACACACACACAAAGAGCCATAAACATTTCTCCACAAGTGACATCCTAGGCTCTCCAGGGCAGGTAAAACAGTTCCCTGGTGTCCTGACGTCAGGGACTGGCAGGGTTACATGGCTTCTGGTTCTTATGTAAGGTGACAAGAAGGACCGATAGGTGTGCTTTTGTCCTCCTGAGGGCTGGGCCAGGAAGTTGGCATTTCTTTTTTTTTTTTTTATTAATTTATTTATTTTTATATCAATCACAGGTTAGGTACTTTGCATCCCAGGCGTAGCCCCCTCCCTCATTCCCTCCCACCCTCCCACTCCCTCCCTCATCTCCCTTCTCCCCACCCCTTCCAAGTCCACCAACAGGGGAGGACCTCCTCCCCTTCCATCCAACCCCAGCTCATCCTGTCTCCTCAGGGCTGGCTGCAATGTCCTCCCCTAGGATCTAGCCAGTCT
>CM053761.1:28644449-28779239 GCA_028658305.1 Pachyuromys duprasi | reverse complement strand
CCCATAACTGATCTGGTTGCAAGGGAAACTGGGAAATGTGGAAGAGTGTACATAGTTAAGTATCTTGTTTCTCTGGAGGAGAAGTTCCTGGTCCTGGGGTAGTTAGCACCACTGACATGCACACATGCACACACCCCCTACACCTACCTCATTTGGTCACTTGGATGTCTATATATAACTAGCTTCCCACACGTGTCCTGTTCCCAAGGGAGGATCGCCATCAGCCACTTTCATTAGATTAGTTCACCATCTGATGCAGTCTGTGGCTCTCCCCTATCAGCTTCTGATGACCTAGGGTGCCTCCGCCAGAAAGAGGTTATCTGCACCCCTCTTCCTGCCAGTGCACTCACAATTCATTGCTGGGATGGAACAGGAAGCCACAGTCCATGTGGTCCCTTGCCTCTAGCAGTCATTGATTCCAGCAGGACCTCTCCATTGCCTGCTGGGATCTCGGCCCTGGCCAGCCTATCCGGCAATCCCTGGCTCTTAGTCCATCTTTGATTTTCAAGCTTCTTGGGGCATCTGTTTCACCTTGACAGAGTGGCTTGGGTGTGGCTTAGTGGTAGAGGGTTTGATTGCAGATATAAGACATAGACAGTGCTTTTGTCTAGTGAGGTAGATAGATAGTAATGATATGAACACACATACATGTAGCCAATAGGAGCACATGCACTGGGTAGGGAGGATGACTATGAGAGGAACATGGGAAGGGCTAGTGGGCAGTTGAAAGGAGGCCCTTGTTCCGTCATTTCTAGGCCGAGGGCACAGCAAGTTCATAGAACCTGTGGTGGGCAGGAGGCACTTTTGAAGACCCAGAGAGGCCTTTGATTCCTGATCCTCCTGCCTCAACCTTTTAAATTCTGGGATTACAGGTGTGTACCACCACACCCAGATGATGGAATGCTGGGGATCAAACTTAGGGCCTATTGCATGCTGGGCAAGCATGCTCCCCACTTCTGATTTGAAAAGACAAACCCGCTGTTTGGTCTTGTGTGTGTTCCTGGCTTCTTTAAGACTTTCTCTGTTGATAGAACAAACCTATGTTGCTCAGGCCTTGGAACACATCCTGCTGTTTGATTTTATTTTATATCATCTATTTTATTATTATTATTATTATTATTATTATTATTGCTTTGGGTTTTTGGTTTTTCGAGACAGGTTTTCTCTGTGTAGCCTTGGCTGAGCTGGACTCACTTTGTAGACCAGGCTGGCCTCAAATTCACAGTGATCCTCCTGCCTCTGTCTCCTTGTCTCTCTGTTTCAGGCATGCACCAGCGTGCCCAGCTATTATTGGTTTTTCACAACAGGGTTTCTCTGTGTAACAGAGCCCTGGCTGGCCTGGAACTCACAGAGATGCCCCTGCTCCTGCCTCCTAAATGCTGGGATTAAAGAAATGTGTGTGTGTTCACGGTTATATTAGTAGTTTTTCTCTGCTGTAACAAAATCCCAGCAAAAGCAGCTGTAGCATGGCTTATTTGGCAGAGTTTGAGGAGCAAACTCTTTATGGTGGGAAGGTGTGGGACTCTGGCCACTGACCACACTTCATCCACAGCCAGGATGCCTTTGTACGTGCCGTCTCCTTTGTACGTGGTCTGGGATCCCAACTCATGGGACGGTGCTTGCCCACATGCTGGCTGGGTCTCAGTTAACTGAAGTCAGAAAACACCTCACACATGCACTCAGGAATAGACGCCTCCATGCCTCCATGGTAACTCCCATCAGCTTGACAAGGTCAATTTACCAACTGTGTCTTACGAAAATGTATTGCTCCCATGTAGCTGTTCGGTTCTGCCTGTCAACTGAGTAGCAGGGAGACCCTTGGGGGTCTGAAGGGATGTGGGAGATGACTAAACCTTCCTCTCCCATTGGCCGCTGCTGTCTTCCTGTGAGTTTCTCTTTTCCTTTTTGTGTGGGTTCTGGGCATGGGACCCTCACCCACTAAATGAGAACTGTGCGGCCTAGTTCTAACCCCAGCTGGAATTTTCTTGTTGAGTTTTGTTGTTGGAAGCTTGTGCAACTCCAAAGACTTTGGCTTTGGCATGTGGGCCAGAGTTACTTCCTTCCTGGATCGGGGCCCTGTGGACAGGGGACTTTGGGCAGCTGTTGAGCAAAGTAGAGAAGTGTGTTTCCTCCCTCTCCATAGAGGCCAGGGTGCATGCATGCAGACGACAGGGTTCCCATGTATGCTCTGAGAGTTTCTGTGTTTGCCCTCTCTAAGGTTTTCACAGCCTCTGGGAACAACAAAAAGTGGCTCAGGTTCATTCCCTAGGACACTGGGGACCTGTCCTTGGAGCTGTGTGTTGGGCTGAGACATCAGCCCCAGGGTCAGGTGAATTACAGCACCTAACATGTCCTAGCTAGCACTTTCCTCATGACTTTAGTTACTCTCATTTTATAGATGTGGAAACTGAGGCTTACAAACTTGCCCAAAGTCACTTAATTTGTAAGTGGCCAGGATGCAAACCAGAAGTCAGTTTGCCCTTAATCTGTATTTGGGTAGGTTGTTAGGCCAAGTCTCAGTTTCCCTTCCAGAGAAAGGGGTATCTTCAGGTGTGGTGGCACTTGAGAGGTGGAAGCAGGAGGATCAGAAGTTCAAGCCTAGTCCTGGCTACATTGAGGTCACCCTGAAGAGACCCTGTCTCAAACAGTCAAATGAACAAGGTGTAACCATGCCCCTGTCTGCTTTGCTTTTACAGCAGGAAGCATTAAGAGACGGCCACATTTTATTTTTAAAGGTGTTGATGCCTAGTGTGGGGAAGGTTACCCGATTTCCTTCCCCGAACTGATTCTTCTGTCACTGTGGGTTTTGAGAGTGATGGAAGAGTGAAGAGAGGGTCATGAGCAGCACAGTTAAGCTGGGGCACGAATGAAGTTCGTCTGTCAGTCTATTGTGAACCTTGCTGCGGTCACTGGGCTTCTGTTGTGAGTGTGGGGTTCAGCCGTCCTGAGTCAGTGTCAGCAGCGGTATGAGGTAAACCCTGAAATGAGCTGTAATGTGGGGAAGGACAGCTCCTGTGTTTCTGAAGCTGGGTTTAGAATACGTGGCTACTGAGGTCACTGTGACGGGGAAGGCACTGGAAGACATACCCTGGCTTTTTGATCCTAATTAGCCAGGACCTGTGACATGGCTTTAATCTAATTGCAAGGGTGTCTGGGATATGAGAGGGGGCAAGTGGATCACATAAGTGACATCAGTTCAAGGGGATTTTGACAAGGTTCTGCCTAACCCTTCAAAGCCCCACACAGTCTCACTCCTGTCCAGCTTTCTGACCTTTCCCTCTACTACCTGTCTTTCAGCCCAGCCACCAAGTCTTCATTTATTTGATGAAACTTATCAAAATGTTTTCTGCCTCAGGACCTTTACACATGCTGTTCCCTGGAGCTCTGGTGTCTCCCAGACTTTCCCGTATTCTTCCAGAGGCAAGTCCTCATTGTCAGTCATCTTTTGGGCCTCTGCTTTAAGGGAATCTCCTCCCAGAAGCTTATAGGGTCCTTCCTTCAAGTTTCTTGTTTGCATTTGAGTGTTCCCACTTTGAAAATTGGTTGATCCCCCCAACCCTACTTCCCCAGTTCTGGGAATTGACTCAGTCATTGTTGAGTTTTGTTTCAAGCAGAGAACATGTCTCTGACATTGTAAATGAATTAGTCACAGCGAGTCTTTGAAACCGTGGGTAGGTAGGTGTGGGTTCTCTGGGCATCTAGATATGAAGCTTAGGAGATGGGTCATGCCTGTCTCTTTCTCTTAAATTTTTCATTTAGAGTCAGCCATGATGGTACACACCTTTCATCCCAGGACTTGGGAGGACAAGGTTTCCAGAACGTGTTTATGGTATGAGGACCTTGCTGGCAGCTGAGCAGTGAACAGTGCTGGCATTTGCCACTGTATTATATAGATAGGCAGATCTCTGAGTTTGAGGCCAGCCTGGCTACAGAGATAGTTCCAGCATAGCCAGGACTACATAAAAAAAAATCCTGTCTCAAAAGACAACAAAAAATATTTAGTTTTATTCTATTTTATGTGTATGAGTGTTTTGCCTGCATGTATGTATATATGATATGTGTGTGCAGTACCCATAGAGGCCAGAAGAGTGGGTCAAATTCACTGGATCTGGGGTTACAGACAGCTGTGAGCCATCATGTGGGTGCTGGGAATTAAACCCAGATCCTCTGGAAGAACAGTGAGTGCTCGTAATAGCTTGCTTGGCTCTCCAGCCTATGTCTCTTTTGAATTGGGAATTTTGTCCATGCTGTGTATGCTGTGCATGTGTGTGTGTGTGTGCATGTGTGTATAGTCTGTGTGTTTGCACACATGTGGTGTTAAACCACCATTGCACAGACTGGGCCTGAGAATTAGTTGGAAAAGTAAAAACAAGGGTCTAGTGAACTGTTTGTTCCTGAGGTGAGTGCCCGGCTCCTGGGTCCCTTAGTTTGTGGTTAATCTCTTTTTGATTGTTTAGAAGGGATCCATTCCATCTACAAATCAACTTAAGAATTAAAACAAATACCTAAGTATTGCATTATTGTTTGCCTTGAGTGGGCAAAGGGTGGAATTTCCAGAATGTGTTCATAGAATGAGGACCTTGCTCGCAGCTCAGGAATCCCCTCTGTCCCGATGAGCAGTGCTGGGATTTGCCATTGTGTTAAATGTCCCCAGGCAGCCAGGTGAGGAGGCCCAGCCCTCCCTGGGGTTAGCTAAGGCTTCAGCACAGCAAACTGTCTTTTATCCTTCCCACTGAAGGAAGTGGAGCAGAAACAAACAACTCCAGAGAAAACAAGTATTTCAGGTTTCCTTTTCTTCAAGTGGATGGCAGGGTTACAGTTGGACTTCTGTGTGTGTGTCGGCGGGGAGGGGGCCTGTATTTTCTGGTGTGAGTATGTGTGTGTGTGGCAGTCCAAGGTCAATGTCAGGTGACTTCCCCTCACTCTCCACTTGTATGTTTTGGACCAGTGACCCTCACTTAACCTGGAGCTCAACATTTCAGCCCTGTTGGCTGGCCAGTGAGCTTCAGGGATCTCCCTTTTTCAGTGTCTCCGGTGTTCTTGTTCAGGGACCATTGTCCCACCTTTCACATGGGCTCTGGGGATCTGAACTCAGGTCCCAATGGTTCGCAGCAGACACTTTAGCAACAGAGCCACCTCCTTAGCTTCCTTTGCTTTTTGAGGAAGGGTCTCACTAGGTAGCCCATGCTGGTCTAGAACTCATTGTGTATTCCAAGCTGGTCTCAAACTCATGATAGCTTTCCTTTACCATCCTGAGCGTTGGGGTTACAGGTGAGTAATCTGTAACCATACCAAGCTGTAGTTAGACCTGTGTCCCAGAGCCTGAGTTAGATGTCCCCATAGCGGCAACTGGAAAGCATGATCCAGACAGAGCCATCTGGTAACAGTGGGAAAGTGGGAAGGCTTACCTCTCTTAAAAAAAAAAAAAGGAAGAAAAGAAAAAGATTTATTTAATTTATGCACGTTACGTGTGTGTGCCCTTGGGTGTGGGGTATGAGTCGTTGGAGTTATGGGCATGTGTGAACCACCTGATGCTGGTAGTGGGATACAAACTCTGGGTCCTCTGATTGAAGAGTAAGTTCTCTTCAGCCCCAGTGACTTGCACTTCTCAGTCCTCTTTACCCTGGGCCCAGCTTGTCAGTGAGCCCACTGTGACCAGCTGTGACCAACACTCAGCTGGTGGGATGTTGGCCAGAGCATCCTGTCGCTGGGTGGCTTGCAGTAAACGATTCTTGTACCATTGAGACAGCTGCACGCTGTGACAGGATACAGCAAAGTGAGGAAGAAATCACATTCCCCTCGAATGCAGGCCTGGCAACCACAAAGGGGCTTGGACAGCATTGTGCCATTTTGTTGTTCCAAGATGCTATCCTGGTCACTCTGGGTTGGGCTCAGCTTGAGGACACTTCCGGACTCTGAGAACCCACATGTTACCAGAGCCATAGATAAAGGACACCAGCGTTCCTTTTCTTCCTGGGGTGGAGGGGATTGCTAGGTGAGTGAACTCCAAGCTGCTCATCCTTTAAATGGTAAGGCAGTGAACTGTCAGGGAGATAGATGAGTGGGTCCACATCTCTCCCACCATCCATTTCCTGTACTTTTTGTTCCTGTGCCCGCCAAGTTGCTCCCTACTCACATTTACTTTCTGCGAGTGCTTAAGATATGCATGTAGAGACGCCTGATGTGGCCCATTGGTGATGTTTGCCTAGAATACAGGAAGCCTTTGGTTTGTTCTTTGGCACTACATAAGCTGGGTATGCCAGTGCACGACTGAAGTTCCACCTCTCAGGAGGCAGAGGCAGGAGAATTAGGAGGGTTTTGTTTGTTTGTTTTTGTCTTGTTTTGTGTTTTTGAGACAAGGTCTCTCTATCTAGTCCTGGCTGTCCTGGAACTCACTTTGTAGATGAGGCTGGCCTCAAGCTCACAGAAATCCACCTGCCTCTGCCTCCCTGATGCCGGGATTAAAAGCGTGTGCTCTATGTCTGGGATCAGGGAGTTTTATGGTCACCCTTGGCTGCATAGTGGGTCTCAGGCCAGTCTAGATGATATGAGACCCTGTCTCAAAAACACAAAACAAAATTGAGATTAGCTTTGTATTCTAATGGCTTCCTCATAGACCTTCACTGGAAGTCAGAGGTTCTTATGATTTTTATTTAGTTGGGTAATTTGTTGTTTTAAAATAGAATCTTTGCTTAGGCTGGACTAAAACCTCTAGGTCTAATGATTGACCTGCCTCGGCCTCTGAAGTAGCTTGATGACAGGTGAGCTTTGTCTGGCCCAGAGGTCCTTTTTAAAAAATAATGAGTCTCATTTTGACATTCATACATATATGCATCAGTATGCTTAGCATATATTTGCATACCACTCTTCCTTCTCCCCCTCCCTCCCCCCACTGGTCCCCTTACTGTTCCCAAATTGTCCCCCTATTTTGCTTTCTCATATATACATACATATAGGTGTGTATGTATATGTATAATACACATGCATGAATATATATGTATTTAAATATGGATTCTGCATATAAGAGAAAATAGCTATTTCGTCTCCCCTAATTTCCTGTTTTGCTCCTATCCCCATAGACTCCTCCCTTCCCCTTCACAGTCCCCTTTCTATCTTTCTGTCTGTCTATATTTAGCTCTAGATTCTGCTTATGAGAGAAAGCACGTGATGTTTGTCTTCCTGTGTGGCTTCTAGAGGTTTGTTGAGACTGTCTGTTAGCTACTCTTCTGTTGCTGTGATCATATACTGTGACCAAGACAATGTAAAAAAGAAAGAGTCAGCCGGGCGGGCATGGTGGCACACACCTTTTATCCCAGCACTTGGGAGGCAGAGGTGGGTACATCTCTGTGAGTCGAGGCCAGCCCGATCTACAGAGAGAGTTCTAGGACAGCCAGGGCTAACAGAGAAACAATGTCTTAGAAAAACAACAACAAAAACAAAATGAAGGCAGAAACAGAAGCAGGAGAAGGAGAAGAAGAGTTTCTGCAGAGGGATGAATCTGTCATGGGCAGGAGGCATGGCATCAGGCAGACATGGAGCAGGAAGCTGAGAGCTTACCTATTGAACCAGTGACATGAAGCAAATAGAACAAACTGAAAGGGACATGGGCCTTTAAACTCTCAAAGCCAACCTTTAGCGATATGCTTCTTTAATAAGGGCCCACCCCCTAGGCCTCCCCCAAATGTACCAAGTGTTCAAATGTCCAAGGTTATTGGGGCTATTTCTCCTTCAGTCTGCCATGCAGGGTCTCATGTGGCCCAGGCTGACTTCTCAGACTCACTGTGTAGCAGAGGGTAGCTTAGAAGAGCAGACGCTCCTGCGCTCGGCGCCTGATTGCTGGGATTATAGGTGCAAGTTGCACGGTACACGGAGCCTGGCCAGCTGTGTCTCGTTTCTCATCTCATCTCACCAAGCCCTGGCATGCTTCTGGAGCTCTGCGGTTAGGATTGCTATTACTCCACGGAGTGTATTACTCCAGGTGGAGACCCTGCCTTGGCTACCTGCTGACCGGCGAAGCTGTGTCTGCTTCGTCCCAGGTCTACACCTCTGGCCGCTCTCTGTCTTTGGATTCTGTGACTCTGAATCAGTACATGTGCCCAGTGCCCTTTGCGAATTTAATCCCCAAGGAGAAAACGAGCAATGGCCCCAGCACTGGGAGGCTGTCCAGGGGATTATGTCACCAGCTTGCTCTGGGTGAGGTAGAACACTCACCCTATTGCTCTTGACCTCTGGGCTGTGGTGTTCTATTTTCTTCTCTGCGGCATGGCCTGTCTTCCAGGTGACTGAAGGAGTGGGTGGGGGGCTGGGTGGGGAGGTTTGCAGACTGAGCCAAGTTCCTGGGAACAGAAACAGAGAGACCACATTGCCTCCTATTTGGATCTCACAGTAGGAAAGACCAAAACGGGCTCGCACAGTCCAGCACCTTCCGAGCCAAGTAGCACGCCAGCAATAGGGAAGGACAAATTGGGGCGTTAAATATTTTCCTTCCTCCTTTTATTTGTTTACTTATTTTGGTGTTGGGGATGTGGTGCCCAGGGACTCATTCATGCTTGGCAAGCACTGAACCCCTGGGATGTATCCCCAGCCCAGACGTTTGAACCTTACACAGGCTATTCCTCATTTGCATGCAGACCGCTTGATCTAACCCAAGGCTCACCCAGCTGGGGATTTCTCAGGAAGCTGATGGGGCCTGACGCAGTGGAGCCTGACCTCGGCCTATCAGCTGACATCTGTGGCTGGGAGTGGCCCGCTAAGTGTCACTAGGTGTCCCTGTGTGGTTGAGGGAGTGTTCACCCCCAATGTGCTGACAGGTTCCCTCCAGGCCTTCTCTTGCTGCCCCTCGAAGTGTGTATCCCCCTCCCACCCCAACCCTGAGCATTTCCATGTGACACGTGGCCATGTGCAGGCTATGACCCATCATTGTGGAAAGAACAGGACAGAGGCAGAAAAGATAGACTCTCCCTAGAATGAAAACAGTAAATGAAACTTTTGTGTACCTTTCGGAGCTTATAAAGGTCAGGCATCAGTTCGGGAGCCTTGATGTCCATGCCATGCCTGCATAGACACAGATTTGTATTAAACAAAAGAATTCACAGGGGCTGGGCTATGATTCCGTGGCTCAGTGCCAGCCACTGGTTCCAATTCCCAGCAGCAGGGGAAAGAACGAAGTCTCCAGGAATCCAACCTGGAGGTTAAATAAGGTCTTCATGTTACTGAGGAAGAAACTGAGGCTCAGTCAGGCTGCAGTCAAGAAAATGCTTCTAGCTGAGGAGATGTTTCAGTGTAGAAAAGCACTTCTTTGAAAACCTGAGGACCTGAGCCTATGTAAAAGCCAGTCATGGATACCAGTGTCTGTATTTCCAGTGCTCCTAAGGGAGATGGGAGATGGAGAAAAGAGAATTCTTGGACACCTAGCCAGCTAGCCTGGTGTACACAGTAGAAAAACAACAGAGACTATCTCAAAAGCTATACAAGCTATACAAGCTCCATGAACAGTGTTCATGTCTATATTCACACACACACACATACATGAATGCTGGTGTGTGCATTCTGTATATACACATTGATAAATACAAGACAGAAAAGGTGCATCATACACTGGGCCCATGAGCACTGTGGGGCAGGTGGGATGTCATTTCCTACTGTTGTAGGCATGGCTTCGGCACAAAGTCACCATTGAGGGTTCTTTCTGCCCTTCTGCTTTCCACAGCTGTCTTGAGGTGCTGCTGTTATGCCCTTCACTCTAGGCTGTTTCATGAGAGAGGAACTACACTAGAAAGACAGTGTCCCTGGCAGAGAGCAGAATCTAGGTAAGAGGCATGTAAGAGGGCCTGCTTCTTAGGGATGTACTGTCTGCTTTTGGTCACCCCGTTTGGGCAGCTTGGTGGCAGGCATGCTCATAAATTGTAAGTTATTTCAGCAAATGGGTTTTGTTGACATTTTCTTACAAAGACTGTCTGTTCCCCTCCTGGGCTTCCAAGCCAGCTTAGTCTGCAAGGCACAGACTGTGTGGTTTGGTTGCTGTGGGGAAGTGGCTGGCTTAGAGACTGCATTCCAGGTGACATGATCCACAAACCCCGCTCCCTCAGCCCACTGCTTGTGGGTGAAAGCACACAGTGTGCTCTCAGTGCGTGGTTGTTTTGAGGCCAGCCTGGACTACAAGAGACCCTCTCTCAACAAACAAACAAACAAAAAACCTCAAACCCCAAATAACACAATAACCAAAACAAAACACAGGGGCTGGAGAGATGGCTCAATGGTTAAGAGCACTGACTGCTCTTCCAGAAGACCGGAGTTAATTCCCAGCATCCGCATGGCAGCTCACAACTGTCTGTAACTCCTGGGATCCAACATCCTCACACAGACATACATGCAGTCAAAACAGCAATGTACATAAAATACAAATAAATAATTTAAAAACCAAAACAATGCACATTTCCTAAATGACCAGGAAGGAACAGTGCCGGAGAGATGGCCTAGGCGTTAAGAGCGCTTCTTGGAGGACCTGAGTTCGGTTCCCAGCACTCACAATTAGGTGTCTCACAGCTGCCTGTAATTCCAGCTCCAGGGGATCTGACACCCTCTTATGCTTCCTGGGGCAATACACACATGTGGCATACACACATACACATAGATAAAAAGAAATCTAGAAAAAAGAAACAAGTACAGAATCATGAGTACTGAGGAAATGAAGTGAGAGAAAATCCTGAGAGGGAGTGGCTTTCCAAGAGAGGAAAACGGTGTCAAACTTGCTTCTCTAGAGTTTTTATAGGGCCGTGGAAGGAACTGGACTAAGGCTGGGGTAATGGCCGTGAGACTGGTTAGTTCTCTGTACTCTCATGGGCAGAGCCAGCAGATGGACCCCTCACTGTGCTTGCTCCCCGGATTGATGTTCTTGTTCCTAGGCTTCCCACCCAGCATGAGTGTTTGAAAACCCTTTCTGTCCATCTCTGTCTGATTTTGTTAATTTTTGTTTTTCTTTTGAGACAGGTTCTTGATATGTAGTCCTGGCTGTCCTGGAACTTGCTCTGTAGACCAGGCTGGCCTTGAGCTCACAGAGGTCTACCTGCCTCTGCCTTCCAAGTGCTGGGATCAAAGGCGTGTGCCACCATGTCTAGTTAAGTCATATGTTTTAAAAGTTTTTCTTTTTACATGTACTTATTATTTTCTTATTGTATGTGTGTATGTGTGCACGTGCACACATATATGCATGTTAAATGGGGTGCATAGGGAGGATAGGGGACAGCTTGCAGGAGTCTGTGTCATCTTTTACCACGTGGGCCCAGGGATCAAACCCAGGTCTGGCCACCAGAAGAGGTTAGAATGTTTAAATGGTTTAAGAGTTCAGTGAAAGCTTAGGGCTTCAATACTCCTCTACCCAGCTCAGTTTGGGAGCTGAACAAGCCATAGGATTTTGTTGTTGTTCAAGACAGGGTCTCACAATGCAGCCCTGGATGTCCTGGAACTCCTATGTAGACAAAGCTGGCTTTGAACTCAGAGAGGTCCACCTGCCTTTGCCCCCTGAGTGCTGGCATTAAATATGTGCACCACTGCGTCGGCATTTCTCTTATTGAGTGAAGCAGTTTGTTTGTACTATCTCTTCTCCTCTTATTCATATTCTCATTCTCTCTCTCTCATCAATCCCATTCCCACCCTGTGCTTTGGATTAAACCCAGGGCATCGTACATATTAGGCAAATACTACCCTTGTTGCAATATATCTCCAATTCTTCCCCCCTCTTTCTTGAGGCAGGATCTAACTGTATAGCTCAGGCTAGCCTCAGACTTCTGGTTATCCCCTGCCTCTTGATGATAGGATTACAGGCCTGCCGAACCACTCTGGCTAGCTTCCTTCAGCTGGGAAGGGATGGAGCTGGTGCTTGTTTCTGCTTTCATAAGACAGGCTTTTCATTTATTTTATTCTTTGGTTTTTGAGATGGTCTCTGTGTAGTCATGAAACTTGCTCTGTAGACCAGACTGACCTCACAAGGATCCTCCTGCCTCTGTCTCCCAGGTGCCAGGATTAAAGGCATGTGCCATCATGCCAGGCCTAAGACAGGCTTATATAAAAGTGGGATGTGGGCCAGTGAACTGGCACAGTGGGTGAGGGTGCTTGCTGCCAACCTAATGACCTATAGTGTACCCATATAGTGTAAAAAGAGAATCAATTCCCAAAAGTTGTTCTCTGACCTACATACATGGCCAAATAAGTAAATATAATTAAAAAAAACAATAGAGGAATCTTCCATCTACAAGACTCAGGGGAAAGTCACTGTAATTTCCATCAGACTCTCCCCCCCACCACCAAAAAAAAAAAAAAGACAGGGCTTTAGCTTTAGCTGTGTGTACCTTTAGCTTTGACTCTCCTGGAACTCGCTTTGTAGACCAGGCTGGCCTTGAACTCACAGCCTTGAACTCATAGAGATCTGCCTGCTTCTGCCTCCCGTTCAGCCTTCTGTTGTCCCAAATTCCCAGAACCTCCCAGTGACTGCACTTTCTCCAATGGGAACTCAGATTGGAGTGGGGTCACAGACAGTGGTGTTTGCGATTAGGGACTGAGTTTGTGGCTGGATGCTTTTGTCTTTCCTTCTTTTTAAAATTATATATATATGAGTGCTCTGTTTGCATGCACACCAGAAGAGGGAATCAGATTCCATTACAGATGGTTGTGAGCCACATGTAGTTGCTGGGAGTAGAACTCAGGACCTCTGGGAGAGCAGCCAGTGCTCTTAACCGCTGAGCCATCTCTCCAGCCCCAGCGCCTTACAATTTCTAGACAAACACTCTCCCAGGGAGTTATCTTCCTAGATCACTCCCCTCCCCTTTATTTTAATACGGGCTCACTGAATTGCTCAGACTGGATTTCAGTTTCCAAATCCAGTCTCCTGCGTGCTAGGAGTATAAAGAGGAGTCAACAGGCTTGGCTTATAGAGATAATTAAAGCGTAACGGGAGAGTGCTGGGGTGTAGCTCAGTGACAGGTTGCTTGCCCAGCATATCTTGAGGGCTTGACTTCCAACCTCAGCCCCATTGATAGGTAATTTAAAAAGTAAATGCATGCATGCAGGTAACTCTATTAACTGCCAGAGAAGTTGCTATGGAATTTAGGTAAATCTGCCAGCTTTCGGGAAAGCGCTGCGCCAGATGGATAGGGTCTGTTGTAGTAACAAAGCTTGGGTTTGCAAGACGACTTCTGCAGCAGTGCTTTGTTTTGAGAAACTCCGTTTATCACTTGGAACAAATGATGCTGAGATTCTTTCACTCCAACTCAGCCTGGCGCTGCTGAGAGATTGAATAACTGAGCTGTTGATATGTGCGTGTATTGTGTGTGTGTGTGTATGTGTGTGCGCGCATGTGAGTACAGGTGACCTCAGAGGCCGGAGAGGTTAGATCTGCTGTATCTAGTTACACACAATTGTGAGCCATCTGATGTTCCTAATTTGGGTGCTCTGCATGAGCAGTACATGCTCCTATAATGAGACGTCTTTCCAGTGCTTGAGATTGGTTGTTTTTTTGGGACAAGGTATTGTTGTGTAATCCTGGATGGCTTAGAATTTATAGAAACCCTCTGCTTCCCCAGTGCTGGCACTAAAGGCAAGTGCAACAATGGCTGGCTTATTTTAGTGTTTTGCCTGTGGCCAGGTATATGCACCACCTGCATACAGTGCCGGAGAAAGATAGAAGAGGACGTCCTATCCCCTGTGGCCTTCATTTTTGTTCTTTCACACATGGATCCACCCCGAACCAACCGAGAGCCAAGGACCTTGAGCAAAGGGCTGTGGCCTTGGTTTTTTTTGCCCTTTCACACACTGTGTATGCAACACCTGGGCTCTCACTTCTCTGCTCACAGCAGACCCGGGAAGGAGGCAAGCAGGCATTATCTTCATGCTTTTCATTTGTTTTGTTTGTTTGATGCAGGGTTTCTCTGTGTAGCCCTGCCTGTCCTGGAACTCACTCTGTAGACCAAGCTGGCCTCGAACTCCTGCCTCTGCTTCCCTGAGTGCTGGGATTACAGGCGTGTACCACCACACCTGGCTTCCATTTGTTTTAAATTTACTTATTTTTAAAAGATGTATTTATTGGTATTTTATGTGATTGAGTGTTTTGCCTGCATATATGCATGTGTACCACCTGCATGCATGGTGCTGCAGAGGCCAGAAAAGGGCATTGGATCCCCGGGAACTACAGTCACAGATAGTTGTGAACCACCATATGGGTGCTGGGAATCAAACCTGAGTGCCCCGGAAGATCAGCCGTGGCTCTTAACCACTGAGACATCTCTCTAGTCCCTCTTTATTTTATGTGCATGAGTGTTTACATACATGTCTGTGCACCATGTGCATGCCTGGTGCTTGTGAGGACATTGGATCCCCTGGAATTGGAGTTACAGTTGTGAGCTGCCATGGGCTGGTGCTGGGAACAGAGCCCAGATCCTCTGCAAGAACAGCAATTGCTCTTAACTGCTGAGCCATCTCTCTAGCCTGAATGGACTCCATCTTGTAGGAGGTTCACAGATCAGATGGAAAGTGACTTTTCTGAAGCTACACAACTAGCCAAGTCAGAAGCTCTGTGTGTGTGTGTGTGTTTCAGAATGTCAGAGTCAAACCACATGGCATCGTCACAGCCCCTCACGCCAGTGGACAGATGGACAGGCCATGGCCCAGACAGGAAAAACTCATGAGGTGCAGTGAGAATTTGTACTGCGTTGAACCCCGAGTCTCTGACTTCCAGATCTGCCTCTCCATGGTTCCCCTGGTCATGGAAAATGACAATGTCTTTTATACCTTGTTCCAGGGAAACCGCTTCCTGAGAGGACTTCTCCCTTCCCAGCCTTACCAGAGGCTATGAGAGCAGGGCCTCCTGTGGCTGCTTCCGGAAGAAACCTCAAGGAGGAACAGGAAAGGAGCCAGCCTGTGGAACCCGGCTCCTTTCTGGACACAGGTGCTCTCCCTTCCCTTCCTCTGCCTCTTCTGAGTTTTAGATTTATTTATTTTTGCTTTATGTGTATGGGTGTTTTGACTGAATGCGTGCATATGGACTGTTTGCATACAGTGCCCCAGGAGGCAGAAGAGGGCACCAGATTTGCTAGAATCCCCTAGGGGTGGCGGTACGCCGCTATGGGTTCTGAGAATCAAACCCAGGTCTTCTGCAAGAGCAATCCGTGCTCTTAATTGCTGAGCCATCTTTTCAGACCCATAGGTATACTTAAGTTATTGTGTGTGTGTGTGTGTGCGCATCAAAGCACACTGTACAGTGAATTAGAAAAGAGGAAACGTCCAGACGTGGTGGTGTATGCCTGTAATCCTAGCTATATTAGGGTCTGAGGCAGGAGGATCTTGATTTCAACAGTATTGTGGGCTATAGAACTGGGTGGCTGTAATCGGGCTTTGCTTGTGAGGCTGAGGGCGGGGATCCCTGTGGCCTGTGGCTGAGCATCTGCTTGGCATGCTCAGGGCCTGGTTTCAATCCCCAGCACCAGAACCTCCCAGTCCCTAGATGAGGTAAGTTTATAAATGCCCTTTTTGGAAGGGGAAGGGAGAACTGAGGATGCAACCCTGGGCTTTAGGCATGAAAGTAAGCACGCTACCAGTGAGCCACCCCCTCCCTATTATTTTCATCAAAAGAAACAATAAGGATTTGCTCAAGGTAACTCAAATCATGGGACTTGAGCACTCCTGCCCCTCATACAGCACATGCCGCTGTCCCAGAGCCTTGCAGAACACATGTGTGTGTTCAGTCTCTTGTGCCCAGGCTGAGATGAAAGGAGAAGAGCCAGCAAAGACTTCCCCAATGCTCATGTCTTCTTTCCTGTAGCCCGTGGCCTGCAAGCTCAAGATCCCAAACCCATGAAATGCAACTCCCTGAGGTGCCTGAAGCTTGCCAGCCCTGCATGGAGAAGCTACCCTTAGGGGCTTGGGCCAGAGGCTGACCCTTGTGCTTAAATTCCCACTCTGATTCCTCATCCCTCAGTTCTGCCATCTGTAAATAGGGTAAGAACAGAGGCCATTGCATCCTGCTGCAGAGAAACAGGCACCTCAGCCAGAAGGAGGCAGAGGTAGGAGGGGGAATGCAAATTCTAGGCCAGCCTGGTTTCTTATGGAGGTCTTTGGGAAAGCCAGAGCTGGTGAGTAGCCACCTTCATAAGGTGAAAAGGAAATCTAGTTCAAAATAGTTCAGGAACCAGCGATGTTCAAACTCTAGAGTCTGAGCCTGGGCAGTTTTATTTAAGACATGTTTAAATACAGTACAACTTTGGAAAAAAAAGTTTCCTGGTGACAATTATCACAACTAAGCTTTAGGAGTGAATATGCAAAGTACATGTGACCTCTTCCACAAGGATGGATTTGTTGTGGCATTGGAATCCACTGGGAGGAACCAGAGGCTTAGGCTCAATTCACATTTAGATTAAATGAGTTTATTCTTACAACTAGCCGAAGGACAGCTGCCTTAAACCAAACAGAATGCTATGTGGAAGGGAGGTTAAG
This sequence comes from Pachyuromys duprasi, assembly GCA_028658305.1. NCBI lineage: Eukaryota > Metazoa > Chordata > Mammalia > Rodentia > Muridae > Pachyuromys > Pachyuromys duprasi. The sequence goes on along the minus strand of CM053761.1, from coordinate 28,762,757 downwards.
GTGAGGTTTTAAGGCAGATGTCAGAAAGGTGGTCGTTACAGCTGTGCATGGAATCCACAGCTGGGCAGGAAACTGTTTTACTGCCTTCAGTTGTTTCTTACTTTTGAGCTATATAGTAATCAAAGGCCGTTTCATCCCTTTCCCACATTGACAAGCAGGCTGTACAGAAGCAAAGGCAGCTGTGAATACCTCACACTCCATCATCCTCCCCTTATCTCACCTGCAGGCCGCCAGGATCTCCCAGGCATTCCAGAGCCACAGGCCAATGGCCCTTAAGGGATACATAGCTTCATATTAAGTGGCTTTAGTCATCACAGGGGACCTGTGTAAATTGTCGATTAGGTCTGAGCACTCCAATGACTGGAATAGAACACTTTGTTCTGGACAGAGATAAACACAGTGCCATCAGGTGAGGGCTGGCTGTAAGGACCTTGAAGATTCTAGCTGGGCTGTGGTGGTGCATGCCTTTAATCCCAGGGAGGCAGTGGCAGAGGAATCTCTGGGAGTTTGAGGCTAGCCTGGTCTACTGAGTGAGTTCCAGTATAGCCAGTATAGACAGAGAAACTCTGTCACCACCACCCCACTAAAGAAAGAAAGAAAGAAAGAAAGAAAGAAAGAAAGAAAGAAAGAAAGAAAGAAAGAAAGAAAGAAAGAAAGAAAGAAGGAAAGAAAAAAGAATGCTAGGGAAGGATCTAGGTCACACCTGGCATCAGGCTGTGAGCGCTAGGACCCTCTACAATTTCTATATCCAGTTCCAGGTCAGGGTTGCACAGTGAGACCCTATCTCAAAAAGGAAGAGGCAGAGAGGAGGGGTGCTGGAGAGGCAGTTAGCGCTAGGCCAAGTGCTGTTTCCTGTAACTGAAGATACTGAAGAAAGGGGAAAATGTGCTGACCTGTGAGTGACCCACGGCATACTGCTGTTCCTTTGCCAAAGGGAGAAAGACCGTGAGAGGAGATGTGGGTAGGAGAATGGAGGAGTCACAGGTGCCCCTCTCCGTACTTTTACCGTTAGCCTTCGTGTGGCTCACTTCCAGTGGCCCTGGGGAGCAGGTGTGTCTGGGCCCTGGGCCTGTCCCTGCCGTCCCTCCCACAGAAGCGGAAGTTACTCTTTTGTTTTTGTAATTGAGACAGGAGGAGCCATTATTTCCCTGTCACTGAGGTCTGTCAGCCCTGGGAAATCCCCAGAGTTCAAGGTCCTGTACTGGGGGTGGGAGGTAGGCAGAGCTGGTGTTTGTTTGAGGAAGTTTTATTGTAGAGGAAAAGTTCGGGCACTGGGTTTTGTTTTGGAGACTTTTATGTAGAGATGAATGGGCCCTGCAGTGTGTCCCTGTCCTATAAACATGTGTATCACTCAGCAGACTGAAAGCTACTGAGAGCTACACAGTAGGCCCCTGTGAGCCAGCTGTGGTGACAGTGTGTGGGGTGTGTGTAATGTTCTTGGTGCAATGGGGAAGGGGGAGTTGTGTGTGTGTGTGTATGTGTGTGAGATGTGTGGGGTTTGGTGTGGTTTATGGGTGTGGTGTGTGTGATGTAGTTTATGGGTGTGGTGTGTATATGGAGTATGTGTGTGGTGTACGGTTGTGTATGTGTGTGGTATGCTGTGTGTGTGTGGGCTGTATGTGTGTGATGTATGTTATATATGTGATATGGTATGGGGTGTGTATATATATGTGGTGTATGTGGTGTGGAGTTTGGTGTGGTTGTGAGTGTATGTTGTGTGTGTGGCATGGTGTGTCTATATGTGTGTGTTGTGGCATGGTACGGGGTGCAGTGTGTCTAGTTTCTTGTCATGAATTTGTGGAGTCTATACAAACAGACCAGTGCGCTGAAGACTGTACTGTTGTCCGGGTGCCATCACGGTCCATGGTTACTTCACCTGCCGTGTTACTCTGCCTTGGCCCACCATCCGGGGAAGCCTTAGACAAGTCTTTTAAAACATTTAGAAATGGGAAATCCTGGCTGGGTGGTGGTGGCCTTTAGTCGTAGCTCTTGGGAGACAGAGCCAGCCTGGTCTATAGAGCATTCCAGGACAGCCAGGGCTACACAGAGAAACCCTGTCTTGAAACATCCAAACCAAAGCCCCAAACCAAAACCAAACCAAACCAAACCAAACCAAACCAAACCAAACCAAACCAAACCAAACCAAAAAAACCCAGACCAAACGTAACAACCAAACAAACAAAAACAACAAACAAACCCCACAAGAGTAGAGTGTTCATGCCGTCATCAGCCAGCTCCAGTGACCATTAGACTTCTGATGACCCAGTGGCCACTGAGGGGCTGGTTCCAGGACTCCCCAGGGTACCGGAGTCTATGGATACTCAAGTCCCTGCTGCAAAGTAGCATGGTACGTGCATGAGTGCCCCTTGGTTACTGGTGCCCACAGGATGGAAGTGTTTACTAACTAACTGTGCCTAGGTTCCTGACTGAGTGCTGGGCCTTCCTCTCCTCTCCCTCAGGACCCTTAAGCTCCCTGGTCCTTCAGGTGGCTTGCTCCCTGCCGCCCAGCCTGTGTGACTCCTGCTCCTGATCTTACTCTCCCCTGGGGAGTGCTTGGTGAATCGCATCTGCTGTGGGACCACTACGGGAGCTTCTCTGTGTCCTCAGCTGCTCTCTGCCCCACAGTGGGCCAGCAGAGGGGGATCCCCCGGGGCTGCTCTGTACACCTCCCACTTCCTGGTCCCCTCCTGTTTGTACCTGTTTTAAGATGTCACCAGGCTCAAATGAACGGACACCCAAGGAGCTTGTCGGCTGGTACATGGTGTCGGGAGGTGACAGCACTGACTGAGAGAGAAGGTCGCCTTGGGATGAGTCCCAGGCAAGAGTGCTGACCCTGTCATCCTTTCCAGGGCCCATGGCTGGGGTCCAGCAGCAGGCCCCTCACCAGCTTCCATGCAAGGAGGATGCCCCTTGTTCCTTGCAAACTGACCTGCCTGACTCCTCCCCATCTAAGGTAAACCCACTCTTTGCTTCTATCCCAGTTGTGTCCTGGCTAGCTGTCTTCTTAGAAACACAGTTTCTTTATTTCCTTGAGACTAGTGTGGGGGTAGGGAGGGGGAGGAGACCCATGAACATCTCTCCAGGCTTCTGAGACTTGGGTTCTAGACTATGCTATGACTTTACTCCTGTGGATACTTTCAACCCTTATTTGTTAATGCTCCCAAATAGTGTTGGGACTATATTGGTAGTAAGATGACTGTGATTCACCCTGGGTTAGAAATGAAAGCATCAGGCTGGGGTGAAGCTCTCTGGCACAACCCCAGGGGGGAAAAAAAGGGAAATAGTTCTTTGCTATTTTTGAGACAGGGTTCCATGTAGCCCAGACTGGCTTCAGACTTGCTGTATAGCTGAGGTTAACTTTGAACTTTGGATTCTCCTGCCTCTTCCTCCCAAGTTATTGGCCAACAGTCATGTGCCACCACACCCAGAGTTTGTGTGTTCTAAGGATGGAACTCACGGCCCATGCATGTCAGGCAAGCACTCCACCAACTGAGCTGCTCCTTATTTATTTTTGAGACAAGGTTCCACTATGTAGCTCAGTCTGGATTTGTGAATCCTCCCACCTTTGTGTCCCAAATGCTCTGATCATAAGCATGTACTACCATGCCCAGCTCTTTCTTGTGAGTTGAAAAGATAAATAAAGCTTGGAGCGGTGGCACAAACCTTTAGCTTCAGCACTTGGGAGGCAGAGGTAGGTAATTCTCTGTGACTTAGAGGCTAGCATGGTGTACATAGTGAGTTCCAGGCCAACTGGATCAACATAGTGAAACTGTTTTTTTTTTGGTTTTGGTTTTGGTATTTGGAGACAAGGTTTCTCTGTGTAGTACTGGAACTTACTCTGTAGATCAGGCTGGCCCCAAACTCAGAACTCCACTTGCCTCTGCCTCCTGAGCGCTGGTGTTAAAGGTGTGAGCCACCATGCTTGGATCAATGAAACCGCGTTTTTGTTTTTGTTTTTGTTTTAGATGTGAAAGGTCTCTATGTTCTTGAAGTTAAGGGTTTGGGCTGGGAACCTGGGAGAGGAAGCAGCAGTCCCTGGGGCTGAAATGTCTTCCAAGCCTTGGTTAATCATTTCAGAGATGGCTGAGTCATTGAGGACCTTAGTTCCAGCCAGTGGAGGAAAGGCAGGCAGGTTTCTGAACATTTGAGGCCAACCTGGTCTACATAGAGTGTTCCAGGGTAGCCAGGGCTACACAGGTAAACTGACTAAAAAAAAAAGGTTCCTATTAACATTTGATTTTTTTTCATCTTTTTGGTTTTTTGCACATCATCTTTAAAATTCAATTCTACATTTATTTATTTATTTATTTATTTATTTTGTCTGTCTGTATATACGTATTTATGTGTATGTATGAGGGCATGTGCATGCTATAGCACACATGTAGAGTTAGAGGACAACTTTCAGGAGTTTATTATTTATGTCCTGGGGATTGAACTCAGGTCACAAGGCTTCTCAAGAGTGAAGCCTAGTGAGCCGTCTTGCTGGCCCCATTCTCATTTTGATAAACAAATCCTACTGTATCTAACTGGCAGGAGACATGTTCATCTTTAATTGCCCGTTTTTCTCTAGAACTGTTTTTCTAGAACTATTAATAAGGACTTAATGTAACTTCAAAAATAAAAATTTCTGTGCACCTGTGTTTGAAAAGGGGGCTTCTCTTTATGGTCTTCCATTTATGCCAATCTCCAAAGCCCTGCTTGGAGAATTGTGTGGTTATTTGAACGTACACATTGCGTGCCAGAACTCTGGAGGCCCAGAGGGTGCGAGTGTAGGGGCAGGCCTGTGGTATTTTTGTTAACATTTGTGGTGAGATGAGAATGCCCCTTGGTATTCCAGGGTCTCCCTGGGGAACAGGGAGACTAGCTCCCCTGGTCATCACACATTCTTCTCTCTCAACTTCCAGGATCTCAGCACTTCCACACCCATCCACAAGCAGGAAAAGCTTTCGAGTTTGCCTGGAGACAGGCTTTTCTGGAGTGAGGCAGATGTCATCCAAGCAACTGAAGACTTTGACCAAGGCCACCGAATCAGTGAGGGGACCTTTGCTGAGATCTACCGGGGGCAAAGGCATGGTGTGGCCTTCGCCTTCAAGAAGCTCAGGGAGGTGAGCTGAGGGTGTGTACAGGGAGGGTGGGGCCTGGGGCTGAGGCTGAGGCTGGATGGATCTTCAGGGGCTGTGTGTTTTCCCACAGATGGCCAGCTCGAGTCCAGGGTCTCTGGACAGATTCCTGCAGGCGGAGATGCAGCTCTGCCTCAGGTAAGTCTCCTGTACAGAGCCCCTAGCCCGATGATGACAACAGGCAGAACAGTGCCTCCTGTGGGCCAGGCAGGTGGTTAGCTCTGCCTTTATTGTTTTAGGCCATTTTCTATTGCTATCACTGTCACAGAGAGGGTAGATTCTAAAGCACAAGTTTGCTTATTTCATGGTTCGAGAGATGGGAAGTCAGAAGGCATCCAGTGAGGCTTCCCTCAGCGTGGTACCACAGCAGTGGGCATCACACAATGAGTCTTGTATAGACTGCGCCTCAGTCTATGCAAAAGAAGTGCTCTTCTTGTATAGCTCTAGCCCATGGCCTCACCTAACCCTAAATATTTGTAAGCACTCTGCCTCCAGATACCACTGAGTATAAATTTGGGGGTTAAGTTTCCAACACACAAACTTTGGGGCCCATATTAAAAGTCATAGCAGAGACAAGCTCATTCTGTCTTCATCAGAAGGCTACAACACAGATACCAGGGCCATAGTTGTATTAGGTGTATAAGTTGGGACCTAGAAAGGGTCAGTGTTTGACCCAAGACCACACAGCTAGTAAGTGGCAGGGTCAGAGTGTGAGTCTTTATGGGCTGTGTTCAGAGTCCATGTTCTTTTTATGCAGCAAATATATTCTTGGGTTAGAATGCTCAAGAACCCTTGGCTTGTTTTAGCTTCTTTCATGTATGAAGAAAGAGATCCTTCCTATCCCATTTTGAAACAGGCAAACGGGCTGGTAGTCTGATTGCAGACCCATCTTAATACTAGCTTTCTAGAACTAATCTGCCTCTGTGTGTGTTGTATAGCCTGAGAGAAAAGAATGGCTTTTATTTTTAAATTTTATTCTTTTTTTTTTTTGAGACTAGGTTTTGCTATGTAGCCTGGTTGGCTTGGAGCTCTCTCTATAGACCAGTTTGGCCTCAAACTCAGAGATCCACCTGCCTCGGCCTTCCAAGTACTGGTATTAAAGGTGTGTGCGAGTATAGTTGGTTGGCCTGGTTTTTATATTTTAAGATGGCTGAAACGAATTAAAAGAAGATATCTCTGGGTCCATGGAAATAAACCCATAAAGTTTTATTGGTACATGGCTATGTCCACTAATGTCCACAATGTCTATGGTACCTTCTGGACAGAACACACAATAGGACAGTTGCTATAGTCTACAGTCTGTGGCGAGCACATGTTTACCAACTCATTCTTTATAAGCTGCCTGTGGGGCTGGAGATGTAGCCAGGCATGAGTAGGGCCCTGAGTTCCAGTCCTAGCAGCTCCCTGCCCCAGGGCTCCCCAAAGATTGCAGGTGTAAAGTTATAAAGCCTTCAAAGATTGCCTTCTGACACATTCCCTTTGTTGGAGGCAGAGGCAGGTGGATCTCTGTGAGCTGTCAGACTGAGTGATTTTCTAATTTTTATTTTTGGTTGTCGTTTTGGGGTTTGGTGGCATTTGTTTTTGGTGGTACTGAAGGCTAAGACTGGCTAGGGCTTTCCATATGCTTGGTAGCTTGACCCCTGAGCTGTATATAGCCTCGGGCCTCTTTTCATATTGCGTCAGGTTTTCACTAGTTGCTCAGTCTTGTTTAGAACTTGTGATTCCTGTGTCTCAGTTTCCTGGGTCCTTCAGACCTAGTTTGTTTCTTTCTTTCCTCTCCATTTTTTTTTAATTCTCTTTTCTTTCTTTTTTTCTTTTTTCTTTTTTTTTTTTTTTTCATTTTGTAGCTCTGATTGTTCTGGGACTCACTATGGAGACCAGGCTGGTGCCAACTCACAGATCTACCTGCCTCTTCCTCCTGAGTGCTAGGATCCAGCTAGCTTGTTTTTTCTTAATGCTTTCTCTAGTCATACATGTAAAAGAACATACGTGTGTGTAAGCATGTATATACACTCGTTTTATGGAAACCAGACATGTGGTTATGTCCTTGCTTCAACTCTGTGCTCTCATGGGCTCGGTGGTCACTCTTACCACCTTCATTAATAGCACAGGCTTTCCCATATTACAGGGAGTGCTCACTTGAAGCTAGGTAGCCCCCTGCCTCATAGCACAGTATGGACAGGCACGCAGATGACTAGTGAATGAGACAGGTGTGAAGTGACGTAGAGCACAGGAAGGCAGCAAGATCTGGGATGAGGCCATTTGAGCCAGGGAGGAAGGCTGGGCTGTGACCTCTAGAAGGGCATAAAAAGCTGTGTACAACAGTGCATGGTGATTCTGGGAGGCAGAAGAGAAGTGTCTTTGTCCAGAGAGGCACGTGGCTGGTTCACATGTGGAGCATGAGATGGGGCCAGAGCTACGAAAGCCAAGAGGAGGAAGGTGACTCAGACAGTGGGAGTGCCCAAGTTAAACCAACCTGAGGCGGGTGTGGTGGCCTCTAGCAAGTTCTTCATCCTTCAGCCTGTTCCCAGAAGTGGGGTGGGGATGGTGCCGCACTGCACAGCAGGGAAGCAGGACGAGGCCATCAGGGTCCAGAGCCTGTGGCACCTGGAAGGTGGCTGGTGGGCTGGGCTGGGAAGGGAGGGTCTGGCTCTTGCTGTTCGATGGTTGACTGTACGCTGGTGCTGGGTTCAGATGCTGCCACCCCAACATCCTACCTCTGCTGGGCTTCTGCACTGGAAGACAGTTCCACGGCCTCATCTACCCCTACATGGCAAATGGCTCTCTGCAGGACAGGCTCCAGGCTCAGGTAAACCTTCCACTGGGTCGTGGGCTGTGGTCAGAGAATGGAGCAGATAGCTCCGGCCCAGGGGTCAAGCTAAGGTGTTAGAAGTGTGTGAACTTTCTTGAAAACTCAGAAAACCCTCAATACAGACATTGATATATACCTTTTATTTCATTTCATTTTTATTTATGATGATTTTTTTTTTCAAGACAGGATTGCCGCTAGCCAGGCTAGCCTCGAGCCTGTTATATGGCAGATAATGACGTTGAACTTCTGATCCTTCTGCCATTGCTTCCCAAGTGCTAGGGGCCCAAGCATGTGCTGCTGTGCCTGGTTTGTGCAGTGTTGGCGACTGAAACCCAGGACTTTGCGGATGGTAGCGGACAGTTTATAACTGATCTACATCCTCAGCTCCCCTCCCCCACCTCCTCCTTTTGCTGCCAAGATCAAATCTAAGACTGTATTCAAACAAGGCCAGTGCTCCAGAACTGAGCTGTATCCCCAGCCCTACATTTCCGTTTCATACTTGAGGAAACTGAGGCTCGGGGGCCTTCATGTATCTTTCCCAAAGTCACACAGCTCATGTGTGTCTGAGGTGGAGTATCCAAGCAGGTCTGTCTGATACAAATACTATCATTTCCAGCCAGTGCATCACGCTTGGCTGAGACCTGTGACCAAGGATGGAGTCAAAGGGCTAGAAAGCTTTGGAATGGTGCAGGAGTGACCCTTCCTGTCCCTTCTCTTTCTCTTAGGGCGACTCAGACCTGCTGCCCTGGCCCCAGCGTGCCAGCATCTGCTCAGGGCTCCTTCTAGCCTTGGGACACCTGCATAGCCTGGACATTATCCACAGCAATGTCAAGAGGTGAGAGGGTCAGATGAGCTGGGCCTATTCTCCAGAACGAGAACAAGGCCAGCCCCTGCTCTCGCTTCCTCCCCGTCTTCTCTCTTCAGTAGTAAGGCCCTCCCTTGCAGTCCTTAACTCTCTCCTTAGGCCCTCAAAATCCAGTATTTCTAAGGTGTGCTCTCTGCTCACGCCCAGCATGCGAAGCTGTCAGTCACCATGCCTGTGGCTTTTCTAAGTTAGTTCTCCCACAGGCCACAGCACCCTTCACGTTTGGCTCTCTACTCACAAGCCAGCCCACACTCCGTCTGGGAGCTGTGTCCAGCCTCAGCTGTTGAGCTCCCTGTCTTAAAATATTTTTCAGTACCCGCCTTGCCTGTGTCTGTTGGCGATGGGTTTTGACAGGGAGGTTTTCTGTCCCCAGCATCTTAGCGCCAGATGCCCAAGAGCAAGAGAACTGGTAGCATGGGAGAGATTCCAAAAGAGCATAAAACATTTAGCAGAATCAGCTCCATAGGTCCTGCGGTTCCTCAGGGTTCCCTTCTATATGGCACACGCCAACTCAAATGCTCTTTCCTCTCCTGAATCATATTTGATGGCATTGGCACCTGTGCTGATAAAGGAGGGAGAAAGCTGGCCACTGACCCACTGCCCAGCTTAGCGGGTCTGTTGATTTCTGATTTTTTTTTTCTTTCCTTTTCTTTCTGTGTGTGTGGTTTGGGGGCTTGAACTCGGTATTGAACGGGCCAGGCGTGCTCTGCCACCAAGCTGCATTCTCATTCACTTTCAGTTTCCTTCTTTCCTCCCACACTAATCCTCATCCCTAAGATTGCCTGGTTTCCTAGCTCCCCATTCTTCCTCTGCTTCCCCACCTTATTTGATCCTGGAACCATCTCCCCCATGTTGCAAGTCGTCATGATTTGTTTTGAGTTTCTAGTCTTGCACTGAAGCGGCTTATATACTCTTAATAGTAGATAATGGGGTAGCTGGTTATTAGAAAGAAATTTTTAAAACTTTCTTGTTTTTGTTTTTGTTTATTGAGACAAAGCCTTGTGGCAGAGCAGAACTGGCTTGTAACTTACAGTGTAGCCCAGGCTGACCTGAAGCTCACTATGTAGCCTAAATTGGCCTTAAATTTACAGCGGTCCTCCTATCTCCATTTCCTGAGTGCTGGGATTAGGATGTGAGCTACTACTGTGTCTGGCCTGGTACCTTCTATCTCAAGTACTGTTTAGTAGGCCAGCAAGATGGCTCAGCGGGTAAAGGCGCTTGCTGCCAAGCCCGATGGCCCTAATTTGATCCCTTCAGCCAAAATGATGGAAGGAGAGAGCCAACTTCTGCAAATTGTCCCACTGAGCTCCCTTGGAAGGATATGGCATGCATGCCCCCCCCCCACAAATTAATGTAACAAAATATTGCTAAGGTTAGTTCTATACATGAAGCTTAACTTTGTCCCCACCACCTCATGAATTCTTACTCTGAGTTAACTCCCTTCAATTATGACTGGATCAAACGATATTTTCATTTTTATTTTGGAAATTTAAAAAATGCCCCCAATCTGGGTGCAGTGGTACACACATGTAACCCCAGCACTAGGGAAGCAGAGGCAGGCAGATCTCTGTGAGTTTAAGGCCAGCCTGATCTACAAAGTGAGTCCATGAAAGCCAAGGCTACACAGAGAAACCCTATCTCCGAAAAACCAAAAATAAATAAAATATAAAAAGTGTAAAAAAAAAATGCTCCTTTTTCCTGCAACCTGAGCAAACTGAGCTGTAAAGGATGCCTGAGTTTGGCTTTGTAGGTGGGGCCAGAGCCGGTAGTGGGAACAGCTTTGGAAGAGTCTAGGCCAGCACGAGCTGTGCTTGGCCTGTTCTGCTGGCCACGGCTGACATCTATGGGAAGTGGATGTCTGCATCTCTCGCCACTTTCCTGGGGCCACAAGGCGAATTTTCAGCTCTCTTTCCATTTAGTGGGGTGAGTGCTTCCAAGGCCCTGCCCATTTAAAAGGGCTGGCGAATTTATGTTGAGGGTCTTCAGTGACCAGCACCCCTCACCCCCAACATACACACACATACACATACACACTCACAGGGCTGACATTGCCCACTGCTAAATTGTATAGCCAAAGTGTCTCACGGCAACGTCTTCTTCCCTGAATTCAAAAGTTCCTTTCACTTGCTTTCCCACAGTGCTAATGTTTTGCTGGACCAGCACTTGAACCCCAAGCTGGCTCATCCAGTGGCTCATCGGGGTCCTGTCAATAAAAAGACCCAATACACTGTAATGAAGACCCACGTGTTCCAGGCCTCGGCTGCATACCTGCCTGAAAACTTCATCAGGGTGGGACAGCTGACCAAGCAAGTGGACATCTTCAGCTGTGGAATTGTAAGCATTTCCTTCTCCGTCCCCAGGCTGTCTGTAAGCATGGGGCTTGTGTGGAGGTACAGCCAAGGCTGCCAGACAGTGGCCTGCAGGCCAGATCGGAAACAAAGCCCATTGGGGAGTCTTTTAGAAGTTTTGCTTTATTTGTTTTTAGTTTGTGGGTGTGTGGTTTGTGTGGGAAGGGAGTGGGGGTGTAGGTCGGGTGTCATTTTTTTTTTTCTTTGAGACAGGGTTTCTCTGGGTAGCCTTGGCTGTCTTGGACTTACTTTGAAGACCAGGCTGGCCTTGAACTCACAGCCATCTGCCTGCCTCTGCCTCCCAGAGTTGTGGGATCATAGGTGTATACCATGATCCCAGGTGTCATTCTTTAAAAAAAAAATGGTATACAGGTATGTACAGAGACTGAATATGGTTGTTGAGTCTGTGGGCTGTGAATGTTATCTCTCAGCTTCTAACTCCATCCCACTGTTGGCCTACTCAATCATGTCTCTGTCAGGCTTGTTCATCGCTGTCTACCTAGCTTTTCAACACCCGTTTATCATGCCATCAGAGTCACTCATCTAGTCTGTCCATCCACCTCTCCGACATGCCCCCTGTCCATGATGGGTACCAGGTGCTCAGGGCATACTGTGAAGTCCAAGCCTGATAGTCTGCTCAGTTTATCTTTGTGTCACACTGATTCCTTCCAGTGTCTACGGGATTGGGGTGTTGAAAGGACTTAGAGGACAGATAAGTTTGGAAGACACTGTTGAGCAAAGCCAAGCAGATTTTCCATTACGGAGTTAACAGGATCCTGACTCCGTGACCTGAGCTCACCAGAGAATGCTTTGCTGGCTTTCCCAACTTCACCTGATGGTGGAACCTTGCTTTCTTGGTGTGTCTTTCTGCTTCAATGTTTCACAGAACCTGCTTGGGAAATGCTGTCTGTTGCCTGCAGCCAAACTCAGACTGCTGCATTCAGGCCTCTGCCTCTGTCCTCCTCCCCAGTCTTGAACTCTGTACTTCCCCCCTCCTGTCTGTTCATATCTGCTTCTGACACCCTCACTGGGCCACCTTCTGCTTTCAACTGGATCTCCATGCACCAGATTCAGTTTCCTTCTACCCCTGGCTGACTACTCTGCTGGTTCCCATGCCCCTCCCACCTCCAAAGTTCCTGTGAGTGCTTCACTGAGGCCGAGCAGCCCTACTTGAGAACCAGTGGCTCTCTGATAGGGAAGGCAGAGGGAGTTCCAGGAGAACCGAGGTAATTTAGGAAGACTGTATCTCAAAACGAACAAAATAGAATAAAACAAAGGAAAACAAAAGGAAAAGTCAAAACAAACCAATAGGGCAGACTGCTCTAGCCACCAGGCAATATGGCCCAGTCCAGTTATTTCACCCCTGTCACACTGCCCACCCCATGTCTGGACCTCAGTCGCCTTCTGTAAAATGGGCTTAGTGGTGCTTCTAGAGAGTAATGGTGCTGGGAATGGTGGCATACACCTTTAATCTCAGGACCCCAGGAGGCAGAGGCAAGTGATCTCTGTGAGTTCAAGGCCAGCTAGGCCTACAAAGTGAGTTCCAGGCCAGCCAGGGCTATGTAAAGAGACGTATCCCTGTTTGTTTCTCAAACAAACAAATAAATATAAATTTTACAATAGAGTAATGGGATTCTATATGTAAATGGGTATTGTAGTATTATTGAGTGTGTGTGTATGTGCGCGTGCAGATGTGCATATGTCATACTGCATGGTGTGGAGGCCAGAGAACAACTCTTTTTAGGAGTTGCTTTTCTCCTGCCCTCTTGTGGGACTGAACACAAGTACTCTGGCCTGCCTGCCAGGGCCTCTTCTTGCCCCTCTGTCTCAGCGTTTTTATGTTCACTAAGGAACCCTTGTCAGGGATTTGTTCATTCCAGAACCACGTGGCTGAGACAGAGGAGACTTCTGCCTATGGGTGTGTCTTCCCTGTCGGTCCCTTCCTGCTTGGCAGTCCCTTTTCAGCAGGCAGCAGCCCCCTTTCTGTTGTGGGCCATGTGCTGCCCCCTCCTGGCCACTGCCAGGGCGATCCTCATTACCTAAAAGCAGGGTGACCTCAGTGCCTGACCTGCTGCTAATTGCTCTAACCTGTGGCAGGAGGGTGTGGGAGAGACTGCTCCACCCCACGTGACAGATGCAGACTTCTGGGCCCAGGTTTCAGTTCCCAGCCCTGGGCTCACTTCTTGTGCAGGGTAGGACAGGGAGTGCAGGTCTCTCTGGGTCCTCCCACTTCTGTGGCTTTTTTATTTTTTATTTTATTTGAGACAGGGTTTCTCTGTGTAGTGTTGGGTGAACTAGAGCTCGATCTGCAGATCAGGTTGGACTTGAATTCACAGAGATCCATCTGCACCACCATCCCCGGCTCGCTCCTGTGAATTCATTGAGATTCTCTGCTGAGAATCCCATGAAAGGCAGGCTTGCTCTTCACACACACACCACAGGTTTCCACCTGGGTGTTGGCTCACAGCTGCTCAGGGTTGTGCTTCTTTGTGAGTGAATGAAGTAGGGGGGAAAAAAAAATCATGGTGGTATGGAAGGAGAATCAGGAACTCAAGGCCACCCCCAGCTACCGAGACGTTCATGGCCAGCCTGGACTACAAAAGACCCTGTCTCAAACACAAAAGATGGGGCTGTCGAGATGGCTCAGTGGATTAAGGTGCTTGCTGACGAGCCTGACAATCCGAGTTCCAGCCCCGGGACCCAAATAGTGGAAGGAGAGATCCACAAGTCACTTTCTCACCTACACAGATACCGTGACACATGCATACCAACACACACACACGCACACTCACACACAGATAAATACATTAATAAATAAAGGCAACAACAATGATAATAATCAAACCGAAAAGATGAAGCCTCTGTCACTTCCTAAATCTTCAGCTGATTGTGGGCAAATCTAGATCCAGCAAACTCTGTGTTCTCTCTTATCCAGGTATTAGCGGAGGCCCTCACTGGAATCCCTGCGATGGACAAGGACCGAAGTCCAGTTTACCTGGTAAGAGATCTACTCAGTTCTGCTCGGTTGGCTAGTATCCTTGGGCACACGTCCATGTGGGCAGGGAGAGCCTTGCCCATCACATGCAAAGTTCTCAGGCCTCAGTCCAGAGCTCTCTGCGTTGGCCACATCTCCCCACAGGGCAGCCTTGAAAGTACAGCAGCTGGCTGTGGACACAACTGCTGAGCCACATTCCATCTTTACTTTTGTTCTTTTTTTCTTTCTTTTCTTCAGGGGTGGGGGGTGGGGTCTTACATTGTAGTCTAGCATGTCTTTGAATTCTTGGCAATCCTCCTGCCTCAGCCATTTCTTAGCCTGCCTTGCTTTTCTTTGGTGAGTCCCTACAATGCTCTAATAAAATGGGTCGTTTGTCCCTTGCAGACTGTTTGTCCTTTTGGTTTGACTGATTTCGTCCTGTGGTTTCACTCTCTAGTTTCTTTAGTTTTCCTTGGCATTTCCTGGGTCCTGGGATTCTTGAGATGTGCCTAGGTTCATGGTTGCTTCTGTCCTAGCCTGTGTGCAGCCGAGACAATGGAGTCACTCCACACACTGGGAAGTTGCCAGTCTCAGCTTCTTTTCACACTGGCTGCCAGATAAGATCTCTCTTCCCTGTAGGGTCACGAGGTGGGGCTCCATGAACTGCCCCCTTCTCTTTGGTAGTTAACTGTCTCTTTCACTCTCTACAAACCACTCACGTGCTTCAACTGTTACAACGCCGATTTCCCCTTCCTTGAATGCCATTGCGTTTTCCCAAAGATAAATAGTTAAAAGGTCATGCCTGCACAGGACTGCGTGAGTGCCGGAAGTGCCACGCTGGCTTCAGATCCCCTGGTGTGTCAGGCACGCTGTGCTCTCCTCAGATCCTGAAACCATCTACTCTCCGGCTAGGCAAATGGAGGCACAGTGGAGCTTTCGTTTTTATCTTACTTTGTCCCCCTCTGAGAGAAAATATTGACATATTGCACAGCTAGCCTTGAACTCCTGGGTTCAAGTAATGCTCTCGCCTTGGCTTTCTGTACAGCAGGAACTACAAGCCTATGACACCATGCCTGCCTACTCTTTCTGTTTTTATTTATTATTATTTAAAATTTTTTATTTTGGGCTTTTTCAAGACAGGGTTTCTCTGGCGGTCCTGGAACTGTCTTTGTAGACCAGTCTGGCCTCAAACTTACAGGAATCTGACTACCTCTGCCTCCCGAGTGCTGGGATCAAAACCACGCCCAGCTTAGTTTTTTATTTTTATTTTTTATCTATTTTTATTCTTCTCTCATAACATCCCAACCTCCATTCCTCCAAGTGCCCCCTCCCCTTTACCCCAGATCCACGACTCCTCAATTTCCCTTCAAAACAACAAACAAAAACCAAAAAAACCCAGCACTCCTCCCAGGAATATCAACCAAACATGACATAACAGAATACAATAAGACTAGGCACAAACCCTCAGATCAAGGTTGGATACGGCAACCTAGTAGGAGGGAAAGGGCCCCAAGCACAGGCAGAAGAGTCAGAGACAGGCTCCACTCTTACTGTTGGACCCACAAGAACACCAAAGCTACACAGTCATAGGACATATGCACAGGACCTACCTCAAACCCATTACGGGCCTGTAATTGCTACTTCAGCCTCAGTGCGCCCTGCTGAGTTGACTCTGTGGGCTGTGTTCTCCTGGTGTCCTTGATCCCTTTCCTTCCTCTCTTTTTCGGGGTTCTCCTGGGTCTGCCTAGTGTTTACCTAGTGTTTGTGCCTTCATCAATTGTTGGATGATGCCTGTCTGATGACAGTTGGGCTAGGCACCCATCTACGAGTATAGCAAAAACAGCATTGACTTTTTTATTTTTTGCCAGTCATGTTTGGAAGCTGGAGAAGGCCTTGTAGAGGAAGGGATGGCTGAGTAAGGGACTAGAATGGACCAAGGGACAGAGACTAGGTAGCATTTTAGGCAGCAAAAACAAGCCTCACTATGTAGCTCAGGCTAGCCTTGAATTTGCAGACCTCATCCTCAATCTCTATAGAGGGCTGGGTTACAGGAGTGTGTAAAATGTCTTTAAAATGCCATTTGTCTTATAATGTGTAGCTATAAATATGCACATATGTAGCAGGTATATATATAACATATATGTAATATATATTATATATATAAAATAAATAAGCATACAGTAATTTGATACAACAAATGTATTTGAGCCCCTGATTTTGAGCCCCTGATTCTCCTGCCTCCACTTCCTAAGTGTTAGAATTAAAGGGACATATCACCATTCCCTCTTTATCTGGCTTTGTGCATGCTAGGTATGCAGTGTACCAACTGAGCTGTAGCCTTTGCCCCATAATGAGCTTGCATTCTGCCTCCCGATTCTTCCTTTTGCTTCATTTGGAGGTGATGTAATTCCTGGCACTCTTTGCTGTTATTCCCAAGCAACAATAGTTCGCTTCCCCCCCCTCACATTTTATTTCATATTTTTAAATTTTTTCATATATTTCTCAGTAAGATGTTTCAAATGTTTTTTTGAAAAAGGCGCCTCTGGGGGAAAAAAGGAAAAGGTGTCTCTGGGGGAAAAAAAATAAGAAAAGAAAAAGGTGCCTCTGGGTTTCTTATGATCCTGCTTTGCTCCTGATGATGCTCACAGCTCTCCCACCTGAGTCCCAGTCCCCAACTCCTTCATGTTGATTCTCTTGGGAAGCTGCTTGCAGTTGGCAGTGCCTGTGACTCCAATTTCCACAGGGTGGGCACAGTCAAGGGTGATCTGCAGGGCCCGCTGCTTCTTGCCCCCTTTCACCCTACGAGTTATCACGCGCACTGCTGTCCTAGCAGAAGCCAAAAGGGCCTGTGTACCTGTTGATAAGATTAATTTATGAGTCAAGGGCGCTTGCTGTTCTTCCAGAGGACCTGAATTCAGAGCCCAGCACCCATGTCAGGTGGCTCCCAACCTTCCATAACTCCAGCTGCCGGGAATCTGATGTGCCTTTTGGCCTCTGCAGGCACTCACACACGACAGACATAGTCACACACACACACACACAAATAAAAAAATAAAAATAAAAATAAACCTTAAAGAAGTAAGATTAAATTGGGGCTGGAGAGATGGCTCAGGGGTTAATAATGCATACATTGCTCTTGCAGAGAACTCAAGTTGGCTCCCAGAACCCACATCCAGTGAGTTCAATCTATAGCCTTTAACTCCAGCTCCAGTGGATCTGACAGCCTCTTCTGGCCTTGGAGGGCCTCTCTACTCACACATACATACCCCCACACAGGCAAACATACCTATAAATAAATAAAAAATAAAATCTTTGAAAAATATTAAATTATAAGTGCCGGGCATATGGTAAGTACTATGCAAATGATGGTCGTTAGTATTCACTGTGCATATATTTTGCAATGGAAGACATATTTAAGGGAAGTGGGCTATTGAGTATTTTTTCTCTCTGGTGTCACACTCTGTGCTTAAGGCCCATGTTTGGAGTTGTATCTGTGTTACACCCAGGAATAGGCCATTTCATGTTCCCATTTTCTTATGGAGTCACCAAAGTGGGACAGGTTAAGCACTGCAGATGAGTTGTGACCATGCTAATGAATGCCCTGAGCGCAGAGCAAGTCCCCTGATTCTCAAGTGTTTGGGTGCTGAACGTGTTTCTCGGACACCTGCTTTTCTTTTCAAGACATCTTGCCACACCCAGCATCTCACTAGGACTTCCTCATTCTACTCCAACAGAAGGATTTGCTTCTTGGTGAGATGGCCAGCAGTACTGCCTCGCTCTCCTCCAAGAAGTCAAGCGTGGGGAAGGAGATGGCAAAAGAGATCTTCCAGAAGCACGTGGAGAGGAGGGCAGGGCTTCTCCCAGAGGCCTGTGTGGAGGCCTGGGCCACCGCTGTGTGTGTCTGCCTGCGGAGGCGCAATGCCAACTTAGAGGAGGTGAGCTCTCTGCTGCCTGCTGCCTTACCTAGGAAGACTCACATGCTGGTGATGCAACGGTGATGCAACCGTTTAGCCCTGGTTGGCCACAGCAGACCATGCTGTAGCCATGTCAGCAATCAGGGTTGCTATGTGGGTCATGGGGGACCCTGAGGGTGGGTGTCTGGCTGGGACCTCTCCTGGGAGCCAGTCTCTTCCTGTCTTCCCTTGGCTTGCTTTCTCTCCTGGTATGTTCCTGTGGCTTTTCCTCCACTTTCTTAGAGAGGTCCAAGTTGTAGTCCTAAGCTGAGCTGTAATAACTACACTAACTACGGAGGATTTGTGCATCTGAGCAAGCCATTCCTGTCCTGCTGTGCCGGTGTTCCTGAGTTGTCTGTGTGATGGGCACCAGGATGGCGGAGGACAGAACTCACTGTGTCGAGCCTGGCTGGGAACTGATAGTTAAGCACACAATGGTCAATCCAAACAGAAGGCCTGAGCGGAGGGAGAGGCGGTCACAACTACAGGCCTGGGAGGAGGTCCAAGTGGGCAGAGTGGCTTATCATGAGGTTGGGGTGTGTGTGGGGGGTCTGAGCCCAGAGTTAGAGGGCTCTGGAGGCACAGTGAGCTTTTTGAGGTCACTAAGGATTTCAGTAGGAGCGGCATACAATTAGATGTAGTCTAAGCAGGCCGCCCCTTCAACAAGTCACTTTCATTCATTATTCATTCCACCGGTGGTTCAGTGTGTCAGTTAGGGCTTGGGTAAAGTGACTGTAAGGGAGAAATGGCAAAATACACTGGCTTAAGCAAGATAAAGGTTTGCTGCCTTTGGGTTAATGGTTCGGATCCAGGTAACTAGGACTGCAGCGCCTGTGCCATAGTATTGGCAATAAAGCTACCATTTCAGGGGTCAAGGCTCTCTGTTGATCTGTTACTCAAACAGTTCCATCTGCTTTCCACTTAGAGGAAGAGGCTTAAAAGAAGAGGTCACTCTCTTACATTCTCTCTTCCTTTTGTTTACTATTTTATTTATGTATGGGTATCTTGCCTGTTGTGCCTGGTGCTGTGGAGGCAAGAAGATGAAGTCAGATCCCCTGGAATTGGGCTTACAAGACAATTCTGAGCTGCCATGTGGGTGCTGGGAATTTTACGTTGCTCCACTGGAAGAATAGCCAGTGCTTTTAACCCATGAAACATCTGTATAGTTCCTTTTCCTTTTTTCCCCTAAAGGTTGTGTGTGTGTGTGTGTGGGCTTGTCTGCCCTGTGTATTTGGGTGTCAAAGGAAGCCAGATAATGTGTTGGATTTCCCGGAACTGAAGTCTGTAGGCTTAGATTTTTCAAAAATCTATTTTATTTAGGATTCTTAAGTCATTCTGCTTCCCTTCCAATGCCCCCTTCCCACACACACACAAGTTAGGAGAAAAAACATGTTAGTTGGGACAAGAGACACAAACCTCTCTAGCTTCTTCCTTCTGGTTAGGGGTATTGGCCTTTTTTTTTCTTTTTTTAGGGGGGGCGGGGCAATACCAATCTCATCCACGTTCCAGCTAAACAGCAAACCAGCAATCCAGCAAATACAACAGCAACCTCAGCAGCAACCTCGAAGTGTTCTCTGGACTGTTTCTCTCTAGGAGCCTCTCCAAGCGATGCAAAATGAAAACGCCAAGAGATACAAAGCTATCTCTCTTTGTTTCGGGGCTGTTACACCATCCCAAAGGATGCTTTTCATGTGGCAAACATCACCCCCCCCCCCCGAAATAGATTCCAGCTGACAAACATCACACACCTTTCCTTGGGGGCTGTTTCCTGAGAGGGATATATAAAAAACATTTCCATACCCCACACTTGGGATCAAAACAAAGACCATGTTTACATACATGGTGTTGTATTGAAGTCCTGGGTATTGTGAGCCACCTGCTCTGGGTTGTGAAAGCTGAACTCAGGTCTTCTGTCAGGACAGTAAATACTCACAGCCTTTGGGCCGGCCCTCCAGCCCCAACTTCTTTCCTTTTAAAGACGCGACTGAGAAATGTACACATCATTTATTTATTTATTTATGGTTCTTTTCTTTCTTTCTTTCTTTCTTTCTTTCTTTTTTTTTTTAGCATGCTCTGTGGGTTACACATAGCTACAGAGGACTGCAACCTTTAGCATGGCAAATGCATGTCTCATGGGCATCTAATGTTAACATTTACATGGAGAGTTGATATTTGAACCAGATCTTGAAGGATGAGACATTTGCCACGTACACTAAAGGGGATAAGGACATTTTAACTATTAAAAAAAAAAAAAAAGAAAGGAAGGAAGGAAAAGAGGAAAAGAAAGGGAGAAGTGAAAAAGAGAGGAAAAGAAGCGCTCACCGCAGTGCTGGGAAGATCCGTGGCCTGGAAATCTAGTAGGGTCGCGTTCACTGGGCAGCTAGCTCTGCCGTGCACCAGCTTATTTATTATATACTGTGAGTGTACTTGTCCATGGCCGTTCTGTGGGAAGTCAGCTCTTTCCTTCCTGCAGGTAATTCTGTGGATGGAACCCAGCTCCCCTGCTCGGGGGGCATATGCCTTTTTTGGGTAGGTTCATCTTGCCTCAACTTTTATCTTTTTGGGAACAGCATTTCACACTGTAACTCCTGAGGGCCGGACTTGAACTTGAAGCAATTCTCTGCCTCAGGCTCCTACATTCTGGGATCATGAGTATGAGCCTGAACTCTTGACTTTATTATCTGCTTGTTTGTGATCAGATGCTGTCTCTTTGTAGCTCAGGCTGGCATTCAACATCCTGCTGAGCAAAGTGGCCATAAATTCCGAATGCTGTATCTGCTTCTTAAGTGCTGGGATTGCAGGCTTTTTTAATAGTTATAAAAATCATGGCATCTGGGTGTGGTGGCTCACTCCTTTAATCTATCAGCACTTGGGAAGCTGAGGCAGGAAGATTTCTGTGGATTCTAGGCCAGCTTGGTCTACATAGTAAATTTCAGAACAGCCAGGTTTCTGAAGGAAGACATTATCTCAAAACAAACAAACAAACAAATAAATAAAGCAAGCAAGGGGTGGTCATTGTGATCATGTGCAAAATAAGTCAATTCACATGGAATTTAAAAATTCAGTTTAGAAGTTTTGTGTGTGTGTGTGTATGTGTGTGAACGTGTGCATATGCCATGACACAGATGTGTCAAAGAACAACTTCCAGGAGTTATTTTTCTCCTCTTACCATATGGATCCTGGGGATTAAACGCAGATTGTCAGTCTTGGCAGCAAACACATTTACCTACTGAGCCGTCTCACCAGCCTACACACCGAATTTTTTGCAGGGCACCGAGGGAATGATTTTTGTATCTGTGTTTTTTTTTTTTTTTTTTTTTCTTAGATAGAGTTTCTCTGTGCAGCTCTGGTTGTCCTGGAACTTATGCTGTGGACCAGGCTGGCTTTAAACTCAGAGATCTACCGGCTTCTGCCTCCCGACTGCTGGGATTAAAGATGTGGGCCACCACATCTGAAAATTTCTTATTAAGGGTATGTCTGGTGAGCTGTAGTGTAGGCCAGCTGCTTCGGACGCTGAAGCAGCAGAACCCCAAGCTTAAGGCCAGCTGGGGCTACAAAGTGAGTTCAAGGTGTGGAGGCAATTTAATGAGCTCCTAGCTCAAACACAAGAAGACAAAAAAGAAGGCCCAGGATGTAGCTCCATGTAGCATGTTTGCCTAGCATGCACACCCAACACGCTACATTCAGTTCAAGGTCTTAGAGACACACACAAACAGACACCTGACCATACCTGACCTGGTGATTGTGATCAGAAGAATGGGGTGCTGTGATTGGACCACCTAGGCTCACACAATCACCTGTGGCTCTGAGTGCTAGGGTCAAGTTCCTATCTCTTTAAGGTACGGTGCTATTCTTCTGACTGCAGCAGCCATTTGATTATAAATCCCAAAAGACCAGGTGCTGGCCTTTGGCTTTTGAAAAGACCAGTATCCACACAAGACACCCCAAGACCAAGTTCTCAGCACAAAGGAGCTTTATTTCCCCAGAAGGACAAATAGGGGCCCATGGGAGGCTACGAAAGTAGCCGCAGGAGCAAACAAGAAAATCAAGTGAGGGTGTTTGGGCAGGAGTGGGTTTTCATTTTTTATTTTTATTTATCTTTTTTAGGAGTGGGTTTTTAAGGGGGAGAGGAGGGAGTCTGTGCTAGGGTGAGTTGGGAAATCCTGGTTGGACAGGTTAACCAAAATATGAATTTTGGTCGTTGGACCTTGGTGTTTGGTTTCAGGAATGAGTCAATGGCCAAATAAGGAAATAGACCTTAGGGGCTAGCTTTGGGAATGTAACAGTTTTTAGTGAGGGAGAGGAAAAGGGGCAAAAGGGCAAAACCTTTCTGCAATGTTTGCTATGCTGGGTGTGTGTGCTGTGTTTGCCGTGTTTGGCCTGTCTGAGCCCTGTCAGCTGTAATTCAAGCGCCTGATCTGGGTCTTGTCTGTCTTCTCCCCCAAGGTCCGAGTCTCCATGGCTGCAGTGGAGGAGTGGCTCCGAGGTCAGCCGTCCCTTCCTTGGAGCAGGGTTTCTGAAGGCTCAGGCTGGTCTTCCAATACTCCAGAAGAGACAGACGATGTTGACAATTCCAGCCTCGGTGTTCCCTCTTCTGTTATGGTGGTGTCGTGTGCAGGGGTTGCCTCCTCTCCACTCTCCATGGGAAACGGAACAGCACAGCCATCTGCCAGTGGGAGTCAGGAGGCTGACTCCTCGGAGGCCTGTGCCCGTGCGCAGCCGCCCCAGGACGGTAAGCTCAGAGCCCGTGCGCAGCCGCCCCAGGACGGTGAGCTCAGAAGGGCAGGTGCCCGTGCAGGATCACTCTAGTGACCCTAACTTAGGCCATCCCTCCCTCTTCTCCTAATTCATGGCTTTGTTCAGTTGTTCACTGCTCAGCGGTTACACAAAGAGGAATCTCAGTTCACCAGTGACCATTTATTTCTGTCTCCTCACTTCTCTCTTAAGCCCTTCAAACCTCCCTCTCTGTACTAAGTCCTAGTCACAGCTGCTGCCCGTTTGCTGGGACAACTGTGTGGCTTCCGTCAGCCTTGATCCACTCTTGCCTCGGACTCATTAGTTCTTCCTCCAGGATCCAGAGAGAGTGATATTTACTTACTCTTAAAGTTTAAAATCTTATTTCATGTATATGTATATGGGTGTTCTAGCTCTATGCCTGTACTATGTACATATATCTGTGCAAAACATGTGTACAGTACCTGAGGAGGCTAGGTACCCTGGAACTGGAGTTGTGGATGGTTGTGAGCTACCATGTGGGTATTGGGAATCGAACCTGAGTCCTTTGGAAGAACAAGCAGCAAGTGCTCTTAACTGCTAAGTCATCTCTCCAGCCCCAGATTTTAATTTTTAATGTACTTATACATGCAGTTTTTTGTGTGTGGTGCTGGGGACTTGATATAGGGCCTCATGGTTGGCAGGCAAATAAATATCCTATAGAGTTTTTGTTTTTGTTTATTTTTAAATTTTGAGACAGTGTCTCATGTAGCCCAGAATAATATGGACCTTCCTGTATAGCTGAGGATGACCTTGAACTCCTGATCTTCCTGCCTTCACCTCTCAAGTGCTAGGATTACAAGCTGGTAAGATGGCCAGCAGGTAAAGGTGCTTGCTTCAAAGTGTACAGTCTGAGTACGATCCCAGTTTATCACATGGTGGATGGACAAGACACCTGCAAAGTTGTCCTCTGACTTCCACACACGTTGCCATGCATACACATGACACACACAGAGCAAAAAAACCAAAAAACATTAAATAATTTGAGACAATTTCACCTGGGCTATTAGTGTCTTAATTTATTTATTTTGGGATTGCAGGTATGTGCCATCATGCCCTGCTAGAGTGATTTAAAAACACATTGTATGGCATGTACCTGTTGTACTTAAAAACACTTCCCTGGGCCCAGAAACACCTTGTATGATCCCTCTTGACTGCCCCTTCTTCCTTGACAATCACTTCTAAAGACACCTTCCATCACTGGCACGTAGGTCCAAATATGCCAGGCTTCCTAGAGAAATAAAAGTTGAGGCCTTTTTAGTGAAGTGTCACCGTGCCTCGTAAATGTGGTAGTCTAGGCTCTGACCACTTCCTTAGGGAGGAAGGAGAAGTTAGAAACTGCTTTCAGTATTGCTGATGTCACACTGCTCCCCTATCTGTGGAGGAACACGTGAATGTCTACTTTGTGGACTGAATATGTGTGGTGGGGGTTGGGGAGTTGGGGTGTGTATGGTGTTTGTTTGGGAGAGTGCCGAGTTTCCCGCAATGGCAGAAGCCATGATGTGCTGCCTGGGTTTGGGGCCAGAGTCACAAACCTGGCATGAAACTCTGATCAAGTCTGACTTAAAGGATTTTAATAGTAACGCTTGTTGAAGCTACTCTTTTTCTACTTTCTGTTGAACATCAGCTACGGAGACTTCATGGAAAATTGAGATCAACGAGGCCAAAAGGAAGCTGATGGAGAACATCCTACTCTATAGAGAGGAGAAACTGGACAGTGTTGAGCTTTTTGGACCCTGATGACCAGATCACATCTGCAGACCATTGTCCTCAATTGGATAGACAGTGTCCAATCAAGGAAGAGGTCTTTAGCTGCCCAAGGTCTGTTGAGACTCATATGACCCAAACAGAAGGAAACTTGGTTTTATTAGAGAGGGGGCAGGGGACCTTAATTTATACAGACACCAAACTCCACGAAGAACTCTTCCTCCTTGAAACTTAGTCAGAGGGCTATGAAGTGGAATGCCTGGTATGAAACCCAAGGATTTGGGTGATTTTGTGATTCCAAGGAGCCCGTGTTGATTACTACCCTAAGAGATACTGTTAACCCAGAAGCTCTTAACTCCTCCGCAACTGACAGAGCCAGCCTGCAGCAAGCACCCATGGTGTTTTCCAAAGTTCTCATCTGTCAGTTATGTTTGCGACAGCTTTCTGGAAACTTCCACTGCTTAGAAGACCTTCAGCTGGTGTCTCAGTGCAAATCTTGACTCCTCTCTCAAGTTCAAGATTACGAAAGCAAGACGCTTGGCCTAGGACTCACTAGGCTCTCTCCTTCTTCAGTTGGCAATCCTGCAAGCCACTGGTATTTATGAGCTGCCTGCTTCTCTTCATCTTCTCGTCACACACACCAACGTTCATTTTTTTTTTTTTAATGGAGACTCCAAGACTGTATTATTTATAGGTAAGGTGAAGAGTCATGAGCTAGTCTCCTGTTTGACTCTGCTGCTAGTTAAGTCAGTCACTCAATGGGTGGTAACTCGGTATCCTTGTAAGATGACCCCTGCTCTGTTCTCCCTGCCACAGCTCCTCGGAGGAAAGGTGCAGTGGCTATGGACGCACTTTGAAAATGCATCTGGCATGTTTTATGAAATAAAGAAAAGGCATTTAGTTCATGTTTCTGCCATGTAGAAAATGTTTATGCAGTGAACATATTTTTTAAAAGTCACGTTACAAACCTTTTTGTGAAACAAAGCTATTTCTAATTCCACCTTCTCGTAAAAAATGTGTTGCAATCTAGTAGATTTAACTACTCTCCTGTCTGGGTGAATGCATGCAGCATGTGTTTGACTCAAGGACTTTGCTTTTATTTCCGTACTTTTTGATTTGCACAGTGTATGCATGCATTTATGTGTGAATGTGCTGTGTGCACTGCAGTGTGCTTGTGATCAAGAGGACGACTTAAGTTTTCAATCCTTCTTCCACAAGGTTTGTTGTTATTATTATTGCTTTTTACACAAGGCCACCTGTCTATATAGCAGTGCTTAGATTATATATAGCCTTACTACACACCCAGCTTTTATGTGGGCCCTGGAATTTGAACTCAGGACCTCATGGTTGTGGCAAATGACTTAGGACGTTGTCACTTTAGGGAAGGTTTCATCGGCAGTGCCACCACTGAGGTTGGAGTGGGGCATTTATAGAACCCTTGGTGGATTTTAATGTTGCTTTTATGTTGACTGATACTGATAGTAATAGCTACCAGGTGTTGGTGGTACACACCTCTAATCCCAGCACTTGGGAGGCAGGGGCAGGTGGATCTCTATTGAGTTTGAGGTCAGCCTGATCTCCAGAGAGAGTTCCAGGACAGCCAAGGCTACAGAGAGAAACCCTATCTGGAAAAAAAAAAAAAAAGAACCAAACCAAACCAACCAACCAACCCAAAAAACCCCAACACCAACCGAAAAAAAACCAACAGTGATGGCCTTCTAGGATGGTTAACCTTCACTGTCAACTTGGGTTAACAACCACCTAGGAGTTAGATATGCTCTGGTTGTGACTATGAGGATGTTTACAGAGGATTAACTGAGGACAGAAGACTCTTTCTGAGTATGGGAGGCACCATTCCATAGGCTGGGGTCCTGCATTGAACAACTAAAAACAAAAACAGAAAAACCAAGTGAAAGCCAGCTGAGTGTGCCATGTTTCTCCCACAACAGTGGTGAGCTAGCTGTCCCTGAGTGCTAGACTGAATCCTTAAATAGTAAGTCAAAGTCTTCTTTCCTTAACATTTTTTTTTTTTTTGGTTGAGGGTGGGGTGTCTTAGTATCCCAGGCTGGCCTGGAATTTGAGGCTTGCATGACACCTGGTTTATTTGGATAAAAACCTTGGGCCTCCTCTAAGTGCTCAGCTATTCAGCTAAACCATTAACCTTTTCTGAGGGTGGTGTGCGGGGGTAGGGAGTAGGAGGGTAGGGTGGGAGGGTTGAGACAGGGTCTCAAGTAATTGGAGGTGACCTTGAACTCTGGATCCTCTGGCCTCCGTCTTTCTGGATGTGAGATTACAGGTTGGCACTACCTTTTATTTCTAGGGGTGGTCTCACTCGGTTGTCTAGGCTGACTGGGAACTCATTAGATCTCCCAAACTGGCTTCCAACTCAGCAGTTCCCCAGCCTTAGTGACCCAAATGGAGTTACCGATGTGAGCCACCGTGGCTTGATTCATGCCCCTCCCTGGGCCCCGTGTGTGTGTGTGTGTGTGTGTATAAGTTTTTTTTTTTTTTCTCTTCATAGGTAGGGTCAAAATTGCCCTTGAATTTGGCAATCCTCCTGTCTGTTCTTCCTGAGCAGCCGGGACTATACAGGTCTACCCAGCAGGCCTGGTTCTGTGTGAGGCCTGTGCCTTCTAACCACAATTCCGTCACTTCTGGGTGTGTCACTTGGTTTCACCGAACCACAGTTTCCCGCATTGCAAAAGAAGGGTGACAACGCCCGGCACGCGCGTCTGCTACCTAGGCGCCCGCGCAGGCGCCCTCCAGCATTCCGCGCCCGAGCGTCCCCAGCGGGGTGCCGGCGCTGCTCGGGAGCCACGTGAGAGGCTCCGCCCCACGTCGCCCCCGACCAACCAGAACGCTTCCTCGGGCGTAGGGTCACGCCCCGCAAGTCTGGCCAACAGGCACGCTCCGTCTTGCACGGAGCCACGCCCTTCTTCCGTTGGGGCAATGGGCGCTGTCCCCGGCGTAGGCTCCGCCCCTGCCGCACGCCGGCCGTCGGCCGCGGGGCAGGTTCAGCGGGGCTGAAGCCGCGGCTGCGGAGCGGGCGGCTGGGCGGAGGCCTTGGGCGAGGGCGCGGCGCGGCGCTGGGCCGGGTCTGCTGGGCGAGCCGAGGCGACTTCCGGCGCGCGGCTCCGGAGGCCAGAGCTTCCTTTAGGCCCGGGGCGGGACGGGGCGGCGGGGAGCCGAGCGGCCACCCCGCCCGCGGCCCGCCCTTGGCGTCCGGGGCCTGCGGGCGCGTGCAGCCCGGAGGGCGGCTTCGCGCGCGCTCGGGCCCCCGCGAGGGGCCCCGGGAGGTCGGCCGCTGCGCCGGAAGTGCCTCGGCGCCTCGGGAGTGGCGGGGTGTTGACAGAAGCGCTCGCGGACCTCGGCCCGTAGGCTCATCTCGGCGCGCTGAGGCGTCCCTGAAGCCCGCGGCAGTGGCATGGGCAGACGACAGGAACGGGAAAGGTCAGTGGGGCCGGTCCCCGCCGTCGCCCTGGAGGAGGCTTCCCGGCGGCGTGCAGTGAGCAGCCCCGAAGGCTGCCGCTGCAATCCTTGTCCCTCTGTCCGTGGCAGGTGCCCATGGCGTCGGAGCGGCGCAAGGTCAAGTACCACTGGGGCAGCACGTCGGAAGGGTGTCCCAGCAAGCGCAGCCGCCCCCGGGAGCCCGGCAATGTGGCCCCCTCCGGCCGACCGGTTCGCAGGTGTGCGTCGCGCCCTCGAGGGGCCAGCAGCCCCCAGCGTCTGAAAGCCCGGCGGGGGGACGATGTGGCCCGCACGTCTCGGAGCTCAGCCCGCCGCCGTACCTCCTCTTCCTCCTCGTCGTCCTCTCTCTCCTCGGGCTCGGGTGCGAGCGGGGCCGCCTCCCCTGGCTTCCTGATTCCGAGCCCTCGCCAGTTCCTTACGTCCAAGGGGATCCCTCTGGACCCCGCCCACTCCTCCCTAGGAGAAATGGCTTCTCTGCGGAAAGAAGCTTGCAGCGTTAAGGTAGGTGGTGCCGACGTGCGGCAAACGGTGAGGTCCCTTTCACGTGGCTTGAGAGGTGGAGGGGAGAAATCTAGTGGGAGGAGAGTAAATACTAGATCTTCTTTGTGTAGGGCCTGGGTGTGTGTGGGAGGTGGAGGGCCGGGGGTGGAGCTCAGTGTAGAGGGAGTTTTTAAAATTGGGGGCATGCGGAACTGTTTGGAGAGCTTGACAGTGCTTCTGGCCAGCTGTTCCAGAGAGTGATTAAAGAGGGCTTGGAGGGATCTCCGCAAGCTTCAGGTGATTATAAAATTAAGAGTGGGACTGGAGAATCTCCACAGTGAAAGGTGGAATAATGCCCAGGAGAGAACATGTAGATTTTTTAAAGACTCTGTCCTTGGGACTGGAGAGATGGCACATACTACTACTCTTGCAAGAGGACCCAAGGTCTGAGCCCAGGTCACTAGGTTCCCAACAACCTGTAATTCCAGCTCCCATGGATCCCATTCCTCCATGGGCAATCTGCTTATGCGTTTACCCACATACATACACTATTAATTGAAAGTAAAATTTAAAAAAATGTCTTTGTACTTGCCATTCTCTTTGGGTGGTTTGTTTACAGGGTTTTGGATTTTTTTGTTTATACTTATTTTTTATTCGAGACATGGTTTTTCTGTGTAACCTTGGCTGTCCTGTCCTCACTTTGTAGACCAGACTGGCCTTGAACTAATAGAGATCTGCCCGCCTCTGCCTCCATGAGTGCTAGGATTATAGTCATGCATCGTGGTCCCCAGCTGGGGTTTTGGATTTTTGAGTCAGGGTCTCTCTATGTAGACCAAGGTGTCTTGGAATCCACAGATACCTGCCTGCCTCTGCCTCATTTAAAGGCATATGCCACTATACCATAGTTTATTAGTAGTTTTCTTTGGAGATCAACTCAAGTCTGGTTCCCCAGTGGAAACATGTAAGTGGGGTTTGTAACTTCTTGGAGCAGAATGAGGACTGTTTCTAAGAGCAGATCCATTTCAGGTTTTGAGTGGATTTACTGAGGACCTGCTCTGTGGGGGGCAGTGTTCTAGGAGTAACTTCTTCAGTAACTGTAACAAAGATCTCTGCTCTCCTACTGATATTAATCAGTGTAGATTTTGGAGCTCTGGTAGACTTTTAAAAGTGGGCATTCTTTGTGTACGTAGAAGAGTGCAGTAGAGAAAGTCTCATTTTGGGGGGGAAGGTGGGTTGCCCTCAGGGAAGAGACAGGGTTTCTCTGCGTTTCCTTGGCTGTCCTGGACTTGCTTTGTAGACCAGGCCCTCATCCTTAAACTCACAGCAATCTGCCTGCCTCTGCCTCCCAGTGTGCTGGAATTACAGGGGTGTGCCCCTGCACCCAGTCGTTCATTTCTTTTTGAGATAGGTCTAGGTTGAACTCCATATATAGCCAAGGATGACCTTGAACAAAGCTGAGTCTTGGCTGTTAAACTTGGAGGGCTCTTTGGATAAGTGTTTGTTTTCGTTTTTCAAAATTTATTTTTGTTTCATGTGTATTGGTCTTTTGCTTGCATGTATGAGGGTGTCAGATCCCCTGGAACTGGAGTTACAGACAGTTGTGAGCTGCCATGTGGGTGCTAAGAATTGAACCTGGGTCCTCTGAAAGAGCCACCATGCTCGTAACTGCTGAGCCATCTCTCCAGCCCAGGTGTTTGTTTTCTAATCCAGTGGTCTACAGCTGAGTTTATCTTCAGCCCATGTCCCATGTTTTCTCAATATAGACTCTATAGCCTGAGCTCTGGAGGGCAAGGGGGATATTTCTAAGTTCACAAATAACGTTAAAGTGGAAAGTTGTCTTTGGCAGAACAGTACTGAATATGGCTCAGATGTAAGTCAGGTAATATGAGCCTTTGCTCATACAACTTAATTGTGTTAAGATATCCAGGTAGGTTTTAGACAGCATCAATATTAGATGATTGCATTTAGCATCACTGACACAGAGAACCACAGTGTTAGGGACAGGAATTTTCAGTCTCAGGCTATGCTGCTAATGGCCACTTAATTGAGAGTATGGCCTTTAATTTATTTGAGTCTAATCCTAGCCTGGCTCTATCTTTCATGAGGGCCATTGACATCTCCTTTGGTAGTTACAATCAGTACTTGAATGTTATTATAATGCCGAACAATCTTTTGGGTCATAGAGGCAGTTTTTAAGGCATTGTGTGATCTGAGGACTGGGGAGATGGTCTCATCTATGACCTCAGGAAGTGTTGGCCTCTTTTTCCTTGCTTAGCAGATATGTGTGACCTTGTTTGTCTTGAGTCTCAGGTGTTGTGAGCTGGCACAGCTGAGGAACATTGAAAATATTTTCCCAGGGCCATCTCAGGTTGCTTAATCACTGTGCTCTCTAGCTCTGCTTACTTTGACAGGTGTACACTTGACTTTGTATACCCTAAGTTTTTGGCTCAGAGCTCTTAGTGGCAGGACACAGAATGTTCAAGAGGAAGATGTTTGAGCATTTTATTTTATTTACTCCCTGCTGGGATTGGCTCAGGACCTCGATATGCTAGGCAAGTGCTCAGTCACTGAGTTACATTCCCAGCTCTTGGTTAATAGACAATCCTAATGTCTATCTCACTTTGTTCTTTTGTTATTACGTCTGAAGTTGACTCTTTTTAAAATTTATTATTATTATTATTTGAGAAGGTCTTACAGGTGAATTTGGCCTTGAACTCCTAATCCTCCTGTCTATACTTCTGAGTGCTGGAATTAGAGGGGTGTGCCCATCATGCCTTCTTTCTCTTCTTTCTTCTTCCTTCCTACTCCTCCTTCAAGTTGTTCCTTTTAATAAATAGCAAAATAATTTTTATTGGGCTTGAAAAGATGGCTTAATGGTTAAGCGCACTGACTGCTCTTCAAGAGGACACAAGTTCATTTGCCAGTACCCACATGGCAGTTAACATCTGTCTATAACTTCAGTTCTAGGGAATCTGACTCCTCTTCTGGTCTCCATGGAAGTGTTGCACAGTCATACGTGCAGACAAAACACTTACGCACATTAAATCTAAACAGAGGTCGTTAAAATGTTTTTTTATGTATATGGGCATTCATGTGGTGATCAGAGGATTAGTTGCTTCTCTCCCTACCATGTAGGTTCTGAGCAATCAGACTCAAATTGTCAGGCTTGGCAGTACTTAATCAAACTTGCTGGTTCCACACTAGGCTAGCTAGCCAATAAACTAGGAATCCACTTGTCTCCATTCTCCTTTTAATATTAAACTATCTCCCCACCCCAGGACATTTATTTTAAATATTTATTAAGTTTTTCTTTTTTACTTTGTTAGGACTGGAACATGGGATTTCACACAAGTGCTCTAGCACTAGCTAACATCTGCTCTTCTCTTTAAATTCTTAGAACTATAGAAAAGTACTCCTTTATTGCCCAGCTTGTTGCCCTTCACAGTTTAGTTTGCTCAATAAACCCATTTTTATTTTTAATTTGTGCATGTCCATGCCACAGTGTTTGGGTGGGAGTCAGAAGACAACCTTTAGGAGTGGTTCTCGCACCATGTGGATTGTGGGGATTGAATTCAGATTGTCAGGTGTAGCAGCAAGTGTTTTTATACCTGCTGAGCTATCTCGCTGGCTCAGTAAACTTGTTTTCTCAAAAAAAAAAATTATTTAGCAAAACATCAGGTCTTTTCATTTCCACAGCCATTGGCTTTTGGCCAGTTTTGCAGAGCTGGATATGAATTATCTTCAGTTGAGTTTGACCTTAACTACAAACAAAAATTGGTTAGCAGTAACACCTCTGTTACTCAAGTGGCCATACCTTGCTTGACAGATCAAGAATATGCAGCAGTCAGGGTCCACAGCATGCTAAGAGCAGTGATGACAATTCTTTCCCAACAGCATGAATAGCCCCATTGGCATTCAGAAAGCTAGCCAGCAGGGAGGAGAGTTGCAGCTTCATTTCTCTGTGCCATACAACCAGAGCATGTGGTGTTTCCAGCACTATGGACTTCCTTTTTCTGAGCTTGCTCTTATTTGTTTGTTTATTTATTTATTTAAGTAGCAGTTTTTGTGTGTGTATGCATATGAATGGCACATGTGTGGAAGGACATCAGAGAACAACTTGTAGGAATTTCTTCCACCATGTGGGTAGAAGGAATGGAACTAAGATCATTACATTAGGCTTAGTATGAGGTAGCTTTATGTTGGCAAATCATCTCACTGGTTCTGTTTTTTTATTTTTATTTTTTGAGACATTTTTACTATATAACCCTGACTTACATGGAACTCGATATGTAGCCCAGGCTGATTGAAGATTCACAGTGATCTTCCTCCCTTAGCCTAGTGCTGTGATTATAGATGAGTCACACTGTGTCTGGCCTGAGTGAATGTATTTACTTTGAGAGGAACTTAATATAAACATTCAAGTTGCAGTGGGTGTAGAATGCCCTGGGATCATGTATGTTTTACAGCTGGGGAGGTTTGACTTTCCGTTGCCTTTGGGAGTACTCCAATTTTTCTACCATGCTAGGCTAAGAGCGGACCTGAGTGTTAACATAAACTAATTATAGTTTAGTTTATCCCCTGTGGACTCTTGGAGTGAGTGGGTACAGAAGAGAGAATGGGGCTGAAGTGTTTGTTACCTGTGTTTCTGGAGGTGGGGAATGGGTAGTGAGAATGATTTGGTGTACCCTTATGTCATCTTTGGGAGAATATCCTAAAGATTACAGTTGGGAAAAGAATTAGTAGAAGACGTGAAAGTAGTTTAGGCCATATGGGCAGAACTCACTTAGGACTGGGGTACTTGGGTTCCTTTGGCCAGTCCTACCTTTTGTCAGGGTCTTAGGTTTCTGATTTTTTTGTGGTGGGACTGTGGGCTAATCCAGTGAGAAAACATTGAACTGTTACTTTGTTTATTTTGAAGTGTGTCATTGCTTCCCACTTTGCAGTATAGTTCATCTTTGAGCTCCCTGCCATCTGTGGTAAGAGGATGCCATGGTGCACTTGAGAAGTGAATTTTAAGTCAGTGACCGAAGCCCTATGTTAGCTTTCCACTGTGGAGTGGGAGAAATTAAGAGAGTCTTAACCTTTACCACACTCTTCTTCTCTTGGGCTGATGGAACCATTCATGATTTGTAGTTGACTAAGTGCTGCAGATAATGAAATTGCTATTAGAACAAACCTTTGAAAGTTATTTTTTTAAATTGCAGGTTAATTCTAAAGATAGTTCTTGTCACTCTATGAACTCTGAATTTGCAACTGAAGCTGAGGGTAAGAGTGATGCTATGGAGGAACCCAACAAGTTTCAGAAAAGGAAGAAAGACAGGCTTCGAGACCAGGGCTCAACAGTGATCTACCTGAAGGCCATCCAGAGCATCCTTGGGAAGTCGATGCCCAAGAGGAAGGGAGAAGCTGCTGCCACTCAGGGGAAGGCAAACTCGGAGGAGTATCCCACCCGGGAAGGACCAATCAGAAAGGTGGAAGGACCAGCCAAGAGCAGGGAAGGACCCTTG
The DNA here is from genome assembly GCA_028658305.1 of Pachyuromys duprasi. Classification (NCBI taxonomy): domain Eukaryota; kingdom Metazoa; phylum Chordata; class Mammalia; order Rodentia; family Muridae; genus Pachyuromys; species Pachyuromys duprasi. Next base: position 28,728,750 of record CM053761.1, on the reverse strand, counting down.
GTCAGGGGTGGGGAAGGGTTGGCCAAGAACGTTGAAGGACCAGTCAAGAGTGTGGAAGGACCAGCCAAGAGTGTGGAAGGACTGGTCAAAAGTGTGGAAAGACCCGTCAAGAGTATGGAAGGACCGGTCAAGAGTGTGGAAAGACCTGTCAAGAGTGTGGAAGGACCGGCCAAGGGTGTGGAAAGATCATCCAGGAGCCGGGAACAACTGGTGAAGAATGTTGAAGGACCAGCTGGAAAAGTTACAGTCACTGTACCTCAGAAGGAGGAGTCTCATATAAAGGTCAGGGTGGAGAAAAAAGAGTCTGCAATAGACAGGAGTAGCTTCTGTGACAGAAGAGTGATCATAGACTCTGTGAAGAAAACTAACGAGGAGCTGCTTGGTGACCGAAGGATAGTCATTGACAAACCCTCTCCAGCCCTAGAATTTTTTGATAACTCAGACTCTCATGCAGATGTTCAAAAGGTAATTGAGCATACACCAAATTTTTTTGTTTTTGTTTTTGGACTTTAAAAATCTTAATTGCGTGTTTTTGGCATTTGGTCTTTCTAGTTTGATTCTAAGGAATATAGATGATACTATTCTTGGTGTCATTCCTCCCTCTTGGCCTCTGTTTTACCACCACAATAAAGATCAAACTTGGGGCTCTAGGAATCCTAGGCAGGAGCTTTACCTCTAACCCTAAATCCTAGGTACTCAGAGAATAGTATTAAAAAAGCAAAAATTTATTTAACATGAACTCCAGGAAATTAGGACCTCTCTTCTGCCATTCCTTTCAGTTATTAACTTCAGATCAGCTTTTTAACAAATACTTTAAAAATTCTATTAAATGTGGTAGGACGTAGGTTTGTCTGTATTGAAAAAGACCAACATGGTAGAGTCTTAAATAACAGAATTTTGTCCTAAGAATGATGGGCCCAGCTTCAGAGTTCTTGCACCTTCTGTCTTTACTCCACCCTGCTAAATATAGTATTCATCTTGCAGCCTGAGGTGGGGACACTGATAGAATTGAGTTTGTTACACAGACATTGGCTCGTAGAAAGCAGATGAGAGAAAAGGAAATGTACATCTTTTCTCTTGAGAAATGGTTCAGAAATTGTATGTGTTGAATCATTTCATACCTATTTAGAAGCATCTGGAAACCCAGTTAACACCTAGTTCAAGGGAGTCTGAGAAATCCTGCTTTGAGCCCCCAGTGTTCAGTCATCAGGCTTCACATTGGTGCTTTTATCTGAATCTGATTGCATTGCAAAGGCCTTGCCTCCAAATCACATAGGTTGAATTCACATCCTTTGGTGTAACCTCAGAGTGAGATTAAGGACCCTGGAGGGGAGAGACCATTTTGGAACCACAGTACTAGATGAGGGAGGGGTTTCTCATAGGAGGGCTAACTTTTTTTTTTATCTCTTTCTCTCTGCAGCACATAGACAGAGAGGTGGTTATTGAGCAGCCCTCTTCAGGGAGTGACTGGTCGGATGTGGATGAGCTGGCCACTGTGAGGTTCTCCCAAGAGGAACCTGTCTCACTGAAATACCCAGCAGTTCCAGAAACAACAACATCTTTCCCCACTGACTATGTTATGTACCCTCCTCATTTGTATAGTAGCCCATGGTGTGATTATGCCAGCTACTGGACTAGCAGCCATAAGACCCCTGCTTATCCGTTGGTGGAATCCAGCAGCCATGACTCAGCACAGGCCGAGAAGAGCAGCCAGGATCTTCTGAGTGTTCACTCCTCCAAGTCCGTAGTGAGCACCCAGAGCATCTCCAAAGGCCTAGACATTGTCCAGGAAGGTAGGTCCCAGAATTCCCACTCTCCTCAGTTCTCCAGAAGTGAGGAGGAGGAGGTGAAGGGGAAAAGGACATTCCGAGAGGAGACACCACCTCGCCATACCAGAGAGCACACATCTGGCTCTTTGCCAAGGAGTCACCAGGAGCTGAGCCTGGAGGAGGGCTTCATCGATACCCACTGTCACCTGGACATGCTGTACTCCAAGCTGTCTTTCAAGGGGACCTTTACAAAGTTCAGAAAGATTTATAGCAGCTCCTTTCCTAAGGAGTTTCAGGGATGCATCTCTGACTTCTGTGATCCAAGGACACTGACTGATGGCCTATGGGAGGAACTCCTGAAAGAAGATCTGGTTTGGGGGGCCTTTGGCTGTCATCCTCATTTTGCACGCTACTATAATGAGAGTCAAGAAAGAAAGCTTTTGCATGCTTTACGGCATCCCAAGGCTGTAGCATTTGGGGAGATGGGCCTGGACTACTCTCACAAGTGCACCACACCAGTTCCTGAGCAGCACCAGGTACTGCCTCTAGTCTGCTTTCCTTCAGACATTTCTTTTAGTGGTTAAGCTTCCCAGTAAGAGCTGTTCTGCACTTTGAAACTCCTTGAATGCCATTATTCAACTGTTTTTCAAAACTTTGGTGTTTTGGGGGTTTTTTTTTTGTTTGTTTGTTTGTTTTCTAGACAAGGGTTCTTAGTGTAGTGGTGGCTGTCCTTGCTTTGTAGACCAGGCTGGCCTTGAATTTAGAGAGCTACCTGTCTCTGCCTCCCAGGTGCTGGGATTAAAGGCATGCGCCACCACAGCCCCTGCTTTATGTTATTGATTGATTTCTCTGTGTGTGTAGCCGTGGCTGTCCTGGAATCACTCTGTAGGCCAGGCTGGCCTCGAACTCACAGAGATCTACCTGCCTTTGCCTTCTGAGTGCTGGGATTAAAGGCACCCAGACTGTTTTTTGTTTGTTTCCCTCCCTTTGTAATCCTAGCTAGCCTGGAACTCAGAGATCTCTTGCCTCTACTTCCCAAATGATAGGATTAAAGGCATGTGCCACCACATCTGACTTCATTCACAGTTTTACAAAAGTAAGATGGAGAAGAGACATTTTGAGACTTTTTGTTTTTTTTTTTTTCAAGACAGGGTTTCTTTGTGTAGCTCTGGTTGTCCTGGAACTAGCTCTGTAGACCAGGCTGGCCTTGAATTCAAAGATTCACCTGCCTCTGCATCAGAGCGCTGGGATCAAAGGTGTGCATCATCACTGCCTGTCTCATTTTGAGACTTTTGAAGAATTATATTAATCTATTTAGTTTTATTTACATACATACATATATATATATATATATATATATATATATATATATATATATATATATGTATATGTTCAAGTGCGTGCACCTGTGCCTTGGTGAGTGAAGGCTAGAGGAGTTTTCTCCTTCCACTGTGTGAGCCCTGGGCATTGAACTCAGTTGTCAGGTTTGGTGGTAAGGGTCTTTATTCATTGATTCCTGGCCCTTACTGAAACAAGTTTTTTTTTTTTTTTTTTTTGTTAATATGAAAGAGGTTTATTGGATGGAGATGAAGAGAGAAAAACATGATAGGGGAAGGAAGGGGGTTCCCCGACACAAAGAGAGGGCAAGTGGGCAGAGCGAAACAACTGTTTTTAAAGATCCATTTTAATTTTAGTGATGTGCATGTGTCCATATTCGGGTATGTGAAGGCCTGAAGAGGGTGTTAGAGCCCCAGGTAGAGTTCCAGGTATTTGTGAGCTGCTTGACATGGTTTCTGGGAAATCAACTCAAGTCCTTAGGAACTGCTGAGCCATCTCTCCTGCCTGTTTTGAAACTACTACTTTTTATGGGTTTTTTTGTTTGTTTTTTGTTTTGTTTTTTGAGACAGGGTTTCTTTGTGTAGCCTTGGTTGTCCTGGAATTCACTGTGTAGACCAGGCTGGCCTCAGAGATCCTTTTACCTCTGCCTCCCAAGTGCTAGGTTCAAGGGTGTGCATCCCCATTGCCCAGCACTTTTGAAGCTTCTTTTGTCTAATGTCAGTGGTAAGATATTTGCTTTCTATCTGAAAGCAACAAGTGCTTTATTTGTGTGTTTTTTTGTTTGTTTGTTTATTGTTTGAGATTAGGTCTCATGTAGCCCAGGCTGGCCTTGAACTGGTGATCTATTTGATGGTGACATTTATCTCTTGATCTTCTTGCATCTGCCTTTCCAGTTATAGCACCAACACACTGGTTTGTTTGGTTTTATAAAATGAAATATGCCTGTTAGAGAATATTTTACAAACTACAAAAAAGTACCAAGAAGGTAATTCAGTCTGAGATAATGACTGTTAACCATTATAACGTTTTTTTTCCTAAGTATTTTTTGAACTTGGCAGTTAGGCAGGGCAAGAGTCCTTCGTAGCCTTTCATTGGACTTTCATTGGACTAGAACAGTTAAGTCTTAGGCTGTGCATCCCATAGGCTACAGGCCTTGGAGCTGGAGTGTTGGGGTCTTGACTCTTCAGAGTTTGGCTTGCTGGTTTTCTGGCTTAAGGTGGTAATATGTTAATCCTGTGACACATGTATAAAGTAACTACATCTGAACACATGGGGAAAAGAGAGTCTCAGGATAGTGAAACATAACACCACGTTTCCTTTTGGGCCCTGTCTTACTGTGCAGTTATAAGCACAATGACCAAAAGTCAAAGAGTAGGAGCCTAGTGGCAGGAACTGAAGCACAAGCCATGGAGGAGTGCTGCTCAGCCTGCTCTTATATAGCCTAGGACTACCAGTCTAGGATTGGTGCTACTCACAGTGGTCTGGGCCTCTTTGCATCATCCATCAGTCAAGGAAGTTCCCCATATGCCAGTATGATGGGGGACATTTTTTCAGTTAAGGGTCTGTATGTGCGACTCTAGGTTGTGTCAAGTTGACAAAATCCTAAGGAGGATGGTCACAGGTTTGGTGTGCCAAGGGAAGAGGAGCAGTTTAGGAAGCTCCTCCCTGGAGTGCCACAGGATTGCACAGCTGATGTTTACTGATACCTGCTTGTTGCCAGGAACCCTGCTAAGAGTTGATGGCAGTACCTAAGTCCTTTGTTAAATTATGAGGGGCTCAGATCACATCTAGAGTCCCAGAGTTGTTCTGCTTGAGCTGAACTTGACCAGTGGTCTTCCAGCTATCATTTGGTTTAATGAGATGAGACTCAAGATGAAAAATGAATCAGGAAGTAGATTGCTGGCTGGAGAGCAGAACATATAACTGCATGTGAAGCACACACAAGGTGAGGTGTTGCTGTTAACATGGAGGGCGATAAGCTGGAGAAAGGAAGTGACTGCTGTGTTTTTGGTGTAAATCTTAAATTAGACACCTGGTATGTTTAAATCAGACACCTGTTTGCACTAGCTGGAAGTCTTACTTTGAGGGGAAGGAGGGTCTGGGGAAAGATTGTGTCTGACAGTATTGGGAGTAGTCAGACCTGAAAGAATGTGAGTGCGTAAGCACTTAGTGTGGGCCATGCTTGGGTTCTGCGGCTGATCCACATGAGGGGTAAGTATCCTTAGAGAGGGGAAATGAGTCTTAGTTTTATCTGATACTTCCTGAAGGATTGAGAAAATAGAGGAGAAAAAAAATGAGGAAAAATGGGTAGAGTAGTTCTCATTAAGTCTTTCCTTGTTTTTATTTGTGTGGTTACAGATTTAATTATTTAACGTACAAGGATTAGGCTTTAGATATTCCTGAGTACATTGCACAGATCAACCATTAAGAGGATCAACCATTAATCCTTTGAATGAAAAGCCAAAAAGAGTGGAGTATATTTCCAGCCACCTCATTGAACCCTGGGTATCTGTGCCTCTTTTTGTGTTCGACTGGAGTTAATTATTGAGTTAAGAAGGATGCAAGGAAGGCCTGGTTTCCTTAGGAGAGTCAGGTTAAGTCTGCAATCTCTGCAATGCTGTGTCAGCTGAGGACCAGAGCATTGGTAGTGCGGGGAGAATGCTAGAGTAAATAACACAGGTGTACAGCCTTTACTGCTGTTATGTTCAGTCTTGCATGCTAGGGACTTTTTACTCTTCTTGTTTTTAAAATTTGGATGTGTGTATCCAGCTATTGTATATTTAATGTTAGGCCTCTTGGTAAGTTGCAAGGGACAGTTGGTAGCTTGTCTTAAAATTACCTGTTAAAGATTTTAAGAAAATATATTGTGTGTAGGTGGTCCCACCCTCCTCATGCAGAGGCTAGAATCTAGGTCCTTGGGCAGATGTTCTGCAACAACTTTAAGAAAAGAAAATAGAATGGTAATGGAGGTAGATAGTTCAGTGAGTAAGATGATTTGCCGATCAAGCCTGAGGACCTGAGTTCAGATTCCAGCAGCCACATAAAAATCATTTGATAATTTGTCTGGTCATTGTCTCATTGTCTTTTGCTTACCACTGAAGGGAGCCAGTGAAATGGCTCTGGGGTAAAGGCAAGTGTCACAAAGCCTGCTGCCTGCTGATTTGAATTTTATCCTTTGGACCTACGTGGTGGAAGGAGAGCACTAACTCCTGAGAGTTGTCTTCTAATCTCCCTTCCCCTCCCCACCCAGATAAATAATAAAGATTGTTTTTTTCCTCGAGTCAGGGTTTCTCTGTGTAACAGAACCCTGGCTGTTCTGGACTCACACTCCAGGCTGACCTTGAACTCACAGAGATCTGACTGCCTCTGCTTCCCTATTGCTAGGATTTAAAGGCATGCACCACCATACCTGGCTAAGATGTAATAATTTTTTAAAAAGTTAAAATTGGACTGGAGAGATGGCTCAGCAGTTAACAGCACTGGCTGCTCTTCCAGAGGACCCGAGTTAAGTTCCCAGCACCCACATAGCAGCTTACTACAGCTGTCAGTAGCTCCAGTTCCAGTGTATCTGACACCCTTATACAGATATACTTGCAGGCAATACACCAGTGCATATGAAACAAAAATAAACAAATCATTTTTAAAAAGTTAAAAGCTACATCAGAATTGATACTGGCTTGTGCCCCCATTTTGAGATGATTTGGCACATGCTTTAGACTTATAAATGTCATTCCTAAGTGGATATTATAAAAAATGTGTTATTGATGCTGAAGATGCAAACATGAACTGTTTTCCACAGCTAAAAAAATTGCTTGTAGAATGTATTAGGTGAGACAACTTGCTGAAAAAAATTCTGGTGCTGTTTATTCTAAACCTGGCCTTGGTGAGAAAAGAGAGATTTAATTTTACTTGTTTGCTTACATTATTAACTGTGGATTTTACCAGTTTTGCAGAATGAAGAAGATCCATGGGTACTTACTTAGAAGGATATTCAGGAACTGTGAACCCTAAGATCTAGACATTTTGTTAGAGGGTGTGTGAGTGTACAATTCTTGCATAGGGAAAGGTCTAGAAGTTTACTTCTTGAAAGTAGAGGTGAGGTATTGAGCTGAAGGACGTCAAGTTGGTATTATACCTTCTAGATCTCTGCCCCTGCACCTCTGCACAGTGTTCATTGCCAGCTGCTCAGGGAGGCAAACTAGGGTGAGGTAGGGTTCTCTAGCTCTGGGTTACTGCCTTCTGAATTGTCTCCTCAGGGAACCAGTGAGGATTACAGGTTGTTGAGCAGCTCAAGGGCTTTGAGGACCTTGCAGTGTAGGAAGGACCAGTAGATGGTAGCTATGTTCACAGTTCTGTTACGTAGTTTAGAAGCAAAGAATAGGAGACAGACGTACCCAGAGGTAACAGATGGAAGGGCCACTAATCGGCTGCTGTCACTTTGTTTTCTCTCAGGTGTTTGGGAGGCAGCTGCAGCTGGCTGTGTCTCTGAAGAAACCCTTGGTTATTCACTGCCGTGAAGCTGATGAAGATCTGTTGGACATCATGAAAAAATATGTGCCCTCTGACTACAAGATCCATAGGTTAGGAGCTACAGTTTCAGTGGGCAGGCACATGGCATTCCTGCGGTAGCTGCAAATGAAACTCAAGAAAAGCAATCATGCTATTTGGGTGGTTTTTGAGGACTTTTGTGATCTGAACCCTTATTACATTTTTTAAGTAACTTGACTTTTTTGTAGATTTTCAACATGAGTACTTTATTTATATCTTTCTACCTCTTCACCCATATTACATTTTAAAAAATTTGAGAGTTTTGAGATAGGGTTTTGAAAGCCTAGGTTAGGCTGGAACTCAATAGATATCATCCCTTCCTTCCACCTCACTAGTGTTGGGATTACAAGGTGTGTCACTACACCCAGCTTCTTCTTATGTGTAAAAGTAAATTTTTAAAAGAATTAAACATTAAGTAGAACCACACGAAATTTCTGGTACTTGACTTTGCTTAGATAGCAGTGACTTTTTGTTTGTTTTGTTTTGTTTTTTTGAGACAAGGTTTCTCTGTGTAGCCTTGGCTACCCTGTCCTGGAGCACGTTTTGTAGACCAGGCTGGCTTTGAACTCAGAGATCTACCTGCTTCTGTCTTCCAAGTGCTGAGATTAAAGGCCCGTACCACTACTACCCGTCTCAGCAGTGACTTTTTAACAGTTTAAATAAATAACCCTTTAATCATGAATGAGCTAGAAGGGGCTTCCTGGTCTCAGATGTGGGAGAGGCTGCTGTCGGGTTCATTTGTTTAGCATACAGAGAACCTTCCAAGGTTTCTGAAAAGATGACTCTTATGCTTCTTTTTCTTACTTGAATTTGAAAGCTTTTATATTTGTTTTTTGATCGGGTCTCAATGTTAGCCCAGTCTAGACTTCAGATATATAGCCAAGGATTACCTTGAATTCCTGATCTTCCTGCCTCTGTCTCTCCTCTGTTGGAATTACAGGTATGCATCACCACAACGGACAGAAAACTGTTTATCCCGTTATCATTAAAGGTCCAGGTTGTGTTTTACGTAGTGGTAACCACAATCTTAGTCTAGGAAGCGCCCTTGCATCCTTGCACTGCATATACCAGTCATGGCTCCCTCTTGGGATGGCACTGGGGAGGTGCCAGATATGGACAACGGCCACTGGCTGCCTCAGTATGCAGGACAGAGGTGGACATAGATACAGAGGAGACCCAAGTAGGGGCCCCTTAGCCTGACTAGAAGTGGTTAGGAGTTGATGGGTGAGTGAGCGAGTGCTTTAGCTGGCCAGAAGGGATGAACAGAATTTAGGGAGGCTGGAACCAAATCTTGGTCTTGTCAGATAGCAGGAGGGAGTGGGCTTTCAGCCGCTGTGCTGCCACCCACTGATGCAGTGGCTGAGGTACAGTTGGAGAATTGGTTGGTTAGGTTTTCAGGGCTTTAACAATGGCTGTCTTTAGAGAGCTGGACCAAAGCAAAGACAGCTTGATGGGGAGTTGTGGTTGCAGGAAGCCCTGAGTTGCAGATACATAGACCATAGACAATATTTGTTGCTTAAGGACATAAACTGCTATTACATTTAAGAAGGAAATTCCTAATCCAGCACTTCAGAAGCAAAGGCAGGTGGATCTCTGTAATTTCGAGGCCGGCTGGTCAACAGAGTGAATTCTAGAACAGCCAAGGCTATAGAGAGAGAGACCCTGTCTCAAAAAAATGAAAAAATACTTTTTTCACCTATGACTCACTCCTTATTTTCATTTGGTCATTTCTTTTTAGTGCGTCTGACAACACAGGTTATTGGCTTTCTCCGTCAACAAAATAAGCCAATTCAAGCTGAAATAAAAATATAAAAGCAGGTTTATTGGGGGCATCTCTTGGGCAGGTTTAATGGTCACAGAGAACAAAAACAGGAATTGCCATGCAGGCAGACAGAGAGAGAGAGAGAGAGAGAGAGAGGGAGAGGGAGAGGGAGAGAGAATGCACAGAGGAGAGGAATGCAGGGAGAGAGAGAAAAATCTGGGGTGGCTGGTTTTATCCACCCACACGTCTGATGCACCTGGCAGTGGCAGGTAATGACATATGACATAAGCAGTTGCTAGGTCCCTGAGAATAGGCCAGAGGAATTGACTTTATACCAACAGGGCAGGATTAGGGTTCCCATGTTTGAAACCCAATATCCCAGCTTTTTGTTGATAATAAATGAATAAGGGGTTGATGTAATTGTCCGTGACTACTTCCTGCTGATATTGGGATGTCATTATTGAGAATTCAAGAAGTTAGAATATTGTCGAAGTCCGGGAAGAGTAGGCTGTGTCACTCAATGTCCAGGCTTTGCAGGACCATCTTGGGCTAGGGATGTGAAGACAGCAGTTGGAGCAGTTTGCCGTTTTTAATTGGTTGGAATTCTGCTGTAACAGATATATTTTAGGGACAGAAGGTAAAGTTAAGGAGTTTGGGGGGAATTTTTCTTTATACGTTTGAGACTTTTAGGCTCATTTTCCTGGTAACTACAGGAGGGGAGTCCCAAAACCAGGGAAAGGGCAAGGGATCCCGCACTCTAGAATAGGCAATAGGTGGGAAACTAGGATGTTGTTCATTTGACCCATGAGAGGTAGATTCAGGTTGATTTTTCTGAAGCTTACAAGAATCTTAATTTACTTGCATTTTTATATTATCCTTAACATTTAGTACCTTATTTAAAAGGTTAGGATTTTGCAGCTTTATCCCTGTTTAGTTTGAGCCTTAAAAATAAGTCTTTGTATTGAAGCTCTTTTAGTACCAAAATAAAGCTTTTAATCATAGTCCATAGAGACTGGCAACTTTACTGCTCCTGAAAATGGGCACAGTAAAGAAACCATAGCTGTTCCTTGGGTGAAAAGGGCAAAATTATTCTAAAGAGCCCAGGATAAAGGGGGCTTGTGAATAGGGACTGAGAGAGTCTAGTGGCCAACATTGACCTTGACAGGTTAATAGGCACCACAGTCATATGTTAATGGAAGGGCCACAAGGTCCTTCTGCCAGATGAGAATGACTCCCATTTTAGCAAGCATTAGCCCCTGAGATTTTGTCTAAATGCCCAACCTTAGGAAAAGGACTTTCTTGGGGGACTAGACACACTATTAGGATATTTCATTTTTTAAAAAAATATGGGTTAGTTTACCCAAACAGCTAAGGGTGAGAAGACGGAGAAGTTAAACATTACTGTGAAACTCATCACCCCTTAGGAGTTTAGAGATCTTGATTATTAAATATAAATTATTCATCAAACATGTTGTCACTTACTAAATTTCTAGCAGCTTGGTGTTGAGCAAACAGCAGAGACATAAGTAGTTAGACATCTTAAATTAGCTTTGTTAATTTGAATAGATCTTTATAACCTTATATATTTCATCATCATATATTGTAAACTAGAGTTAAGTCACAAGACCCGGGAAATTGCCATGCAGACAGGGAGATGGGGAGAAGAGAGAGAAAAGAGTGCATGAGTAGAGGAGAGGAATACAGGGAGAGAGAGATCTGGGGTGGTTGGAGAGCCCTTTCATGCATAGCATGCACCTGGTGGTGGCAGGTGATGATATAAGCAGTTGCTAGGTCCCAGAGAAAGGCCAGAAGATTTGCCTGTTTACTAACAGGGTTAGGGGTAGGGATTCTAGGTATGAAACACAACAACAGGCATGTTATCTTTCTATTGTAGTTGTAACCTGAGGAGGGCTGGTCTTTATTTGTGCTGTCCCCTCTCCCACATTTCTCCAGCTTGTGCCATGGCTATAGTTGTGTGAGATGGCAGCCCAGGTTGTGGGGTGGATGTGGGTCTGGTGATGTTCAGTATTGACCCTGCTGCCAGCTTGCTCTCAGTGTGTTTGGACTGTCTCCTTTCTCGGCTTGCTCTGCTTAGGTATAAGTTTTCTTTTCTAGGGTCCACTAATGGGGGCTTCAGGCCTGTAGGCAGCTAGGGGTTGCTGCTGAGGCCTGGGAGCAAGCCCTGAACCATACTCTCCCACAGGCACTGCTTCACTGGCAGCTACTCAGTCATTGAGCCCTTGTTGAAGTACTTCCCTAACATGTCGGTGGGCTTCACAGCAGTGCTGACCTACTCCTCTGCCTGGGAGGCCCGGGATGCTCTTAGACAAATCCCATTGGAGAGAATTATTGTGGAAACAGACGCACCCTACTTCCTTCCTCGCCAGGTAGGACTGTCTTCAGACCAACCTGAGGCACTGAGTCGTGTGGATGGGAGGATGGCTGGGCCTGAGTCCCAGTGACCTCCTAGTCCACCCTCTGTGATATAGGTGTCTCCCTGTTGTTACTCTGTAGAACCAAAAGTCCTGGGGTCTGAGAAGCTGAAGGGTAACCACTCTCTTCCAGGCAGTGCAAAGCCCTACCCTGTAGAGGGTAGTCCATGGAAGCGTGGGACCCTGCTCACCCAGAGCCCCCCATGACTAGGACTCTCCCTGCACCTGCAGGTAAAGGGGTCTCTACAGGGCAGCCCCAAAGAGGTCCTTGCTGGGTATGGGATGGGGGACAGTGTATGTGACAGGTATGTTTAGAAGGCAAAATGATGATGTGAATGCTTGCTGTCTTCCAGGTGCCGAGAAGTGTTTGCCAGTATGCCCATCCAGGCCTGGCCTTGCACACGGTTCGAGAGATTGCCAGGGTCAAAGAAGAATCACTTTCTCGCACTCTGTCCGTCCTTCGAGAGAACACCAGTCGCCTCTACAGTCTTTGAGCAGGGAGCATGAGCAGGCATCTTGTTGCAAAGGTTGTAAGAGCCACATGTTTCTTAGCAGTCAGCCATGGGAGTCTTTGGCTGTTTCTCTGACGTAAACTACTAACTGGCATGTCTAGTCTGCAGCCTGTGGGCTGCATGTTGTCAACGAAAGTTATGAATACAGTTGGATAGAAGATCTTAAACTTACTTAAAATTTGAGATCTATATATTTTGTAATTAGATTGCCTGCTGCCTACATGTGAACACGACCATGCTATACTATAGTGTTAAATGTTGGACTCACCTGATAGAGAAAGTAAATCAAAGGCCAGTGAGATGGCTCAATGGGTAAAGGCACTTACTGTGCAAACCTGTTGAACTGAATTTGATCCCTAGCACCTGAATAAAGGTGGAAAGAAAACCAATTTCACAGTTATTGTATGCCTCTGTAACATATATATCTCCTCAAACATGCACAGTCACAACAATTTATTTATTTATTTTTAAGAATTCAAGTTTACGGGCTGGAGAGATGGCTCAGTGGTTAAGAGCACTGTCTGCTCTTCCAAAGGTCATGAGTTCAATTCCCAGCAACCACATGGTGGCTCACAACCATCTATGATGTGAACTGATTCCCTCTTCTGGCCGGTGTAAATGCAGATAGAACACTCATATACATCAAATAAATAAATAAATCTTTAAAAAAAAAAGAATACAAGTTTAGGGTTGGTATTAAGCCTGGTTTGTTGAGCTTCAACTTGTAACCTTCTTTTCTCCTTTAAACCCTCTAGGATGACCAGTAGCCTGACAGGACAGGACAGGCTCCATTGGCCAAGGATGTGCTGGAGGTCCAGTCAGCTCAGCAAACCAGGATGAGACGTTACCTTGAAACCTCATCACAAGACTTCACCTCCTGGTTGCTGGGCGGGTGGGTGCTGTGGAATGGATTTGGGGTGAGGGGTAGTTGTTTGGCCTGCTGGCTACAAGGCCCCAGGGTAATCAGCAGAGTACAGTAAGATGACCAGTCTGGATCCCTGCCCTTTGGCCTGGGTTTTTACTGTAGTCTGAATAAAGTCGCCTTTTTGTCCGAGCACATGTGGATATATAATCTCGTCCCGGCTTCTCTGTCATGAACGAGTTTTCTGAGGGAGGTCTCCTGGGCATTCTCTGCAGCCTTGGCTCTGGTGCCACTTTACATGTCTCTTCTGTGGTTGCTACTGGTTTTGTGTCTCTGAGGTACCTGTCTTTGTGATCCCACTTCTGTGTGGTGGTGTGACCTGTGAGGTCTAAAGAAATAGGACTTCCTGGGGTAGATGAACCCCAGAGGAGTAGGAAGTCTGCCCTCAGTAAAGTCCCTATGGCAGGTAGCTGAGCATCTGGGGCCCTTTTTGTGTCTTTTTTTGTTTTGTTTTTTTTTTTCATAAAACACTGGACTAGGAATGTTTCTGTCCTTTTTCCCTTCACAGTCTCCCTGTGCCCCCCACCCATGCTGACATTTCCCAAGGCGCTCTGGGGGCTTTGGTCATGTTGGATTGCTAGTGCTGAGAAAGCAGCCTAGAGTCTAGGTGAGATGACCTTTCTCTCTCAGCTGCTTTTTGTGTCCTGTTTGTATTTTAGGAGCCTTCATTTGTTTGAGCAGTGTGTGATCTAAATTGTTCTGTTTTCTGGTACCTTGTAAAGGTGGAGTCACGTCAGGCTATGGAAGTAGTGCGAGCCTCGGGTTTACTGTGAGAACCGTGTTCTTGGTCCAGAAGGATTAGGTTGTGTAGTCCAGCTCTTAACAGTGGTTTCTTATAGGTGACTTTGTCTTTGGAAGGTGTGCTTGAACCTCGTATGGTAAAGTAGATGAGCTGATTATTGCCTGTCTGAATTTTCCATCTAACTAACTCTGGTGCCTGGGAAATAGCTTTAATCTCCCTTGGGTCAACTACTTTTTGTCTGTTTCTCACTTGAGTCGTATGGGAAGAACAGGGGACATGCCTCCTTTTTGAAAGACTTGGGGTCTCAGTCTACCACAATCGGACAGCAGTTCCTTATTATCTTTGAGGTACTGCTAGCCTCCCCAAAGGGCATTACTATTGACCACTAACCAAATTGGAGGCCACGGCTCCTCACCTCTCACAGATTTTGGCCTTCTTTCTGAAAATAAATGAATGGGTTCGTGATCCACCTCCTTATTCATCTCATGCTCACTCTGATTCTAGATTGTCACAGTGATGCAGGGGCCAGACTAAGCTTGGTCACGTGGTGTTCTATGCTGCTTTCTATTCCTGTGATGAAACACCCAACCAAAAATTACCTGGGGAGGAAAGGATTTATTTTACCTGGCAGATTATAATCCATTGATCATGGGAGTCAGGGCAGAAACTCAGGAACTCAGAGGAACTGAAGCAGAGTCCATGGAGGAGCATTGTGTAGTTGCTTCCTATGGCTTTCTTAGTATGTCTCCTTATACAACCTCTGCTCAAGTGTGGCACTGCTCTCTGTGTGCTGGACCCTACCGCATCAATCATGAATCAAGATACTACCCCATAGGCTTGCCTACATGCCAGTCTCATGGGAGCATGTTTTTTTTTTTTTTTTCATTGAGATTTCCCTTTCCCAGGTGACTTGAGCATGTGTCAAGTTGACAGACTAATCAATACATTCAGGAATGTCTGGAGCTACTGTCCAGTTACTATGAGATTTAAGTGTCTATGAGAACACAGTCCTGTCTGAAAAAGTCTGCTGCCTTGGAATGAGATGTCCGTGTTACTTTCCTGCAGATTTGGGTGTGCTGCAGCTGCTTAGCCTTTGGGGAGTACATAGCTCAGCAGAAGAAAAAACAGTATTGTACACAGGGACGTTGTTGAGTCCGTTGCAGTATGAATTCTGGACTCAGACATGTCTCCAGATAAACTGGGGGGAATTGTTTCATCATTTGCAGATAGTCATCTTACTTTATACTATGGTATTTAAAAATTTTTATCTGTTTGGGTGTGTCCCTGTGTATCATTTGTTTGCCTGGTGCCCATGAGGGCCAGAGAGGTTATTGGATGCCAGGAACTAGAGTTAAAGAGGGCTTGCCAACCAAGGTGTTGGTGTTGTGAATTTACCAGGTCTTCTGGAAGTGCAACCAGTGCACTTAAATATTGAAATATATCTTTGGTCTCTATTAAGGCATTTTTTTTTAATGGTGATTTTTTTGTGTTTGTGGTGCTTGGGGATTGACCCAGGGCCGTCCATGCTTGTGCTAATAATAAACAAGTTCTCTACCACAGAGCCGCACTCTAGCCTTGTGCTGCGGTGTCCTTGACCTTAAGGTAGAAATTAAGATGTTTCCCTTTCCCTTAGGTGTGCACATATGGTCAGGTGATTGTCATGGATCATAGATCACATATTTTTAGCAGGTTCCTTGTCGTCATCTTTCTTCCTGTCTGGTTCTGGTGGTTGTCTCCTTCTGTTTGCAACTCTTCTGGTGTTTCCCTCATTTTGCATTGATTTGGGGACTTGATATTAACTATTTACTCTCAGGACTTTCCTTTTGTTTTGTAAGGGCAACTGGCCACTGGCATGTATCAGACAAACTGTCAGGGATCAACGCTGGCTGGCTAAAGTTGGTCGCATTGGCTCTTTTTCACTGATGTTTGAGTGTTCAGATTTAGGGAGGGAGGCTGTTGTGTGCGTTGGCCTGTTTTTGTGCTTGTTAGAATTTTTAAGCATGCAGCTTTAAGTGTATAATAAGTAATACACATGTGCTGTTAATGCTAATTATAAATGTTTTCTCTTAAAGAATTTTTTTTTCCTCTTGAAAGTGCTTTGTTTCCTCTAGAGATACAGATTCCCTACTCCAGGGAGCTTTAAGTTAGTGGAATTGTTAATTAATGCATGAAGGAGTGGGCTTAAGAAAACTGACATAGGGACCTGGGTGCCATGGGACATGCCTGTAGTCCCAGCATTTGGGAGGCAGAGATAGGAGGGTTGACAGTTCAAAGCCACCAGCCATGTATGACTTAGCAAGGAAACAAAACCATAAACAAAAGGAAGGAAACTGATGTGGGAACATGTTCAGAATGATATATGTGTCCCCTAATTAGTGTTTGCATACATTTTATTTCTGCTACCTGTTAAATTGAAATTGTCCTGTCCCCATCATGTTCACTTAATGAGTTGTCAAGAAAAGTGAAAAATAAAAGTATGAGCACAGCTCCCTGGTAGAGTGCTTATCTAGCATACACAGGTCCTGGGTTCCACCCCCAGCACTGAAAACCCCTGTGAAGGCCTGGATCCTTGGCAGTTGGGCCAGGGAATCAGTCTTAAGATGAAAAAGCCACATGCCTCAAGTCTGAGGCTCTGATTGTGAGTGTTCACATCTTTGTTGTATGACTTTGGGAGAGTTACTTCATTTCTCTGAATTCTCCCATAAGTAGAAATATTATAAAAATGAACAGAAATTAAATTCATCTTGAATGTACACAGTAAGATCACTGAATGGTGCCTGTTTGGATAGTTTTGTTCCTGTACTCCAGGCACCCTTGTGCCAGATGCTGGGTTCAGTTTTGGCAATCACCTTGACAGGGAGAAGATAGGGAAGTGCAGGATCTTGGTGTGGATTGTGTAGCTGGTATTCATATTTATACCATGCTCATATTGAACCACCTGGTAGGTAGATTCTGGCCAGAGTGTGCTCAGCATCTGCCTCTTGAAGGAATGACTACAGGGCACAGGTAAGAGAAAGAAGTACTCGTTTTTGGTGAGGGAAGCAATATGTGACCAACTGTTCGATTCAAGTTCTTCATTTGCTAAGCCTCTTTTTCTTCATTCTACTCTCCAGTATGTTAAAGTGGTTCCTTGTGACAAAAAAAATCTTGCTGCCTGTGCTATTTTGAGGTCCAGAGACAGGTGCTGTTGGTAGAAAGGGGAACAGAGCATTGGTGGTGTTGTGTATCTTAGGGATGTCTTAGTTGATACCAGGGAGTGTTGCAGAGACAGAGAAGGGAAAAGGAGAAGCTGGATGCATTAGTTTTTGTATTGCTATGATAAAACACATTGACCAAAAGCAACTTGAGGAAGGAGAAGGGTTTATTTCAGCTCATAGGTTACAGTCTACCATTGAGAAGCCAGGGTAGGAACTCAAGAACCTTGAGGCAGGAACTCAGAGACTCTGGAGGAATACTCCTTTCTGACTTGCTTCCTCCCATTTGCTCAGCATGCTTTCTTAACACCCAGGACCGCCTTCCTAGGAGTGGCACTGCTCACAGTGGGCTGGACCTTAAAATATCAATCATTAACCAAGAAGCTACCCCACAGACTTGCTTAACAAGAAATCTGATGGAGGCATCTTCTCAGTTGAAGTCGTCCTTCCCAGATGATTATAGCTTATGTCAAGTTGACAAAAAAACAAAACAAAAAAACCTAAGTATAGTGGACATTTGTGTGTCTCCTTGTTTCCAGGTTTGCCAAGGATCCTACATTCACCTGGCTCCACGTGCTGTGTTGTTTGAACAGGATCCTGGGACTTCTAACAAGTCATACCTTGGGGAACTTGTTAAAAGGTTCTTTAGAGGAGGGCTGGGGTAGGACAAAGCCTTCATGTGTGAGGAATTCCCAACTGGTAGTGGCAAGGAACATAGCTCCTTGGCAGAGATGTGTTTAGATTTCAGAGTGCCTGATGAGTGTGCCCTGTTCATCTCATGCCTTGGGTTCTGGGCCAAGGCTTCCCTTGAGGTGGTACATGATTTCTACTGAGGTAGTGTTGCCTTAGCTGGGCAACACTGGGTGTCCTATCTATTTAGCTCTCTGGGATCTTTCTTCAGTTTTGGGTCCTATCGAATATCACTGGACTTTGGACATTGTCTAAAGATTTGCACTCAACTGTAATTACAGCTGTAGGACTTGGGAATCAAGTCTCAGGAGCTGTGAGCTGGAGTTTGGGAAGTAGTTTTGGACATCTGCCTGGTGTCAGGCAGTGGCCAACCATGAGCACTGCTTTGCCAGACTTCCACTTCTGGAGTTGGCGAGTGGAGCATGTTGTTACCCAGCCCTGTGGGTTATCCAGAGCCATTGCCAGATGCCCATTCTCTTCACCCTAGATAGGGGTGGCTCTTGGGAAGCTCCTAGTGTAGCTCTAACTCCTCAGGAAGCTCTAGGATGTGCAAACAGTGTCTGTGGCCTCCAACCCCCACCTTTAGAGCCTTCCGACACACAGGCCCCTGCCACTCTGCTGCTGGAGTGACGAAGGGTTCCTTTGGTCTTCAAGCATGCTGGCCTGCCTTGCTGTGCCTTTCTTTTTTTCTTATGGGTCGTAAACTCAAATCATTGTTTCATTTCATTGTTCCAATTTTTAAAGTAAAATGTAAACTTTACCATGTAGATGAAATAAATACTTATTTTGAACATTTGGCACACAGCTTGAACATTTATTCTTAAGATAGTAGGAGAGTGTGGGAATTACAGAGGAGGCTCAGACCGGAGGAAAGCACAGTGGACCAGTCATGTCAGTGGTCACTTGTCAGCTGGCTCCTCTGAAAAGCAAGAGATCAAGTCAGTCTTCAGTAGTACCATCTGCCTGTGTCATCAGAAATGGTACGCTGGAAGCAAGTGTGTGGAAACCGGTGGGGATCACTGGCCGTGGACTTGAAAGATGGCGTTTGAGTGTAAGTGTCCTCATATTACCATATCTTGTTTTCCTCATCTGTATGGTGTACTCTGTGTGGTTGCCATATTTGTGAGGAAGTGCTTAGGGAAAGAATGTAACTTGTTGAGATTTTTGCTTTCTCAGCCATGGAAAAGCTAGGTATAGTCTTCACAAAGTAAGAGTATACTGTAAACCCAGGTTGTAGCTCAGTGGTAGTGTGCTTGTCAAGTATGCATTGAAGCCTTGGTTTTTATCCTAGCACTACACGCACATGCACGTAAGATCCTTATGTGTCTGCTATGGTATTTTCAGTGCTACTGTGGCACAGATGCCCTTTATGAAGTTACACTATAAAGATGCTGTGAATAGATGTCAGTATTACCTCATAGTTAAAAGAACTAAGGCTCACATGGGGCCATACAGCTAGCTGACATACTAGTCCTTGGAAACAGGGCTGTTGAAGATTGACCTGATGCTCCAGCCCTTCTGGGCTGCCACACACACCAGCTCAGCACCCTTCCCCACAGGTAGTGAGGAAGATTAGAACCTTGAGAGGGGTTTGGGGAGGAAATTTGTGTCACTCATAAAACAGGTTAAGCTCCATTTTGGATTGACTCACCTTTGACCTCTTCCCAAAGGATGTCCTGGAGAAACTTTCCCAGGGCCCGGCCATGCTGCTGGTACTGAGCTCCTGACAGCTTGATGCCAACGTCGAAGGGAACATTGAACTAGAAGGTAGGGTTGGGAGAGCCTGAGGCCTCATCCTGCCTGCCCTGTTTCAACCCCACCCCCACCCCAGGGAGGCTTGGCCATGTTGGCCATCTGGGTATCCGAGTGGTCTGTGAATGTAAACTTGGAGCCAGAAGGGAGTGCTAACTGTTCTAGTACTCTGCCTGTCCTCATGACAGTAGCCCAGAGAGGCTAGATGGTCCCCTGCGTCACAAACAGAGGTGATAGTCAATGATTCAGAAAGCAGAGCTCTGAAATCTGCCCAGTCCCAAGTCCTTGCTTAGCATGGGCACAGGCTTTATCAGGCTGCTAGGCACCAGGTAAACTAGGCTTCTGCAGCACATGGTAGCCTGTACCTCTGCGGTTTGTTTTGGCCTGCAGGAGATAAAAGTAGAGAACATGGATGGGGAGTGCTGCGATGTTTTTAGGGACCTTGTAGCCTTCTCTTCAGCAAATGCTAATTTTGCGCACACAGGATGTCAGTGCAGGCTGCTCAGATCACCTAATTATCATGGAAGAAAACCACACACCCATTAGGAGAGATGACAGGGCTGACGCCCTGGGACAGAATAGTAGGCGCATGTGAGAAGTGGCAGCACTCCAGGTTTTCATACAACCTGGAGAAGTCCCTTCTTCCTTGGTTCAGGGTCCATCTGTTTCAGGTGGCTGGTGTTCTGTCTATAGACCTGATTTATGTGGCGGGGGGGGGGGTGGTGGTAAGAAAAACCTTTGAGGAGTGATGGGGCCCAGATGGGAGGGGTAGGCAGTGATCGTATTCTGTGCTCTTTGTGCTGCAGGCCTTCCCATCTGTTTGTGCCTAATCCAGATATCTGGCTCCTGTTGAGTATCATAGAAACGAGCCCTGTGTTTGCTAAGACCTCTTCCCTATGAGAACTAAGTACAGGGCTCTTGATTCCGGGGTAGCCACCTGCCCCGTGTGGACTTGGTTGTCTCATAAGACTGTGTCCATGCCATGTTAGTGAAGGTACCTTGGGGAGCAGGATGAGTTAATTTTAAGGGTCACACTTCCTGTGGAGCAAGGGTTTGAGAAGATAGCCATTCTCCAGAGAGGGTCAGAGAGGAGGTGTTTGGTGATCTTGGCATTGGCATTTGTTCTTGACTAGAAAGGAAGATGGGGGGAAGGAGTGTAGTAAACCTTGACCTCATGGCCTTGGGGAAATGAATTTACCTTTCAACTTTGGTTCCTTACCTACAAAGTTTAGCAAATAATGCCAGCCTTGCTTAGTTTTCAGGGTTTTATAGAGAGTAGATGAGTCATGATAATGGTAGATCAGGACTGGGGATGGCCCCTGGCTGAGCACATGCCTAGCAATTGTAAAGCTCTAGCTTGTGCGTCTGCTGCCCAGTTAGTCATGGTTGCTGTGTTTGAAGATAAAATTACTGCATGCTGACACCCAGTACAGGGTCTGGTATTGTCAGGTGCTACTTCCTGTTCCCAGGGGAATCCTAGGTGAGCTGCTAAAAGACACCTATGGTCTCTTTATTCCCTTCCAGTCCTCCCAATACAAAGATGTTTGTGGTTTTTCCTTACCCGGGCAAGATTTT
This sequence comes from Pachyuromys duprasi, assembly GCA_028658305.1. Classification (NCBI taxonomy): domain Eukaryota; kingdom Metazoa; phylum Chordata; class Mammalia; order Rodentia; family Muridae; genus Pachyuromys; species Pachyuromys duprasi. The sequence continues at coordinate 28,707,514 of CM053761.1, read as the reverse complement.
TTTCAGAGCAAAACTGACTTCATTAGGTCACAGGTGAGGGCTAGCCAGCCCAGTAGCCTTCTCACCTATCTATCACCCAGGCAGGCCAGAGAGGCCACTGGGACAAACAGAAGGCTTTCTTCTGTCTCTTTTTCTTTATCCATGCTTCCTGGCTCTTTGTGACCCCTGGAATCTGTTGATGTCTTGTCTTTGCTCATGGCTGTGGACATGTTGCTCTTGGGATGGAGACCCTGAGCCCCTTGTGGAATCTTTGGTTCTGGTGTGAAGTAGCTCGAAAGGCCATGTATGTAGTTTACCTCCACCCCGAACCTTCTATTGCTACAAAAACATAGTGGTGTCTGGGTACCAACCCTGATCTCCAGCTCATCTTCTGCCCCTTCTGCCTGTCCTCTGCCATCTGGGTGGAGCCAGCCTTCCAGAGCTCGCGGCTGCAGTTTGGCTGGTGGCTTCTTGGATTCCTTTCTCTGCTGGAAAGAAAGAGAGTGTCTTTATTTTTCATTATTTAAAATTTGTTTTAGCCTTTTTGAGATGGAGGCTTATTACTATGTGGCCCAGGCTAGCCTTGAACTTGAGGCACACTGGTCTTCATCTCCCAATGCTGAGATTAGAGGTGTGCACTACCATGCTTGGTGAGGTTTTCTCTTTAGGCTCTTAAATCTGCATATCCTTTTATAAGCAGAATTGAATCACATCCATAGGCTGACATGTTGTGAAAAGGCATGAAGCCCAGAGAGATAGAGCCACTACTGCTGGTCATAGGGCGAGAACACTCTGAGTCAGGATGGATGTGCAGCTTGGGGAGATGGCTTACCTGGGCTTTCTGGTGCTCTGGGCTAAGGAAGCTGGAGCCTGCCATGGTCACATCCATCCAGAGCACGCCAAGGAGTAGCAGACTGCAGATGGTCCCTGAAGACATCATGGCCTTTGTGGTGGGGACAGATGGCCCTGGGGAGAGAGGGTCTTTTGGTATCATACCTCATCTCCATGATATGTCTTAGATTTTGCTCAGGTTGGATCCCAGCAAGATTCTAGAAGTACCTTGCTAAGTGAAGCAAGGCTCTCTTGTCCCCACCTTAGAAGGGTGGAAGAGCTGAAGGATTGAACTCTGCCTTTTCTAAACTCTTGAGGCAGAATATGATGTGCTAGAGGGCTGTCCAGTGCAGTGTTGCTTGCCCTAAAGCCTCAGGAGCTTGATGATGAAGCTAATTAGGCTGACCTAGGTTTTCCATTGTCCCCTTTGTTCATTGAGCTCACTGACACCCAGAGAAAGTAAATGAGTGGCCAGAGTAGTGAGTAATTTAAACCCTTTTGAGCATACATGTTCTTGCATACACATACACACATATACAAACACACACAGCAGAGAGAGCCTACCTGGAATGCCTGGGGATGTGCTGCCTGCTGGTTGGCTGCTACTTATATAGGAAGCCTTATGTTTGTTCGGATCTGGCAGCCTCCTCTCTGAGGCTGTGTAGTTTGCGTGGGCAGTTTTGCATTCCTTGGGAACTAAATACTCTTCTCCCCGTCCTCCCACTGTTGAACAACTGTGGAGGTCATGAGAGGTATGCAGTTGACTTCAGTGGCACACCAGCTCCTGATGTCTTTGTGGTGCCTGTGTGGGCTTGCGCCTGGTGGAGGGTAGACAGGCAAGAAGCTCTGAGGTCTGTCTTAGTTGTGGTATGACCTTGTCTTGCCCCCTTCCATGTGAGATGGTGTTGCCACTAGGAGAACTCCCAAGATTTTGACCAGCTTTTCCCTGCCACTGAGGCTATTGTGTCTTTTACACACTGAGCACATAGACTGCCTATTCTGGGATATTTCCAAGAGGGCCTGAACTGCCCTGCCTAAGAAGCAAGTGTCAGGGAACATTCATCTGGTGCTTTTCTGTGTCTTTCTCGGTTTTACTGGCTGATTTTGTTTTGTTTTGCACTGTTGGCCATAGTTTCCAGGGCCTTGTACTTGGTAGACATTTTCCACTGAACCACACTCCAGCCCATTCTGGTATTTGCTAACCTGGCAGCTTGCTTCTTGTGTCCTCTGGTAGTTATTAAGGCCCTAGCACAAGGGATGGACCTGGTGTAGAAGTCCTGCAGTATAGCTTTGACAAGGAACAGTCTTTGGAAGCTTTTCTCACAAAGATCCCCTACCCTTAGCAGCTATTTCTTTGAGTACTGAGTGACAGCACAGGTATGGGAGCCCTTATAACTAATGATGTGGCCTGCAGGAGGCAAGTGTGTTAGACTATGGAAGTCTAGTTAGGGGGTCGTTGATAGCAGAACAAATGATTCAGGGCCACAACATTCTAACGTACTAAGTAGTCTTGGAGGAGATTGGGCCCTTACGTGGGAACACTAGGTACAGGTGAGGCATGGGCTGAGTTGTAACTGCTGTGAGAAAAAGACCATCTGGCAGGGGTGGCTGAAATCCTGTGTTTAGTCCTAGTCTAGGCACCTTCATAGGCCTGTCAGCCACTTGAACATAGAAGCCATTTGGCCCTGGGTCTCAGAGGGCCTGAAGATGAAAGTGGTATGGTAACACCAGCAGCCCTCCAGTCTTCGAGGACAGTAAGCCCATGCATGGTGACCAGGCAGTGGCTGAGCTATGAGGTTTGTCTGCTCATCACCTGGAAGCCTCTGGAGGCAGGAGGTGCTGTGTTGATGCCTCTGGAGGCAGGAGGTGCTGTGTTGATCTTAGATAAGGCCACAAGTGAGCAAATACACAAGTTGCTAACTATCTGGGGACAAAGCTGGCACCCTCTAGTCACATACCTTGCCATCCAGAGTGTAGCTTAGTAGGAAGGAAGGTCTGGTGATGGAAGAGGAATGGAGGGCAAAGGCACCAGAAAATACCCACTCACCCAGAGCTGTGGCCTAGGGAGGACAGGGATATGTACCTCCACCCTAGTGTAGGAGCTTGGGGAAGACTGTATGACTGTAGGAAAGGACTGCTGCCCCTCCCCCAACCCATCCTCTTTTTTGTTTTTTAACAGATTTACTGGTGCATATGGGTATTTTGTCTGCATGTATGTCTGCATACCGAAAGAGGGCATCGAATCACATGGGGCTACAGTTTTGAGATGACTTCTGAGTGCTGGGATTTGAACTCAAGACTTGGAAGAACAGCACTCAACTACTGAGCCATCAGATTCTAGCCCTTTCTCCACTTTTTGATTGTGACCAAAACCAATGTGAAAGGGAGCCAGGCTGTTCTGTCCCAGTGTTCCCTGGATGCCCACTGTACTGATGGCCTTGATAATGAGGACCCAGATTGTGGGAAGGGGGCTGGGGAACAAACGTCTGTTTGCTTGTCACTAACTTCCTCCGTTTTTTTTTTTTTTTTTTTTGATTAGTAGTTGGTTCAACAAGTGTGTTTTGTAATACACTTTGGCTCAATCTTGGTCTTAGGCCAAATGGGGACAGGGAGGGAAAAGTCAGACGTGACGGTGCGTGTCATACCTGTAATAGGGGATGACTGACACAGGATGACTGACACAAGTCTGATGCTAGCCTGGGCAACAATGTGAGATCCTGTTTCAGTAAACAAAGGCAAGACCAAAACAGGCAGACTGAATTTTAATGTATGTTATATTAGTCAGGGTTCTCTAGAGAAACAACTGACAGAATGAATTCAGGTATATTAAAGGGGATTTATTAGAGTGGCTTATGGCTAATCCAACAATGAGTGGCTCCTGACAGGCCAAGAATCTATTAGTTGTTCAGTCTCAATGTGGGATGTGTCAGCTGGTCTTTAGTTTACATTTGAATCCAGAAGTAGGCTTTTATACCCCTGAGGAATGGTTCAGCCAAGGGATAGATGAACTTGCCAGGCAGAGTGAGGGGGCAAGCAGGCAAAAAGCAAAAGCTTCCTTTTTCTGTGTCCTTTTATAGGGGCTTCCACCAGAAGGTTCAGATTTAGGGTGGGTCTTCCTACCTTAAATGATTTAATCCAGAAAAATCCCACTCACAGGTGTGCCTAACTCCTTTTAGTTGACTCCAGATATAGTCAAGTTGACATCCAAGATTATTCATCACACACATATGACTGTATTTAATGTTATGTCCAATATGTTTTAATGTGTGATTAACGACAAGTTGTTACTGAACTCTTGACTTTTTAGTCATTGAATCCAGTGGGTATTTTGGTCTGTGCCCACTCCAGGTGCTCTGTATTGTCCAGGCTTCTGTGCCTGCAGTGCTGTTGAATGATCCTGTGGAGACTCTTCTGTCTCCTCTCAAAGCCCAGCATGTGCCACTGACTTTCCTGCCCTTCTACCATCTTAAACTGCAGCCCCAGCCAGTAGCGGCTCTTCTTTCTAAAGTGTCTATTCAGCAGTGTTTGCCCTCAGCCTAATTCTTGCTCAGACCTAATACTCTACAAGTCTATGGGGCTCAGATCGCACCTTGCCATGCCCACAAATCTGGTCCTTTTCCTTTCCTGAGATCCTAGTTCTCCCTGGGTACAAGGTACTAGGCGTGGCCATTTGCCCCTCTGCCATTATTTTTAAACATTCTGAGTTGCTGGTAGCCTAGCCCTAAGGTCTCAGTGCTAGGTTAGGCCTGCAGGGCCCTGGATTTGGGAGAGTGCTCATAAGATTCAAGTCTCCTCCTCAGATCTGCTACCAAAGGTCTTGAATGCAGCCCTGGAAACTAGTTTAACAAGTGTCCTCAGAAACTATTTTCTGGTTATTGAAAAAAAAAAAACCCAAAACATTTTCTTTTACAATTTTTATTATTTTTAATTATGTAGGTGTGAGTGTGGGTATGTGCACATGAGGGGACAGATACCTGTGGAGGCTAAAGGTGTTGGATCCCTTTGGAGCTGGAATTACAGGCAGTTGTGAACCAGCTGATGTGGGCGCTGGGAACTGAACTCTTGTCCTTTGCGAGAGCAGTATGTGCTTAAATGCTCTTAAGCCGTAAGCTGCCTCTCCAGCCCTCTTTTTGTGGTATTTTAAGAGCAAGATTTACCTATGGGCTTAAGAGGTGTCACTGAACATTATTCAAGTGCCCCAAAATCTTGCACTGAATGGTTGTAACTACCATCCTGTGTTACTTAACCAGTTAAATAGCAGATACCTGCCCAATCTCTACTCACAAGTAGTGACTGCCTTTTGAGTGCATTTGCAATTATTTTATTACCTGGCTATGCTGTTTGCACAGAGAAGGCAAGGATATTACTTAGGTTTCTATTTCTTTACTCATTTTCAAAGTTAGGGGGGATTCGTGCGTTTTCTAACATGAACTCAAAAATTATTTTACATGGTAGCTTTTCAGCTAATTTACTCATTTCTGTCCAATGTTTTTTCAGCTGACCAGCTGATCCTGGATACTTTTGAAATGACCCCAGTTTCAAATAACTTTCTGTTCCAATGAGATCCCTCAAGTACATTTCCTCCTCAGACCCAAAAATCAAACACATGCCTAAGAAGCATTGGTTTCCATTAGTGGGAATTATGTACACATGATGGTGGAGGTCAAAGGTTAACATTAAGTGTCTTCCTCAGTTGCTCTCTATTTACTGAGGCAGTCTCTCTTACTGAATTGAGAACTTGCAAACTGAGTTTGTCTAGCTGGCCAGCTAGTCAGGAGTCCTCTGGCCCTATATCCCAGGCATTATGATTTCAGGTGGCCTGCCATACCTGCCCAGCTTTTTATGGAACTGTTGGGGATGCACACCAGGGTTCTCAGGCTTTTGGGCAAGAGCTGTGTCCACTAAGCAATCTGCAGCCTTGGAAACAGTTTTGAGACTATATCAGGTATATTGTTTTGGGGCTTCCTTCCGATAGCACTAAGATTAGAAATGCTGAATTTAAAAAATACATTTGTGTATGTGTTTATTATGTTTCTGGGCATACACATGGAGGACAGCTTATGAGAGTCAGTTCTCTCCTTCCACTGCTGTGAGACCCAGGGATCAAATTCAAGCTTTAAGATTTGGCAGCAAGTGCCTTAACTTGCTGATCTATCTTGCCACCTTCCCTCTCCAAATGCCTACTTTTAGAAGGAAAAATATTAGGCTGGAGAGATGGCTCATGGGAAGAGTATACAATGCTCTTACAGAGATCCTAAATTTAGTTCCCAGCATCCATGTTGCGTGTAGCTCGCAGCTACCTGTAATTGCAGCTCCAGGAAATCCAGTGACCTTTTCTGGCCTCTGCCAGCACTTGCACTCATGAATACATATTCAAACATGGACACAAACATGGCAGATTCAACACCAATCCTCTGAGTTTAATTTTTATATGTATTAAGTCTATGAGTTTTGTTTGATGAGTATCAGGAGCAAATGAGTGTGCTGAAGCATTGCTGGGTAGAATGTTGTATATGTCAGTTCAAGGACAAGGATGGTTCATGTGTTCTGTAAATGTTCTGAGATCTCTTTGTTCTGTTAGTAAATGAGGATGGAGATGCCGGACTAAAATTATAGATGGTTTCTTTGTACTGTTTCTGCTCCAAGTGTGTGGAAGCTCCTGTTCAGTGCAGACACATTTTAGATTGTTAAGTCTTTTATCATATTCTGGTATCTCTGGTGGCTTTTTTTTCCTTCTAAAGCCTGTTTTATTTGACAGAAACAGATACTTGACTCTTTCCTTTTGATGCCTGTCTAATACCAGTTTTCAGCATTTTTATTATTTTCCCCCTTTGTGTTTAAGGTGGAGCTAAACCTTAAACCTGAGGTGTTGACAGGAGTGGCCATTTTGTCTCCTGTCTTCACAGCTCCAGGGCAGGAAGGAAAGGTGCCTGCCCTGAGGCAGGGAGTGGGACACCACCAGTCTGTCAAGATGATGGTCTCTCTGCTGAGGCCACCAGGAAAAATCAAGCCTTTTCTACTGCTGTGGTCCATCTGTCATCACGGTGAAGGGCCAGCATAGCTCTCTCTGTGGGTGGGGGCAGCTTTTAAAAAAATATATATTTATTTTTTATAAATTACAGTTTATTCACTATGCTGTTTTCTTGAGGCTGGCTTGAACTTCTGGGCTCTTTTGATCCTTCTGAGGCCTAAGTCTTTTGAGTAGCTATGATTATTGATGTATGTCATTATACCCAGATACATGGTTTATTTTGTGTGTATGTGTAGGTATGTATACACACCAGAGACTGACATCAAGTGTTTCCCTCATTTGCTCTTACCCCCTCCCCAATTTTATCTTTTCTGTATGCATTTATGTCTTACATGGAGGTTTGTGCACATGTGTGCAGGTACCTGTGGGGTCCAGAAGAGGGTGTTGAATCCTCTGGTGCTGGAGTTACAGGAGTGGAGCTGTCTGATATTGGTCCTTGGGAAGAGAATTCTGGTCCTCTACAAGAACAATGTGTGCCCTTAACCTCTGAGCTCTCTCTCTAGCCCTCCACTTCATTTTTTGACACTGAACCTGTAGCTTGCCAGTTTGGCTAGAGTGGCTGCCTAACATGTCCTCAGGAAACTCCTGTCTCTACCTTACCAGCTTTTTGTGTAGGTTCCCTTTAGCCTCTGCTTATTAAGACAGTATCTCACCGGTCTTGAACTTGCTATGTAGCTGAGACTGGCCTTGACCCTTGATTCTCCTGCCTCTGTCTCCTGAGTGCTGGGATTATAGGTAAGTGCCACCATACCAAGCTAGAACATTATCTTGTTCAGACCTTGAATGTTTGCTAAAGGCTGCTTGCCAGCCTGTAATCCTAGTGAGAGGTGTGGTATAGTGGAAGAACATTAAACTTGTGAGGGAATATACCCTTGAGGATATTGGGGGTCCTGGTCTTCTTTCTACTTTTGCTTATTCCTGCCATGAGGTGAACAGGCTTCTTCCTTGGCCACAAGTGCCCACCATTGTTGAAGATGAAATAAACCACAGGCCAAAGGAACAGACCCAGTGAAACATGGATTAAAGACTCTGAAACTGTGAGCTAAGGTTATCATCTTTTTATTTAAGGCATTTTGTTACAATAATAGAAAGCTAACAAAAAATATTTTAAAGATATTTTTATTTTAGCAGGTATGGAATTCTAGGAGTTTTCTTTCATCAGAGATGTTTTTTGCTTTTTGTGGTTTCTGATGAAAAGTTAGCTGCTATTTTATGTGTTGTTATGAATGGTGTATCTCTAACTCTGCTGTTTAACACTCTGAACGTGTCCAATTATTGTGGAAGAATATTTGGCTGTCTCTTTCAAATTTCATCCCCCCCCCCACCCCATTCTTTTTCTTTCCTTGTCTTCTTCCCCAGTGGGACTCCAACTATTTACAGGCTAGTCCTTATGGGATTTCCCAAAAGGTCATACATATAATTGGTTCGTTCTCTCAACCTCCGTTTCCTGTACTTGTTTGGTTCCTTCTGATAAGTGTTAAAGGTCACCTATATTTCTAACTGCATACTTCCTACCAGGGTATATTCTAAAAATTCTACTGCTGAGTTTTTAGGTATTTTTGTCATGTTCATTTTTCTTTACATTCTTGAAAATATACTGGCTGTTTTTAAAATCCTTAGCTGCTAACTTCATAGTCTACTTTTTTTTAACAGTATTGTATATATTCTAGGCTAGCCTGGAACTCCAGTCCTGCCTCAGACACTCTCCACCCCACATTTTTTTTTTTTTTTTGTAATCCTGTATCTGAGAATGGATTCAAGTCTTCAGAAATTTTACTGCTGAGCCAAGACCCCAGGCATTTATATTTTCCACTCTTGGTTGAGCCATGTTGTCTTTTTAACATACCTGCTAGTTTTGACCTGGAAGCATGATATTCTGGTATTTGAGATGTCAAGTACTACATTTTGTTAATGTTTTTTTTTAAAGCAGCAATTCTCAACCTGTGGGTAATGACCCCTTGGGCCGGTCACATATCAGATAATTGTGCATATCAGATATTTACATTCTGATTCATAACAGTACCAAAATTACAGTGATGAATTAGCAATGAAAATAATTTTATGGTTCTATAACATGAATTGTATTAAAGGGTTGCAGCATAGGAAGGTCGAGACCCACTGATCTAAAGAGTGTTGGGCTTTCTCACACAGTCAAACTAGTACAGGTTACTGTAGCCTTTCAAGGCTGCTTGGCTTCCAAGAACAAACCTGAAGCTGAGTTTGATGGGTGGTAGATACTTTTAATCCCAGTACCTCAACTGAGTTTAAGGCTGTCCTTCTCTATGTATCTGTCCAGCGCCAGGACAGTCAGGACTACATGAAGAGACCCTGTCTCAAAGTAAAACAAAAAAACCTTAAAGTTAATTGAAGGTGTACTGGTAAGGTGTTGGAGATAGGACTGCAATATGCAGCTTTGCCTACCCTGAATTTGCTATTGTGAACAAATCTGGCCTTGAATTTGTGGCAATCTTACTGCCTCTGCATCCCAAGTGCTGGCATTACAAGTGTGCCCAGCATGCCTGCCTATCATCTTTCTTGGAACTTTCCCCAGTGTAGTATTATGAAGTTGTTCCATTGATTACCCTCCTATGTGGATTCCAGAGATTGTCCGAACTATTGCTTTCTGGCCACATGGAGCTACTCTCCAAACCCTAAGCTTTTAGTGTCATGATTTTACTCAGTCCCGTACCATTTTAACTGATCCTGAGAGGCATATGCTATAAGGAGCCCCTGGTTGCTGTGTGAGGCATTGTGTTACTCACTCTCTGAGAACAGCAAGGCAAGGAGCATAGAGAGCCAGGCTTGTCCTTAGGCTGACAGACTTCTATGCATTCTCTTTGAACTAAGCAGCGTAAGAAAGGTCTTTCCCAGCCTTTTCTCATACACATCATAGAAGAAATGAAGCTGTGGTTTTCATGCAATTTCCGGAGGCTTTGGGTTCTATGGAGTGACTTGGGAGACTGTGTGGGCAGGTCCTGGGGTCTCATTTCAGTTCCACTCCGGAACATGTTATAGCAAAACAAGTTTGGTTTATGAAAAGTAAAATAGATGGAGTGAGCATAACAGGGGCCTCTACAGTTCTCCTGAAGTAACTGGCTAGAGTGGTTGCCTTGGTATGTATGTGAAGGTCTGGTGTGAGTATACGCACATACAATTGTGGCTGAGGAATAACAATACCCCTCTCTGGTTCTACAGAGAGCAAGTCAGACCAAGTTTAGGTAAAGTGAGCTAGAACTCTAATCTTTGCTTTCTCCTTAGCAAATGGGTCCCTTTCTGCATATTGCTTACCTGAAATATGGTGTTATGGTCTACTAAATGAAACAGGCTTCAGTAGGTGGTGATTGCTGGTTCAGGTGAAGGTTCCAAAACCTCTGCTGGGAGGTGGCACCTGGCTCAAGGTCAGTTAGGACCAGAATTTTGGTTTCCCATCATAGCATTTGTATTAGAATACTCAGGGCTGGGTTAACATTCCTTGCCTGGCATCTGGTTGCTCACCTGTATGTATGTGTTAGCATCTCAGACCCATTCTTCAGAAATCATCAATCCCATTTGTGGGTGGGGCCTGGAGCATGGCTTGCACAGGCGCCTGCAGCAGCAGCCCAAGCTGGGCAGATGTGCTGTGTGGGATGACACAGTAAAGTTTCTATGCAATATGATTTTATTAGCTTGGAAATAGCCTGAACCAAAAGATAGTTAAAAATGGTCAAAAATATTTAAAAATAATAGTTATTTGTTCCTAACATGAATGAATACTTCCAGCTGGATACTAAATTGTTAAACACATGGAATCCCAGTAAGGCAGGTGAGCACCCAGTGTTGCATCGGTGGGCACTCATGGGTGTGGAATCTTGGTAGCATTTGAACCCTTCTTCCTTGTTGTTTGGATGTTGTTCCAGAATATGCAGTCCTGGAAACAGGAAGTTCAGGCTGCCTGTGTTGTCACTGCTCGTTCTGTTGGCCCTCTGTGATGGAGGCTGACACGGAACCCTGGCCCTTGTTGACATCACTGATGCACACCCACTGTCCATCCACCGACTCTTTCCACAGGGTCACCTGCAAGTTAGTGTACAAAGTCACAGGTTTGTGCCTGTTTATCTGCTGCTCTCCAGTCTTATCCTAAGTACAAACACAGAGGCCGTGGGAAAAACCATTTACCTCCCATTTCACCTGCTCAAAATGCAGGGAAAGGACTAACCCATGTTACAGAGCACAATAGGAATAGGCTCAAATAAAAATTCTGCTTTAACTAGTGTGACTATGAAAGGATGTATGTGGCTGAGAACAGGTCAGGGTTGGGCTGTGTGTCATGAAGTATAATGCCACAAGTTAGACAGGATACAGCTACTATATGTGGGATCATTGAAGAATAAACAGCTGAAAAGGTCTGTCCCTGGAGAGAAGCTGAGTGGTTGCTTTCTGACAACACTGTCCTATGGTTCCTATGCTGTCACCTTGTATAGCTCGCCTGCACCTGTCACAGAAGCAGCATCCTCACTTTACACACAGGGTGAGAAATGGCTTGAGAAGGAAGGCTGTAAAATGCCTCAGGAATGCTAATTTGAACACCAGGTCCTGACTCTGGTACAAAGAAGGAAAGGAGGATAACGATCTTTTGAGATGGGGCCTGCAAGCGTGTTCTGGAACTACTGCAGAGCAGAAAAGGCTACCTACAGAGGGTGTGAAGAGATGTTTGTTCACCCAAGCCATTATGTTAAATGAAATAAGCCTGCCACAAAAAGGACAGAAAATATGGTGGGTAGTGAAGGGGGCTAGTTAATAAGTACTGAGTTTGTTTTGTAAGCTTAAGAGTTCTGGAGATCAGTTACACAGGTCAACACACAACACTTAAAGTCATTACTGTGGTTAAAAAGAAAAGTATTTTACCATTTGTAGGAAATATGGAGGTGTTCTTTACTTTCCTTATTTTGTCCTATGTTGGTCTTTCCAGTGGCTACTTGGCTCATAGCAGAAGCAGGAGGTGGAGACATAGGAGGTGGTACAAGTCCCTGTGAACTATTCTGATTTTTCGGAAAGCGCCCTATGCTCTCCTTGCAGAGCTTAGGCTATACTGCAGATATGAAATCCCTACACTGCAACCCTATAATTGCTATACAAGTCACCACCTTTTCTGTGTAACGGGACACAGTGCCTCAAAGGGTTGAGAGACTGAGATACAATTTAGACCCACCTCTGTGATTACGTGGGATCATTTACTCTACATGCCAGCAAGTAAAAAATTATGCTTGCCCCCTGGTAATGGGGTATATACCTTGTTGTCTCCACCTGACACAGCCAGGATGTTTGCTGTGATGGACCAGCTCACGTGCCACACAACATCGTTGAACTTGTGTAGGAGTTTGGGTGACCACATATTGCCTGAAGCATCATCACAGGACCAAATAAACACTCGACCGTCCTAGGGAAAGACAAACATCAGAAGATGCCGCTACAAGAACTCTCTCCAGGGACAGTCATTCTGCACGTGCAGAGACAGGCAGCTGCACTAAAGAGTCTGTTCCAGTGGCCTGCATCTGATCCTTTTATCCTGACACTTCTCACAGTAGGATAGGGGCTCTGGATTCTGTGGGAATGAACAGGAAATTGTAAGGATAATCTTTTTCCTCCTACCTGGTTACTTTCTCATGGGAATAGGGACAGCTATCTCTTAAACCAAGCTCAGGACATGAACAAAAAGAAACTTCCAATAAAACACTAATGGATCCACCAGAAGGCCTTGCTTCTTATCTCTCATCTCAATGATGACAGGAAATAAGAGATGGTAGTGGCTGGGAAGGTGAGTAGGTACATGAACCCAAGGCACTAAGTCTCTTACGTGAGGGTCAGGAGGGCTCTGAACTTGGCTCCGAAGCTTGGCACTACTAGTTCTAAAGCTACAATCTCACTAAATACTGGCCCTACAGGTTCCTCTTGGTTGCTGCCCAGGACTATAGATACTGCTGCCCTCCTTCCTCCCTTTAAAGGCCTTTCCCTTTGGCCAGATTGGAAGGAATTCAATGAGGTATGGGATGCTTTCATGGTGTGAGGCTGACCTGAGAGCAGCTGGCAATGGTGCTAGTGGGCAGGCCAATGGAGGGGGCCCAGGCAACATCTCGAACCCAGTCGCTGTGTGCCTCTAGCTTCTGTTCCTCCTTCCACTGGCCATCCTCTTCCTCCCTGCAGAGGAAACCAGAGCAGGGAATGCAGTGGCAGGCAGGCATCCCCACCCAGGGTGAAGAGTCCACCTTTTTATGTTCTCTTCAGTGAGGCTAATGAGTGGAATTCTTAGCTTACTAAGCTGTTCATAAAGTCCCCAGGAAATGCCCTTTCCTCCGTAGCTCCAGAGTTTGGGTAATACTAAAAGTGTTTAGAAAAAGAGCAAGTTTGTTTTAAAATGGGATTTGTAACAGACTGAAAACTGATGCAGTGACCCCGCTTCTTGTACACTCTGGTTGAGTAGTGACAGGCCGAGCAGCAGTGCCCCACTGAAGAGATGTCCACACAATTCACTGACCTCCACAGCTTGATGAGGTTGTCACAGCCACCTGATGCAAACTTCTTGATGTAATTGGGTTTCTGTCCTGACGGTTGGTCTATAAGGCTTCCAGGAACAACAGCAGGGGCCCAACTGACAGCATTACACCCGATCTGCAGAGGAACAATGTAGTGAGGCTGCGCTCTCACACAGCATGGAAAGTTACTCCATGGACTCCTGGTGCTTTCCCTCTAGTTGTCAGGACTTGGGTTACAGCACAGAGATGATGTGATGAACAAAAACTAGGCACTGACATGTTCTTGTAATACCAGCATGGGAGGCAGGATTAAGATACATGAGATAGGCAGATTCCTTAAGGCAACTGGCCAACCAGCCTAGCCAAATCCATGGACTTAGTAAGAGATCCTGTCTTAACTACTAACAAGTATAAAGTAGTACATGTATGTGTATACATACGCACAAACACACATGCACACAAAGTAGGGGTTAGCCATAAAGATAAATTATTAGATCAACAGATTTCTCAATTAAAAACCCTAAAGGCCAGAAGGTCATAGAGTGGTGTGTTTCCATTCCTAAAAGAAAATAACATTACAGTTCAGAATCAAAAGAAAAATGAGCCTCTGATAAGAACACAGTTCAAGGGAACTTGGCCACAAGACTAACCTTGTGAACCGTGCAGAATCCTGTACCAGAGCGGGAAGAAAGATTACTCTCAGAGCACATGGAAGAATAAACACCACTAGAAAAGCAGACACGCAAATGAGAAACAGCAAAGAAACATTAATACAGTGAGTCATTAAACATCAAAGATGAGCTAGAGAAGGCACCATGAAAGACAGCTCAAACTAGATAATTTTTCTTGGCAACTCTTTGTTTACTTATTTTTTTTTCTTTTTGGTGGCATGGTCTAGCTATGTAGCCTAGGTTGACCTTGAGCTTTCCTCCTTCCTACCTCAGTTTCAAAATGTAAATTATCTTAATTCACCAATTAAAAGACACAGACTAGGGCTGGGAAGATGGTTCTGTAAGTACTGAATGTGGACCCCTAGAACACAAATTAAAAAACAGGAATTGGCCAGACATGGTAGCACATGCCTTTAATCGCAGCACTCAGGAGGTAGAGGGAAGTGGATCTCTTGAGAGTCTGAGGCCAGCCTGATCTACAAAGTGAGTACCAGGATAGCTACGGCAATGCAGAGAAACCCTGTCTTAAAAAACAAAACTACAAACCCAACACAAACAGGCATGGTGATGTGCACTTGCACAGTTCTACCATTAGCAGGTCAAAGACAGGAGGATCCCTGAGCCAAATTAGTGAGCATCAGTTTTAGTGAGAGGCTGTCTCAACAAATAAGGTGGACAGTGATAGAAGACATCAGGCATTGATCTGCCTCTGCATGAATATGAACATGTACAGATGCATACACTACACAAATACAAAGAAATGGACTGACTTAAGAACCAATAATATACTGGATGTAACTCACCTCAGCAGCAGAGACAAACATTAAAAATGAAAGGCTGAGAAATCAAGCAAACAGAATCAAAACCAGGCAGGAATAGTACCTGACAAAACAGACTTAATAAGGACATTGTTTTGCAGACAAAAACAGTAAGATACTCAGGTCACATGATCAATTGATAATGAGGATAATTATTGTGATATATATCCACTGCATTTAAGATTATACAGTTGTAAGACATGTACCATTCAAGGGAGAGAGAGCCTCACATACCTAGTTAACAAATTCAAAAGTCTGAAATAGGATGCATATTTCTGATTAAAATGGAACAAAACTAGAAGTCGATACCAAAAGAAACTGCAGAAATTATATACATGGAGACTATGATGGTTTGTAGTGAGAGTTCTAGAATTTTTTTTTAAACACAAATATGAGAATATGCTTTCATTTTAATCCTAGGTGATCACGATTTGCCTTGTGCTCTAGCAGAATCATGGCTTTGCCAGCTGCAGATAATTTCTGCAATTGTGTGACATTTAGAATACCGGGTATATAAATGGGAAGGTCCCAAGAAGTGGGTAGGTGGTTGTTGGTATTTAGGGAGGTTGGTTGTGGCTTGTTAGTAGCTGTGGTCAAAGAAGAAACAAAAGGAAAGAAATTAGATTCAGGGATTTTTTGTTATGGGTGAAACCAGAGTGGCAGGGAGAAAGGATAGGGAGAAAGAAGAGCCTACAAAGTAGCAAAAGACCAGCTACAGTGATTAATCTTCACCACCTGAAGACCTGAATTAGACTCACCTAGGAAGCAAACAACTGGGCATGTCTATGAGGACATTTCCAGAACATTCAACTGAATGTAAGCAGGACTTAGGATCCTGGACTGAACTGAAAAGAGAAAGCGTTCATCTCTCTCTGCTTCCTGACTGGGGATGCCTCCTGCTGCCATGCCTTCCCCTGTCATGACAGGCTCCAGCAAACTAAATAAGCCTTTCCTTTCTTGAGTTGCTTTGCCATGGATTTTGCCACAGCAAGGAGGAAATTACTAATATAAAAACTGTAAGTACTTCTGAACAATAAGTGGGAAATAAAAATTTGTTTTTCTTTTTTGTTTGTTTGTTTTTTTGAGACAGGGTTCCTCTGTGTAGCCCTGGCTGCCCTTGAACTCATTCTGTAGACTAAAAATCAGAGATCTGCCTGCCTATGCCTCCCAAGTGCTGGGATTAAAGGCGTGTGTCACCATGCCCAGTCATTTGTTCTTTCACGTACAAGTGTTTTTACGAATTACAAGAGACCTAGTTAGGAGCACAAGAAATGTGAGTTTCCACTTCCCACAATGCTTTCTGGCCTATTTGAACCTTATATTCAAAGGACCAGAAAGCACATGGAACTAGATCTCTGGATCTTTGAAACACCATGAACTCTGGGGACCCCCAATGCTTGTTAGCCTGAGGCTTCTGTAACAAGGTGGCAGGTGATTGTACCCTCACACTTCTGCCCCCAACCAGGGGGCTTACTAGGAGAAGCCAGTGCCACCTCCGCCTTGGGCTGAGAAGGCTGGTGTAGCTGCTGCTCTTTGGAACAAGGAGGCTCCAGCATGTCTGACCCATGACCCCTCCCAGCCACCACTTGGCAGGGACACCCAGGCTCCTGGGAGTGCAGAAGATGTTAGCACAACAACTGTGCTCGCTCCTCCATGCAAGAGGCAGGGGCTGGACTCACCGTGTGAGCATTGTTAATCTTCTTCACTTCCCACTGGCCTTCCCCTGTATAGGTCAGCAGGGAGATGGCCCCATCTGAGCTCCCACAGGCTAGGATCAGGCCGTAGTCATGAGGGGCCCAGCACACAGAGTTCACTGTGGAAAGGAGGCACAGTGAGCAGCTTTCACCCAATAGCTACTATTTTGCTAAATTCTTAGAAAAACCACAGGGATTCCCAGTGGCCGGCTGACATTTGGCCAAATAAGGACAAATTAACCCTTAACAGCATTTCCTAAGTCTGACTTCACAAAGCGAGGAGGAGGGACCATGTGAGATTAAAGGCTGAGTCTTGGGAGGCCTTACTCACTGTTCTTACTAAACCCCTCTCTCTCTCAGGACTGGCTTTAGGTCTTAGGGACAGACCTTAGCTATGGACACACTAGTTGAAAAGCCAACAAATGTCCAAAAGATGGACAACAGCAAGGGACAGGAGCCTGGGATGTGACCAGAACAGGGGCCCTTCCCACCCACAGGACCCTCATACTTACTTGCCAACTCTACATACCTGAGGAATCGTGTCCTGAGTGTTCATGGGTCTTCTCCCAAGTGCCATTTTCCTCTTTCCAGATAATGACTTTCCGGTCATAGGAACAGGAAGCCAGGATATTGCCATACATGGGGTGGGCCCAGGCCACTTGCCATACTGGCCCCTCATGTCTGCAAGGGATGGGGTCAGAGGCTGCTCTGAGGGTCAGAGGACCCACAGTGCCACTTCCCTCCGGGGAGACAACAGAATGTTCCCACCGTCTTAGCTTTTTGAGGCATGGTCTCATACTATGCAGCTCAGGTTAGCCTTGGGCTTGTGATCCTCCCAAGTGCTAGGATAAAAGCTATGTGCCACCACACCTAAATTTGGTCTGTGTTCCACTAGGTTTAGAATTAAAACTTCGTATCTTGAAGTGAGTTACTAAAACATCACATTGCCTCTTCACCAAAACCAAGTAACAAGTGATATAGTCTAACAATCTATAATTTCAAAGTCATAGAGCACAAATGATATTCTCAGATAGCTACATGTAAGTTGAAAACACATCTGACTTTTCTTGGTGACAAAGTGACAGGTCTACAGTTATTCCTGGAGTTTCCGGCCTACATCCAAAATAGAAGGAAATAGTAAATTCAGAATCATGCAAAATAAATGTGATTGTTTTTGCCATCCCAGTTTGCCCAACCTTGGAGACTCTTCAGAGAGTGTTTATAGGCCTAGACACCCGGGTTAGGAACCCTCACTATGTGAAAGGCGCTGACGGAAAGCAGAGCTGTGACCACAAAAATGAGCCAAGACCTTAAGGGTGAGTGGAGGAGGAAAAAGAAAACATTTTTCAAATACTCCCTGGCTATCTGCCATTGGCAAACAGGCAGAACAACAGGATGTATACAGTTTGTCTCATGGGACCAGCGAGATGGCTCAGTGGGCAAAGCATTTGCTATGTAAGCCTGAAGACCCGAGTTCAAATCCCCAGAACCCATAGGAAGGTGGAAGGACAGAACTCCACAAAGTTGTCTTCTGACTGCCACATATGAGCCTGCATATGTGTCCCAAGTAAGTTCATTTCATGATCATACTTCCTAAATGACACTTTGGGCCAAATAGCTAGCTGTGTGCAGGATGATAGCAGTGTAGTGTTCATTGCTTCTCAACATGGCACTGGCTGCCCACATCAAAGATGTACTGAGATGGGCCCAGGATAGAGTCAGATTATCCCATATGGGGTTAAGCAGAGGAGGGCTTCAAGAGGCAAAGTGCCTCACTTTCCCTGGACTTCTGGTGGTGGAGCTAGAGATCATACCCAAATGCACCCTTATCTGCACCTCTGCTCAGGGAAGATACGCATCCTTATTGCTGAGTGCATCAGATTGCTCTGAATTTGTGCTTTCACCCTTCCTCCCAGGCCTGAAAATCCAGCTATTTCTGAGACCTTCTCCAGGTGTTTACACTTACCCTCTGAGGTCTGCAATGAGGATCTGCCCTCCATTTCGCACATCAAAGATTTTGACAGACCTGTCTGAGGAGCATGTTGCTAGGCGGGTGCCATAATAGTCCATCTGTGCATCATGCTGAAAGAGGAAGGCAACTGGGGAAGCCTGCAGGATGGGTGGGTAAACCCCCAGCCAGAGACTAGAATAGACAGAGTCTACCCAAACCCAGTCTCAAAGAATCATTACTCCTAGACAAGAAGCTAGAATGTTGGTATTCTCACTTCCCTGCCAGGCAATGTCCTTCTGGAAGAGAGCAAACAAGCCATACTGAGTTGGTTGTTCCAGACCCTTCATGCACTTCTTCCAATCCTTTTCTGTGAGTGGTACAGGAGGAAAAACTGACTTCTGTCCTCTCTTTTCAGACCCTGTTCTGACTGCAGGCTCCATGGGCTACTGAGGAAGACACCCTGAGACTCAGCATAGCCCCAGATCCCAAGGCTAATAATTGAGAGTAGGCCTAAGACCACATCAGACTCCATGCAGCTCTTCTCTAAGGCACCGTGGGCCTGGACACAGATACGTGTCCACTGCACCAAAGTCCTGAATAGTCTGGGGACCTTTTTTCTACCAGCGTGCCTAGTACTCCAGATTCCACACCCATGGGAAGCAATGCTTAAGTATCATTGCTCCCATGGAACCCACTTTGACACTGACTGAATACCCAGGCTAGGGCTGGCTGCTGCCTCAGTCTGGGCCTATTTTTGCAGCATGTTGTATGGTCTCCTTCAACAGTAGTCCCCTGCTGGCTGGCTCACCTAGCCAAGAGCTTGCTGATTTCCTATCTGTTCCACCCTGCAGGTTTCAGGAATAATCAGCTGTCACCTGGAACAGTTATAACCTTTCAAAGAAGGTGCTGTATGGAACTTAACATAACAGTCCTTTGTGACCTCCGTTCTCAAGGAAAATGATTCTTCTGGAAGGTTATCTTTCTACTGGGTCAGGCCTTGCTCTCCTGGTAGGTAGGCTGCAGGTCCATTTCAAAGCCCTTTTCAGCAGAGTACTATCATACTGGGAAGAGAGGTACAGTAGTATCTAGGATGGAGCTATCTCGTTAGCTTTCTGTTGTACAACCTTTAAAAAAATTAGCTTATTTCTTTAACCTTCAGTTTCCATATCTTTAGAAGGGGCTAATGAGCACATTGGCTGCAGTGGTCCTTGAAGGCTCAACAGGGTACTAAATGGAAAGCACTTAGAGTATAATGGCAGATTTAATGAGTGTTCAAATGTTTCTAACTTCTGTATTGCCTCATCTGGTCCCCAGGAGGAAACCAAGTTGGGACACTGGCAAGGGTATTTAGATTGGATCTTATTGCCCTTGGGCCCATGCCAGCTCCAGCTAGGTGCTGTCACCCTGCTTACCACCCAAACCAGCAACCAGCAACATGCACAGGTTTGCATCAGAACCCCAGAGCAAGTGCCTGTGGTCAGGCTTGGAGGTCAGCCACTTCACTGAAAGGAATGAAACCACCGGGCCTGGGCCCTGGTCAAAGGCTGCCTGCACCGTTTGGCTCCAGGGAGCAGGTGGAGTTTTCCAGTTGGAGACTTCAACCTCTGCACCTTCCCTAGCAGTTCTACACTGTGCCCTGTGTGGCCTCTCAAGAAACGCCCTGAGGAATGACTTGAGGCCCAAAGGCCTGGTATGGCCTAGTCTCTTGGGTAGAAGTTTATCAACCTCTGCCTAGGCTTTCACTGTGGCTGCCAGACTTCCTAATCGCCCTCAATAACTCTCAGTGGAGCTAAGACAGGCAGGAAGATGACTGTCAAACCTTTACAGCCTTACTCTCAGAGTAGGGTATTGTGCTGGCTGAGACTGAAGGGCTTGAGCTGCACAGAAGAACCAGGTTCTCATGGCAAAGACAAACCACTGTCAAAACCCTGCCAGCTCAGAGGTCACACAGGAGAAAAGATTAAACCCCGGAGGCTATGGCCTGCTGGGAACTAAGACACAGTCCAAACTCCCACAGAACAGAATACTCATGTCAAGGGTTAGGAGAAGGGCTGAATGGATACTTACAATCATGTCCTCATGAGAGGTGT
This sequence comes from Pachyuromys duprasi, assembly GCA_028658305.1. Lineage (NCBI taxonomy): Eukaryota > Metazoa > Chordata > Mammalia > Rodentia > Muridae > Pachyuromys > Pachyuromys duprasi. The sequence goes on along the minus strand of CM053761.1, from coordinate 28,686,940 downwards.
CCACGGTATTAATTACTGACACCTAGAACAAAGACATCCTGTGAATTCACAGACAGCCACACTACTGTTGTGTAAGTCAACACAACTACTGTGTAAATTAATTCTTTATAGCACCGATTGCTTCTTAAGTTCTTAGGGGCATTCCTTCTCTCATTCATTCATTGACATGCTCATTCTACGAACTCTTCATTTTCCACGAAACGGCTCTCATTATGTAGTTCAGGCTGGCCTTGAACTCAGTATCCTCCTGCCTAAGCCTCCCACATGCCAGGATATATGTGCATTTTTTTACTTCCGGCTAAGAACCTCTTCGAGCACTGTGTGAAGGACTGCACAGTGTGAAGTAGAATGGCAGTTCTTGCCTCAGAGAAGCTCATGTTTAAACAACTTGCCAGTATCCAGATCAGCCATACTGTGGTTTGTGTGGGCAGGAGGAGCCCAAGATGAGAGGGATACACAGCTGCCTTAAGTGATAAGACCTTTGTTGTTGAGGGAGAATATATAATCCAAGCAGAAAAGGATTCCACAGGCAAAGGTAATGTGAGAACTTCAGGTCAGTAAGCCTGGAAGTAGGCCAGGCAGCTCTCAAAGATGAGGTGGAAGCAAGCAGGAGCAGAGTTCATTCCCTTTCTGCATCACAGAGATTTTGATGGCCCAGAAAGTTTATGTGGAACAGGTTATAATTCAAGATTAGGACTGTGATGATGCAGGTCCTTAACACTCTGGAATCTTGGGAAGGTGGATCAAGAATTCTAGGCTAGCCTGGGCTACTTTTCAGAAAGGTAGGCCCTAGGAGAGTATGGCAGCAAGGCATTCAGAAGGCACACACTGAGTAAGTAAAGGTTTTCATGAGAATTCTAAGTGTTCTAAAGAGTAGGCTTAAGGGTCTGCAAAGATTAGAGGAAGAGGAACTGAACCTGTCTGCAGACATCGACATTTTCCCATGAGCATTGAGAGGTACCAATTAATTACGGCCAACAGAAATACTAAGCAACTTAAGGAGCCAGTGAAGAGAAAACCAAAGCCACACTGCTGGCAATAAACCTTGTTAGTAACACTCTAATATTTAGTCCACAGTCCATGCTAGCAGATTACCCTACCCCCAACACACATCAATATAAGCTTGGTGGTGGCTCAAGAATCCCCACAATCCAGACTGGCTGAGGGAAAAGTAATTTGATATTGGTGATCCGAAGGACCTTTCTTTCTCACCATTCTCGCCCAGCAGCCATGGATTGTGACCCACACTTTGGGATGCTATGTGTTTTAAAGCTCTTGGAACAAGTCTCTTGACACTTATGTGGTTACTGAACACAGTAAGAAACAATACTCAAAACAATTCAGCTCACTAGAATCACACCGTTTACAAATTTACAACGAACCAGCATGAGTCTTTAACTCAGCAACAGAACCAATGGCCATCAGAAGAGGGGGTAGCTCCTTGCCCTGCTGTGCCAATCAGGGTCTAAAACTTCCAGAAGCTGGTTCTCATTCTTTCACTCAGTGACTCGGGCCAGTGAAGATACACCACAGATACCACGGTATTAAAAAAAAAAGAAAGAAAGAAAAAGCGGAGACGATGCCCTGGAGTCGTTCGGCTAGGCCTTCCATCAGTTTCCCGAAGGGCCTATCACACCTGGGAACCCTATGTCCAAATAACTGATCCCCACCACCACTTCTGCTCAGATAGTAGGTGATTAGGATGATTACGATTTGCCACTGCCCTGCGCAAGTGTTGATGACAGCAGTCTATACGCAGGCAGGGGATACAAGCGATAATGGGAACGTATTAAGTTCTAATTTGACAGCAGCTCCTATGATAGCTTTAAGTTTTTTGTTGGTTTGTGTGTGGTTTTTTTGTTTGTTTGTTTGTTTGTTTCCAATTACGGAGGACAAGACACAAGGGCAGGAGGTGGCACAGCAGTCCGGGCCTCTGAGTTCCGGGAGGCCCAGCGGCCTTGCCATAATCTCCCGCTCCGAGACCCACAGAAGCAGGATACGCAAACCTTGAGGAGGTGGATGGCCGAAAGCCACGACTATCACCGGGAATGCAACACTCACCATAGCTGCAGCAGTGGCGACTCGCGGCCTCGGACGTGGCAGCCCAGAATGCTTCACTTCCGGCGCCGGCCCACAGCCGGCAGACCTTCACCCAGGAATTTCCGGTCAGCAACACACTCGACTCACACAAAGGTTCCGCTTCTTCTGGGACCCTAGCCCCGCCCTCTCGGGTTTCCGCCTTTATCTTGGCGAATGGTGGGGCTCTGGTTGCTGTGGCTTTTAATGACCTGAACCCGTCACTAGAGGGTTTTCTATCTAGAGCAAGCTTTTTTGGTTCGTGAGGTGCATACATAAAATAAGTAGTGATTACAGCTTCGTCCTTCTTTCCTGCGGGTTCTGAGTCCCGCTGATATATCATGAACGTTGTAGAGATTAATTTCTTTAGTGCAGTTGGGTAGTGCTTTGTTAGGTCTTTGGCAGGACGGCCTTGCTATCTAGGGCCGGTGTCTTCAGAGAGCCCAGACTTCCAGAGTGATCCCCTTGGGGTCCTGGAAGTCCTATTGAGAGATTAGGACCCAACCCCTAGTGTTTCCAATTGATAGCGCACCAGCTTTCTTAAGGGCAAACCAGAGTCTCTAATACATGGGATTTGACTGTTCTAAGGGAGGACAACTGGAGACCCCGACCCCTTTCCCCTCGCTTTTGGTTTTCCACACAAGCACTGTAATGGAGGATGCTGAGCTGCAGAAGCTCCTCAGATTTACATGGTCCCATCCTCCCAACCATCTCAGACACTTAGAAGCCAAGTGGCCCAGAGTGGAACCTGCACTCCACCACCAGCTAAGTGAAAATCCTTTCTGGTCTTATGTTGAAACTGGGATTAAAAATCTTGTCTGGAGATAGCTACCAAAACTCCGTGTGAAGGGGTTTGGGAGAAGTGCTACAAGAGTGGCGGCCTCATATAAACACCTGTCCCCACTCCATCCCACCGCAGCACCTTTTAGAAATTATTTTTCTTCCAATGGAGAAGTATTGCAGGGATGTGAAGAGGTGATACTTTGGGTAAAAGAGAAAACAAACGTGAAGAGGTTCCTTGGCCTTCTATTCTTCAAGGCACAGGCCCTTCCATAGATGCACCATGAATCCTTCAACTGATTCGGTCAAGTTCCTTTTCTCTGAGCTTTACTTTTCTCCAGTGAAAAACGGTGACAATAGGCATCTTACAAGTAAATATATTGTGTGAGGTGTCATTGTTATTAAGTGGAATTTCCTGGTATAAATCCTGAAGCTGAAGACATTGTGGATCTGGATAAGCAACGACTTATTTGCAGGTAGACTGAAATACATGGTGTTATGAAGCTTTAGAGTGCTGACCATGGCTGAAGATGGAAAGCTATTAGAACCTACTACTGAGGGCTCATTCGTTGCCTCTTTGAGTGGCTCCTTCTCTGTTAATTGAGAAGCACAGCAGAGGTGAAGAATCTCTTATCTGAACTACTTGAAACCAGCAGTGTTTAATTTTGGTTTTGTAAACATTTGCATATTCGTGAGATATTCTGGGATAGAATCCAAGTCTGATCACAAGGTTCACATGTTCTATATACTCTTACACACATAGTTGGAATTTATATGTTTTTAATAATTTTGTGCTCAAAGCAAAGTTTGGTGGTGTGAGGTTTCCTGCTTGTGCTATCACATTGGCACTCTGGTTCAGGATGCTCACCTGTAATACACAGCCTGAACATTAACTTTTGGTTTAAGTGAACCTTGGAACTGAAACCATGTTTGGCAGTTAGTTGGAGCCAGTGACACTTCATCTCACTATTCAACTTGTGAAGAGCTGGGATTTTGCATCTATAACTTGAAGTTTTTTTTTCTCAGTCTAGCATATTTCCTTTTCTGTGAGAGGTTTGCCAGATTCAAATTATTAGGTGTTCTGGTTAGTTTAGTGTTTTTTCGTTTTTGTTTTTTTTTCTGACTTGACACAAGCCATGGTCATCTGAGAAAAAGGAATTTCACTGAGTAGTTGTATCAGTGCAATTGAACTATAGGCAAATCTGTTGGGATATTTTCTTGATTAATGACTGATGTGGAAAGATCACTGTGATTGGTTACAGCCCTAAGGTGGGTGGTTGTGGGCAGTATGAAGAAATCGGGTCATGAGGAACAAGCCAGGAAGCACCATTCCTCCATATCCTCTGCTTTAGTTCCTGTCTCCAGTTTCTTCCCTGCTTGAGTTCCTGCCTTGCCTTCCTTCAGTGATGGACTGTGATTAGGATATACAAGCCAAATATATCCTTTCATCCTCAAGTCTCGTTTGGCCATTGTGTTTTACCACAGCAATAGAACACAAACTAAAACGCCGGGTACCAGCTTCCTCTTTGCTTTCCTCCTCTTCTGTAAGGGATGCCACCTATAATCTGTGTCTACATTTTCCACATTTTACAGTTTATCTCAGACCATAATCAGGCCACTCATGATTTCCTTCAGTTGCTTCCTCTCTCCCTCCTACCACTTTGCATCTGAGTAACTCTTTTCTTCCTGAGACCCTTCCTCCCAAGCCTTCTCTCTGAGATGGGTTAATGACTCATGGAAGGTCCCTCAGGTGGTGGGAGCTCAAAGGTATGATCTAGAGCAAAGTGTCTTTCCCCAACCAGAGACTCAACTTTCCCAAGTTCAGATCCATAGAGAGTGGGGACCCAGCTGTCCTTCGGAAAAAGGCCTTGGGATGGTTATCATGCCTGCATTTCCACGTGTGCATTTATTGTTATTGCTTAGTATAGTGTTGAAAAGGCTGACAAATCCCATTAGTTACAAAGAGCACAAGCCAGAGATACAGAGAAATAAAGAGTGTACAATAAGAGCACAGTCACTTCCCAGCCCGGATTGTCCCAGAGCCCCCCAGAGCCCAGGCAGCTTATGGAAGCTGGAGGCGGCACCGTTCCCTCGCTACTCTGTTAGAAAAGATGTGCACACAAGAGTTAGCAAAGTGTGGTGACCCCCGAAAGGAAGGGCCCTGGAGGGAGAGCACCACAGGCACTACAAACCAGACCAAGGGCCTGGGAGGGCCCAAGTAGCCTCAAACCTTTTGTTTTGGGAGGAGGGGATGATGGCAGCTACCCAGGGCCTGGGGTCCAATGCCTTGGGTGGGTCGGATCTCTATATTAAGCCAAAGGGCTCCATTTGGACCTTGGAAAATACTTGGGGACTTTTAGGGTCTGATTGGGGCCTTGGTATTTCAAGAAATGTCCTCACTTCTAGGGTTCTCCAAGGGTGGGGGCTTCAGAGTGTGGTTCAGTTGGCAGCTTCCTACAGCAGGGGGGCCAAGACATCCAGGCAATACTTTTTTTTTTTTTTTTTTGTATCCCAAAGGTGCTAAGACTCTGAATAAGAGATAACATCCAATAATCCACCCCAAATAACCATAATCCAGTTTAGAAAAGGCAGACAGGAAGTGTCCCTCTGCAAAACAGTTCTGATGAGGCTGAATGTTCCCGCCAAGTACTGGGTCTGGAAGAGGTCCAGACAATGGGCACATGGGAACCTGCTCTGGCACATCCACAGGAGATGACTTGTTGGGTAGGGCTTGGTGGCCTCTCCTGAAATTCCAGGGCTTAGGGGACGAGTAAGTTGATGGCTTCCCAGAATTCAGGATGTTTGTTTTTTTAATTTGTCCTGACAGGAAATTCTGCACATAGAGTTCTGAATATACAGTGATTACAGTGGGTGTGGGAGTGGCATGTTACAGTGACAGGGCCTAGAGTCTAGGGTAAGAGGAAGGCAGAGGATCTGGCAAAAATGTTAACATTTCTTCAGAAGAACAGATGTGAGGGGAAATCTTGTGAACAGGGAGGGGCACTCACCCTCCTGCTGCGTACTAACATACTTGAGAGGGACAATAATGAAAACACGCGGCTGGTGCCAGATAAGGGAACAAAAGAGAAATTCGAGATTTGGGCTTAAGTCTATGTAAGAAATCAGGAGGTGGTAGAGATGGCTTCTCAACAGGCGTGGGGATAGAGTGGCTTCTCATTAACCAGAGGACCCAGCACAGGTTGGGCTCTGGCTTGGGAGCAGCCAGTTGCCACATCTACTCTCAGAAGTGGGACACCTCCTTCCAGTCAGCTCTGTGCTGTGGTTGGGATGAGGATAGGAGTGAGGGGTGGGTGGAGAAATGGAGGATGCTCCTGAGTCCTGGAAAGCTGTGAGCAGCAAGTTGCGCCTTCTTCCCCTTCTGCACAGTTAGGTAACTGAAGTACCTAGAGCCAAAGTGCAGATTCCTTGCTGGGTGCTCATCTGTTGTCCTTCACCTATCTGAGGGGTTGGGGAGTTGATGCATTTACAGAGCGCAGAGGACAGGAACAAAGGGGACAGGTCCCACGCTAGAAAAGAGTAGAGTCTGCCTATGTTTGGCTTGATTTTTTTTTTTTTTAAGTTCCATAGACATACCAGAAACACCTGTGTGAGAAGAGTCAGCCATGGAAAGCATAACCATTGCATAGTATTAAATGAGCAGAGACGGTGAATCCTTTATTTACAATTATTGTCTAGATAAAAAAATTCATAAAAACAGATGAATGGTCATAAATTATTGACCCCCTAATGGGGTAAACTGCCAAACGTACCCCATGCTGCTAGATATAGGACGCGGAAGTGCAAGCTTTGTGTACTACAGTGAGTTTTGACAAACCAACCATCTCCTGTGTAGGTATGTGCATGTATGGAAGAGCGTGGGTGTGTGAGGATGAGGGGGTGGGGCGTAGGCTAGCTCTCAGTCCTGACACTGGAAAACCAATGCTAATGTCAGGCTTCCTTTCTAGTTTCTTCTGCTCCTTGCCTGAGAAGCTGGCTCTGCTCAGAGAACCCCTTTCTGCTTGCCCTTGAGGCCTGGTTCCAAAGCCCAAGGACCCTGGTTTGTAAGTACAGCAACCCTGGTGGCATGGAATGAGGCCATAGAGGCACGATTGAATGAAGAAGGGCAGAATGAAAAACGTGACAAATGAACCCCCCCATAAAACCCCCAAAACTAACCACCAACAAAAAAAAATCTCCAAACCAAAAACCTATCCTGTTCCAAGGCTGCCCCAGATTTCCTTTCCTTCCTTGGAGGGGTGCTGTGGGCTGGCTCTGGTGGTGTCTGTGCTGGAATCCATCTAGGGCTGGCCCACCAGTGCTGGAGAGGCAGCTCTCTCCTGGATACATTCAGAGTCCTTCGAGATATTCTTCCTCACAGAGAGATTGTGGCCAGGTGGGATGGGCAGGCTTTGAAGCCCAAACCAAAACTCAAGTTTTTCCACAGCCATCCAGACGTGGGCCCTCCCAGCTGACTATGGCTCTTTTCCCAAGTGGCTGTCATCTTGTTTAGTGAAAAGGTCTCTGGGCTTGGAGGAGGGCTGGGGGCCAGGCTGAGGAGCGAGGAGCGATTGTGGAAAGGGTGGGAGTGAAGGATGGAGTTCACAAGTGAGGCGGAAAGTGTTTGGTTTTCCTCGAAGCATGGGACATCATCGATCATGGTATTCAAAATGTCTTTTGCACTGTACAAGTTTATGGAAAAAGATTGTATGCTGAAAAGTCTCAAAGCAAACTTTGTATTAAATACAAAAGTTCTCTTATGAAAAAAAGCTGAGACCCACAAAGTGCTTAGCAGTTCAGAGGCTGACAGACAAGCTCTTATTAAGTGGGATTACTAGTGCTGTTATTGTTGGGGGAGGGGAGAGCCACCTTTTCTCACCTGTGATATGGGAAGATATCAGAATGGCTTTCTGTCTGGGAAAGCAGGGCTTGGTGTCAAAAGGCTACAGTATATATGGTGACTACAGGAAGACAATTTGGTTTAGAAATCACACTGAATACATCTCAATGTACACATCATAAGGTTCATTCGGATCTAAATAGTGCAGAGAAAAAAGGCTATTCTTCTTTAAAAAGAAAAACAAAAGCAGCAAGCCATACCGACCCTCATCCAATATGACGGCAGTGCCTATGCTGCCGTTTATAAGGAAAGAAACTTCTAAATTACTAACTAAAAAAAAAAATCAACACAATAGCATTTGTAATATCTGAACACTACCTTGACTCACAGACAGTGCCAAAGACAACTCAGTTCTGAAATGCTCTCTGTAAACTCAAGTGAGTTTCATTGAGAGAAAAGCCCTCTACGGGTGCACTACAGATGTCATGGGACCTGGACAGTCACTCTTGTTGCAAACCCGGAAGCCTTCTCTCCTCTTCTCCCTTGTCTACGGTGGAGCGTGTTGCTTAGCTCCTCAGGGTGGATCCTTGGGAGCCGTTGGCTTTCTGCCTGAGCTTCCCACAGTAGTGACGTTATTGAACGGAAATAGCAGGCAAAAATCAGAGCATGGCTATCGTAAAACTTCAAGGATGCAATCCAGGGGATGTGTCTGTTGGGCCGAGCTGTTCATAAGCATCTTGGCCACCAGTGTCCTTAAACCACACAAAAAGCCAAAGACATTATCTACAGGTTTGTAAACAAATTACATTCTTCTTTTTAGGACATAAGTTAAAATAGAGCAATTTAAGCAGAAACAAGGCAACATGCCGGCAAAGGAACTTTATATATCCATGTATATATATGTTATATATATATAATATCTACCTATCTATATGCACGTATACAGTCTCCAAGAAGTATACGTTGATATAGATACAAAGAAACGGATATAACCTCATGAGTGTCTGTGGAGTTCTTGGGTTCCATTGGTGCAAATCTACTCTGTGATTTCAAAAAGTTATTAAATTAATCTAGACATCTGAGACCATGCTGGGCAAGCATTTGAAACCTCATAGACCAGTGGACTGAATGAACAGCAGCAGTCTGTTCGCAGTTCCTGTTTGCAGTTCCCGCCTAAGAAAACAAAAATCTCCCCTCCCCAACCCTCCAAGAACCAAATGAAGGAGGGGATTAAAAGTGTCCAGGTACATTCATGCTGGGGACGCAGTGGCCGGCGGGTGCATGGCTGGTCCGTGTCTGGCCTGGAGCCTGGAAGGGCTCTTTTTTTAAAATTAATTTATTATTTTTTGGAAAAAAAAATCCACACCACTCTCTGCTCCAGATGACCCCAGGGCAACCCCGCCCATGGCCTAGGAGTGAAAAAGAGTTCAAACAGCATGGCAGCCAGAGAAAGGGTCTGTGTGTGGAAATGGGTTCTCTCTCTGCTGTGTGGGTTCCGCCCAGTGCTCCTTGCTGCGTCGTCGTCGTCTCGTCGGGGAGTTGGTGCCTGGAAGGATGTGCGCCCGGAGGCAGGCGGGTGGCGGCGGGTCCATGAGGGTGGCCAGGCGACAGGGGCCTCAGCTAAAGCGACGTCTCCAGGCTGTGGATGGGGCTCCCTGGACTTGAAGAGGTAGCTGATTTGCTCGTGTCGGTCGTCAGGTTGATCCCGCTGTCGATGGCGCTATTGTTCTTGTTGAGCGAGGACGGCGGGCTCGAGTTCTGCTTGAGCGCGGCATCTTCTTCCAGGTCGGTGTCATCGATGAGGGGGATGTGGGGCTGGGAATCTTCGATCCGGAATTCAGGATGAGCCATGAAGTTATGGATGGAGGTTCGAGACTCGGGTTTTTCTAACCCTTCATAGAGAGAGCTACGGAACGCCTTCACGACGCGGATCTGCAAGGGAAACACATTGGTCAGGAATGGGCTGGCCCCTCCCGGGGACTTGGTAGGAGGGGTGGGGGAGGGAGGGCACGCAGGCTGCTGGGATCCACAGTCGCTGGTGTTTATGAGCATCGATGGGGACGGATGGCAAAGGGCTTGGGGGAATGCATCCATGAGTTGGTTTTTAAGTGGCTTTGGTTTGGGTCAGAACTACGGTATTAGTGGGGACAGTAAAGCACCAACACAGAGATGCTTGGGCAGTTGGAAACCGGAGCATGGTCCACTCCGAAGGGCACCCGACCTAGTGAGAGACAGAGCCTTGTTAACGTCACAGCAGAGTTTGACCATGCAAAGGGTTTGGGGCTTAGGGGGAAGTAGGAAAGAGTCTACTCGTTAAAAAAAAAAAAAAAGTGAATCTTCAAAAAACCACACACAGTTAAGAAACCAAACCACATGGAACAGGTTACAGGTCACACAGAGAAGGAACAGGAAGGAGAGACAGTTGGATGAGGTGGGATGAAAGGACACATGAGGGCCAAACAGAGAAGGGGGACATCAAGCCGAGGCAGCAGAGCAAAGCAAAGCCAGGGAAGGCTTTCTGAGGTGCAGGGCTGCAGCAGCCGGGAAGCACAGAGGACGTTGGGGGCAGGGGGCATGCCACAGGGGTCAGGGGCCACGCGCACACACACCGACACACAGCTACACTTGGAAGCCTGCACAATGTGAACAAAGTTGTCTGTGCCCAGCGCCTCTTTCCTTCATGCATTTGGGAGGTAAACACTCGAGTATGGGCTCAATGCCCTGGCCAGCCATTGCAGCTTGCTAAGGGGTGCCCTTGTTTCCTGGAGTTTGGGGTTTATGGCTGTTTGTGTTCTGAAAACACAAACTCAAAAAAGAAAGGACAAAAAAAAAAAGAGGCCAGAAGTGGACAGCCAACCCCCAGATCTCTTGTGGGTTCTGGGAAGTGGGGTAGGGTATGCAGGGTTTGGCCTTGCACCATAGTGAGTAAGCCAGGAACTTCAGGTCCCTAGGCCTTTTATTCTCTCCTCTGAAGAATGGGAGGAGCCTGGCCTCTGGTCTCCAAGACCGGTGGGTGCAAAGAGCCCTGGATTTGGAAAAGGGCCAGGTTGAAGTCTTGGCTTAGACATTCATCAGGTCTTGGCTGTAGAGAGCTATACCACCTAACTGGTTGTGTGCCTTACAGGGTGCAGCGGGACAGGAACGTGCCTTCGGTCTTAAGGAACCGATGGGACTTGGAATAAAGATGTCTCTTGCTCTCTCCCCAGTGCTGGCTCAGAATAGGGCAAAAGAGAAAACACAGATGGCCAGATGCCACCAACAGCTGAGGGTCACATGGCCTTGGCCATGGGGACAGGAAGCCTGACAGAGACAGTTGTTGGGAGGTCCTTGGACTCCCAGATTTAAGTTTTGCTAAACCAGGGAGTTCCTCTGTGGACCATGGTTAGGGAGATCCCTGTTTCCAGGAGAAACTTCTAGATGGCTCTGACTGCTGAGTCTGTGTCACAGCTGAGGGATGGCCTTCTGTTTCTAAGCTAAGTCAGACTGTAGAATTGAGGACTCAGCTTGGTGCTGATCAGTTGGCCTGCTTGAGCTGTGCTGTCTGGCTCTTCCCCCGCCCCATAGTCTAGTTGGCTCTCCTCCTTTGCCACCAGCCTTCTCTTAGCTACAACTTCTGCTTGCCTTCTGTTCCTTCTCCTCCCTATAACTAGAGACCCCGGAGAACTCTGCTTGCTTGAACTCAGGCAAGCTGTCAAGTGGAGCCAGGCAGACTGAGTACTACTGTTCTGTGGCATTTTCAATTATCTTTGTCTAGGGATTCCCTTTGTAGCTTCTGTAGATTGTTCACTTTCTGATCTTGTAAATGGGCCATGGAACCCCTGGAAATAATAATAATTAGAAAAGGTATTGCTTCAGTTTGCTCATCTTTTCTTATATTTGTTGTTTGCTTGCTTTAAGGGAAGGTCTCATCTAACCCAGGCTAGCACTGGGGGTTTAATCCAGGGCCTTCCGCACGATAGGCAAACACTCAGCAAACACTAGGCTAGACCCAGCTGCTGGCCTCCTCATCTGCAAAATGGGAGTGCACATGCCCCATCCCTCTATCTGCACAGGGGGCGCCCAGCCTTCTGAGGCTCACTTGCTATAAGACACTGGCTGGCTGAAATGCCTAGCATATGAAGGAAGTTAGGGGACAGTGGCAGGCCCTTGTCATATGACTGACAACGCAGAGGGGACAACACACAAATGAGATGAAGCCCCTCCACCCTCCCCCTGGCATGGAGACAACAGAAAGAATGAACTGCTCTGGACAGGACTGTGGGGACAAGACTTTTCGGGACACCCCGCCATGGCCATCTCAAGACTCCACTTCGATTCTCTCTGCAGCTGAAATGGAAAAAAAAAATAGGGGAAGAAAAAACAAAAACAAAAATCTCTTCCATCTCCCCTGCCTGCCTGCTCTAAAGATGGGTTTCAGGACAGAAGACTTTTGGGAGTATGGGGACAGGGAACAAGGAGGGGCCAGTGGGTAGGACCTTGGATATTTGCTTTCAACAGCCTGAGGGACCTAGAGCTCTGAGCCACTGGGGTCTCTGGGGAGGCCGAAGCCTTGCTCTGAGGTGGGCTCCGCATACTCGAATGTTTACCCGGCTTCAAGGAAGCCAAGAGTCTGGGATTGAGTCACATTCATTTCAGGCTCAAGGGTAAAGACTCACAACCTCTTTTAATTTCACTCTCTCTTGCTGAACTCTGTGTCCAGGGTTCTCTAGCCCTCTAGGAAACAAAGACATGGAATATTCAGACAGTCGGAGAGCTCCAGGGTCCCCCCAGCAGCAAGCCACTTCCTTCCAACCCAAGCTTGCACCAAATCAGTTACCAGAATGCTAAGGAGATACCCAGCTTTCCTCTTTGCCACTGTCTGCATTGCTCCTCACCACAAATGCCACACACGCTGGCAGTTCTTGAAACCCAAGTCTAAAGGTGACATGGGGGTTCTTGGGGCTGTGTGTGTGTGTGTCTGTGTAGAGCCTTGCACTTGGCATAGTGGGGTTGAACCAATGTTCGTTGTGGAGCCTCTTCAGACAAGCGAGGAAAGCAAGGAGGATGAAAGGAGGAGACTGGCCTGGATGAATGAGCCTGGTGCTGTCCTGGCTGAACAGTGGAGGTTATTACTATGCCTCTGTGGGCTACAGGAACACCAGTGGGTGTACCCTCCCTACTCTTCACAATGGAGGGGGTGCTCCTTCTCCTCTGGAAGTCCGTGGGCACCTGCATTGGCTCTTAGAGCTAATGCCATCCTCTGTGCTGTCCAGTCAAGCCTGCCTAGAGAGTGGGGTAGAGCAGAGCATCAGGGACTCCAGGCCATAGTACTACTGTTTCTCTTGCTGTGTGGTCCTGGCCAAGTGGTATCTCTGGCTACCCTGGGCAACCCTCCCCTCCCCATGGTGAGATGGATGTGAAGAAAGGGAAGTAGAACTGTTGTGTAGGGCTCAAGTACAAGGCATTTGTGGTGTGTCCTTGAACCTCTGGGTAGAAAACCAAATTCAGTTTTGAGATAAGATGAGAAAAGCTTGCAGGTGCTCTGGGCTCTCTCCTGAGCGCTCTGGTCCCATCCCAACTGACCATGTCTCCCCACATATACTGTCTGCCTGGGGCCATCTAACAGCTATGCTGTGGAGGGGTGCACAATGGGTTCCCCAACAGAAACCTCCCTATCTCACCCCTTTGTGATCAACTCCTAATGACATGAAGGAACAAGATTATTCCTTCTGGGGGAACAGACTCCAGGCATTTGCCTCAGCACGTAGTCAACCAGTCCTCTGCTGGGGAGATCCTGCACAGATTCTGGTGGTCCAGTTCCACCCACCCTTCTGCTTTCTGCCTGCCTATCAGACCTTTCTATGGAAAGACAACTTTTTTCTTCTTTTCCAAGACAGGGTTTCTCTGTGTAGCTCTGGAACTTGAGGCTGGCTTCAAACTCACAGAGATAGGCCCGCTCCCGCTTCCCAGGTGCTGGATTAGAGGCATGTGTAGAAGAAAGCATCAAAATGGGAAACCTCTAAAGGGACCTCGCCTGGTCCTCAGGGTCCCAGGAGAGTAGAAGACAGAAGCTACATATACAGGGGATGAGAAGATGTCTATTTGATATCCGAATTGTGACTTGGTGATCAAAATGCCTCTTTAAGCCACACGGGTGGCGGTCTTCCTAGAAGGCAGTGTGCTTGGCAGAGTTCTTTTTGATCAGGTTCTTTTTGGTCAGGTTCTTTTTGAAACCTCATACCCAGCAGAGGGACCAAAGAGATTAAGAATTACAAGCTGGAGTTTAGAGCAGGGGGTTCAAGTGGGAGATTGTTAAGGAGGCGGGGGAGGCGGCTCAGTGGAGGACAGATGAGGGGTTGAGCTTGCCCAACCTCTCTCAGGCCGGAGAGGGAATGAAGGATCATGGGCCAAGATGGTAGATGAGTTTTGGTACCACCCCAGCTAGGTTTTCTTCCCTATGACTGCTCCAAAGTTAGGGATACGTGGGATGAAGGAGGGATTGGTCTGCCTGGAGACAGGAGAGTGGGGCACACAGGCATGTCTGTAGAAGTGTGTCAGGGACCACCTCCTTGATGGCTCCATGGTGTTGCAGACAGAAGAGCAAGAAAGAAGCTGCTGAGAGAGGAGAAGACATCTTTTTGCTCTAGAGTGTGAGTGCAAAGCTGAGGGGCTGACCGGAGGAGAAGGACGATGTTAGAGGATACACAGGTGCTTGTGAGTGCCACATGAGAGAGGTAAACCGGGCTGAATCAAGAATTGAGCTTGTGCCCTGGAGCCAGACTCCTAGAGGTCAAGAACTCAGGCTGACACACGCATCACCAACAAGGCTATCTCCATGGCAACTGCTGGTGACTGACTGCACTTCAAGATGGAAGGGCCAGGCAAAGTCAGAGTTGGATGGATGGGACAGGGAAGAAGGAAAAGCCAGCTGAGCATGGGTCATTCAAAATGGCCAGAGGGGTGGGGCATCTGCTCTGAAGGGAAAACCTGGCCATAGTTTCTCAGAGACTCAGACAACGTCTGCTCAGGTGTGCCTCTGCCTCATCCGGAGAACACCATTGGGCTTCCTTGTCATCCTGTATGCCAGGGAGGGCAGCACCCACGGGATGGTCATGGGGCACCAGCACAGGCTATCAACGAGCTCCTAACGATCTGTGCGTCCTGCTGGAGCGCCCCAATGGAAGAACCCTGAACCTGTGTGCAGATCCTCCCTGCTCAGGGGAATGGGGGTATGATGCTGGGTGTCCTGCTTTGGGAAGCAGGTAGGGGCCACTTTACAATGCATCAAGAGATGGAGTCTGTTGCTCATCAAAGAACTTGAAGGCTGTCTGGGGTACCACACATGTGTGTCTGTGTTCAAAGGCCGGAACAGAGGCTCCATGTACTTTGGGAAGGTTTGAATGAGGCAGATAGGAAGCAGAGATGGAATATTTTGGCGCCTGAGGCTATGAGAGGTCCAGCAAAGAACTAGACAGAACAAGAGACCAGGAGCCCTAGGTCAGAGGTGGTGATATGGGCAGATGTACTTGGAAGAAGGAAGATAAGGGTTGAGAATTTAGCTCAGTGGTAGAGTGCTTGCCTAGCAAGCACAAGGGCCCTAGTTTTGGTCCTTAGCTCTTGTGAGGGGGAAGGGAGACAAAATACCAAAAAGACCAAACCAAACCAAACCAAACCAAACCAAACCAAACCAAACCAAACCAAACCAAACCAAACCAAACCAAACCAAACCAAACCAAACCAAAGAAAACAACCACAAAACCCAAAGTAACTGGCAGAAGGAAGATGAAGAGGAGGTCAGAGTTCCAGGCTACCTCTCAGGTAAGAGAAGGACATCAAGGTTAGAACAGCTTTTTGGGGACTAGCTGGCACACAGGCAAGATGTGTATGCCCTACTATTTTCTACTTGAGGTCAGCTGGATGGAACGGGAGCCTTGTCTCTTGCAGGAAAGGGGTCAGGACTTCGGCGTGTTCCACCCTTTGTGGGAGAAGGACTTGCAAGGCAGCTGCTCAGTGTACAAGGGAGGGGCGCGGCCGATCATGAAGTGCTGTGGTTTCCTTCATACTCTTCCATTCCTGGCTGTGATATCTGATCTGCAGTGACTGCCCAGCTCACATGGTCCCTCTTGTGTTGAGCCCCCATTGTGACTCTGACCCCTCAGAGGGCTTCTACACTTTGGCCTACATTAACCCTTTTACTTACTGCAAGGCCTTAGTCATCAAACTCTGACTCTTTCCCTTGTGGGCCAAGCTCTTCCTGACAAGACTCTTGGTGACAGCCTCGCTCTGGCCTCAGGTGCCCAGGGGAATGGGACTCCTTGGATTCTAGAACCTTTTTGACTATGGTATGTCTCTTTGATGGACTCAGACCTGTTGAATGCTTATAATCCTAATGACCCCCAGCTAACCCCAAGACTGCCTGAGGACCCTTGACCAATGATGCTGTCTTCAGTGGCTATGGCCCTTCAGCCCCCTGGGCCTCACAGTGACCCCTGTCCCCCCATGTTCTCTGGAACCCCGGCCCCTGCCCGCCTGCCCGCCCAGGAGCTGGCGTTGGTGGTGCCAGCGGAGGCGGGAAGGAGTCACACTCACGCCCAGCTGCAGCAGGAGGAAGGCTGGTCGGAGAGGAAAGAGCATTGGATAACGACACGCGACTAGGGCTAGAGAGACTGGCTACGTCCTGGGTCTGGCTGGTGACGGAGGACTGTCTCCGCAGGGCCCCCTGGAAGGAGGCCCCGCTCTTGAAAGTATTGACTACTTCAATCTGCAACGGAGGAGAGAACGAGACAAGTTGCGAGAAGGAACGAACACCACAGCTACACGAGTGACAGGCGCAACGTCACGCAACAGCCGCAGCCACGGCGACGAGGACAACACCACTTAAAACAAAACCAAATCAAATCAAATCAAATAAAATACTAGACACACTCCAAGGTTTGGGAAAGTATCTGCTCAGCTCTGGGCCCATCTTGTAGGCCTCTGGGATCCCAAGCGGGGGTGGGGGGCAGGGAGAGCGGGTGTGACCTCTTTCCTCAATAGTGGCTCAGGGGCTGGGGCGGAGGTGACATCAGAATGGGAGAGTGGCTTCAGGCATAGAGCCAGAGTGATGTGGTGAGTGAGACCTTGGGTGGATAGATCTTGGGCCGAGGCCTATCTTTCTTTACTTACTAGCTAGGTAACCTTGGGGAGGTCCTGTTTCTTTTCCCTAAGGGAGGGCAATGCTGCCCATCGAGCGGAGGTGTGAGTGGGTCGCCAGAGTTGTTCAGAAAGGGCTGGCTCAGACTCACCCCCACCTACCCAGGATTATAATTGTCAGGGGATCGCAGGCCCCTCCCTCTGCCTCCTGAGATATGATACCTGTAGGACAGTGCTGCCTACCGCAGCCCTCACAGGAAACAGGGGCCCCCAGGGTTCTGGTCGCAGCAGGAGAGCCTAGGCCTGTGTGAGGCAGCTGGGAGTCTAAACCCCACTGCCCTAAGTGCCAAGTGGGCAGAATAGGGGAGTCACACCCTTCTCCCAGGGGGCCGTATGAGTCAAATGAGTTCCTGTGTGGCGTGAGGAATGCCAACGGAGCTGTCTGCTGTGGTCCATGGCCCGGATTGCTTGGGTGAGGTACCTGAGGGTGATGCTTTGTTGGTGTCTTTCTGGGCAAGAGATCTCTTTCTCTGTTTCCTACAGTACACTCAAACTACACCTGACCCAGGCACGGGGTCTTTGGGAGAGCATGGGGTGTACCCGGGTGTGGCCTTCCTGTGCCATTGTGTACCACACAGTGGCCTTATAACTTCTGTTCTGGGGAAGAAGCCTGCTTCTGGCTGGGCAGGTGCTGTGTGCACATGTCCTTATGGGTAAGCTTGGCTTGCATGTATACCTCGACATATGGGGATTTTAACCTTTGTTCCGAACCTATATCAAAGGCAATGCTTGGAGACCCTCACAGAGGCAGAGGGTGTGTGCATTATCTGTAAAGGTGGCTGTAGCTCCTTGGCTGACCATTTCCCTCTAGTTTCATCTGCCCCTCCTGATAGCCACCCTAGTCACAGTAGAACCCCCACTCACCTCAGCCCTCATAGCCACCCCCATCCCCTTAGGGGATTCCTCTGGAAAACCAGGGTGGGTGAGACTCCTGTCTCCTGTCTCCCCCTGGCTGGGATGGGAAGGCAATGGTCTTCCTGAGGCCACACTCAGCTTCTGTAGCAGAAGTGAGTATGTGAGGGTGCATGCGATGTGAATGCGCATATGGCTGGAGGAATAGTAAGGGCTCTCCTCAGACCAGATGATGGGCATGGGGGCATTCACTGAGACCCACTCCAGGCTACTATGGCCACCTGGCCTCCCATTAGAGAGTGAGGGTGCACTGGAACACACTGGCCACACCCCCAAGTCTGGCCCAGCCCTAGGAGCTCCCCGTACCTGTGTCTGGATCCGATTCAGGCCCCGGAACCACAGGATCTGGCCTCGGCGAAGCTCCCGCTCTGCGTGGTCAATCTCCTCTACGTCCTCATTTAACTCCTCCTCAGGGATCTCCTCCTTCTGGGTGAGCCGCCCCGCCTCCTTCAGGAACTTGAGCCTGCTGGTAGGGATGGTGGCGATGACCTGCAAGGGATGTACCAGGCAAAGGTCAGGACTGAGGACTCTCCTAGTCCCTGAGACCCTCTCCCTCCTCTTCTGCCCTTTTTCTTTAGTCACATGAAAGGTTCCATCTTTAACCTTCCTCCTGTCCCAACTCAACTGTTTGTTGTTTCTTATTGATGGCTTTTTGCTCTACCCACTTATTGGCCACAAAGGACAGAGTGGAACAACTTGGCCTTGAGGAATTGGCCACTGTGACTTGGAATACTCCAGGCTTTATTGGTCATGTGATCCAGGACAAGTCATGTGCCCCCACTCAGCTCTGGGCTTCTATTGACAAGGCTAGGGTGTTTTAGAGTTGTGAGGACCTGGGCAGGTACTGTGAACAAGTTGTACTGAGCCTTCTGTGGACAGCTGCCAGCGAACACAAGGTGCAAAGTGCCCTGGGGAGGCCAGTCCTGGACCCGAAGGCGGGCTGTATGTGGATGCATTCATTCTTGTTCTTCCTTGAAGGGCTTGCTCCCTAGGCTGAGGCCTGAGAGTCAGGCATCAGAGGCCCCTTACGTCTGTGAGGACAGGCAGGGGCTAGACCATGCGCTCAGGCACTCTGGGAGTTCAGGGTCAGTGCTGGCATCAACCTTGGTGCTCATGAGTTTGTTCCCCTGGATGCTGAGGGACCCCTCAGGATTCGGGCCCCAGGGTGCCCAGGGATTTTTGAGACAGGGCCTTACTACGTGATCTAGGCTGGCCTCAAACTAGTGGTTAGCCTCCTGCTTCAGCCTTCGACGTGTTGAGATTACAGGCATGGATCATAATATACCTAGTTGCCTTTGTACCGCCCCCCTCCTCTACCATTTCCTCTTCCTTTTATTTTTTTCATTCTTCGTGACAGGATCTGGATACGTAGCCCACACTGCCTTCAAATGTGCAGTCCTCTTGCCTCAACTTTCTGAGTGCTGGGATTACAAACATGTACCACCATACCTGGCTCACAACTGTGGTTTCTTACTCTAGCCTGAGGATAAGCTGAAGAAGATAATCCTCCCAGGCCTATGATGAGTCAGCACTGCCTAGATGCCTGGGCACCTTGGAGGGAATAAGTCCTTTAGCTCAGTTTATGGACAAAGGCATGTCTCCCATGTAGTGTCCTGAGTCAGAAGACTGAGATTTCAAGCTGTCAGCAGTGTGATGGTGTGTGTCTGTGTGTGATGATGTGTGTGTATGTACTTGTATGTATATGCCCATGTGTATAGATACCTAGGACTTGGGTTGATATAGAGAATGAACCAGGTTGAATGTTCTAGGGTCAGAGATGGAGTGGCCATCAGAGAGCATCTTTAAGTTAGGAGAGCCTTAGATAGCCACAGGCCTGCCTCAAGTCATACTGTAATGCGGCAGGATGTGTCCTAGCTCTCAGGTTACTACCCTCAGGATATCACTAGATGATCCCCTTTCAGAATGTTGGCTTCAGGTTTTGAGCTGTGGCAGGCCTGAGCCCCTAGGAAGCCTCTGAAGAGCATCATGCTCCTTATGTTATTATTATTTTTTTCCATAAGCTTCTACTTTTGGCAAGTCATGTTTATAATAACAGCATTGCCTTTAGACATAAATTTAAGTTAAAACAAACTGCTGCAATTTAGAAAGGAAAACACCACCAGCAGCAAAACACAGATAAAAGGTCAAAATCAGAGTGTCGGTACCCATGTGGCCTGCATTTGGAGCCTTGGACCAACTCCGTTGCTTTGATGCCCAGTGTTGGATATGGCCCTCCCTCATACGGACAGCAGGTACATGTCACTCTCCCCTTGCTTCAACACCCCTTTGCCCCCTTCCCTGCCACACACCTGGCCCCAGACTAGCTCTCCCAGGCCGATGAAGATACACCACATCCACTGGTCCAGCTGGAGCGGGGAGCAGCTGAAGGGCTTCCCGCCAAACTGCACGATGACTATCTGCAGGTCAGAGATCGGAGGGACAGACACGGAGATGGCACGGGGGCTGGGGAGCCACCGCCTTGCCCAGCCCAGGTTAGGTGGGGGCCGGGTACCTGGATGGCAAAAGTGCCAAGAACGATGGTGCAGAAGATGGGGTTCCGGAAGATTCCGTCAAAGACATTGCGCTCGCCATGGATCTTGCGGGCATTGATCTCGTTGAAAAGCTGCATCATGACGAAGGTGTTGAAGATGATGGTGTAGTGCTCTGAGGGCGGTGAGTGCAGCGGAGCGTTCCTCCCGCTGTCAATCTGGAACATCTTCTCACCTGCCAAGCCGGAGGGTGGGACCGGGCTGAGGTGGGGAATGGGGTAGTGTGGTCTGTGGTTCCTGCTCAGTGAACCGAGTCTTTCGTTAGAGGGGTGTTTCTCAACCTGTGGGTCGAGACCCTGGGGGGGAGGGGAGGCTGTAGAATGACCTTTTCACGGGGGTTGCAAATCAGCTGTCCTGCCTATCAGATATTTACATTATGATTCATAACAGTAGCAAAATTACAGTTGTGAAGTAGCAACAAAATAATTCTATGGTTGGGGGGGGTCACCACAACTGTATTCAGGGGTCATAGCATTAGGGAGGTTGAGAAGCACTGATCTAGAGTATGAATGGCTTGGGACCTGCCACCTTTTCTGTGGATCTCTGAGAAAGGGGGCGTGCCAGCTGTATTACAAAGTGACATTCCTTATAAGAGGTGACTGTATTGGGAGAACACAAATCCTTGAGATAAGCCATTATAGCCCCAGCAAATGTGGCCTGGAGACACACATGTCTGAGGATGGGTGCCCAGACTCTGGCGCTATGGAAAGGTTGTGGGACCAGGGTCTAATGCAGTCCAAGCTGCCCTTGAACTCACTATGTGGCCAAGGATGACGTTAACCACTTCCTGCCTTTGCTTCCTGAGTGCTGGGATTGGAGGCAAGCACCATCATGCCCTGTTTATATGGTACTTAGGACAGAACCAAGGACTTGAGGCATATGGAACAAAGGTTCTACCACATTCCTAGCCCTAAGGGGAGAGGGTTTGATGGAAAACCCATATGGGGTAGAGCCAGCTGGGAGATCTCAGGTGTTTAGGGATATTCCCTCAAAGGGAACTGTGGTGCCTACATCCACCCCTTTTCTCTGCGTCCTGGCTGTGAGGTGAACAGTTTTTCTTCATTGTGTGCCCCTGCCTTGTCACTGGCCCAAAACAGTATAGTCGTCTGAATATGACCTCTTAGACTGAGAGTCGAATGACCCTCTCTTCTAAGTTCCTTATCTCAGGGACTTTCTTTTAGGGAAGGAATACTGACTAAGGCCCAGGTGCAGGCACCTGGCTCTGAACGGCCAGAGAGCTAGCCCTCAGTGAGAAGCTGGCAGTCCAACAGGCCATGTGGACCTCCCCAACAAAGTTTCCGTTCTCCATGAAGACATCTTGGAGCAAGAAGTTGCTATAAGGGATCAGGGAAGGGGCAGGTTACTTGGCCCCAGGCCTTTGCTCTGAGATGCTAACATAGAGCTTTCATCAGTCCTGGATGCTAACACTACAGCTGCCTTTGAGGTCAGCCAGCCTGGGAGTGGGCATGACTGCTTCTGGGTCCTATGCCTCAGTTTTCCGATAAGCAAAACAGGACAGCATGTGTACCCAGATGTTGGGTATGGGCCAAGGTGTGTCCAGAAGCTGGTGGCCTAGCCATAGAGGAGTGGGCACTGGTGCTCACCCAGGAAGAGGTTAGCCTAGCCACAGAGGGGTGAGTGCTGGGGTACTCACCCACAAAGAGCAGGGTGAAGATGAGGGTGAGCTGGTAGACGGCGTGACCCAGGATGTTCTTCATCATGGTCCGTGAGATGAGTGGCTTGTTACGTCCATAGGGTTTCCTCAGGAGCAGAGTCTCGGTGGGTGGCTCTGTGGCCAGGGCCAGAGAGGCAAAGGTGTCCATGATGAGGTTCACCCAGAGCATCTGCACAGCCTTGAGAGGGGAGTCCTACGACAGAGGTAGGGAGAGCACTGTCACAGAGAGCCACCATAGCCACGGGGTGCAGGATGGGATCGCCGCAGGTTCCCACCGCAGGATGCAGGCTGCTCAGGCTTCGAGTGTGCGTGTGGCAGGTTCCTGAAGCTTCTGTGAGAACAACAGTATCAACAGCCCACCTCAGTCCTGGACCCACAGGCTCCCTGACTTCCGATAGACTCAGCCACATCCTTGCCTGCTGTCTGAAGCCAACACTCATGCTCTTAAATTCTTGCTGCCTCTGCTCCTCAGTCTCAGGGGCTCAAGGCTCTCCTGTCTTAGAGACAATGTTCTTGACCTCTGCTCCCACTTCCACATTACTTCTCATCATTTTACGTCTTAAAGTTTTTTTTTTTTATAACTACAACGCCAAAAAAAGCGCCCTATCATGCATGACAGGAAGCCCATCAAGTAAGCAGAACAGGAAGCCAAGACAAAGGCTATCACCACAGGCATGCCATTGTGGATGCTGTCAGATTTGCTCTGCTGGGTCCAGGCTGGACAGAGCATGCTCTGTGCACACTGACTGAAGGAGCCGATCCACTTATCTTTCACGGCTCACAACGGCACCCAGCAGCCAGAGATGTCCTTACCCAGAACCCTGTCTCTCGCCATTGGCTCTACCCTGGATCATCTTGGGGCCATGCAACACCCCTCCAGGAAACCCACCTGCTCTGAAAGCCTAACAGCTTCCCGTCTGTCTGCCTTCCCTGTGCTTCCCTGGCCACTCCTGCTCTCCCCGTGCCTGGTAGGACTGAGGCTCTGAGCTTTCTCCTGCCCTTTTGCTTTATCTGATTACAAGAATCTCAGGGTCAGGTGTGCAATTTTCCCACTGAAGTCTGCATGGCCCTGCTCAGTCAGGGATGCTGGGCCAACTGATCCTTGTCTCCGAACCTGTTTTCTTTCTGGCATCCATCCAGGCTCCAGGAAGCTGTCATGGCAATGTCTCCAAGCCACCACTAGAGGGAGCTTTTTACCCACAGACCAGGAGGAGAGGCTCCCTAAACAGACAGGGAACCTCGACTCCAACTCTCAGGGCTTGCTTGAGTGGTACATGGTCAATACTGCAGCCTCTGTGAGCATCATCGTGACAGCGGTCACAGCAGAGGGGAACAGTGTCCTATGGATCATGTGCACATTGGGTTCTGGGTTCCCCCTGCAGGGGCTTGTATACCCGGGTGGTGACTGGGAGCAATCAGCCCTCTCAGACTCCCTTAGAACTGAAGTCACTCTCCTTCCCCAGACCAGAAAGCCAGATCCTGGGAGATTCAGTCTTGTGACAGGGTCAGGAGACATCAGGAGCCAGAGTGGATGCCTGGCCATTCTTTCCTCTAAGCCTGTCTCTGCCTCTGAGAAATGGTACCCACTCCACCTAGCTCCACCTGCTTCAAGGAGCAGCCTGCTGAGGACTTCAGTGATCTGGACAGACAGAAGAAACCCCGCTGTCTTCTATATTCTACCCCACCCCTCCTAATCCTCTCCACTCCAGAGCGAAGGCCCCCCAGAGCCTGGCTAGCTCTGGGTCCTCAGCTGACCAATGATCTTCCTCGGGCCTGCACTGCCCCAGCTTCTGCCAGCCCCCTGGGACAAGGGTCAGCCTTGGTGCAGGTGGAGAGATGGTCATGAGGCCTGATACCCGTCATTTCTGGGGACACCTGAGTCACACTGCCTCTCCACGCCTCACTTCTCGACTGCAGAGAGCTGGTGGGTGCATGAGGAATATGACGGAGTCCTGCTCAGGGGAGGCACACCATGACCGCGTATCCATCCCCAGCGCTGTGTTCTCAACAACCTAGGATGTCCTGAAGGCTGCCCTTTCCCAGCCTTCGGTATGATTCTCCCTGGACCCACCTGCGTGATGCAGGCGCCTGTGAAGGCCACGATCACAGCCACCACGTTGACAGTCAGCTGGAACTGCAGGAACTTGGAGATGCTGTCATAGACGTTACGGCCCCACATGACCGCCTTGACAATGCTGCTGAAGTTGTCGTCTGTCAGGATGATGTCTGAGGCTTCCTTGGCCACATCCGTGCCTGCGATGCCCTGTGGGGACAGGGACAGGAGCCTGGTGGGGCAGCCGGAGAGGTGAGTGGCTCCATCTGGCCATTCTTGCCTCTACACAGCTTTAGTCCTGTACACCTTACCCCTGATCCAAAGGAACCAGCGCAATCAGACCACCCCCACCCCCACGCACGCACGTCTATATGTGCACACAGCCACCCCTCTGAGGCCCACTTTTTTCCCTGGGAAGCCTAGCCTTTCCCCATTTCTCCTTGACCTGTAAGCAGGACAGAGCTGACCCCAGCAGGGCAGTGCCTGGCCCCCTCCAGAAAGACCTCTGAGGCTAGACTGGGACTCAGAAGCTTTGGTTGCAACCATGGTGGATGGGGAGGGGTGAGTGGGGACTCCTGCAAGCCAGTTTGCAGCGGGGTAGCACAGGCCCTGCCATCCCTGCCTTTGAGACCCAGTCAGACACCACCTGATGCCCTCTTTGGGCTACTCTTACCATTGCGAAGCCCACATCTGCCTTCTTGAGAGCAGGCCCGTCGTTGGTCCCGTCCCCTGTCACGGCCACCACCTGCCGCTGCTCAGTGTGTGTACTGTCGATGATGCCTAGCGGGGAAGAGGGTGTGTCAGTGCCCTGCGGCCAGCCCGGAGCCTCAGCATGGCTTCCTGTCCTGTCTGCCCAGCCAGCCCCTCCCCTCGCTGCTCTTCAGAGCCACTAGGCTCCTCGTTAGCCCAGGTCGGCCTGGGCTGCTCCGTCTCCAGAACTGCCTTTCCTCTCACAGTCCTTTGCCATACTGCCTAGAAACACGGTCCCGTAACTCTTCTTCCCTAGACCCAGGAGTTCGCTACATCGTCGGGGACTTTAACATCTGTTTTCCGGCACCTTCCACCTCAGAACTGCAGTCACATGTAGGGAGGCCATGGCCTATGTGTGATCATTTGCTAGTGATCCTGCCCCATTGGACTTAACCTCTTTCTGAACACACATCTTTACTGAAATAACTGGTGAGAACCAGATTGAATACAACCGCACCTGCCCCTCTTGTCATCCCTGTGGCTGTTGGCCTCCTTGTCCAATGTCTAGGCATTGCCCTGTCTGGTGTCAGGTACACAGCAGCAGCTTGTGGAGGCAGGGTATAGGTTCCCAGATTTGGGGCATTATTTCTTCTAACTTGCCCCACACAAAGCCCAGCTTCCATGCTTGGTTCCTCAGGAGTTATCCTGGCTGGTGTCACTGGCTGGCAGCCAGTCCAAATCCCACTGTCCCAGGCTCAGTCTGTTTGGACTCCTATCCCTAGAGCGGGGTCTGTACAGGAGCATCCTATGAGATTCCTTGCTATTTCTCTCCTCACTGCATCGCATGCCACCTACTTGGACTCATCTATCTACACTCATCTATCTACACATAGCCCATCCCTACTGCAGTTGTCGCCTTTGGAAGTTCCTAGAGACCCCTCTGCCTTCAGGCCACACTCCCAAAGCACAGTGAGCTTCCTAAATAACATCTTCCTCTCCTGGCCCTCCACTGTATCCTCCCGCCCTACGGTCAGCCTGGCTCATTCTCCTCTTGTCCTCTTCCCGATGACGCCAGGGGCTCTGCACATTTGAAGTTCCCTGTGCTGTCTGGAACACAGAGCTCACCCCCCCCACCCCCACCCCTGAGCCTTGCATCCTCCCCAGCCTCAGCAAGAGTCCGGTAGCTGGATCAGCCTCTTGCACTGTGCAGGGATATGACCTGGTCCCTGTGCTGTGGAGCCCGTGCTGTTCACAGGAAAGGAGCATCTCCAGCACATAGTAGCTTCTCCATAATTTCTCAGTGACAGAGTCAGGGAGTGACTGAGAGTAAGTGAGGAATGAGGGTGAGCTACGGCTCTCTGGTGTGTCTGCAGTTCTGGGTTCTATGTTTTTATCCATAGGCCCCATCTGTCTCCAACTTTAAGTCACATGACTCTAAGGTGCCTAGGAGCGATCCTAGGCAGAAGTAAGAACTCCACCTTCTAGACATTTTACAGATGGGGAAACAGACCCAGAGTGAACGGACTTGCCAAGGCCTTGGAGAGCATAGGAGTACCAGGATATGAGCCAGGGCTGTGACTGCAGGGATGCTGAGGCTCTCTGGGTGTGACCCTCTTGTGGCAGGATGATGGAAGAAGGTTCTAGTCTTCTGCTTTTCCCAGGACTTCTCATCGTCTGGGTCTGTTCACAGGTTGGAAGTTTGCTAAGGGTCTCAACCTTATGAGCTCTTGGCTCAACTGAGAGAGAAGATGGATCTGCCTTTCAGATGACAAAATTGCCAAGCCATGAAAGAGCTGGGCCTGTTGGAAGGTTCCTGAAGGTGTGCATAACGAAGGCTTTCTGCACCTGGACTAGAACACCTCCATCCCACTGGCCCTTCTGCCAGGCGGTCTGACAGTCCAGGCCCAGGCCCAGGCCCACTTCCACCTCGAGGAAGTTGGAAAATCAGAAGAGACTCTCAGTCTCCCCATGTCCCCTTCCTCCAGGAGGCTCCTGCAGGCCTCCCAAGGCTGAAAAGGAGCAAGTCAGAAGGTCCCCACATGAGGAGGCTCCTCGGGGTCCTCTTTCCCCCTCTTTGGGGGAAGCTGCAATGCCATGCAAATTGGGCATGGCTTACACTGGGTCAGTTCTGGGCTCAGAACTGCCATGGTCACCCCAGCCTTACCTTTGACCAGCGTGTGCTTATCCGTGGGCGAGGAGCGAGCTAGTACCCTCAGCTTTGGCCAGATCTTGTCAATCCGCTCCTGCTCGATCTGGAGGAGGGGGTGTGGTATGTCGGTGGGGTCACAGGGAGAAACAGAGCCCCATGCAGAGTCACTGGGCTCTTCAGGGCGCGCCAGCTGGCTTCTGTTCAAGCATGCAGAGCCCACGCCTCCCGGCCCCCTGTCGAGCTTAGCCTACCGCAGTGGGCTTTTGCTGTGGCTGCGCGTACCTCCCCCTTCTCGTTGCGGATCCTCCGGTTGAATTCTTTGCCCTCCAGGCAAAGGAAGTCCTCTCCAGGATGGATAATGCCGCACTTTATGGCAATGGCCCGGGCTGTGTTGATATTGTCACCTGTGACCATTCGGACTGTGATGCCCGCCCGCTGGCACTTGCGGATGGCTTCTGGGACCTGTGGGAGAGGGTAAGAGCCATGCAGGAGTGCACCTCTTCTGTAGCCCTTCCTTGTCTTCAAGAAGTCCTGGGCTAAACCTTCTCCCAGGGAAACCTCCTTAGGGGACAAGCCAGGAGATGATGATGGTGCCTGTGGCCTCCCTTTTATGTCTGCGTCAGGCATTACCAATTGTTCACAACATCCTCTGGTTGTATCTGATAGGGTCTGCGAATTCTCAGTCGTCAGAATCCCCGGCAGCCACTACCTACTGACCACGGCGGTTTTTCCTGAGACGACGTCTATGGTTTCTGACCGGAAAAAAGGCATTGGAAAGACCCTAAAAATACAAGCCCCATGTCTGGCCTCAGGCAAGAGTTACAGGAAGAGTTAGGGGGAAGAGTCCTGTGCGTCTGAGGTCACTTTATTTACACTGATTTTGAATGGTGCTTCTTTATGCTAAATGGGACTGAGTGGGACGAAACACTGAGCTTTTGCTGGCTGAAACGACACACTGATGGCTGGGACAATCTGGTCAGCCAATCAGAAGGTGACAAGACCCACCCCTCTCGGCAGTCCCACTGCCCCCCGCCCCCCATCTTTCCCACCCTCGGTCTCAGAGTGGTTAGGATGCAGAACATGGCTGAGAGCCAATGCCAGTACTCATACACAACAAGATGGCCTGAATGAGTAACTGACCCAAAGCAATGACAGGCAGAGGCATAGTTGGGAGGATCTGCTGAAAAGCATCTTTGTGAGACCCAGAATATGCTAGAATCTTGGGGCTAACAGGCAAGCCAAATACCTAACTCCCCTTGCACACAGTGGACCTGAACGCTCCTGCTGAGCCACTGGAAAAGCTGCAAGATCCTCCGAGCTGTTCTATCTGTGACAAGACCTTACTGGCAGAAAGTACCTTTGGGGTAGTCAAGGTGAGGTGAGGCCATGGCTGGCATCCTCATGGAGGAGGAGATGAGTACACCTGAAGGGGTGCTCCTCATGGTAGTGAAGTCAGGGGACGCTGGGTAAGTGCCTACAACTAGGGATGGCACCGAACACCAAGGTCCTGGTTTGAATGCAAACTGCCCCCCAGGCTCTCACGCTTGAGTGGCTGGTCCCTGGCTGGTGGGGCTGTGCTGGGAGGTTGTGAACCTTCAGGAGGTGGAGCTGGTCGCTAGGGGAAGGTTGTTGAGGGTTCCAGCCTGGCCCTGAGTTTAGACCCATTCTCTGCCCCCTGTCATACGCTCTTGCTTCCAGGCCTTCCCTGCCATGTCAAACTAAGACTCTCTGAAACAGCAAGCCCAAACCAACCCTTCTATCTTAAGTTGCTTCTGTCAGTGCTTTGTCATAGTGGTGAGGAAAGAACTTTCTGGAGCTAGCAACTCCCTACAGGCTATGAGGCAGGCCTGGAGTAGACTCTCCCTTCCTCTCATGGTCTTGAGGTCAAGCGGGGTGCTTCCCTGTTCTGTGTTAACGGTGCACCGTCCCTGATAGCTCTAGCCCATATTAGACTCAAAGTCAGTCTCCAGGCATGGCTTCCAAGGGCATGCTTTGCTCTCTGTGCCTTCATGAAGTTTGAAGATCTGAAATGTACTCGTCCTAAGTCAGGGAATGTCAGTGTTTTGCTTGGGCAGGGCTAGCAAGCTGATAAAGTCCTACCTGGACAATTATTGCCCTTGGTCCCTTCTCGGCTCAGGGACTCTAAGGAAGAAAGTGTGGCCTTGAAATACCCTTTCTTGATCTGCGCCACTGAACTCTGCTACTCCTAGGCACTAGATCCAGGTTATATAATTTGTATACTCTCAGGGCTCAGGGTGTGTGTATGTGACGTTGTGTATGACTATATGTATGTGTGTATGCACATGGGTATATGCACATGTGTGTATTATATATGTATGTGACTCTGTGTGTGTGTATGTGTATATGATGTGTGTGACTGTGTGAACGTAGGTATGTGACTAAATGTATGTGTGTATGTATGTATATGTGTGATATATGTGTGTGATATGTGTTCATGTGTGTATGCATGTGAATGATGTGTGTGTGTGTGTAGGCAACACACTTGCCTTTAGCCCCAGAGCTGCTGTTCTAGAAACCTGTACCTTGTCTGGCTTTGGTCCCTAAAGTGGGATTCAAGTGCTAAGAAGGCTCTAGTGTGGGAAGGGGCTTTGCATCATCTGACTCCATTCCCCTGCTCACTTCCTAGATCTGCCCCAGAATCCCCAGCAGGTGGTTGGCCCAGTCTCTGCTTACACACCCCTGGTGATGGGGTGACTCCCCCCGCCCCCGCCAGGCCACTGCTCCACAGCGATGCTAGTCTAGCTTGTTCTTTCAAAGAACCTTTATTTTTCCCAGATGGAGTGCTACTCTGTGGAACTTGAACCCTCCTACAGAGATGGAGTCTTTAGGAGACATGGTCTTTGTACAGGCGGAGACGAGGGGCATTGGAAAGCACAGGGGACGGTGTGCGGAGGAGAAACCATGGAGAGCTTCTTGGAGAAGGGGTATTTGAGCCAGTTCTGTCAAGAGCAACTAAGGCTCTGTTGTGAGGGAGTGTGCAGGGGCTCAAGCCATGCAGATAGCACAGAGAGCCGACCTGTCCACATTGTTGAGCTCAAGGTATAAAGACAGGAAAGCTCTAGATGTGAGGGGCTTGGGGTTGTGCTGTAGGCCATCAGGTGGGCTGAAGCTGGAAGAAGGTGTGGGATGAGGGCTGGTGGCTGTGAAGCTTCTGAGGTACCTGAAGTCAGACATAGTGAACGCATGAGTGGTAGCGGTGTGTGTGTGTGTGTGTGTGTGTGTGTGTGTGTGTGTGCAGGGCTTGCTCCTGTGGAAAGTCCTGCACTGGGGACGAAGTGGTTTATAGTGTAGCTCAGGACTCATGCCTTGCTTGTTTTGCTTTAGACAGAGTTTCACTGTGTAGCCCTGGATGTCCTGGAACTTTCTATGTAGACCAGGCTAGCCCCAGACTCACAGAGATTCTCCTGCCTTTGCCTCTTGAGTGCTGGGATTAAAGGTGTGCACCACCAAGTCAGGCCCAGGCCTCACTCAACAGTTTAGTCTGCCTCATAGGACAAAGCTGACCATCCTCTAGGCAGAGAGAGAGAGAGAGAGAGAGAGAGAGAGGAGAGAGAGAGAGAGAACAGCAGTTCTAGGAGAACAAGGCTCCAAGCCCATGTCTAGGCTGTCTAGGCTTTCCTCTCCTAAATGCAATAGGAGTTCTCACAAGAGCCAGATATGCAGCATATCTGTGACAGTTCAGATCTCGAAAGTTCCCCAAGGGCTTGGATATTGAAGTTAGGTCCTCAGGGTGGTGCTGTCAGGAGCTGCTAGGACCTTTAAGAGGTGGGTTGTATGCTCCTACCAGCAAGTGCTGCCTTGCCACAGGCCCCAAAGTAGTGGGTCCCACTGACCATGAACCGACACCTCTGAAACTGTGAGCCCAGCGGGACCTTCCCTTTGTATAAGCACATTATCTCTGCTTGTTACAGCAATGAAAAGTATGTTGCTACCAAAATGAAAAGCTATGTTTTTCTGTTTCCTTTTCTTTCTTTGCCCGCTCTGCCCTGCTGCCTGGGGGCACCCTTTCCCTCAGTCCTTATATGCCAGCTCCTATTTGCCCTCTACACTCAATGCTCTCTACTCATGAAGCATCTAAGACACCTCCAACCCAGAGGGATACTTCATTAAACTTTTTTGAGTATTTTCTTTGATCATTCACTCATGTACTCAACAGCCAGCAATGGTATATTCAATTGTTCTGAGTGCTGGGCACCGAGATGATTAAGACTCAAATCTCAGGGGCCTGGGCCTGGTTGAAATATGCTTTCCATATAAATAAAACCAGTGTTAACTATTTTAAAAAGCGGCTTCCTCTGCTAAAATTATCCTAGATATTCTCAACGAGAAAAAGCAGGAAATGGGCGCTTCCTGTTGTCATTACATAAAGGGTTTTTAAACATCTGCTGTTTCTGGTGACAGCCGGTGTCTGTGGACTCCAAGGGCTCTGAACACCCCCAGGGTAAAACCCCCAGCGTGTCCCAGAACGATGCTCTCCTGACAGCTTCCTCCATGCTAGCTTCTTGCAGCTTTGGGATTGCCTTGAGGAGGGACGTCGGTAGTTTGGACTGCTGCTTCGGACTGTAGTAGGCCTGAGGGAGGAAGGCAGTGTGGCAATGGGGAAACTGAGGTAGGTGAAGAGTGTTCACCTACAGCTGAAGAGTGAGCCTGGGGAAGTGTGGGGAGCCAGTGCAGAGCCCCTCTGCCTGGGCCTCGCCACGCTGGAGCCTAGTACAGGGTGCTAAGTACGTGACTCCTGGAACCATATGCTGGGTAAAGGGACAAAGGACAGGGCTGAGACAGCTGCATGAGACGCCTGACACAGGTGGGAACACTGCGGGAAAAGCCGCCCACAACACTGGTGACAAGGGCTGCCGCTGCCTGTGAGGTGGGAATTGGGGCCCAGGTGTGGTGGGGAGCTTCACTGTAATATGGGACTGGAGCCTTGTCGGAATGAGGCTCTCATCGGAGAAAGGACAGCCACCCCACCCCGTCCCACAGCTCTGCTGGTTAGACTTTGAGATTCACACAGTCCCACTTTCTCATTCCCTGACAAGGAAACGGAAGCCCTGGAGTTGATGTTACCGAAGGCCACAGGTAATGCTTTATATTCACCGCATTGACACCATCTGCAATCATCTTGGGGTCAACTCTCTGGCCATGTCTGTGAGGGATTTTCCAGATTAGGTTAATCAAGGTGTGAAGAGTCACCCTAAAGGTGGGCTGTATTGACGAGGAGAAAGTGAGCTGGGCACCAGCTTGTGTAGTCAGCTTCCTGAGTACACACCAGATGTGAACCAGCACCTCATGCTCCTGCCACCATGCCTTCTCTTCCAGAACAGGAGCTCAAACGAACCCTTCCTCCTTTAAGCTGCTTTGATGAGGTATTTTGTTTCACTGCTGAGAAAAAGAACTAACATGTCACCCCTGAGCGAGTACCAGAGGGCCGTGTTAAAGCTGGTGTCCTAACTCTAGGCTGTCACTGGGGAAGGCTACAGCTCGGCTTTCACTTCTTTAGAAATGAAAATGAATGGCTATTGTGTGTGCATCTGATTTTCACATGCCATGGTGGACGTGTGGAGGTCAGAGGGCAGCCTTGTAGAGTTGGCCCTCTCTTTCTACCTTTACCAGAATTCTAGAGAGTAAACTTAGATTGATGGCTTGCATGGGGAAACACTTTAACCCACCGAATTGAGCTGTCTTGCTAGCTTGCATTTCTGAATACACATCCCAGTGGGCCGTGGGTGAGATGGGGTAGCAGGCTGGATGACTGAAGGGTGAGGGGCAGGGTGATGGACTGATGGAAGTCCTGGGGGGTGTGGGTGTGAGGCTTCTAGTAGCTGCCTCTGGATCTGTCTGAAGATGTCAGAGCTTGGAAGGAAAGCCCCCCTCCCCTCCTTGAGTCGACACCCATTCTAAAGATAGAAGATAAAGGTCCTAGGCAAGCAGGTGGCTTGTTGGGGACAAAACTTGGACTTGTGTCCAGTTGCTCCTTGCCAGATCTGTGTTTAAAGCAAGAACTCCAGATGACAATGTTGTCATCAAAAAGTGCCAGGGCTCAGTGCTGCTCCAAAGTCCTGGGCATGGAGCTCTCTGTAGGCTTCTCCCTGCTCCTGTCTATGGTCAAGATCCAGAACACCAGGTCTACTCTGGATCTGTCCAGCCCAGTATGCTCATCTATAAACTGATGAGTGGGAAAGGGCCTGAGCAGGATCAAGGTTCAAACTTCCACTCACTGCAGGCCAATGACCAGCATTCAAAACAGAAGAGGGCAGAAGACACTTCTGGTGTTTTTGACTTCATGGAACACTTAGTTGGTTAAGTATGTTACTGACTCTCAAGAGTGGGTCACAGCCAGAACCCTTAGCATTTCATGCTGGCTTATCATGCTCTATAAAGATGCTTCCAAGGCTGGTGGGGGCCCGACACACACCAGGATAAACCTTTGCCTAGTGATTTCTGGTAAGGTGTAAATAGATAACCCACCTCTGGGAGGCATGAGCCCATCAACTACTGGTGATAAGCAGCTGTCCTAGGAGACTGAAAATGATCTTTAGGGATGAGGGTTAGACCCCAACAGGCAGGCAGATAGGAAGAGGGGCTATGAATGCATAATAAAGGGACAAATTTCTGCTTTCTTTCTCTGTCTCTGTGTGTATGTGTGTGTGTGTGAGAAAGAGAGAGAGAGAGAGAGAGAGAGAAAGACAGAGAGAGATGAGTAGCAAGAACAGTGCTGAAGAGTTGGGATCAAATTCATTCTCATCCATCCATCCATCCATCCATCCATCCATCCATCCATCCATCCATCCATCCATCCATCCATCCATCTATCCATCCATTCTACAAGCCCTGCATATTTTCTGAAGGCCAGACTGTCACCAGTATAGGACTCTGAGAAATGACTCAGCTAGGTCGTCCATCATGCAGCCTCACTTTTTGGGCTGCTGACCTATATGCTGGTCTTGGTGCTCATAGTCTGCTCCCTTACACTACTTCATAGGCATGTGTGGGCATGGAGGAGGATATTGTTATGCCTGAGCTACCAATATGGCTCAGCGAGGTTGTATAATTGGCTCAATGTCACACAGTCCAGCAATTCTAGCACATGGGGATCCAGATCTGTCTGATGTCCGCGCTCACACGCTGATGCCTCGCATAGCTGCCTGGATGTATAAATCCATGTCTATGACCTAGTTTCACTTGTTCTTTGGAGGACAGAGTCCTGCAGCACCAACCAGGAGCCCGGAAGACAGCTCTCCATCTATCTCCACTTTTAAAAAGGGCCCACTGGGGCTCTCTGAGAGAACAGGGAGTGGAACCAAAGAGAACACTATGGGGGCGGGGCAGGATACTGGATCCACCATTGTTTGAGGAAGGTGTTCCCTACTGGGTATGAACACCAGATCTCATAGCCACGGCCTACACAGACCCACTGGAGACTGAGGGGAAAAGGAGCCAGCTCCTGCCCATGCTTCAAGCCCTGTGCTCTCTTGGCACCCTGGGTAAGGTGAATACTTGGCTAGCCCATGGCACTAACATCTTTCCATGAAGCCTAATTCTGCATTGGCAGATACAGACCACACAGCCCTTCTTCTGTGACAGGCCTGGAGCTGGACTGTCCTCCTAGCACTTCACTTTTATCTTCATAGCATGGATGACATCCGTCCCTTCTGCTGGGAATGTGACCCGCCATTAACGTGGAGTCCTGACTCCCAGAGGCCAGCTGAAGGCTTAGGCGGATGGCCAGGGGATCTTGCTGCTAAGCCACCTCTGGACAGAAGGAGACCACAACACCAACAGAACGCTGTGATCTGGCTTCCCCTGGGAAGATGCCCTGTGAACCCAGCTGTAATAGAGGCCTGGGATCCAGATCAGGACAATAGCTACATTCTGTCTGGGAGGGGCTTCGGGGCTAGGCAAGCTGCATACTAATCCCTAGGCAGATGGGAGGGAACAGTATGAGTATTGTTCTCACTCAGAGCAGCACCATGGCTGGTGGAGGTGGGGTGGTGGTCTTTCTATCTTCTCAGGTCCTTCTGAGGAGATGGTTACTAAATATGGCTATGTTGGTTTTAGAGTGGAAATGTTTGAGGGCAGGCAGATCCTGATCCTGTTGCATGGGGACCTGAAGCTCAGAGAGCTGAGCGGACAGGATTCCCAGGTTATTCCCGTGCCTGGCTCTAGCCCTGCCCCCATTCTGAGATCACTGGCATCAGGGCCTACCTCAGGTCGCACTGGGTCTTCGATGCCCACCACGCAGATGCACGTGAGTTCATTGAGAATGTCATTCTCGTTGTCCCAGTCAGGCTCAGGGCTGCTGGGGAAGTCACGGTAGGCCACACAGATGGTACGGAGCCCGTCACAGGCCATGGGTTCGATCACCTTCTTAACCATCTCATCCCTGTCTCGGGGCCGGAAGACCCGGGGTTCCCCGGTCCCACTGAGGATCTTGCAGCACCTGGGTGGGAGAAAGGGAAGGAGATGAATGAGGCCCACCTACCTTGGCTATTGAATGCTTATCTGATCCACTTCCCATGATGCCTTAGTACATGCAACAGGCCTGGGGGGGGAGGGGTGACAGACAGGGGTGCAACCAGGTGGCCTTTTTGTAATATTTGCCTCAGGACCCTCAGCTGTCTGCTGCATGCGGGGCTTAGGAGGTTCCACTTGGGGAGAAAATCATTACCACAGATGAGATGACTTGGGAGGCCCCTAAACCCAGGCTGGTGCTTTTCTGTCTGGCTTGGGTTTCAGGCTCGCCTGGGGAACATCTAATAAAGCGAAGGTGTAGGCCAGCCTTTGCGGTTCCAATCTGAGTTGTCTAGGGTAAGACAGGGATCAATGGTCTGTCTTTCTTTCCTTTCTTCACTTCTGTCCTTCTTGCTTTCTCTTTGAGAGAGGGGCTCAAGCCAGTCCAGGCTGTCCTCTAACTCAGAGATCCTCCTGTTCCTGCCTCCTGAGCGCTGGGATGAAAGGTGTGAGCCCCCATGCCCAACTTCTTTCCTTTTCATTGAGGTGACTCTAATGTACTACAAGCCAGGGTTGAAAGTCTCTGGGCTTGACTAAAAGCACAACCGGGGAAACTGAGGCACAGGGGGAGAGTGACTTGCTTAGGTCCAGCCTGTGTGGGGATGGTGATGTGTGACCCAGACACGCACGGCTGTGCCGAGTGGCTTACTTTTTGAGCACGATCTCCGAAGCGCCCTTGCTGTACATGCGGAAGCTCTCGTCCGGCATCTTGATGACCGTGCTCATGGACTTGCGCACGGAGTTGAAGGTGTATACCTTATACAGCTTCTCCTCTGGCATCTGGCTGCGCACCGGCTCGTAGTCCTGCCTCAGGTCCAGCACAAAGCCCAGCAGGCCGCACTCTGTCTTGTTGCCCACCTGCCGGGGCAGGGCGCCCTCCTTTTCTGGAGGCTGTGGAGAGAGGTGGGATGACTTGGGCAGGGCAGGACTCACCACAGAGGAGTGCCTGCCCTGGCTATCATTTTGACCCTGAGGCTGCTGCATGGCTGAGGCTCTAGGAGTCCAGGGCACCTGGAGGCTAAGGTTTGGGCCTTTGAGATAGTCCAACTCCAGGCCAGTCCTGGTTCTGGGGCTGGCCATTAAGAATTTATTTATTTATTTTAAAATTATGTATGATTTCTGTTCTAGTTTATTTTCTATTTTCATGAAAGCAACTTGGAAACCTGGAGTGGTCTATAATCCCAGCCCTCGGGGGAAGGCAGAGGCAGGAGGATCTCTGTGAGTTCAAGGCCTGCCTGGTCTACAAAGCAAGTCCAGGCCAGCCAGGGTTACACAGAGAAAACCTGTCTCAAAAAAAAGCAACTTGGGAAGGAAATGGTGTATTTCAGCTCACATGTCCATCATTCAGAGAGGCCAGGGCAGGAACTCTGGGCGGGAACCTGGAGGCAGGCACTGAAGCAGAAGCCATGGAGGATGCTTCTTACTGACTTGCTCCTCATGGCTTGGTTAGCCTGCTTTCTTACACATCTCAGGACCATCCAGGGATGGTACCTTCCACATGGGCTCTCCCACATTAGTCATCAATCAAGAAAATGCCCCAAAGCTTGTCTACAGGGTCAATCTGATGAAGGCACTTTCTCATCTGTGGTTCCTAGATAGCTCTAGTTTGTGTCACATTAACAAAATCCAACCGGCACAACAGCCAGCATAATAAGGATAATGATATAAAAATAGACAACTACATAAATGTTTCAGACTCTTCATGTTTACCTGTTTTGAGACTGAGCCTGTCTCATGTAGCTCAGGCTGGATTTGAACTTGCCACACAGCCACACAATATTCTTATATTTTTGATCTTCTTGCTTTTGGCTTCCAAGTGCTGGGATTACAAGCGTGTGCCACTATGTCTGGCCAGATTCTTTTTCTTATCTCATCTTTTTTTTTATTTTTTAAAGTAAAACGTGGGTTAAAGTTGAAACTCTCTGAATATTTTCCATCTGCAGAACTTTCCATTTGACCCAGAACTGGTCTTGATTGCCAAGCGATTGGATGTGTATTATGGCTTGTGATTTTAAGGTAACTGTTGATGCAAACTACCACAGGAAGTCCCCTGATACTCTCCTCGCAGCTTCTTCCAGAGTTAACCTCTCACATCACCATAGCAACAACATCACAACAAGGCAGGGCACAGATACAATCAAAGCAACCCCACTCAGACCCATATGCACACATGTTTCTTTGGTTCTTCCTCAAGGCATGGCGACAACTCCTGGAAACATCACAAAGTCTGAACAGGAGAGTTTAACGTGTATCCTTGTCTCGTTCTTTGATGGCCACCGTGTGCCCTCTCTCTGCTTCTAGCCACTAGTTCCCACCCCTCTGCTTTCCTTATTTCCCTTTTTCTTTTGGTGTGGTGCTGGAGATCAAAGCCAGATCCCTGTACATGCTACATGCTAAGCAAGTGCTTTACTAGTAAGCTACATCCCCAGCCCAAGTCAGTCAAATCAAGTGTGGCACATACATGAAATTATACAGGATGTCATTGATGGAGATGGGCTTTCCCCCCCACTCAGTATAAGCCCCCTGAGGCCAGGTGGTCCTGTGTATCTCATGACTCTCAGTAGCAGTCCATGCTGTGTGTGGCCCATTCTCCTGGTTTTGATGTAGGTTAGATCATACAGCTATTTCTGTTACATCAGAAAAAAAAAGGCCAAACAGGGCTGGCGAGATGGCTTAGCTGTGTAGTGCCTGCCCCCTAAGAACGAGGACCTGAGTCTGGACTCCCACATGTAAACAAGGGAGTGTGTACTCGTAATCCAAGTGCTGGGGAAACGGAGACAGGAGGCTCTCTGGAGCTCGCACGCCTGACAGCCAAGCAAACTTGGTGCGCCCAGCTTTTGTGAAAGACTCTCTCTCAAAAGGTAAGGTGGAGCCAGGCATGGCGGTGCACACCTTTACTCCCAGGATCCAGAAGGCAGAGGCGGGTTGGTCTCTGTAAGTTCGAGGCCAGCCAGGACTACAGAGTGAGACCCTATCTCAATCAATCAATCATCAATCAATCAATCAATCAATCAATCATCAATAAAAGTGATTGAGGAAGATATCTGATGTTGGTCTCTGCCTCCCCAAACACACAATTGCGTGTGCTCGTGTGTGCATGTTCTTGCGTGCATGTGTGCGCGTGTGTCTCACGCACGCACGCACGCACGCACGCACGCACGCACACCAACACTGGCCTCTGTAAGGTCTAGTCCAGTGTCTGAGTGGGCATGTAGCTCCGTCTTGCTTGTTGAAAGCTGCCCATGGGGAGGCTGAGTCGCTGCTGTCACGCAGCCACTCAGCAGGGATCGGCCAGGCTGGTTTGTGTTTGTCACTCCAGTGTGTTCTTTTCCTCCTCCACAGATAAACACGATTGACTCATCCTTTCTCCTGGTTCCTCTCTCTTTTCCTTCTCTCTGCTTGCTCCTTTGACACACCCTTCGGCCCCTGCTGGGACCTGCTGGTCCTCTGGCAGCATTTGCTGTCCTGGGGGCTTAGAACAACATGGGCTGAAGAATCTCCTTCCCTGCCCTGGTGGGCAAAGTCCACACTCAATATCTCAATAATCTTAATACCTTAAGGACACACTCAAATGTCTCCTTGGATTTGAAAACAGCCTATGTGGGTCCATCTCTTGTATTCTGATTCCCTCTGAGTTCCCAGGGCAAGCATGGAGTCCAGTGCACAGTAGGTGCCTACCTACTATTTGCTGATGGCTCAAGGTGGACCAGCTGGCTGGGAAAGATGTAGGACAGGAGGTCACTATAAGATGCTTGCACATGGGCACTAGGAAAGGTTAAAAAGTGGCTGTTGGGAGTGCAGCTCTGCAAATGCACACACTTCCTCTTGTACCTTCCAACGCCAGCCACACCCACTCATCTCACTAAAGATGACTATGTAGCTACTTGGGTGGTAGGCCTTCTGGAACAGTAATGGCTGCTGGAGATAACCCTTGGTCTGGGGAGATTTTGAAGAAGAACAAATAGCCGTGGTCATATCTTTGTTCCCTCCACCTCAGAAGTAGCTTTGCCTGGGTCTTAGACCAGGCCTGCAGAAGGGGCTTTCTGAATCCTCATCCTCACTCTCTTTGATATTGCCCAAAGAGAGCATTTGGGGCAAGAAAAAGATACATTCAAGATGCCAGCTTGGGGGCTGGAGAGATGAGCTCAGCAGTTACAAGTGCTTGCTGTTCAATCATGAGGCCAGAGTCTGGACACGAGCTTGGGCAGCTCACAAATGTCTATAACACCAAGGGATCTGACTCCTTCTTCTGGCCTGTAGAGGCGCCTGTATACACATACACACCTATACAGACACATATACATGCACCATAGATGCACAGAAGTAAAACATAATGAAACTTAATTTTAAAAAAGATGCCAGTCTTTTCCATTGGCTCAGGGCTGGGGTGACCTTTCCATCACCAATGGGCATGTTTCTGGCTTACCCTCTACTCTTGAAACCCTGGCTCAGGCCTGGGGAGCAGACTAGAGTTACGTGGAGATGTAGACATTGACAGGCACTGGCCTAAAGACCCATGGATGCCGAGAAGGAAAGAACATTTCACACATCTCCACAGTTTCCCTGTCTGTGGAACAGAGGGGCTGGAGGAGGAGGAGAAACACTAGCATTTCCACATCAGTGGAACATGGTAAGGGGTGGTGGAGTGGGACCGAGCGGCGGGTTCCTCAGCAGGTGACCTGGCACCTAGGACTGGCGTGAGGTTCAGAACATCTCCTGAATCCCTGAGCCTGGATAACCTGAGCCTCAGCATCTAGAGCCTTGGAGGATGTCCCATACCCAGGTCATGGAGAGGCAGGGGCATCCTTGAGACAACTTGCCATCAAAGAGAAATTTGAGATAATACATTCCAAGAACTTCCCTTTGGCTCACTAAAATGCAGTTGTTCTGGACTTTAAAAACTAATTTTATAACTAACTTTCTCATGATTTCGGAGTTTTATGTGTTTTCCACAACAGTGATCTACCCCTCTGCTAATGAGACAAAATGACGACACAGAGCCCTTAAATAAAAATACCTAATTACTTATTCGCCCAAGAGAGCTGAGCAGTCCTGCTTGCCAAGCACCCGGCATTTTATTACCCTCTGTGAAATATTTTAATTTTCCTCTAAAAGGATTTCAAGCAATCCCGTGTTGCAAATGGCAGAGCTGCCTCCTCCGTAATTCAATTTGTTTCTCTGAACTTGAGCTCTGAAATCGCCTACGTGCATTATTAAGAAGCGGCTGCCCCTCCCCTCTTTGCTCTTGACTTTTTTCATCCTGACAAACTCCAAGGTTTTGCTTCTGTGTTCCAGCTGCAGGAGGTGTCTGCTCTATGGGCCTCCAGTTGGTTCTGTGGCTGGGACTGTGCCTGCTTGGAGGGAGGGGCCTCAACTTCTCTATCCCAGGGAAGGGGAAGACATAAAATGCTCTTGCTGCATACAGCTTAGGGCTGCTGCAAGTATCCTGAATCCATTCCAGAGCCCCCCCCCCCAACCTTGCTTGGGTATTAAGCCCCTGAGCAGTGCAGGGGTGTAGCCAGAGGCCTATTGTAGCTGGGCTAATCAGTGCTTCTATCTTTTGGTGCTGAGGAATGAATGCAGTGAAAAATCAATACATGATGACTTGAAGAGCTACAGGCAATGCATACTGCTAGAAAAAAATGAGATTAAGGACTGGTGAGCTGGTTCAGAAGGCAAAGGCACTTGCTACCAAGCCTGAAGACCTGAATTCAAGTCCTGGATGTCGCATGGAGCTGACTTCACAAAGCTACCCTCTGACCTCCACTAGACTGCTACGGCATGTGTGAAGCTATGCTTACACACATCACAGCCACATACTCACAAAGATATAAAATTAAAAGCGAATACCCAGCATGCATCACCTCACACTCATTTTGATGATGCTATTAAATAACAAAAGCTTCAAGAAATAAAACATGTTGGCAAGCAGATGGAGCACCCAGGAACCCTTTTATGTCGTTGTTGGGAAGGTGAGATGATGTTGACACACAGAAAGCTGGAAGTCCCTGAAACACTTGGTGAGGGGAAACTATGTCGTACGGTAAAGTGCACTTCTGGGCATCTCCTTAAAACAGTGGCCAACAGGGGACTCACATTCACGGCAACAAAGCCGTGGGGCCAACTGATGGCTCTGGTTTACACATGCTAAGGCGTGTTAAGTGTCTTAAAGAGGGAGGAAATTCTGACATCTGCTATGACATGAAGTTGGGGACATTATGCTAAGGGAAATAAGCCAGACACAGATGGTCTGATCTTGAGAGGTGTCAACTCGTAGAGACGGAGGGCTGAGCAGCTGCCGCCCAGAGCTCAAGGAAGTCCATCGGAGGTCGGTGATAATGCAGCCGGAGGTTCAGTTATGCCAGCCGACAAGTCTATGGATGGGTCACGGGAATGCATGTGATCTTACTAACCCATGTGTTTAAAGATGGTTGAAATGGTCAGATTTCATACGATGAACAAAAACACCCCCCCCCCCCAAAATGCCCTGGTAGCTGCTGATTTCAGTGTTAAGTATTCTCTAAGGGTCAAAACTTCCAGTCATCATAGAAACTGAAATCGTTAGGGGTGGCAGGATCTTTAAGAGAGCAGAGAGGGAGTCTTAGAATCCTTGAGTGTCCCCCAAAGGGGGACATTCTGGGACTCCAGCCTCCTCTTCTTGCTTTCTTTGGCTTCCTGGCACCATGGTGACTGGCTTTTTCTGATACATGTATCCACTCTGATATGTGGCCTCACCATAGGCCCAGAGTAAAGGCCCCTGCTCATCACAGACAGAAACCAACCAAAATGACCCTGTTTGAAGCTGGTTTCTCTTGGGTATCTGTTACACAGACACCAGTTGATAAGGTGCAATTTGGCAATTGTTCACATGACTGGCTTTCTGGGGCTAAACACCATCCTTAAGAACAGACGTTGGCAAGGAAAGTCCCCCCCCCCCCCCATGCCTGGATCAGCCACCAGACATGGCCATTTCTCTCCAAGCTGACTGTTTCCTGCTGAACCAGTTGTTCACAGGCCCTCCAGGCTGCATCCTCTTGGCTCCCAGGAGGTGGGGCTGCTGTTTGCACTTT
>CM053761.1:28440261-28644349 GCA_028658305.1 Pachyuromys duprasi | reverse complement strand
ATCTGCACTCAGGGCAGCTGTTGGTGGCTTCTGTCTCCCTCTGGAATACTGCAGACACTCCCTTTAGAGTTCACTGAGTGGCGCAGTCAGGGGGCTTGCAGCTTGCACAGTGGGCTTATCGCTGTCTGTCTCCAGCACTGGGGACCAGCCAGAGACTGACTATACAGCTGATTGATAAATTTGCTGCCTGCGTGGACTGCCGCCAACAGGAGACCAGCTGGGGTGAATTTTGGCAGAATTTGTCCTCCAGAATTTTCACCTGAGGGCTCGCCTCCCTAAGAGCTTCTCAAGTACTAGGTTTCCTGAAGAGAGAAAGGTGACTGAACCATCAAGTGAGCTATCGTCGTGAGCCATGAGATCTTTCTGAGAGGCTGGGGAACAGGAGGATGGGTGGGTGTCCAGGACACGGGAATCCCTGTGATATGGGAGGCAAAAATCCTTGGGGACCTCCCAAGCTCCCTATGTTGTATATGCACTGCTCATATGGACTGAGGTCTGCCATGTGAGTAGTGTATGGTGTATTCCAATGGCATATAGTGCATGTGTATGGTGCATGTAGTGGCTGGGAGGGGTGTGTTATATGTTGCAAGTGGCTATCATGCATGTATTATAGTGTACAGTATGTGTATCCCATGGAGAGTGTGTGCTGTATGTTGTTTGTGGTAG
Organism: Pachyuromys duprasi; assembly: GCA_028658305.1. Lineage (NCBI taxonomy): Eukaryota > Metazoa > Chordata > Mammalia > Rodentia > Muridae > Pachyuromys > Pachyuromys duprasi. Next base: position 28,643,683 of record CM053761.1, on the reverse strand, counting down.
GTGATGGTGTGTAACGTATGTAGACATGGTATGTTGCACCATGCGCTGTGATGTGTAGCGTGAGCAGCAGGAGGGTGTGGGGTAGGAGTACATTCTATGTATGCTGCTCATCGTGACGTGTTATATGAGGCTGTGTGGAAAGTGTGCTGTGTGTTGCATAGCATTTGCTGTGTGTGCTGTGCTGTGAGGTATGCATGTGACGCGTATTACATGTGGTGTCCTATGTTATGTGTCATATGTAGCAACATGTAGCGTGGGTTTTGGAATGAGAGTGTGTGCTGGTGAGGGTGTATACTGGTGTGAGGTGTGTGCTGGTGTGAGGTATCGGGCATGCAAGTGGAATGCGGGGCACAAGTTGAGGGGTGGCATATTGGGGTTAATAGCTCTATCAGAACCATTAATTGGATCTATTATCCGCATCTGGGTTCCCTTGGTCTTGACATCTTTCCCCAGGGATCCTGTTTGTAAGAGATGAAAACCAGGAGTTTAACATGGTGGTTCCTGTCATCTCATGCACCCTAAGCCACCACCTCCTTCATGCCTGCAAAGCCCCCTTCTGGGTTTCCCCACACTCTTTGGTGCTCCTGTCTTGGCCAGAGTCCAGCCGCAGAGTGTGGTCTGACTAAGAGCTGTGGAGAGTCACTGGAGCAAGACTGGCCCCTGGGTTTGGAGCCAGGACCTGGTTCAAGGGCATCGCTCCGTCCCACGGCCACTTCATTCTCCCTCAGCCTCCCTGCTTTCAGCTCGGCTCCATGACTCATGGCGATGCAGTAGGCAGATATTTTCTACCATCTGGGCATTCCTCAGGCCCCGTGGTCAGGTAGGTGGCTCTGTGGCTGCCTTAGGAACAGGCACCCTGGGAACCAGGAGCTTCTAATAAGGCACACTTGGCTCATCTGTCCAGAAACCTTGTGAGGGTCATCTTCCTTCTTATCCAGGTTGGGCTCTGGGGAGGTTCTTTTTCACAGTTCATGTTTTCAGAAACGTGTCCTCCGTGGGCTCTCTCATGGCTTCAGCTCTACACACAGCCATCCTCTGTCTAACATTCAAATGTGGAGTACCAGGCCTGCCTGCTTTGAAGAGCCCATGTCTGTTCAAGAGTGAATGTGGGCGGAAGAGCACGTCTTCCCAAGATGGCCGAGAGCTGTTTGACTCAGGAGGAAGGCCATTTCCACTAGAACACTTGGCTCTGTCTCTGAGACAGGCAAGGTGACAAGAAGTCAGGAGTCTTGAGGTTCAAAGAGCTGGAGACTACAAAGGCACAGGCGTGTGGGTAAAGAGCTTTCGGTAGGATTTCTGAGGCAGGGAAGCAATTTGTGACAAAAAGATGACTCACACAGCTTTCCTTGGAGGTCAAGTCTAGTTTGTAACCATGCACACAGTAAGAGTGGAAAGAAAACGCCCCCGTTCGCTGAAGGGTGCTTGAGCTTGAAGCTGGCCTTCAGGGCCCCTCCCTGCCTGACACCTCAGCCCTCACACAACTTCCATCTGTGCTGCAGCGGGTTTCCTGAGGACTAGGGGCTAAGGGGGAGGCTACCAGAGGATCATCAGTGGCCTAAAACCTCTGAGCTCCCGAGCTTTATCATTCATCCTCATGATTCCAGAAAGAGTTGAGTATTTCTAGGTTTGAGGGTCTGCATCGGGCTGTACCTGCCTGGAATACCATTGCCCCTCTACCACTTGGAGGGTTCCTCTGGAATTTTCTGGGTCCCTCTGCTATGTGGTAGCCAGGAGACACCTTAAACAACTACTACTACTTCTTCTTCTTCTTCTTCTTCTTCTTCTTCTTCTTCTCTTTCTTCTTCAAGATTTTATTTATTTTATGTGTATGAGTGCTTTATCAGCATGTACGCCTGCATGCCAGAAGAGGGCCTCAGATCCCAGTATAGATGCTTGTGAGCCACCATGTGGTTGCCAGGAATTAAACTCAGGACCTCTGGAAGAGCAGACAGTGCTCTTAACCATCTTAGCCATCTCTCCAGCCCCTCACCTTAAACTTCCATTCCTTGTCTTACCACCTTCTGGAGTCCTGGGACTACAGATGTGAGCATCACATCTGGTTCATGCAATGCTTCGTGAGTGGTGGGCGAACATTCTACCAACTGAGATATACCCCCAGATCTGCTTGTTTGGTTTCTAAAGAATAAAAGATGCAAGAAAACCAAGAGGTCTCTGGATCACTGGATGCAGACTTTGTAATCAAAGGCGGTTTTAGAAGAGCCCAGGTCAGCAGTCTGGAGGAAGCAATTGAACGCTGGTGCTGCTATAGTCTGGATCTGGGGTCAAGGTCTACCTCTTGCTGTAATGGGAAGAAGTATGTGGGTCTTCCTGAGACTCCTACCAACTCATTCTTACTCACTCACTGGCCTGTGTAGCCATCCATCTATCCACATCTCCCTACCCATTCTTCTACCTACCTACCTCCATTTACTCACCCATCCTCATCCATCCATCGAACCATCCATTCTCCCTCCAATCACCCACATCCATGTATCTACCCACCCTTATCCATCCATTAGTTTATCCACATATGTCTATCTATCCACCTCACCACCCACATCCATTCAACTTTCTGTGCACTTAGAATGACCCATATCTATTTACCCACTCACCCAACTATCCACATACATATACCCATCTACCCAACAGTCTATCCATCCACTCACCAATATTCATCCATTCATCCCTCACTCATGTTCATCAGCCTACCCACATCCATCAAAATTCACCCATCCCTCATCTTTCCATTCACAGCTTCCATCCACCCACTTACCCACAACATCATTCTTTTCCTCTTCCTCTTCCCTCTCCTCTATCCCACTGATAATACACTTATTTACCTATAAACTCACTCATTCCACCTCGATCTAGTATTTCTCAGGAGTCTATTCAAATTGACCAGACATGACTTAATTGCTGCTCACTGTCAAAGGACATACAGCCTCCAGGAGACACCAAGAACACAGAAAACAGCTTTTCATATAGCGGGTTAAACAACACATAGGAGTTATACCCTGGCCAGAGCCCTGAGTCCTTGGCCAAGCTTTGTTCCAGCCCCAGTGGAAAGACACTGTATCTTCCTACCATCTCTTCTTGCATGTTTCAGTCTGTCCTTCAGTTTGAAGCTCCAACCTTGGCTTGTAGGATAGATGGATATGCTGGCTAGTTTTACCTTGATAGGCACAGGTGCGATTTGGGAAGAAAAACTTTTCTTGTCTTTATTTTTAAATTTATTTTTGTTTTTTTCTGAGACACAGTTTCTCTGTGTAACAGAGCCCTGGCTGTCCTGGAACTCATTCTGTAGACCAGGCTGGCCTTGAACTCAGAGATCTGTCTGCCTCTGCCTGCTGAAGGCAAGCTTTAGAGCTGTGTCTAGCCACATGTGGCTTGGGAAGAGATACTTTCAACTGGAAAAACTGCCTTCAGAAGGTTGGCCTACAGGCATGTATGTAGTGCATTTTCTTAATGATTGATGTGGGAGGGCCCAGCACGTGGCAGGTAGTGCCACCCTTGGGCTGGTGGTCCTGGGTTCTATAAGAAAGCAAGGTGAGTAATCATGAGTGAGTAAGCCAGTAAACAGCATTCCTCCGTGGCCTCTGCATTAGCTCCTGCCTCCAGGCTCCTGGCCTGACTTCCCTAAGTGATGGACTGTTACCTGGAAGTGGAAGCTGAATAAACCCTTTCCTCCCCAAGCTGCTTCTGGTCATGGTATTGTTACCACAGCAACAGAAACCAAGGAAGACAGTGGACTTCTAGCTCTTCTCAGGGCTCATCCGGGCTGGGAAAGGAACCCTCGAGATACCCTTAGCCTTAGATTGATGGAAGGGCCTGTGTGTGAAGCTGACCCTCTGGATTCAAGGCCTTTTCCAAGCCCAGTACAGGGGGATGTGTTGATTGGTTCTGAAAGCCTGAACCTGATTTGGGCTTTCTGTTGGAGCAGGTATCTTTAGGGTTTGGTTTTGCCTCTAGCTGCCTGTCAGGCTTTGGGAAAGTACCCTTTCCTTCCCAGAGGAATGCCCTATTGTCTGACTGTTTCCCAGCCTCTACCTCATTACCAATGGAGACTCTTGGCAGGGCAACTCATTGATGAGTCAAGACAGCAGTTCTACCACATGCCAAACACATACCAGGCCTTGAGCTGACACTTGTCACTAAGAAACTGACTGCATCCTTACCACAACGAACAATAGTTTCTCCTGAGAAACTGAAGAAAAGAGAAGTTGAGTAACCTTTTTCATTCACACAGTTATGGAGGGGTTTGAAGCCAGGCCTGAGTAGGCCTTTTAATCACTACCTCTGTACACCAATAGCGTCTATGCTAATGGATGTTAGTCTACAGCAAAGAGAACTGTATTGGCAGAGTACTTTTGGAAAGACCCAGAAAGACAGGCACAGGGGTCTTAGGGTGCCAAGATTTGCAACACAGCAAGGGAACCTGTTGCCCAAGAGGTAAGTAACCTCCTGACTTGTATTATAAATCTAGTAGCCCAGGTCCTGGGTCTTGGCAAGAATGAAGATATTCTAAAGCAGTGGTTCTCAACCTTCCTAATGCTGCAACCCTTTAATACAGCTCCTCATATTATAGTGACCCCAACAATAAAATTATTTTCATTGCTACTTCATAACTGGAACTTTGCTACTGTTATGAATCGTAATATAAATATCTGATGTGCAGGATATCCGATATATGACCCTCGTAAAAAAAGCCCTTCAATTTCCAAAGGGGTCATGACCCAAAGGTTGAGAACCATTGTTCTAGAGGGGCGCATGTGTCCCTCCCTTTGGACTATCAGACTACTGAAACAACAGATTCTAAGAAACTAGACATTTCCCTAGCAGTCTTAGACTGTGAGAAGGAAAAAGGCCCAAGTCTAGTGCTAGCCAGAGGTGGGGCTAGCCTCCTGAAAGAGATCTCACACAGTTCTGACTCTCCAGACTATTTTGTAGACATTGATGGGTCAGTGATGGGTGGTATGACACTCTGCCTAAGGCTGTTTAGCCTTTTATTTAAATGAACTTCACGTCAGGATTTGGGGTAGGAGTGGGTCTCAAGAGTCTTCTGTTCCTCTTCCCAATGCGGGCACACTGAATAAACCTTCCATTTCCTGCTTTCCACTGTCGATTTTGTCTTCAATTGGACTATCGAGGATGAGTGCCTAAACCTGGCTTGTAAGGAGGCTGGGCTGTCAGTGCAAAGGCTCTGACCCTAACTCTAGCTGACATGATACCATTCCCCCCAACCCCCAGCCTCAGCAGCTGTACTTTCACCCTGGGAAGACTGTTGACCTCTGACCTTGATGTCACCTAGACACAGGGCCAGCCCATCTTATCTGAAGACACCACCAGAGTTTCCTACCACCTCTGAATCATTGCTCCGTGGAGACTCGCCACTGTGCAGCCAGAAACGTCCCTGCAGCCCTCTAGACAAATTCCAAGAACTCCCTCTGACTTCAACTGACTCACAGGCATCTCAGTCCAAGCCCACCCCATGTGGCTGTACCCATGTGGCTACCCCCACCCCCCTGCTCCTGGAACTGCCTACTTCTCCCTACCAAATTTGTAGGACAAAATCATTAACAGTGTCTCGGTTATTTTCGGAAAGCACAGGGAACAGAATAAAGCATCACTGATCTCTCTTGCTTCCAAATTGGGGGGAAAGAAGGTAAGAATGTAGTCATTTCTGGTGTAAGTCCTCCCCCTCCCAACCCGGTGCTCTATCATACACGTTCTCCAACCTGCTTTCCCCCTGTGTCACTTTGCTTCCCTGAGCCTGCAGCCCCAGGGTGGCGGGCATGGTTGCTCAGAGGGTGGAGGATGCAGAAGTTGCTTCCTCCTTCCCTCACCAGCCCTGACCCACTGCTGCTGACTCAGAGGCTCTTCAACAACACAGCACTTCTGGTGGCTCCTACGGATGGGTGTGGACTGATGTAAAGGCTATGGCAGGCTCAGGGACTGGAGGGGAGGTCAGGGCTCCAGCGCATTTGAAAGGTTGCTCAGCTGCCCAGGATGGAGAAACACCCTACAGCTGGGCAACAGGGAACATCTGGATGGGAGAAGTCCAGTTAGTTAGCAAGAGGCCCCCAGCGCTTCTCAACTAGTCAGGGCTCACAGCACAGACAGCATAGGCCAGTCAGCAGAGACACGGACTTACATCTCATTTGGGGGATGTTTCTGTAACTGGTAAAAACAGCATCCTCCTAGAGACACACCTTGTGAACACAGTCACCCATTTCCCCTCTCTGCTTTTCCTAGACTTTTCCCAGAACTTTCCCATGAGAGAGGCATCTGCACAGATGTGCAGATATGCACACATCTGGTGCCAGCCAGGGGATGTCAGGTGTGGGATCCACCCATCTCCACCTCTCCGGTGCTGGGATTGTAATTGTGCTCACCCACACCTAGCCCAGATATGCCACGACCCACATGAAGTGGTTAGGAGTTGGTTCTCTCCTTTTATCATAAGGGTACTGGAGGGTGAGCATGCTGGTTGGGCTTGGCAGCAAGCCGCTTTAACCCAATGAGCCACCTCACTGGCCTATATAACTGGCTTTTTAAAAGTGCATCCAAGTATGGAACTCAAGTCCTTATGTTTGCAAGGCATTTTCTCCACCTGCAACATATCCCCAGTCCTTTCCTGCACATTTCTGAGCCAGTGTTAACTGACTCAGTGGAGGTCCAGGGGTGCTGGAGTCCATTCACACAGAATGCTCACGGGATATGATTCTGAGCTCTGATCTGGAGCGGTTTGATACATGGCAAAAGCTAACCAACTGTGGCTGGATATGGTGGTACACACCTTTAATCCTAAGCACTCACAAAGCAGAGGCCAGCTGAGCTCTGAGTCCCAGGCCAGGACTACATAGTTAAATCCTTTCTCAAAACAAAAAACAAAAAACAGAGTGTTTATTTTATAAAGTGCATGTGTGTGTGTGATGGGGGCCGTCAGTGGTGGGATTTAAAAATAGATATCTAGATCACAGCAATCACTGGTAATAACTAACAAGGACAGTTTCTTTTGGTTTCACAGACATTGCAGCCATGTTAGTAGAAGGCCGAGCTGCCTGTTTAGCGAGCCTCTCAGAGGCAGCAGCGGGATCAGGCGTTCCGCTATGGATGATGCTCACATGCCCGCTTACCAGGATCTTGGTGGTGTAGGCGCTGTTGATGGCAATGGCATTGACCAGCAGCTCCATGGTCTTGGCATTGATGGAGCTGGGATCCGGGATTTCCTTATAGTGGACATCGCCGACGTAGGCCTGGACCACGGTCATGCGGTTGGTGGTCAGCGTGCCCGTCTTGTCTGAGCAGATGGCTGTGGCATTGCCCATGGTCTCACAGGCATCCAGGTGGCGTACCAGGTTGTTGTCTTTCATCATTTTCTAGAGAATGGGTGAGAGGGGAGCCGTGAGGAAGGGAGGGACAGGAGTTGGGGGGTTCCTGGGCCTCAGCCTTCCCTTGACCTTCACGTGCAAACGACGGCTGGGCTTCTTTAGCCCTGCAAAGGAAGGTCTCCCCCCTTTTTATTAATCATTTGGACCATTTAAGTTTTGTTAACTGAATTTACTAATTTTCACCACAGAGTCACTCACTTCCTTTTTTGGGAGCAAGGTCTCGTGTAACACAGGCTGGCCCGGAACTAGAAATCTATCCAAGAACGACCTTGAATTCATGATCCTCTCCTCTCCACTTCCCAAGTGTTGGGATTACAGGTATGCTCAACCACACCTGGCTTCATCTATATTCTTTTTAAAATAAATAAATAAATAAGAATATATATTTACATAAGTATGGATAATTGTAAACTACCATGCAGGTGCTGAAATTGAACCCGGGTCCTCTGGAAGAGCAGCAAGTGCTCTTAACCTCTGAGCTATCTCTCCAGCCTCCTTATCTACATTCTTTATTGGAAAAAAAAAACAGTAGAAAAGATTTTAAGAAATTAAGGCTAGATCACTCCTAATTACTCCTAGCTTAATATGTAACTGCTCCTCGTTTGGTTCTGATTTTCTCAAATGCTTTCCTGGTGCCTGGTGAGACACCCATCAATTTCACTCTAAGTTGATACATTTAGGATATGTATGTGCTTACAGAGGCAGGAAAATATCTGTAGAAATATGAAAACAATAATGTCGTTACCACTATGTGATAGAACCGAGAATGTTATTGACTTCTTCAGGTATATAAATCACCTTTCTTATAATGAACGTATCTTATAGCATGCATAATAAATACTGAGTTTGTATATGTGTGCACATGCATGTGTGTTTGTGTGTGTGCATACATGTTTATGTGTGAGACAGTCACAGGGACATGTTTAGCATCCTCCTGTCCGGCTCTCTGCTTTATCCACTTGAGGCAAAGTCTCTTACTGAACCTGGAGTTCTCTTTGCTTTCTGCCGAGACTGACTGGCCAGTGAGCCCCACTCATTTTCCTGTCTCTGCCTGCTGAAAACGCTGGAGGGTGTAGGCACACACAGCCACACACAGCTTTTTACATGGGTGCTGAGAGTCTGAACCCAGGTCCTCTGGCTCACAGAGCAAACATTCTTACTCACTGAACCACCCCCAAACCAACCAACCAACCACCCACAAACAAAAACAAAAATCACAGAAAAAGGAAAATAAAGGCTAATGAGTCACTTGGTAGGACCCAGATGGAGGACTCTCCATAGTAACACACACACATACACACTGTGATACAAAAGAAAGTGCACATAAGTTCCTACCTATAACACACGCGTCTCATTTATGAACATCTTTCCTTTTTAAATTTCTAGTACTATCCTACTGGACCAATTTGTGTTTATTTCCCTCCGTGTACTTTTCTTTCTGACCCAGTTCTCTACTCTTAGCTTCTCCTAGATTCTCCCGCAAGTAATGAAAATGATATAGTTCTCAGGCAGGCCCTGCTGACATGCTGGCCCCACGTGGCAAGGAGAGTTTGTGAAAAGTCCCTAGAGGCAAAATCAAATGGAGTCTGTGCCTAGGGATTTGATCTCCTTCATTCTTGTTCCCCACAGCAATTCTTTATTACAAGGTTATACAAAGTTATTAAAGAGTGCAATTGGACTCTTTAAATAGATATCTATGTTACTAAAAATGAATATTGGTAGGGTAAAAAGCTGATGTGTCTCCTTTCTCATGACTTCCGATCCAGTAAGTGTGTAGTGAGCATCTGATCAATGGCAATCCGAGTTTGCAAAGTGCTTTACAGTCTATTTTCTGGTGTTGTTCTGTAAGGATCCTGTGAGACCTGGGAGGAGCCTGGAAATCCACTTTGCAACTGACAAATTAAAGACAAAGTGAGCTGAGCAAAATGACGTGTGGTGAACGTGAAGCCTGAAGCTGAGGCCAGCTCTGCCTAGCCTAACACAGCTCTGCCTAACCTGGCAGTCTGGCTCATTCCGTTGCATACGAGTTCACCTGCTCTCACTGAAGGAGCCTTGGCTCTTTTCTTTAAGAATCTTTCTTTGGAAGCCAGATTTAGTGGCACATTCCAGCACTTTCGAGAGAGAGGCAGGAGGAAGACTGCTGTAAGTTCAAGGCCAGCCTGGTCTGCACAGCGAACCTCTACGACAAACAAAAAAAAACCCGAAACAAAACACATAAAAATCTCTCATCAAGACTATCCAGCATGGTAACTTCTGGGGAATAATGGATGCTTGACATGTGTCCCAAAGTGTATAAAAGATGCTGGGTTTTAAAGACATTATGAAAACAGATATCTTCGAGGAGACATCTCTTTTGGCTTGTTGATCATTTGAACATAATTTTGAGTGAATTTGCATTATTAAGGTCAAGGCTACCTTGTTTGTTTGATACAAGGTTCCATGTATTTTAGGCTAATCTTGAATTTGCTATGTAGACGAAGATGACTTTGAACTTCTAACCTTCCTGTTCCATTTCACACGTCTTGGGAACACAGCTGTGCCTTTCTTTTCCTGGTTTATGTAGTGCTGGGGATCAAACCCAGAGCCTCCTGCATGCCAGGCGAGTGCTCTACCATTGAGCTGTACTTCAGGTCACATTTTGCACCTCCTCATAGGTGTGGATATACTTGCCCATTCAGGTGCATGTGGAGACTAGAGATGGGCATTTTGGTATCTTTTCTGCCTTATTCTTTGAGATCGGGTCCCTCTTTGAACCTGGAGCTTGTCATGTCAGCTAGACTGGTTGGCCAGCATTTCCCCTTCAGGATCTGCCTGTGTGGGTCCTTCCAGTGCTGGCATCACAGGTTCATACTACCAGGCCTGACCTTTATGTGGGTGCTGGGACCTGACCTCAGGTTTCCACACTTGCACAGCAAGCACTTTACACCTGGGCACAGTTCCCCAGCCCTATTTTTTAAAAGGCAGTTACTGGGATGTTTAAACGGATGAGCCTAACCCTGGATTGCATGTTGCTGTTACGAAGAACCGATGTACCTAAGTGCTCACTGCTGCGATCCTGGTAGTGGCCCTCAGGGCAAGTTCAAAGAGGATGTGTCGGCTTCACTGTTTATCATGTGGTTTTGCCAGTCACGTGACTCGAGATGACCAAAGGTGCCAGAGATAAGAACTGCAGAAGACTCTCGGGCCTAAAGCTGTCTGCTCATAATGTCCCCAAACCAGCTTTCCCAGGCTTCACAGGGACCCTGAGCTCAGTGGTGTGGCCATGGGGACCTGCACATTGCCATGCAGGAGTTAAGCATTGTCAGGCTCTTAGCCCTTGAGGAGCTCATGTGGAAACGCAGGGAAAGGGCCTAGCATTGTGCCTGTTTTGACCCGGTTAGGCTTTGGTTTGTAGGAGAGGGAGCTGATAAGGGCTGTATCCTTTACACAGAACTGCCACTCGCTGGCACTTGCAGAGAGATCACTCTCCATATGAAATTACATCTCAGAGCTCCGTCCAAATTCTGGCTTGGAAACTGATGCTCGCTTCACCCCTCTGGCGGAGCTGCCAATGTCTCAGAGTGAAAGCCTTCTCAGCGACATCTCGGTGTTGGGACCATGGGAAACAGGTGTCTGTGTCCCTGCCCCAAAGGATGGGAAATCCAAGGGAAAAGGAAGAACCTGAGCAGGCAGGACAGTCTGGTAGTGGTGCCATGGGCCAGACTTGGAGCATGTGGGCTCTCTGAGGGCCACTACTTCAGCAGCCATGTGGGCGCTTAGGGAAGGCCCTAGATCCCCACTTGGCCAGCAAACATCCAGGTGGTACTTCATTTAACTGCCTGCCAGCCTTCCTGTGTTTTCAGCAACCCCTACCTGAGGGGCAAGGGCTTCCTGTGTGATTTTGCTCATCTCTTCCACACCTTAGGGCAGGACCTGTGAGTTTGGTGGGATGGGGTATGTTCTGGCTTGCACGGTGATGTCTGCGTTTGACTGTTTGCAGTGCCACGGCCTTGGGTTTGCCAATTAAGCAATCTATCACTGAGCCCCCCCCCCACCCCGTTTTATTTTGTAAGTCTGAGTCACTTGCCAGTATGGATATGGACAGTTTATATTAAGTATAGATTTGTTTTGGCTCTGTCTTGGGAAAAATTCTGAAGATCTGGCAAGCCCAGGTTGCACCTCCATAAAACCACGCTTGGCTGGGCTGAATAATGGTGGCTTCTGTGGCCAGGGCCTAGCTCGTGGCTTGCTTCTGAAGCTGAGTTTGGGGGACTTGCCCACACACTCTCTCCAAGTCCTTGCTGCAGGCACACACTTCTTATGCCAGCTTCAAGTTCTCGCACCGCGCCCTCCCTGGGTCCCTGCCAGAACCCCAGCAGGGACTGCCTCAGCCCCCCAGCACTGCTCTTCTCCCCTCTTACCTTCACGGAATAGGCCAGCGAGATAGTGACGGCCAGAGGGAGGCCCTCGGGCACGGCCACCACCAGCACCGTCACACCAATGATGAAGAACTTGACAAAGTACTGTACGTAGACGGGTGTGCACTCCGTCAGCCACGGCTTCTTGTTGACCACGAAGGTGTCCACGGTGAAGTAGAGCACCAGGATGATTACCGTGATGGCTGACATCACCAGGCCTGCGACATGGGGACACCTGTTCAGAGGGCTCCGGGGGAGGGGAGTGAGAGGTTCACTAAACCCCTTCTGGATGCCTGTTGGGAAGACCTCAGCTCATCTCCCAGCTGTACTTCCTCGCTTTGTGGCCAGGAGCCTCGCTTTGATCCTCAGGGAACCTCAATTGTCTGTTTTTTAAAGTGAGGCACAGGGGGGCATATTTCGTTCCTGCAGGTTTGGAATGCTCATTGTGGAAGTGCAGGTAAGGTGCCTAGCACTGTGCCTGCCCACACAACATTCAGCCGCACTTAAGACACGTGGGTATGAGAGCCACCAGTCACACAATAAAGAGGCAAGGTTGAGATCTTTTCCTTATTCACCTAACAAATACTTTTGAGCACCTGCAACATGGTGGGTGTATGGTACTTCTCCATCTTGGACACAGGGATCTGGAGGTAACAAAGACAGACACCCTGCCCAGGCAGAGGTAGGTAAGAAACCAGCAGATAAATATGTAGCAAGAGTGTTGGGATTATAGGTGCGTGTGTGCGTACATGTCTCTGTGTGTGTGTGTGTGCCATCAGGCTTGGCTTTAGTAAGTTCATTGTAGACACGGATTGATGCTGTGAGGAAAAATGCCAGGAAGATGTGGTTGCTACAGAGCGGCTGTTGCAGCTATGACCAGGGACGGGGTCTTGGAGGAGGTGGCTTCGGAGAGACATCAGGGATATGTGTTGTTCTCGGGCATAGTGCCCCAGGTGGAGGGAACAGATTGTTTGAACAAGGGAACAGAGGCCCAAATAGGGGAAATGACCAGCGGCTGGACACAGGCTAAGATAATGCTGCCAGATCAATGTGCCTATCCCTGACCTGCCGTGGGTTCCCATGTAGGTGTTTTGGGGACAGTGCTTTCTCTGGTGGAGGAAGGGTGATGGGCCTGTGGGTGCAACCACCCCACAAGATGTCCATGATCCCTTGGCAACTCTGTGTGGTGGGTGTGCCCTGACATGTAGCTTGTGGTCTAGGGGGTTCTATGAGATGAAGCAAAGACTAGGTAGGAATTCTCCACAAATCTCAGAACTATGGCTCTGATATGCATTTATTGCTTAGCAGACTCTGCTTGGAGTGCCCAGCCCTGAATTCCTGGTTACCAGCGGTTCAGTCCCAGAGGAGGGGTTGGGGGACTGGGAGCCCAGGAAACTTCACTGGGAACTTTGCCCTTGGCAGGGTGGAGTGAGAGTGGGGACTGAGCTCTTCAGGGGCCAAGAGGTTGTCATCACTTGGTTTCTTGGTCCCTCAGTGTCACATGCTATACTGTGGAGTCACCTGCCTGTGACGGCAATGGCAGCGAAGGAGGAAATCCCTGAGCCTGCATCTCCCTGCTCCAGCTCCAGCTGCGGGGCATCAGAGCCTGGCTCTACCCCTGCCTGACAGCCGCAGGGGCGGGGAAGCCAAGCTCCTGGCTGCCGGCTGCTGAGAGAGCTGTCACCAGATTTAAATATAGACTGCTGAGCCTATAATTTGCAGCTGTCCCCTGCTGTGCCGTCTATAATTAGAAATGGAGGCAGCCACAGAGGCCTCGGTAGCCAGGTGGGAGGCCTTGCCTTTCAGACACCCTCAGTGCAAGGGGAGGTCAAGGCTGTGCCGGAGGGCTGGGCCTCACCTTGCAGCTGGGGTTGGCTTCCCAGGGCAATCACCTGCAGCTGTCTTCTTAGCTCAGTTGAGGAGCCCTGGATTGCTTGCTGGGGATCAGACAATCCTTCTACACCACAGCTAGGGTGGGCTTTACCTAGTCCAAATCCAGCCTGGCTCTCTCTTGCTGTTAACCTCTTCCATATTTCCCACTGTCCTCAGGCTAAAAGTCTTTGTTGTCTGAAACTCTAGGCTCTACAGGGTCTGTCTACCATAGGCTAAGTCCCCTGTCTACCCAGTTGCCTTTAATTCCCAAAGCAATCTGCCACATAGTGACAAGAATTATCACCAATTACAGAGGAGTAGGCAAGGGCTCAGGGCTGGGGGAAGCTGCCAGCCCAAATCCCCAGAGCTGTGGCTGTGGTGGTCTGTCGGCAGAGCTGGCTTCATATATCTGGAGCAGGGAAGGCCCTGAGGACCAATGGAATCAAGGTTCTTCTTTGACAGGTGAGGAGACACAGGGCAGAGTTGGGCAGGACTCTGCAGGGAGGTCCCTGCTGTGAACTCACCCGCCTTGCCAATCTGCACAGCCAGCTTGGTGAGCTTGCCCTGAAGCACCGACTTCTCTTTCTTGTGCATGTTGGCTTTCTTCTTGTCATCCGCATCACCACCCTCTGCGCTCTTCAGGGGCTGCATCTCCATAGCAGCTGCCCCGTCCTGCTGCTTGGCTGTAGGGGCAGAACATGCATGTGCACACAGACACACACATGCAGGTCAGCCTACAGGCTGGGAAGCTTAGCACCCACCCTGCCTGCCCAGTAGAAATTGCCCCATCTGGGCCCTGCATGGCTGGCAAAGAAGCCCCGATGGTACCTGCCCCTTCCAGCTGCAGTCTCTGGGCCCAGTAGTACCTGGGTCCTAGGATCAGAGACGTATGTGGGATTTTATAGGACAGGGCTCTACCCTGGATTCCCGGCAGGACAGGGCTAAATCAAAATCATCCCACCCCTGGCCGTCTCACAATCAGATAGAAAGAGAAAGGCTCTCCTGGGTGTTCTTGAAGCCAAGTTGTTGGGTTGCTAGGCAGCTAGCAATAGGGAGGACACAGCTTAAAATGAAAGAAAGGTGCCCCAGGCACAAGTTTCAAGCCCCCATCTCCAGTCAAGAGATCCTCATCAGTGTGGGATGGACAGAAGGACCTGCAGCTCTTTGGAGCAGAGGCCAGCCGACCCTCCACTTGTAATGGTCTCAAAGAGCCCACTTCCAGACCCCAGCTGATGGGTGGGCTTGGGGGATCCTGACCCTGGTGCATCCCCTCATCTCACTATGACACTTCTTTGTCTTACCCAGTATTGTGAAAATCACGACTGCACCCCCAAAGATGCCAGAGCTCCCCAAAGGCGTGGGTGTGTCTGCCTCTGGCCCCAGAGAGTCCCTATCTCTGTGTGACTCGAGCCCCATGGCTGCAGTTACCTTTGCTCTGGCTGCTGTCGGCACTGCCATCCTGCATTTTACCTACACAACAGAGAATTTCAACAAACAACAGGCAGCACAGGTCATCACGAGGACGCAACAGGCCACAGACACTCATGTCACAGACAGGAAAGCCTAAGCTGTCCAGGGATGTTGAGGAGATCTGGAATCAAGGCCAGCCTGGCAGTCACATTAGCCACAGGGGCTGTGGGGCTGGAAGGCTCTTGATTCTCTTTGGGGCTGGATGGGGGCAGTGTTTCTGTTGGCCTTGAGTTTTTAATAGATGAAAAGAACGAGTTGGAAAGTGAAAGGGCCCAGAATCTGCACAGGAAGCAGAGAGGCTCCCAGATCCCCGCACTGAGCCTGATATACAAGGCTAGGAAAAGAGAAACTTTTACATCTTTCCTTCCTCCCTCTCTCCGTTCCTTCTTTTCTCTCTCCATTCTCTTTGTAGTAATGAGGATTTGAACCTAAGGCTTTGTGTATGCTATGAGGTACTCTGCCACTGTGCTATATCCCCAGTCCTTTCACGTTTTATTTTTGAGACAAGGTCTTATCAGGCTGACCTGACACTCATGATCCTCCCGGTTTACACTTTAGCTACACAAATTTTATTTTCCATATATATATATATATATGGAGAGAGAGAGAGATAGGGAGAGAGAGATAGGGAGAGAGAGAGAGATAGGGAGAGAGAGAGAGAGAGAGAGAGAGAGAGAGAGAGAGAGAGAGAGAGAGAGAATAATCAATGATCAGTCTTCTAGAATGGAGAGAATTGGAGATCAACATGTCCCTTTGACCCATGTTTTGGGCAGGGCGGGATAAACGATTCTTTCTCCTTATCTCTCTGAAGGATGTGATGCTAAGACACCAAGGACACCCCTGCCTAAAGTCCTGTAGACTGTACAGGGTAGAGGGTGAGCAAGGGGTCACTAAAGGTCTGAGGGAATGTCCTGGCCCTGGGAGGAAGCCACTGGTCCCCGAAGAAGAGGTCTTAAGCAGTAGCTCCAGATTCACAGAGAAGCTAAGACTCAGTGGCTACACTGTGTGCTACCAACCATGCCAGAGCCTGATGCTGCCAGGTGAGGGGGAAAGGCCGGGTGTGGGGCTTTCTACTGGCCATCAGTGCTGCCTGGGAATCTCTGCCCCAGCCTGGGCCACCGTGGGCAGACGTGGAAATTGCTGCTTCTTGCCTGAGACACCTGCTTTCAGCTGTGCCTCCCTGTCCACTAGGCCTGTGCCACTCATCAAACTGTTCCTATAGCTTTGGTCCCTCAGGAGGGGTGGGAGAAGGCTGTCTATCCATGGCATCTACTGCCAATGCCACCAGGCTCTGGGCTCACATAGTCTCTATGCTTTCATCTAGTACAGTGGTTCTCAACCTTTCTAATGCTGCAACTTTTTCTTCTGTTGCTACTCGTAACTGTAATTTCGATACTATTATGAATCATAATGTAAATATCTGATATGCAAGATATCTGATATGGGATCAACCTGTGGCCCACCAGTTGAGAACCATTGCTCTAGTGCCTGTCACTATCTCTTCTGAGAAGGATGCTTGCGTTGGACTCCATCTTCAGAGAAGAAACTGAGAGGGAGGTGGCTGCTAGGCAGAGGTGTGCTTGGGGTGTGAAGGTTTCCATTCTGCTGTTCCTTCTGCTGAGACTGCGCTGA
Source organism: Pachyuromys duprasi (assembly GCA_028658305.1). Lineage (NCBI taxonomy): Eukaryota > Metazoa > Chordata > Mammalia > Rodentia > Muridae > Pachyuromys > Pachyuromys duprasi. The sequence goes on along the minus strand of CM053761.1, from coordinate 28,626,921 downwards.
GCCCAGGGCAGGGGGCTCATGGTGGGACTGCGAAGGGCTCCTGAGAATCTTGTCTTGACAACAGCCAGCTGTGTGGCCATGCCTCTCTTAGCCTGTTCACCTAGGCACCACCGTGGGGTGATGTATGTAAACTCTGGGAGCACCTGGGGGTTTGCACTCAGAACAGTCACTTCCAGAATCCATCCTTCAGTGGACTGAAGACGTTTCTGCCAAGGGTCATCTCTTGTTCAGCCCTGCAAGGTCAGGTGGGAAGGACCATCAACCTCATCATTTTATAGATGAGAAAACTGAGGCCAACGGATGTCCAGAGGCAGCTTGTCTTCACAGAACACCTCCAAAGCAACCCTGGGGCTCTCTGGTTAGCTTGCTACTGTCACTGTGGATGGATGATTTAGATAGACCTCAGTCTCTAATCATCACCCCATAAATCCCAGCAAAGGGCCAGGGTCCCACCTGGGGTTTGAGAATAAAGACCCTTATCTTCCTACTGTGAAATGCTTTCTTTTATGTTAAAAACAATCTGAAAGTTTTTTTTCAAAGAGAAAAGAGTAATGGGAAATAATTATTTTCTGTTTCTTATAATCATTTCACTAACTAGGCTAAGGAGTGCCAAAGGACTGGGCTCCCAGAAGCGCCTTCAGAATGCTGGAAAGGTTTGTTTTGCCTCAATATTATCAGATGTCCTAGCTGCTGCATGCACCCATTAAACCTAGCAATTCTCTCTTTTATTGCCATAGCGATTACACGGCCAGAGAAATAATCACCAGCACACACGCTGGAGAAAGGGAGCCATATCTGGGAGTGTTTTGCTGCAGATGGCCTGTTTTGTCAGAAGCAAGGGACTTATTTGAGGCTCTTATTAAGCTGGTGCCCACCTGGCCCTGCATTGTACTGTGGCAGCTAGCCCTGTCGCCACATGGGACCTGGAAGACGGGCCTGAGGATGAGAGAGGGGACCCAGGATAGGAGGTGAGTGGGGTCTCAGATGCTTTGCTCTGCATATGTTCTAACCATCTGGAACCTGGAAGGACCCTGGACAGGTGATGATAAACGAGCTTGGGTAGGGACAGGCTAGGGGACCTTAGAAGGGCCACTTCTCTTCCCTTCTCTGTGAAATGGGACCACGGCACCTGCCAAGTACTTCGAGGAGGTCAGGGAGTCATGGGATGCATTGTCTGTCTTGATTGACAGTGAGATGTGCATGAGGGTAAAAGAAGAAAATGAAATAAAAACAGTAATTGCAATGCCCCCAGGATGAGTAGACACCCCACCTTTCAGTTGCAGAATTGGGTGGGTCACAGTTAGGGAACCACAATTTTTTGTGGCTCTTTCCACCCCCCCCTTCCTATATCACCAAGGTTTGGCTCAGAGAAAGGAGTTGTGATTACAGCGGGTTCCCTCTCATTGTCCCAGGTTCAGCCACCAGCTCTCCGTGCTCTTTTCTGGAGTCTGAACGGTACTGCATTTCAGGTTCTCATGTGTCGTCCTGGTCTGGGGTCTGATGCCTGCTTTCTTTTCTTTTCTTTTCCTTTCTTTTTTCTCCCTTCCTTCTTTATTTTCTTTCGACAATTTCCCAGGTGATGCCTAGGCTCAGGGTCCATCACATCTTCAGCTCACAGTTTTCAGAGAATGCCACAGACCCTTGTCTATGCTAAGCAAGCACTCAACCACTGGTCCCCAGCCCTCGAGATGTTTCGCACAGTACCTCACTCTGTAGCCCAGACTGGCCTCAAATTCATGATCCTCCTGCCTGCTAGGATGCCTGTTTCCTGAGTGCGGGGATTATAAGTGCATGGCACCACATTCAGCTCTCAAATGTCTTTGATTAGGGGGTCATTTTCCTAGGGTGAAAAAAACCTCTTCATTTCCTTGGAAAACCTATAAGCCACACTTCACTGTGGAATCCTGGTTTGACTAGAGGAAAACACACCTCAGAGCCAAGCATATCTGGGTTCTGCATTTACAGTTCCATACTGTTACTTTCTTTTTATTTTAAAAAATTTAATTTTATATGTGTGAGTGTTTTGCCTGCATGGATGTCTGTGTGCTGCCAGTGTGCCTGGTGCCTATGGAGGTCAGGAGAAGGTGCTGGATCCTCTGTAACTGGAGTTATAGGTAGTCATGAGCTTTCAAAGGGTGCTAGCTAGTGCTTTTTTGTTGTTGTTTTGAGATGGAGTCTTTCTATATAGCCCTGGCTGACCTGGAATACATTTTGTAGAGCAGGCTGGCCTTGGGCTCACAGAGATTCTCCTGCCTCTGCTTCCTGAGTGCTGGGATTGAAGGAGTGTGTCATCGTGCTGTGATTGGGCTAGTGTCTTGATTTCCTTGAGTCTCAGTGTCTTCACATTTCATACTTGGACAATGAAACCTGGGTCACAGGGCCTTCACAGGATGAAAGAGATGCAAAGCCTGAAACGCTAGTAGCAGTGTCGGCCCAGAAACTAAAGCTCCTTATCCTACGTCCTGGGGGTTCTGGCTGCAGCCTGTAAGTGAAACTCCCTTTTCCTTCTGGAACTGGCTCTTGGGGATGATGCCTATATGCTTGTCTCCTAGGGAAAGTGGGTTCCTGGTTTCTTCTTCCTCAGCTGTGGGTTTGCCCATGCTGGCTCTTTCTGTCACCTCTCAGCCACCCCTCCCTGCTGCTTGACACCACCCACAGCCTCAGCTGTCTAACTTCCTCCTCCCGGGCTTGAAATAGACCCACACTAGAATTAGCAACTGCTTGCAGAGGTGACTTGTGCAGCCCCTGACATCTTCCGGGTGGGTCTGTTGGTCGCTTTGAAGGCAGTAGGTTGGTGTAGGGTGGGAGGATAGGGTGGGACAGGGTCTCCACATTCTGCAAAAGGGCTGGGAAGTGATCTACAGAATGGATAAGAAACATGTCCGGCACTCAGTGGTGTTTCTGTCCCTTGCCTTGGCTTCTCTGGGAGTATTTTCACAGCCAAACCCTAATACCCCAAGCATCTAGGTGTAGCCTCGGTGGCTACCATATAGGACCTGATTGGGAAAAGGGTGTAATCTGAAACTTATGGGCAGTGGAGATCTCTGGAGCAAGTGACTACAAGTTTTCATGCTAGTGTGTGAGGAGAAGATGATGAAGACCCAGGGACCTAGGCAGCCACACCTACCAGCCACCCACGAGAAAGTAAGAATATAGAGACCCATAGATACTCCAGCCCAGGTACCAGTGAGGCACACCAGTCCACAGCAGAGAGACAGACTAGGCCCAAGTCCCACAAGCCTCCATCCTCGCTGGCTTGTCAAGAAAGAAGAGAAAGTGACTGAGGAAAAAAATGTCTACCTGTGGCTCAGCCATGTTTGGTGGGGTTAGGGGGCAGAACTCCAGACTGAGTCTCCACCTCTGGGGAATTATAGAGAGGCTTAGAGCTTTTGCTAGGGACCCAGATGCTGGCTTCCATTTAGTTCCTGACCCCAGGCCACCTTTCTAAAACCAGAGCCAGAGCCATGCTTAAGGGTGGGCCACACCGGGTGGCACGCTGGTTCTGATGGGTCCAGATCTGAGGGCAAGGTCATATGGAGTTGACTTCTTGGGGTGTGGTTCTCTTTTAAGGACCTGTCCTCTATGGGAGGGAGAGTGATCTGGGGTGGCCATGCATGTCAGAGATCTGTGGGACCCAGGACTGGGAAAAGCCTCCAGTAAGGGGGTAGAGGAGAAAGCACCCAGCAACCCAGCCCGAGAGCTCGCCGTGGAGACGTACCATTGACTAGGCTGGCATTTGCGCTACCTGCAGCATTTGCAGGCGCTGCGCCGTCGGCCGCTGTGGGGGTAGGAGGGATGGAAAATGCAATGTCACAATGGAGAAGGCGACGACAGAGACATGAACCTACTGGGGGATAATCACACGGCTTATTCTTAAAAAAAAAAAAATCTCTGCTGGAAAGTGAGGAATTCAAACTGGGGATGGGGTGGAATGTCCTTACGATGTCACAGGGGTGGGGAGGGACAGAGGCTCAGGCACAGAGGGTCTGTGAAGGACAGCATGGGGTGTGGTCAGATGCTCAGGTGGGATGGCACTTTGTTTATTATTTATTTATTTTTGAGACAGGGTCTCACTGTGTAGCCCTGGCTAGCCTGGAGTTCACTTTGTGGACCAGGCTGCCCTTGAACTCAAGGAGATCCACCTGTCTCTGCCTCTGCTGGGATTAAAGGCGTGCACCACACAGCTGGCTGGCATGGCAATTCTATGGTGACATCTGGACTGTGTTGGCTCAGTTGGTCAGGAGGGAACCCCATGGAATAAGAAAGTCCAGTCCAGGGGACCCACGACCAGAAGTCAATCACAAATGCTCAGTGAGTAGTGCTGTATGGCCTAGACACTCACAAGGGGCCTTCCCTGTGACCACCATTGTTGTGTCCCCGAAGAACTGCCATCAATGGTGGTGACTTAGGATCAGGGCATTGCCCACCACTACCTTCTCCTTCCCTAACCAGCTCACTGAGGATCACAGGAGTAGTCCCCTATGAGATAGCCCGTCAGAGACGGGCTTCTAGACGACTCCTTCTACATCAGGGAGATCTTAGAAATTAACAATGGGGTAGTACCACCAAGTTTACCCCTATGGAGTTCCATCTTGGGGTGGGGATACTGTTATATGGGAAACAAGAGGAAGGAACACTAGTGAGTGGGGTGGACACAGCGTGTGCTTGGAGAGGGTTGCTGAGACAGCTCAGTAAGGGTGCTAGTTGGTTGTGGTGGTGGGGAGTACTATGACAAGCAAGGTACTGCATGCTAGTGTGTGGGGCTTCAATGGAGGTGCCCTTTGGCCTGGGACATAAAGACAAGAGGGCAGAATGAGTTTTTTTTTCTTGTCCTGCGTGGGTGGAATATGGGAGATCGCAGAGGAGTGTCTAGAGAAGATAATCTCTAGTAGGAACGGGGTCTCCTCCAGCTTTGTGCTGCTGATCTAGGGGCCAGGCCTAGGGGTCCACAGCTGCAGCTATTTCTAAAAGCCCATCTTCCCTGAGGGTGGTCTTACTGTACCTGGTAGCTGAAGGCCATCCCCCTTCTTCACACCTGTGTGATGATTTTTGAGACATGTTAATGAAGGAGCACATACAGCCTCATGTACAACACACCAGACCACCCACCCACACACACATACACGTCCACACCACACCCACTCAACATGCACACGCACACCACACACATGTACATACACACATACCACATACACATGCATACACCACACACACACACACATGCATGTACACACACACCACACACAAATGCATACACTGTACACATACATACACACATGTACACACCACACACAGATACATACAGACACAGACACACAGACACATACACGCGCACACACACCTGCACACAAGACCATCCTGGACTCTAGAGCTGTGACTCAGGCTGACATGATGGGATGGGAAGACCAAGCGGTCCAGTTCTGGCTCTCCTGCCACAAGCCTTTCATACTCCACCTTGACTGCCTACCCGGAACTGAATCTTGTGCCTCTCTGAATGCTGGTTCAGATTCAACAAAGGACTCCTAGTGGTACCCAAGTGGCCACTGAGGTCTATCTTCCTCATGGCATTGTCAGATGTGGGACTGGCCTGTAGGAGCTTCTGGGTATCTGCGCCCCAGCCTGGCCCCACAGCGACTGGAACATGGGTACAGAGTAGTGTATTCCACTGGCTTCTTAGGTCTGCCCTACTGCATGCACTCAGTCTATTCATCCTGACTGTAGGTCCTCACTCACATATGGGTTCCTGTCCCATATACCTGCTGGGACTCCCAGCCAGGACTGTGCCCCAGTTTGAACTCAGGCCTACTTTGCTCTCTCCAGCCTCTTTATTTCCCAGATAACAGATCATCTTCACTCTTCAGGCTGGATGTTGAAGGGATAGTTATGACCCTAGGGGACACACCAGAAAGGAGTTCTTCCCTCAGGTCCCAGCAGCCTTCATTCCTGACGCAGGTTTTGTGTTCCAGTGGCCTCTGGGCATGGGTAGAATACCTGCCTGAACTTGAGGAGGGCCATCTGCTCTCTTCCTAACGACTCCCAAAGGTCCAAATGTTGGGGGAGCTACCCTAGAGCTCAGGCAAGGAGACTAAAGACAGAGTCTGAAAGGGGACCATGCCTGAGACTGAGTATGGATTCCAGGTAAGGGGCTGGCTGTTCTAGGCTTTGGGCTCAGGGCTTTTTGTGTGAGCATCTTTCCTCTGTTCTAAAAGGTATTTGTAACAGACTGATATTCACTGCACTGAGGGGCACCCCATGAGAAGACTCTTACTTTGAAAGGGGAAGCAGACCAGGACATGGGCAATGTGTCAGCTCCTGAGGAAGCAGAGTCTTCTCTGCCCATTCCTGGCATTCATCTTGCTGGGAGGACTGACAGTTTTGCTGGTAGAATTGACAATGTCAGAGGGAATATTTCTGTGTGAGGATTTATACTCAATACTAAGGTGAGGGGGAGCCAGCTCCTGCTGGTTGCTTTTACTGCTGGAGCCTGGCAATTGAATGATTGCCAGCATCCTGAGCCAGGCTTCGAGGGAAAGGAGGGGCCTCTGTGACATGACTGGACAAGACAGAGACTAGGGCTGATGAAACATACAGAACCCACCCAACTCCAGCAGGCCTCTGGGACAAAGGTGGGGGCTGTTGGCACAGGGCATGATGTAGCAGGCACTCTATAACATGGAGCGAACAGATAAATGGAAAATGTGGCCTTAAAAGCTCCTTTCCTGTTTTTTTTTTTTTTAGTGTGTGCAGGTAGGAGGCTTACCTTTCTTGTCTTTCTTCTCTTCCTCTTCACCACCAGCCCCCAGTAGGGTAAATATGATGCCAGTCTGAGAGTTCACACCCACAGCAGTCACCACCATCCGTCCTGAGCCTTCCATCACATGGGTCCCTGCAGAAGGTATAAGTCCTATTACTATCACATGGCCAAAGCCTCCTCCCCAAATGAACAGAAGGATCAGGTATCCATCAGCTTCCAGTGCCTTGAGATCATTGGGTGGCACCTTCAGTTAGGGGTCACATCATGAGCATGGTGTGGCCTTTGTAGATGATACTGTCTCAGGGGAGGCTGAGATGGGCTCGTGACAATATTAGAAGATTGCTGTTGCCTCCTATTCTAGCCTGGCAGTCACCTCCTGCTTGTCTCTATCTTCCACTTCTTCCACCATTATAGGCCAAGCAGAGAACACTCTTTCTTCTTCTAGATGGTATTTAGAATCAGACCTCATTCTGCAACGAGGAAGAAATGAGAACTAAGACCTAGAGAGTACTACTTAGAACTGGCCCACCTTCCCATCTAATGGAGAATTCAGGTGTCTATGAACTGAGATGAGAAACCCTCAAATCATATACATATATATGATAGTAGATGCTGGGAAGCAGACTATTCTAGTGCAGGGTGGCCTCTGCCCTCTGCTCCTCAGCCAGCGCTGGCACATTCAATAGCGGTGGCTGCTCTATGAAATTTCCTATAATGTTAAGCTGACCCACCACTCACAGTGCTCTGGGTACCAGCTCTGCTCCTGTGCTGGGAGGAAAGGATTGACTGTCTCACAAAATGGAAGCCCCCGGAAAGCTTTGGAACACCTACTGTGTACATAAAAGAAATATTTGTAACACCTACTGTGTGCTGGCAACATGCCTCACCCCTACCCTACAAGCAGTAATCTCAGCTCTCACACCAGGGAAAACTGAGGCTGAAGGGTGAGGTAGGCTGCCCCAGGCCCCACACTGAAGGGCAGTGCTATGCTTTAAACTCTCTGTCTTTACAGCCTAGGATATTGGACACAGCCCACTTCTTTCCAGGGAAAAGGCCCGAACAGCTAGCCCTGCAGCCCAAGGAGAGGATACTGGCCAGGAGATGGTTATGCTGGTCCTTGAGTCTGGAGGCCACAGGAAGGCTGTTTTCCACCTGCCTACCAGAGGAGGATGGAAAAAGATGTGAGGCCATTTTCCACCCAAGATAAGCACGCCTCAAATCACCTTCTAATCTAATCACTCCCATCACCACCCAGGGCCTGGCAGCTCCTGTCACCTGTGCAGGTAGATAGAGGAGAGAGAACGGGACAGGACAAAGCTCACCAGATCTGGGAAACCTCTGGGAGCTTCTACTGCTGGGTAGAAACAGGGGCTTTTGGGGGACACAGCCCCTGTCCTCCAAATACCACTCTGGCAATGTCCTGTAATTCAGATTCCTCCCAAGGCAGTGCTTCTCAACCTTCCTACCGCTTCCTAGATGCAACCCTTGGATACAGTTCCTTATGTTACAGTGACATCAACCCTAAAAGTATTTCCTTGCTACTTCTTAGCTGTAATTTTGCTACTGTTATGAAATGTAATGTAAATATCTGATACGTGACACCTGTGAAAGAGTCATGACTCCCAAGGGGTCATGACCCAGAGGTTGAGAACCACTGTCCCAGGGCTTGGCTGGCTCTCTGAAGCCCTACTGATACAATCAGAACCCAGGATCAGATACCAGCCTTCTGTGCTCCTTGTCCTCTGACCTCTGGCACTTGACTGCCGATCCTGGGGCACATGAAGCCTTTTCCGAAGTTTGAGATGGTCTTAAGGAAACTGAGCCAGTGTTCAATATTCTGGAGTCTATCGAATAGCACTTCTCAGGGACTTATGAAATATTGGAACGTCTGGCCAGTGGATAAACGCTGGAAGGTGGCTTGGCCTCTAAAAGTTCAGATTTCCAGCTGCCTCAGGGGGATTGCTGGGTAAACACTGTGGGTAGTGCCTTTCCAGGCACTAATAGAGCAACTGCAGCCTTGCTCTGGTATCCAGGACTCTTAGGGCCACAGACTTGGGTTTCTGGGATTTCTTAGCTCTTCTCTTTGCCCATTCTGATGTGTTATGGTTTAGTGTTTGTCTACCTATCCATCCTGGGGTCAGATGTGTGATGCTTACAACTTGGTCTGCATATGAGATCTTTCTGGATTCTTCCCCTCGATTCTGGGTTTGGTGGATGCTAAGCCAGAACTTATTTTCTCTAGCTCTCCTCACTTTTGCTGTGCTTGAAAGTGAGTGCAGGACTGTGGTCCCCTCAACAGACAAGGAATACCCCTTATGCAAGATGTGGACACTAGCTCTTCAGGGCTCAAGGTCCTTCTAGGACCATGGCTGAACACAGCTGGGACAAACAACTAAAACTTGACTTTTCTCTGCTTTCTTTGACATCAGATGTGTCATGTGACAGCAGAGAGTTCTGAAACTGGGATTTGGGGGAGGTCCATGGATACCCCAAAACTAGTGTCTATGCATCCCTGAAGGGTCAGTAGACAGGAAGACTGGTAAGGCCTCCTGGCAGGAGTAGAGAGCTCAAGACATCTAGTCATGGCAGCAACCCCAGAAGGTCTATCTAGAGGTGGGGGAGCGGCAGCCCTGAGAGGCAGAAGGGACAGGGCAGGGCACGGAGATGAAGGAAAGTGCCTTCCTTCCATATACTCCTATGAACTGGGACAACCAACCCATTTTACACACAGGCAAATAGAGGATCAGGGAAGAGGAAGAGATTGTCTGGGGTCCCTAGCCTAAGCGTATCAGAACAGAGCCTTGTCTCCACCAGCCATAAGGAAAGATGTCCCCAGTGTGTTCTACTGACCTGTTCCAGTGGCTCCTCTTTGTGACACCACTGACACTCTACAAGCCTCACAGGTAAACAGCTGCTCAGAGAAGGCAGCAACGTGTCTGAGGCCACACAGCAATTAGGTCCCAGAGCGCAGGTCCCATTTAGTCCCGCTGCCCGCTCTTCCTACATTCAGCACAGCTTCTCCTTCCTCATTCTGCAGGGCTCAGGGCTAAAGCTGGGCACAGCCTCCTGATGGCAGTGGCCTCAGGCTCAGAGCTCCTTACCTAGACTTGATTTGCTAGAGAATTGGTCCAGAAGTCTGCCTGCCTGATGTAGGCAGGGGCCCTCAGTGAGAGACCAGTTAGATTAGGCCTGGCGGGAACGTCATTAGTCCTGCTCTTTACCTTTGATAGTTTGCACAGTGCAAAACTCACCAACATTGCAAAGCAGTACCCAGTGTGCTAACAGGGGTTGCTGTGGAGGGCACTGGTGGCCATGGGGACCCTCCTGATGAGATAAGTCCTGAGCAGATGGCAGCAGTCAAACAAAGAGGAGGCAGGATGGGTATTGGAAGGAGGGTCTGTCTGTCCCGAGTAGCCGGTGGGAACAAATCCTGTGGTCTGTAAGTGAAGTCTGGCAGGTGGTGGCTGAAACAGGTCATCAGGTATAGGGTCCTCCCAGCAGGCCGCTCTGATCTATCTAGGCTCCATTTATACAGCCAGCAACGGAAACACACTATCTGCTCATTCTCTTTGTATTTGTTCAGTTTCCTGCTGCTGGCCTCACCTGTCCATGCTCAGCTACCCTGCCTCTTGCCACCAGGCTGGGCTTCTGTGTATGGTTGGTTTCTTCCTTATCCATCTAGTTAGTTTAGCATGTGCCTGGGGGCTATCTTTCGGGATCTCCACTCCAACTCTCCCTTTTGTACCTTCCCTACAAGCAGACCCTTTCAAGCTGAGAGGCATGTTTTCCAGAGCTTCCCATAAGCCCTGCAAGGTCAGTACAACCTATGGGAATCCCTGGCCCAGCCATTCTACATCTTGCCCTCAAGGATGTTCCTTGGACCTTGGTATCTGGAAGGCGAAGCAAATCCACTTCTCTGACTCCGCATAGCCTTGGGGACCTGTCGTGGCTTCTGTGGTCTCCCCTGCTTGTCTTGGTCCTCACATACCACCTGCTCCTGACCTGAACACTAGCCCCTGCTTCAAGGACCCACTTGATTCCTAATGAGATGCAGAGTGTCCACCTGTTCCTGGCTCCATCTTAGCCCATCTGGGATGTGTTCCCAATCCCATCTCCTAAGATTTCAGGCCTCCGTCGTCTTCTGGTTTCTAGCATGTCTGGCCCCTAGATGTCCCCACCTCTACCGTTTTCCTTACGTGAAGGAAGGAACAAGAACCGGAGAAGCCTTAGCTGTGCTCCCCAAACTCCTCCTCATGGCTCCCCTCCTGCCTCTTCCTTGGAACAACCGCTTGGCTTTGCCTTCTGTCTTCAGCTTGGTTTCATTTCCAGTGCCTCATTTCCCTCTGGGCTTCCTGCCTCTGTGAGGGACCCGAGACCCTGTGATCCATCCTAAACCAGTGACAGCCAACTTCCCAAGCATCTCAGTTGCTTTGCGATCTCTGTGTCCTGGAGTCTCTCTGGTTGGCTTGTGACACTGTTAATCAGTGACCCCGAATGCCTCTTTCACCAGGCTCCTGCTGGCATCCTCTCTCTTACTTTTTCTCCAAGCTGTCTAGAGACCTGTTGCCATCTACTCAGACCCTAGGTTCCCATAGAAACCCTTGCACTCTGCCCCCAAGGATGGATGCCTGCCTGTAAATTCCTGCAGCTCAGAGGCCAGAACAAAGGCCAGTGGGACTGGGACCATCTTCTGGCCATGAGCTTCCAGAAGGCACTTGAGACCTTCCACGATCCCTCCCAAAGACCCCAGGGCCTTTGCACTTGCTGTTTCTCTGCCCAGAATGTACTTCTCAAGGTTCTGATTTTAGCTCTAATGCAGCAGTTCTCAACCTACAGGGTTGCAAGCCCCTGTCTCCAAAAATATTTTCATTACAATTCATAACAATAGCAAAATTACAGTTATGAAGTAGCAATGAAAATAATTTTATGGTTGGGGGGTCACCACAACATGAGGAACTGTGATAAAAGGTCACAGTATCAAGAAGGTTGAGAACCACTGATCTAATGGAAGCTTCTAAGGCAGGTGTTTCTTGACTTGCTGAGATTCTTCCTGGCCTCAGCGCCCCTTCTCACTGCAACCTTGTGTCTCTGATGGATTTACTACCCTGGACATCACCGTACTATTTGCTTGTGTGTTCCTTCCTTGAATGCCACCCTCATCAGGTTCTAAATTCCAGCACGGCACAGACCTGGTCTGTCCTGTTAGCCACTGGAATACAGTAGAATCTTAATAGACAGAGGGGTGTGCCGGCTAGTTTTATGTCAACCTGACCCAGGCTAGAGTCATCTGAGAGCATGGAACCTCAGTTGAGAAAATGATATCCTAAGCTTGGGCTGAGGGCAAGCCTGTAGGGCATTTCTTACTTAGGGATTGATGGGGGAGGGCCCTGCCCATTGTGGGTGGTGCCAGCCCTGGGCAGGTGGTCCTGGGTTCTGTGGGAAAGCAGGTTGAGCAAATCATGGGGAGCAAGCCAGTAAGCAGCACCCTTCCGTGGCCTCTGCATCAGCTCCTGCCTCCAGGATCCTGCCCTGTTTGACTTCCTACTGCTTTTGCTGATGAATTGTTATACGGAACTGTGAGGGAAATACACCCTTTGTCCCCAAGTTGCTTTGGGCCATGGTGTCACATCACAGCAATAGTAACCCCGACTAAGGCAGTGAATAAGTTCTCGATAAATACTTCAGCCTTCCTATTACCTGAAAGAATTAGGGCTCTTTCTGTTACATTTGCAGGGAATCCCACTCACCTGTAGGGAAACTGACCAAGTGAGCTCCTGTTCACCCTCTAAACCCCAGCTCGATATGACCTCATCTGGCCTCTTTGTTCCCTTCTTGGCTTTTACATACCGTTTTGTATCTCTCCTGTGGGGTTAACTCTTTGAGGGGAGCTATTCCCAAACTAGTCTGGGCTGGAGACCCCAACAGCACGGTCAGGCAGTGAGGCCTCTTGGTATCTCTGTAGGGAAGGGTTTCACAGAGCTGATTCCTCCACCCATAGCTTCCCCAGCCCAGCTCTTACCCCTGTGACAGCTAGAAAACTTAAAAAAATTGCCAGTGTCATTAAGCAAGCCCATCTGGGGAATTCCGTTCTACTCAGAATACCGTCCTGATTCCTGACTACAGTCCAGAATCCACACACCTATCTCCCTTTATCCCTTGTTCCAGTGTGGTCCTGCCTCTGGCCCTTTGCATTTGCTTTCCTTCCTGCCCTGTGAGCTCTTCCCCAGGAGTAGCAAGGCTGGCTCCCTCCCATGGCCTCGCCTGTCACAGAGTGTGATGCAGGTGGGGTGTCCAGAAAGGCCGTTGCTTTGCAGGAAACCAAGCCACTAGAAGCTGTGTGGCAGAGGAAGGACACTCCATGATGTCTGCTATAGTAGTGTCAGGTCTGAGCACAGCTCCGCGCATGTGAGCTTCCTGGGGAAAGGGGTAGCGTGCTCAAAGGGAGCTGGTCCTGCCAGAGACCCCAGAGCCAGGGACCACACCAGCCTCCCCATGGCAGATGGGAAATGGCCTCAGGGGCACTGTGTGCTGCAGCTTACCTGACAGCAGCATGGGGTCCTTATCCACAGACTTGCGCACCTGGTCAGACTCCCCTGTGAGCGAGCTTTCGTCGATCTTGAGGTCATTACCCTGGATGAAGAGGCCATCAGCAGGAAGGAGGTCACCTGGTTGGAGGAAGACAAGGGTCATAGAGTCAGGTGGACAGAGAAGCTGGGGCATCCACAGGGAAAGTACCTACTAGGTCCCAGCATGCAGAACCAAGATGGTGCCTGCAGATGTGTGCGCAGCTAAAGTGACATCCATGGGGCCTGACGCGGAGCCATCCTGGCCCAGGCAGGCCATGTCCTTCATATTGTATAACCTTTGACCTGCATGTGTCTATGGGCCCTGTGTGCTCTGTGGTTCATTTTTTCTGTAGTCCTTTTATGGCTTGGGGAAGGTCTTTCATGACACAGCAGGCTATTTTGGGTGGACTGGGGATACCGCAATCAAGTGAGCCTTTAGGACTGAAGGAGGAGGTCCACTCCAACCTTCCCAATCTGTATCTACTGCCCTAGGATATATATTATCCAAACACCCTTTGGAGCCAGCCTATCTACTTTTTCAATAGCAATATGACTGGCCTGGGATACTTACCCAACTTCCTCTATTCCTACTGACTTCTACCAGACTGCACAGATCTATCTGAAGTCAATTTGGTGACGGGAAGTGGAGCGTGTCTTGTAAACCTATCCTGAGTATTAGGGATGATGTGCTGGATAGATTAGTCATGTCTGCTGCCGGTGGAAGCTGGAATGCAGTGGTATTTGTGCTATGAATTTGTCATTTCTGATTTAGGTGCATATGGCAAGCCTGTTTCGTCTGGGACTCCTAGGGCCTCAGAATACATCCCGCCATGGCATCAGCTGGGTTAGGCATTTTGTATCTGCCTGTCCTGTCCCTCCTCCATCCAGGCTCCAGCTCTAGAATGATGGACGGGACACTTGCCATATTTGATCTGGGCGATGTCCCCAACCACGATCTCGGCCACAGGGATCTGGACCACCTGGCCAGCCCGGACTACGGTGAACTTCTGCTCCTGCTCAATGCGGCTCTGAAGGCCCCGGAACTGCTTCTCCTTACTCCAGTCATTGAAGGCTGTGACCAGGACCACGCAGATGACTGATAGCAGGATGGCGGCCCCCTCGATCCAGCCTGCTTCTGCTTCGCCTTCATCCTCTGCCCCACCCTGGGCCGTGGCACAGCCTGTAGAGAGACAAGGAAGCAGTGGGTTCCCAGGCTACCAGACAGGAGCTGCCACATAGCTTAGCTATGCTAAGTAATCACTGATCAGTAGATGATGGGGACACATTTGCTCAGGAGCCCCTGTGTGCCATGCTCTGGGCACAGGGCTTCTCCTGGTCACTTTATAGGGCTCTGGCTGTACATCTCCCACAAATGGGGAGTTAAGGCTTCTTGGAGCGGTCTGATAACTAGGAAGGGCAGGTGGAAAGCAAGAGTGTCACCCCAGGCGGCATGACTTCAAAGCCACCATCTGAGCCACACCTGCCCTGCCTCTGTCTTAGCTGTGACCTCAGATGAATGAGACGAGATTTCATGTAGCCCAGGCTGGCCCCAGGCTGCCTGTGCAGCTGAGATGATCCTCCCGCCTCCACTTCTGAGTGCTGAGATTACACCAGGCCTGCCTTTATGCAATACCGTGAGGGTGGGGGAGGGGCGCTGCCGACAACACCTCCTGGGGCTTAGGGACAGGAAAGTGGCATCTCCTGGGCACACAGCCTACGGCAGGTTCTCCCCAACTCAGGCTACAGCAAGGACAACGGGACTCAAGAAATAGGCTACTACCTGACCCACAGGGACTCTGCACCCTACACGTGACACTACAGAGTCCCTAGTATGTGTCTACAATTCTCAAGGTTGGTCAGGCGCACAGGATGGTGAGAAAGAGAAATACATCAACATGGAGGCTCAGACCAAAGGTCTACAAAGCCAGGGTGTGCAGATCCTGTGGCTCCCCAACCTCTCCCTGCTTCCCGTAGGGGTCCCAAGAGCAAGAGACATCTAAAAATTTCTGAATACAGAACCTGAGCCTCTGAATGGCCGGGACATAGCCTGGGTGAGAGCTGATTGCTCTCCTCATGGTTTATATCCCAGGAGTGGTGTCTGACCGTCTGCCTTGGTCAACTCGGAAGGGTGCTTTTCACAGTGGGTAGGCTCGAAGAGGTGATGGGCGAGCCTCAAGCATTTCTTCTTATCCCCAGCTGGCCAAAGAAAGAAAGCAGCTCAGCTGGAGTCACACAGCAGATCTAAAGTTTGAACCCAGGCCCAGAATCTGAGCCTAGACTTGTTCTGTCCTGTGCCTCTGTACCCATGGCAGGTGGCAAAGCTTCACCTGACCATCTGCGCATCCAATGTGATTCCAAGGAGTAGAGACAGCAGTTTCAAGACCTCAGCAGATGCTTCTGGAAACCCAGAGGTCAGAAGCAACAAGACAGGAAGGTCAGGGAATGTGTGGGAAGGCAAGGGTTCAATGTACCCAAGCAACTCGAGCTGCTGGAAGATTTCAGGTCTCCAGATGAAGTGAGTATTCCCCAAAGGCCAGTAAATGCCTGGAGGACTCTGAAGGCCCTTTGTCCCGTTGGAAAATTTGAATTGTCTCAGTAATATAAAACTGTTCAATCAGATCACTGTGGTGGTAACGGCTGTTACAACAGCGCCACTGAGGTAGAACTGATTCAGATCTCACTGCCGAGCACTATGGTGCAGTCCATTTTCCATGGTGCCTCTGTTTTCTCACCATCAGAATGGGGTGGTCACAGGTGGCCCCCTCCTCAGGTGGCCCCTGGGTGAAGGGAGCCCTCCTTCTGAAGTGCTCAAGCCTTGAGTCCATGGCACGGAGCAGGAAGCACCTGGAATTCAATCACCTGAGATAAGGGGGCTAAGGGTCTGTGTTACTATATGACACCCACAGAGATACAATCCCTGACTCCAAGGATGGGGAAAACAGGGAGACCTTAAAGATGGACTCCTAGTGCTGTCAGCCTTCAGTGTCAGAGAATTCAGCTTCCTGGCCTCTGACCAACTAACTACAGGTGGGAAATGATCAGCGGGAGACACTGCATCTGCACTGAGCATGCCCAGGCTTGTCATTATCCCCTAAGTAACATGGCCGAACAGCTGTTCATACAGCTGTCACGCTGGGTGTCATCAGAAACCCAAAGAGGATTTCAAGTATACATAAGACTGCAAATAATGTCCACAGTAGCCCCAGAAGGCCCCAGAAGATCCAGGGAATAGCTGTATACACTCTGAGTGTATACAGAGTGGGGAAGGGAGGACTCGAATCCAGAGCCTGATACTTCATTTTGTAGGATGTAGGTTGTCCCTGCTTCTTGCCACATGCTCCGTAAAGAAGATGCCTGTCTCCCCTTGTGTGCTTCCTTGGAGTCTCCATGGAGTTGTTATTGGAAGACTGGGGCACTTATAGTCAAGTCAGTACTGGAAAGGCCTGGATTCAAAGTCCAGGACTTGCTGTGAAACCCTCAGAGAGTGACTCAGCCTCTCTGAGCTCCCAACAAACACTAGTACACACTGGGTACTGGTAAGTATTGGAACTCTTCCCCTTTTCCTGAGCGCTTCTTAGGACCCTGTTACTCCCATATCTTTTCTGCAGCCTCAAAGGCAAGGATGCAGGAGCCCGTCCCTTGACAGGATTTGGCACACCTGGACTTGAGCACATGTACCCTAGGGTCAGCTACTTGTGTGACACCTGACTGTAATATGGGCCCAGGTGTGAGCCTCTCATATTGGGTTGCTGTCCACACTGAGCGAGGCCTAAGGCCTGGTTTGGGGCTGCAGGCTATACATCTGAGGTCAATCCTATGCAACTACCTTTTCCTCCCAGCCCAGCAGCTTCCCTTGTCTAGTGGAATGCAGACCACGGACCAGCCAGCATAAGAACCTCCCAGCTGAGACAATGGCTCTTGGGTGAGTAACACAGCAGGTGGATTCCCACGCGGGACCACACTCAGGCTGCTTAGGAAGCTGGTGGAAAAGTATCCACCTCTCCTTGAGGACAAGACTGTGAGGAACCTGTCCTGCTTCCTTCCTTCCACCACCTTGCTAGTGGGACACAGTGTAGGCTGTCGCCTTCCACCCAAAGTGTGGCCGGAGCAGGAGAAGTGAGATGAGGCAGGGGCAGAGCCGGGCCAACTGGGGCCACATTCCAGCCACCAAGCCGTGATCTCTGGGCCCTGGGTTTATGTGCTCCAGAGATGTGCATAGCAGCAGCCGTGTGTCTGGAGCCGTGGGGTCTCTCTTGGTACATCCCAGGAGCTCTGTGATGTCCTACCTTGGCCTCTGCCAGCTGCTCTCATCTCACTCTGCTCACTAGGGCCATGGGAGGCTAATGACGTGGGTGACTCAGCTCCAGCCCAGTCTGTGGAGCTGGTTGTTTGGGCCAGAGCCACAGAGTTTCAGCCTCTTGGTGGGTGACCTTGGCACATCCTCCGTGGCTCAGGGTCCCATATGAGTAGCATCTAGCTTCTCCGTGGTCTAGCCTGATAAGTGGAGCTAGTTTTCACCCCTCATCAATGATGACTTCCCTTTGCAACAGACGGAGGCCATTACAGAAAAACGCAACCAATCAAAATACAGAGTTGGGGAGCCCAGTTCCGGTGGGTCACCTACACAACATCCCCACACCTAAGGGTCAGGGAACATTTAGGAGGAAGGGGCAGAGAGGCTGTAAGAGCCAGAGGGTCAGGGATTTTGCTGTGAGATTGTATAACATCAGAGACCACACCCACAAAGTCTCATCACCATGACTGCTCTGAGCTGAACAAGGACTCGAACGAACATGCCAAACCGTGCAGGGGAAAAGCCCACCAGATCCCTCAACCTCACACAGAGAAGCATAGACAGCTGAGAAAAACTGGGAGCAGGGGACGTGGCCCTCCCCAGGGAGGAGCACACCAAACGGTTGTTCAGTGCCAAATGGTCAGTCCTTAAACCATGTATGCAATTAACATGGGCTCAACAGATTATATTTAGGAGTAGATATGTATATACAAATACATAGATGCACGCAGTAACAATTGATGAAAAAAGAGGCCATGAATTTGAAGGAAAGCTGGGAAGGGCAGGTGAAGAGGATTTAGAGGGAGGAAGAGGAGGGGAGAAGTATAATTAAATGACAGTCTCAAAAACAAATGAACAAAAGCACACACACAGCATCTGTCTACAGAGTGGCTCTGTGGATTAAGTGAGGAGGCAGCGGGCTTTTGCTATAACAGCTCCCAATTCGGGGTAGCTACGGCGACTGCGGGGCCTATGTTGGCCTTACCATCTGCAGTCTTCTGCATCTGCTGAAACCCTAGTGTTCACAGCGCATTCCTCTTCTTTAAAAATGATTTATTTTATGTGCATTGGTATTTTGCCTGCATGTGTGTCCATGTGAGGGTATCAGATACCCTCAGGCTGGAGTTACAGACCATTGTGATCTGACATGTGGGTGCTGGGAATTGAACCCAGGTCCTCTGCAAGAGCAGCCAGTGCTCTTAACCACTGCGCTAACTCCCCAGCCCCAGTACAGCCCTTTTACTAGCCTATGGAAATGTTCAAACCTGGGAACTACTGTCAGAAAATTTCACCTTCCTTGTTGTTATCTTGACCTCTGAAAATCATCTATCTTCCCTTTCTGCCTTGGCTGCTAGGAAGCTCAAGTCAAACTTAAATCTGGGTCATAGTAGCAACGATAACTGGTTTATTTGCTTCCACTGTTTTCTCCCTGACTTTTGGTTTGCCTTTGCTCCTATCCTCTATGGAAAGATCATGTGAAAAAAAAAAAAAGGATGAGGCCAGAGAGATGGCTCAGTGGTTAAGGCTGCTGAGCCTGAGGACCTGAATTCAATCCCAAGAACCCACATGTTGGAAAGAGAGAACGGACTCCTGCTCCTGTGGTCAGGTGACAGAAAGAAATGGCCTCGGAAGGAGCCCGGCAGTATGCTGCAACATGCTCCATAGTCAAGCCCGAGGCCTCTCTCCTGGGCGGGCGCTGTGGTCCCGTGCTGGGCATTTAATCACAAGGCTCCAGTAGAGCTGGTCTTTGGGGATGGGGCTTTAGGGAGGTAACATGGATTAGGTGAGCCCAACCTGGGTCAAGGAAGTCGCTGAGCCAGCATAAATGCCCGGCTTTACCATGTAAGGGCCCTCACCCCCTCCAGGCAGCAGTGCCGCTCAAGCCTTGCTGTTGGGCTCAGGAGTCTCCAGAACAGGAGACATGTCTCTTTATAAGTCACGGAGTCTGTAACAGTTTGTGAGAATAAAAGAAAATGATCTTGGATACTGGGTGACCCAGAACAACTTAACCTCTTCACCATACCCCAGTTCTCTCTTCTTTAAAGTGGGCACGAACCCAGAGCTGGGCATACTGAAAGTGCCTGATGATGAACGCTCACCGTGGCTATCACTCCTGCCGGTCTAGCCCTGCCCTCACAGGTGGGCTGACTGGGGCCTTGGGCATGTATTTGTCCCTGTAGCCTGATCCCCAGCAAGCCCGCTCTCTGCGCAGTGCTGTGGGCGCTGCCCACACAGGCACACCCCCACATGCTGGCTGCCAGCAGGAGCACCTGGGGCATCCTACCTTCATTGTTCTCTCCGGGTGGGTGGTAGAAAGACAGTCCCAGGGAGATGATGGCCGCGATCTCCAGGATGATGAGGGTCACGTCCTGCAGTGCTTCCCACACCAGCTGCAGGAAGGTTTTTGGTTTCTTTGGAGGTATGAAGTTTTGCCCAAAAATCTGTTTCCTCTTTTCCAGGTCTGGTGCGGTGCCTGGCAAACCTGTAGACAGAGGGAAGGTGAGTTGGGCTGGGACCAGGAGACATGCATGCCTGAGGCTGGGAGCTGCAGAGGGGTGGGCAAACACTGAAGGAGCCTTCTACCCATTGGCCTAGGAGCCCAGCAGTCCAAGAGATTCACGTCCTGGAGGTGGGGTTGGGGTTGTGCTGCTAAATGAATAGAGAAACCTGGAAACATGGATGCTTCCAGACTCACAGTGGCAACCATCCCCATAAACATGTGTGGCAAAGAACATGTCACATACCCGCCTCTGGATATCACAGCCCAGCCCAGCCTGCTACCGCTCAGCACAGTCATGCCGCCATGCTAAGGTGTTGAGTATCTGCTATAATTCACTGAGTATGGACTGAAGATGACCACCAGGATGGCTGGTCACCCAGTCACAAATTCTTAGTCACACCTTTGTACTCGAAGGCATCTGTGACTATCCAAGCCTAACTCCGAGGACCTGGCCAGTGACCTTGGGAAAACACTCTCTGGAAACGTGACTAAGGCTAGAGCATCTTGGATTATCCAGGTGTCCCTCTATCCAGAGATAAATATCCTCATGGGTGATGCTGACCCGGGCAGGTAGAAGCCATGTCAGAGGATGGGCAGAGATTGGAGGGAAACAGCAGAGACCCCTGCAGAGCTCCCAGGAGCTGAAGGACACTGGGAATGGCCTCTCCTGTGGGCCTAGGGCAGAGTGTGGCCAACACTCCTGCTTTGGAGTTGGGGCTCCAGCGCCATGAGAGAAGCCAGCCCTGGCCCGAGGCCACCCAGTATGGGACAGTCTGCTTTAGTGAGCACGGAGGTCACCATGTGGCCGGCGCCTTCCCTGACTCTCAGTTTCCACACACCTCTTAAACAGGGCAGAGCTTGGAGTGCCATTTCACTTTCTATAATGAGCCTCCTCTGGGCTTTGGATCCAGCTTGACCCTCAGTTTCCCCTTCTGCTATGGGGATGATGATGATGATGGCACCTAACTCACAGGGTTGTGTTGCTCAACTCAGCAAGCGCTTCTTACGTCTGTGCCGTGTGCAACCCTGCTGCAGATCCTGAGCTATGAGACAGCACAGCACCGGCTGGGAGCCAACCTCCCTGTGGACACACATGCACATTACTGTGGAGGGCAGCAGGTGCTCAGGTGTCTCCGGCTGTGGCTCTTGGAGCAGGACAGTCAGGGCGGCTCTTGCCATGCACCTGTTGGAACAGTGGGGTCCACTGACAACCCACCAGCTCTCTGTGCCTAAATATTTCCCTAGCTTCATGCATTTACCTGACCTCTGACCTTGCAAAATGCCTCATGATTTCCAGATTGAAGTCACAGGTTTCATCTTGCTGATTTGCTTCTCATCTGACTTCTCGGCTACATCTGAGGTCTCCTCTTTCGCTCCCTGCCTCCATCCTAGCCTACCTGGGCCATTCCTGGCTGGCCTTTGACTCCCCATGCTGAACTATCCGCAGCATGCCCTCCATCTCAAAGAGGCAGGAGGCAGCCACCTTACTGCATTCCAGCCCTGGCCATGATGGATTATGGGTTTGTGGGGTGAGTCTTCTCTCACCCAGCTTCATGCTCTGGGGCAAAGGTCGGTATCAGACCTGACCCTCAGGCTGGCAGAGGAGGCCTTAGACTCACATATTGCATGCCTGAGTGTAGGGAGGTCCAAGTTGAGGGCCTAGGTCCCACCAGGCTCATTTGTCTTAACAGGAAAGTTAAGGTGGGTGGAGTTAGGGATGGGGTGCACCTTTCAAAGAAACCTCAGCCCTTTAGTTCTTTCCTAGGAAGGCAGAAGCCTGAGGCATGCTGGGATGGGGACTGAGGATTCAGCTACTATATTCTCTGAGGACTAAACTCATGTCACCAGGCTTGGTGGCAAGAGCCGTGGGATCAGCTGGCTGGCCCCTAAAAGGTAACATCACCTGGCTTTGGGGCTATGTCTTACTCTTCTGTAGGACCATCATTCATTCATCCTTTCTGTCTGTAGTTTTGAGCCTCAAAGGAACCTGGAGAAAGTGCTGTACAGGCCTCAGGTCTGTGGCTCGTGGCTGTAAGCACTTACAGGCTTACAGTCCAGGTCTGGGCTTCAGGAGAAGCAGGGAGCAGGGTCCTAATGAGACCATCCTCAAGACCCGGGTGGAGGGGGAGCATCTTTACATATCAAGGGGTCCTGGCAGTGGCTTCTCTGTGAGACAAGGGACATGGCCAAGACCTAGCTTTCCTTGATGTACGATCCTGAGTAGGTTTTACACACTCTCTGGTTGGCCTTGGAGGACTGTGTTTGAGGATCCCTGGGAACTAAGAGCTTTGTAGTCAAGTTCCCTGGCCATGTAGTACAGACCTGCACACTGAGGCCTAGGGCTCTGCTGTGGGGAAGGCCAGCAAGATAAACCCAGCAGCCACCAGGCCTTCCCTAGCCTGATGTGGTTGGGGCAGGCCGAGCCAGCTTCTACTAGCCCACAGTGCCCAAGTCCTCAGCAGCCTGGACCTCCAGTCCCCCACTGTCTAGGAATTGAAACTGTGTAGGCATCTTCAGGGTCCTGCTGCTTACATTCAACAAAACAACAGTGGCTCAAACTAGACAGTGGCCAAGAAGCCATGGGACCTAGTGTGAGCAGGGGACTGTGGGTGCCTACACGTGTGCCCAAGGGTGTGGCTGGGTCAGGAGCCTGTTGTACTTTGTCAATGGTTCACCGATGACATCAGCTCTAGCAGCTGTGCTGGTGTACAGGGCCGGCCTTTACAGACTTGTGGCGCGGCTGCGTGTAGGAGTCCAGGGCCTCTATAACTTATTGGAGGTTGGTCCAATGGGCAGCTCCCAGGAGCCTAGTACTAGGGACTTGCAGCAACTGGCTGAAATGATGAACTAGGATAATATACCTGGACTGCTTCTAGCTCTGTGCCCTTAAGCAGGTGGCCTCTCCTCTCCGGGCCTCATTTTTCTTATGCCAGACACTTGAATGGCGATAACACCTGCCTTCCCTGTGCAATGGACCCAATGGCTGTCAGCTGCTAGTGATGTCACTATGAGCCACCTACATAATAACCCACTTACAGGTGCGGGGTCCCAACCTGACCTCAGACTAAGTCATGGGGACATTTAGAGTATATTCCTGCCTAGGCCCCTATACCAGTTTCTGACCGAACCGGGCAGAGCCAAGATCTTGCTGTGCTGCTGGGGTGTGATCATCCTCAGACCAGACACCTCTTCCAGGTGCTGGGGGAAATGCACGTTCTCAGCTGTCACCCGGAGCTGCTGCCCAGGTCACTAGGTGGGCCTGCCCCTGTGCGGTTACCAGGTTGGCCTGCAGGGGCAGGACAAAAGGAAAATGGTTGCTAAGGTGACCGTAGGCCTGGGGTCCCTGGGAGCCATGACACCTCTAGGCCTTGGGTCACTGGGCAGCCTGGGAGAACAGCAACTGGTCCAGATCTCATGGTGGTGGGTGACAGAGCCTGGGCCCGAGGAGGCAGCTTTTTGCTCACTTCTGCAGGGGTTTCCAGCTTCCATGGGACCCCTGATTTCTTGGCGTTTCCAAGCAGCTACCTGGTTCACAGCCTCCAAGAGGCCACGGTCTACACGGAAACTGTACCTGGCTGAGAACTTGACAGACCCAGACATGGGGCTGAGGAAGAGTGGAGGAGGAATCTAAAAACTCTGGCAGGGAGAGAAAGGGGCCGGGGAGGAGGAGGGGGGGAGGGAGGGGAGGGGGAGGGGGAGGGAGAGAAAGGGGCCGGGGAGGGGGAGGGGGCCGGGGAGGGGGAGGGGGGGTGAGGTCAGGAGCCATCAGGAACTCACCCTCAGGTTACACTCTGAACGTGTTCCTAAGCCCTCCACAACCATCCTGTCCCTGGGCCACCACGGCCCCTCTGAGGTGGCTCCACGGTCTCCTCTGCCTCCAGGCATCACATTTGCCACCCTCTCCACCAGGCCACAGGCCTTGCACATACCTGGCATTGCTCTTACCCAGAGCCCTTCCCCTGTCCTTTCCCCTCTGTTGACTGTCATGTTAAGTCTCCAGAGACCCTGGTGGGAGTTTATCACCTCCTCCTGAGAGCTTTTCTTGAGTTACACAGCAGGAACAACCTAGGCTTCTCACTGTTCCCTGATGCCCCTTATCACCAGCTCCTACCTTTAGTTACCCACATTGCTCAGGCTAGCCTCTGGCCAGATTCTGGCCTTGGGGGTTACACCCTGACTGAGACCTGACTTTTCTGCTTCTGGACACTGACACTTGGCATCCTGAGGGAACCCTGAGGAGCCATCCACCCTCTCTCATTTCTTTAGGGATCAGAGAGGGGGAATGTGAGTGAGTGCCTAGGTCGGTCAGAGGCCCTTGAACACAGCAGAAAGCCTGTACTTCCTGGAAGCCATGTGAGCTTGGCCTTTGTGGGAAAACTGCATACATGTGGGCCTCCTCTGTGGCCTGGGTCTGTCAGGGCTATGGTAGGTAGCAGGGTTAGCTGCTACCCAGCATGCCTGCCAGGTATGTGTTTAGCCTGCCATCACATCCCATCTTGATGGGGGCGGGGCATGAAGGCAGCTCTTGATATTTGGCAGTCCTAGGTGGGGTAGCCCACGGATCCAGAGTCTCTAGTGATTAGGAATGCTCACAGGGCAGTGAGCATATTCACTGGTTATGTGTTGGTATGCAGACAGACACACACACACACACACACACACACACACATAGCTGTGGACTCAGTGTTCACAGCAGACATGACACTGCATGGTTTCTTTGCAAGAAAAGTCCTCTAGTCCTATTGTACACACAGGGACATGGTGGGATACATTGGCCTGACCTAATCTTCGATGTAGGGCTCACTGGTTGACAACCTCTACTGTCCTTGATTGGAGTCAAGCTGAGTTACTTTCCTTCTTCCGTGGCAGGATGTCTATGGTGGGCATCTCGGCTCATGGCCCCAGAGTGTTCTATGTGAGCTGGGAAGGGAGCTAACGGGTAGGGGGTAGGTGGGGCTGGCTGGTGGGAATCTCTGGATGCTGTGAAATATCAATTATTTGTACCAAGAAAGAGTATGAGTTCCCAGATGAAACAGAGAGTCAGCCACTTGGCATTTAGGATAAACAGCAAAGTTCTTTAGCACGAGTGACGTCCTGTATGCTATTCGGGACATACGAGCAGTAAATTGATTACTTGCCGTTTGCCTAAAACACAAGTCACCGATCTGCACAGCGTGCTCCCAGAGTTCCTCCAGGTCTCCCTCGGATCTCCCTTGCAGGACCATGGGTTGGTCACACAGTGGGGCAACTGAGGCACTGAAACATGGAAGTGACTTGGCTTTTAAGCAAAGTGATTCGGCTGCAGAAGAGGGCTGGACCCCCTCTCCCAGCCTGGCCATCTCCATGCTGCGGAGATGTAAGGGAGTGTGAACAACTGGGCTGCCCATCAGCCTCATACTAAGCCTTGCTGACCATATACAAACTGTGTCCATTCCGTACTCTGTCAGCGTTATAGAGGACACTTACTTCAGCCTGTGTCCTGGTGGCTTGTCCATGCCCCCTTGGAAAAGCAGAGCCTTTGAAGCTGGGTTCACTGCCCACCTGACCTTCCTCCATAGTTAGGAGGCTTCTTAACACTGCAAACAGCACTTCCCCACCTCTCCAGCAGGGGGCGTTCTGCACAATGAACAGTAGGCAAGTGGGTCCATTCTCTACAAGTGGGGCTAGGTTTTAGGTGGGTGGGTGTCTAAAACCTGGACAGGACCCCTCTTTGAGTTCTGATGCTAATTAACCACACTAAATCAACAGCAGGCAGCCTGCCTTCTGATGGCTACGACAAATAGTTAAAGCCCAGATCCTGTAGGCTCCCGGACTGCTCTTTCCATGTGTGATAGCTGTCCATGTCAGAGCCCCAGTGCCCAGGTCAAAGGCAAGAACTCTGCCTCTCTCATGCTGCTCCAGAGACAGGCTCATGCTCTACACAGAGTCTTGGCTGTGTGTGAGAGCCAGCTCCAAGCCACCTGAAGGGGATTTGGAAAACGTAGTCACCAAGCTGGGTGTTGCTAAATATTTGTGCTGTCAGTGTGATGTGGGTTCTTCCATTAGCATAAATAAAAGCCTTATATTTTGAGGGGGAAAAACCCTACAAGCCCTTTAAAAGCTACATTTATAGAAAAGAGCGTTTCTGTCTTTGGAAACAGAGTGGGCTAAATAAACTACAATGCATCTAGCCCACAATATACTATAGGCAGTTCTTAAAAAAATGTGCTCAGTTTATGCTCGCTAGCGTAGAAGTCTCCAAGGAAAACTGGCAAGTGAAAACAAGCATTAGAATAATACGTATGGATCAACTCCATTTGTGCAAAACAGAACGTGCCACATTTCACCGGCTGCACACACATATGCACATGGCAAGAGGTGTACAAAGCCCAAACTCATGAAGGAGCCACTGACTCTCTGAAGAGGCAGCGGGATTGGCTGCGGTGGTCAGCTCTGACTGGAGTATGGACTATGTGAATGAACACGTGAAACAGGAGAATATGTTTGATCTGGATAATTCAAAATTTAATTTAGTTTTTAAATCAACACTGAAGAAAATGAAAGGGTTTCCCCCCATATAACTTTTAGATAAAATGGACTTGAAGATAATATTCCTGGGTTCACAGTTTAGCCTTATTTGTGATCTGTGTGTTCCTCCTGATTGGATCAGTTCAGCTCCGCCATGTCATGGGTAGGATGGTGCCTAGTTCATAGCCTGGTCATGAAGATGAAAACAAGGCATGGCAAGCCAGATACACACACACAGTAAGTGCTCAGTGGACAAGCCGGACACAGAGTAGGCGCTCAGTGGATGGCCCTATTATCTCTTCTTCCCCTTCGCTTTGTACAACTCTCCTTTAGTTCCATTCCTACTTCTTTTTAGGGGCAGAGGGACAGGACCTTACTATGTAGACCTAGCTGACTTTGAACTCTCAAAGATCCACCTGCTTCTGCTTCCTGAGCGTTGGGATTAAAGGCGTGCGCCACCACTACCCTAGGATGTGCCAGGCTCTCTTCAGCTTCTTAACCCTGATGCACAAACGTAGCAAAACTCTATCCAAAGAAAAACCCACCTCAGGCAGCCATTCCTGCCTGACTCCCACAGTCAGTCAGGCCAGCGGCATTGCTGCCCTGGATAGCTGCAGTAAGTGCTCCCACCCTGTGTTTTCAGAGTGGGCAGTGCACTGTGTTAAAGTGTGATCTACTATCCCCTAGTGGCTCTTACCATCTACAACAAAAAGTCACCGTCCTTACCAAGACCCAGTCCCTGCTACCTGCCATCCTCCGCTACCTCATGACCCCATCGCCACCATTATGCTCCAGTGACCCAAGCCCCCTTCCTGAGCTGTGAACACTGTGCACTCCCTCCTCAGGGCCTTTGCACATGCTGTCTCCTCTGCTGGGAATGCCCTCATCTTTGGCTGAGGCTCTCCTGCTGATGGTGGGCTCCATTTCTAATGTCCTTCTTGCCCCCAGGAATCCCTCCCATTCAGATCATTAACAACACGAGTGTTTTTCTTACACTTGGCTCTCTTGTCAACTCTCAGCTCCATGAGGGTAGGAGCAGTGTGTCCTGTTTTGTTCTGAACTACAGGAGATGCTTGGTAAGCAAATGGCCTCTCCTAGACACACATGCCTAGGAAAACCAGAGAGAGGTGAGGGGGCAACACTTGACCGCAGAGTGCCATCTTCTCCAAGACAGGTGTCTCTGTGAAAGGGACTGAAGTTTGGGGGGACACTCAGGGGCTCCTCTGTGCTTGAGCTCACTCTCAGTGGCTTTGTGCTCTTGCTGACAAGTGGGGTAGGAGAGGCTTCAGGCACTCCGCCAGGGCCATGGGGACCAGAAACAGGTTTGCTTCTCAGATGCCCATTGAATGCCTGAGCCTTAACCCAGGTGCCTCTCGACCATCTTGATGTGACTCCCTGGAAAACTCTAGGACCCTGGCTCCTTCTTGTTCTTACAAATGCTGACTTAAGGACCAGGCCAGAAGGCATATTGTAGAGATGGATGCTCTTTCACAGTGCAAGAATTCTGAGGGCCCTAAGGGGATGAGGAGAGCCAGGTATGAAGGCAACTCAACTCAGCCAGCTGAGAGTGAGTCCCTGTGCAGAGGGGTGAAGAAGCTGCTTCTGTCCCTAGTGTCCTGAGGGGCCTCCCAGGTCTACAGTACTCATGGGGACGCTGCGGGTCAGGCAGGTGGAAGAGTCAGCCTCTGACCCACGTCTGGCCCATGATGTGGCAATGGTCACCATGTCCCTGTCCTTGACTCGGTGTGAATACTGCACCATGTACTGTTCATGGCTTCCCTGTGACCCAATTTTGTGAACTGTTTTGCAGATGGAGAAACTGAGGCACAGAGCTGTAGAGACACTCTCCTTTGGGTTTCCACTTGGTCTGCCTGGATTTAAAGTCTAGGCTGTAATCCCTGACATTGTACTTCCTACCCATGCACACGAATTTAGGCCCTTATGGCTGGATAAAACTTCATGAGGAAGGCTGAGGAAGAATGGGGGTTATTCCACATTTTGAGACCAGAAACTGAGGCACAGAGGAAAGGGGAAAGCAGATGGGCATGGTGGCTCACACCTGTAAATCTCAGCACTTGGCAGGTCAAGACAGAAGGGCTGTCAAATGAATTTTAGGCCAGCCTAGGCTACACAGTGAGTTCAAGGACAGCTTGAACTAAAGTAAGAGAGTAGCTATAGATAGATAAGCACGAAGGCAAATCACTGATTGCCTGGATGGATAGCCTGATTGTTCAAAGCAGCATACTACAGCCCTTTGTTGTTTCATTTTTCCTGGAGACAGGTTTGCATGTAGCCCAGGCTAGCCTTGAACTTGATAAATAGCTGAGGATGACCTTGAACTTTTGATCCTTCTGCCTATACCTCCCAAGCGCTGGGATTATAATCGTGCGTGTCCACAGCCTGTTTATCTGGTGCTGAGGATTGAACTCAGGGCTTTGTGCATGGTAGGCAAGTACTCTACCAATTGAGCCACATCCTAGACCTCTAATGCTGCTGCTTTAAGAGGCAACTTCTTTGAATCCTGCAAACCCCTTTTTACCACTGCTACAGGCTCTGGGGCTCTGAGTTGGGACCCAGGCTCTGCCATCTTCTAGTTGTATGACCTCCAACAAGATACAATAGTGTGGGCATTTCCTGGTGTGTAAAGTACTGTCTTCCTAAGCTGAGTCCAGGGCACCGACAGAGTGTGTAGAATGTCCTTGCAGGGTGATACTTTTGTCATTAGGGGTCTGCTCTTTGTCGTCAGGAGTCACATGCCAGTGAGCAGAAGCACTGGGGGGCCAGCTCCTTTGGTTTTCTACACTCACTAGGAAGCCTAGGGGGGCACTTCTGTGACCACAGGCTGGGTGAAAATCTTATGGGAACTCAGCTGGCTCAGGTGCAGATAAAACACAGCACCCCCCCCTCCTAATCCCCTCAGGCCTTTGAGTGGCATGTCACAGTGCCCAGTGACTGGTCTTTTTACTTCCCAGCTGTGTGGTTTGAGGGACAGCCTTTTACTTTCTCTGGGCCCCTCAGGCTATAAAGTGAGGGGGTTCTGTGGGCTCCAGAGGGCTGTGCGAGGCAGTGCAGAGCACCCAGTGTGTGACATAGGGTGATGTTTGGTAAATAGCAGTAACTGATGCCTCTAAAGGATAGAGCCCCTGATTCAACTGCACAGGGACACACGCCACAGAAAGGGACCTGTACAGGCTTAGTTCTCTGTTGTCTCACGACTCTGCATTGCTGTGTGTGGGAATCTCTTAGCCATGGGTCAACATTTACAAGGACTGTTGTTCCTAATGATGCCTCACCAGGCTCTACAGGGATTCTGTCAGTAACCAAAATACCCAGTACATATCCCCAGGGGACCCTCCAAGGTCCTTCTGTTGCCCTCACCACAGCCCAGGGCTTCCCTCTTCACGTTGGGTGCCAGGGTCTACAGTATAGTGTGTCAACAATAATAAAACTTCCCTTCCTTGTGGGGCTGAGATGTAGTACAGGGCTTTGGTGAAGGGAGGAGCAAATATAGCAGCCCTAATGGCTGAGGGGGACACAGCATGCGGGTAGAGCTGGGCCCATCACTAAGTCTGCCTTCTCATGAGTGACGAGACTCAAGGTCTTTGTGGGGAACCAGCAACAGTCTCTCTCTGTGTGACTTAGTAGCAGGTGTGATGTGGTGATAGGTGCCTCTGCCTGCATTCAGTTCCACTGCTTGGCTGCCTTGAAGTACCGCACTGGATTCAGAACACCAGGGCCCTGGATGGCCTCTGGTTACATCTTGATGATATGCCTGCTGGAGGCAACTGGCCTCTTTTGGCAGAGAAGGGACAGTGCCTGGGTTAACTATGTCCCTGTCCTGTTGGCCTAGAAGACAGGACATCGGGTTCTTGCTACAGGGAGACCTAGATCATAAGCTCTGACAAGAGATTGGCTGGGTCTAGATCCCAGGGCAGGAGAAGCACAGGCTTGATACAGGACCTACCATTAGTGTTGAACTGTGATGGGATCTGGGCACTGGGATTGATTAGTAATGTCAATTACTGTGAATTAAGAAAGAAAGGACTTGGAATGTTGATCATTTTGTCTTGATTTTGTTTTCAATATTTGGGACAGAATCTCATAGTGCACACAAGGAGAGACTTCTGTTGTGGTTTTGGACATGCCTGCCAACCAAACTCATTGTTTCTTGCATATCTGCTTGAGGTCACACTTAAATCCAGACTCTAAACCTTTCTCTCTTGTCTATTTCTACAATGGCCCCTTACTGAGGATCCTTCCTCTCACCCCACTTCTGACTCCCCATGCAGTCAGGGTTCACCTCCCCAAGGGACCATGACTGACTTCTCCACTCCTTCCTTCCTCCCACTCCTTCCTTCCATTCTTCTTTGTTCACATAGTCAAGTAAAAATTTCATAGCTGCTTCATGAGTGCTAGGTATGGCCTGTCTCTGAAGAGCACAGAGAACTGTCACACTCAACCGCTTGGAGGTGCTAAGTCTCAAATGATGAGCGGGTCTTGAGCTCTCTGGGAACACCTTCCCTTTTTCTACTTTTCCTTTCTTTTCCAAGCCTGGGTCTGCTCCCTCCCCTTGACACTCCACCTCCACCCACCCTTTCCAGCCCTGTTCCCTTTCTTTCATGGTACCTACCACAGTCCATATCAGGTCTACTGTCCCCTGGACCCTTTCCACCAACCTCAGCTCTTTGATAATAAGATGGGAATCAACCGACCTAGCTCTAGTCTTGTGGAGAATCCTCAGGGGTCTTAATTTCTCCTCACCGGTCCTCAGCCCATCCCCCAGACCTGCTACACATTTGTCGGTCTTGATCCCGGGCTTAGAGCTGCAGTGCCTCACTCTGCTGTACATAAAGGCTGGGCATGCTAAACTCCATGGTGCCTTGTCCTTCATATCTATAAAGTGGGGTTTGAACAGTACCACTCCCACCAGTGCTATTGTGGGGCAAACATGCATCCATCACATATGTGAACATGCTGGGAACACTGTTTGATGCCTGTTCAAAAACATGGACCACCATGATGGCCATGATGAGGTTTTTTTTTTGTTGTTGTTGTTGTTTTCTAATTTAAAAGGAGACCTTTGGCTCAGTTTTCCTTTGGGGCTGAAGCCATTTGATTTGAAGTATTTATCTTTTTTGCTTGCATCCATTTTGCCCTAGGGTTTCCCCTACCTCTCTGGGAGGGGTTGTCTCCTGAGGCACATAGGAAAAGAAGGGTAGGAGCGTAGAGTGAGTCATCCCCCATCCCCAGTTCCCTGCACTGGATAGTACCTGGCTGCCTAGTAACCAAGAATGTAGCTACTTGCAATTATATGGGAGACATGATGTTCTGAACGAACCCTCAAATCACATTCCACCAAGGTATGTTCAGCCTGAGGCCCAGCCAGGAAGACGGAATGAGAGAACAGCACACCAAGACACTCAAGTATAGGGCACGACGCTAGAAGCCTAGAGCCAGGGACAGCCTCAAGTTGAGCAGACAACAGTGGGTAGATGGGTCTGTGCTAAAATGGTGGTATCTTGTTGCATCTCACTGGGTAAGCCGTTTCTCCCCTTAAGCCTCAGCTGTTCTTTCCCTGGGATACTGTTGGTTGGAACCTGCTTTGCAGGCTTTAGGCTAGAATTAAACAAGAGTATGGAGCCCTTCTGTCTCCTGCAATATCTCACAATTTAGAGGACAGCCCCTAGTCCTTCCATGGCCTCCATTCCATGTCCACTGCCCTTCTCCCTGTCCCATTCCCTAAGCCCTACCTCTCAGCCTTTGCCCACCCACTCCTATCCACCCTCCAGCTCCTACTGCCTCCCTACCCTGGTGCTCAGACGTCCTGCTCTTCTGTATTCCAGCGTAGTTTCTTGCTTTTGACCCCTAGAGCCTCCAGAAGCCCGGGTAAGCTCCTATTCTGCTCCGTTCCTTGGCTTTTTCTTGCCACCCATGCCCCAATGCAAGTCCCATGAGCACAGGACTTATTAATTGCTGTTTATGTCTCTGGGCCTGGAGCTGTGCTTGGTACACAATAGGTGCTCAAGAAATGTGTGGGTGAATTTGAAGAGGATTCGTGGGAGCTAATCATCATTGGTAGATATGCACACACTTCACCAAATACCACAGGCCTCAGCTCCCTTTGTCATATCTTGAATTCATTTCTTTCCACAAAGGAGACAGGCCAGTGCCCTTAAACCTCATGCCGATTGGTTCACCGTCTATTAGAGGCAATTCTCTTTCAGACACCCATTGTATCGTTAAACCATCAGTGACTGGAAAGCATGTTAACAGAAGGTCATCATGCCAGGCAAGTTGGGGGACAAAGCTCAAGTTCTGGGACTGAGGTGGCATGTTTTCCCAGAGGCCTTGAAGAGCCAGACGAACTGCTGAGCTGGGACCAACCTGAGGGCTGAGTGAACAGAGCTGGAGCCAGCAGGCTTAGGCTCCTGTCTGACTTCTGCCGCTTGTTAAGTTGTGAGCTGGCACACAGTGCCTTGGTCCCCTCATCTGAAAGATGCTGACAACACAGACAGCAGCTGCTGCGCTAATGGCCTTGTCCTCCCTTCTCCAAGCTGGCCTGCCTTACCCAGGTGAGGTCTCTATCAGGCTCCACGCAGGTGCATGTTCTCCATTGGTGACCTGAAGCCTGGCTGCTCCCATGGTGCTTGTTAGCACACTTTGGACAAGCCTGGGTGGGTGTGGAACTGTAGAAAAGCTCAGAGTTCAGATCAAACAGCCATCAGACCCAGGTTAGGAATGTGAGAGAAACAGACTTTCAGCCTGGTCCCGAGGCATCCAAGCACACTCCCTTGCTCCATTCAGTTTTTTGCCTCCCCATTCAAGAGAAAGCCTTCCACCGCCTACCAGAGCCAAACCCAGATCTTGCCCAGCCTCCTTCTATGATCCAAGGCTAAAAAGGGCATCTGGGTGGACCTCCACCAGCTCAGAGGTGCTCAGTGCTTGGGGAGCTCCTCTAGTACTTGAGAGTCAGTGGGGTCAAAGGGACAGAGATTTCCTCACCAGGAAGAGGGAGGCCCCTTGGGGAATGAGTGAGGAGGCTGTGGGGTGGAGGTGGCTGAAGTGAGACTGGGCTGTGGTTGTTGGCAGGGCCGGGTAGAAGAGATCTGAGAGATCTGAGCGCACATGCTCAGGCACACACAATTTCTAGGTGTTGCATTTCAGAGAGAATGAAATCACCCTTGCCTTCAAGAGATGGGGATCCTCACACCCAGGACTGTGTCTCTGCTCAAGAGATGCCTTCAGCTGACCTTCTCTGAGGGAAAGGGAGATGCTCAGGCCTTCAGAACTTGAGAGGGAGTTTGGGAACATCAAAGCCATGTGTGGTCCTCAGCAGCACAACTTTGCAGAGACATTTCTTTTCTCCCCCAAGCCATATCCAGCACACTCCTCCAGGCTTCTTCCATGGGCACAGGGGAACCACTTGGTTTTAACATTGACAGGCCTCTCTTTTAGCCACTGTGCATTCTCCAGGTACCCCCAACAGGAAGGGTGGCAAGGAAAAAACCAGAGGATCAACAAGGGAAGGACCCCCAAAGAAAAGCCCAGGATTACCCACTGGCCTTGGGCCAGGTTCTCTTAGAGAATCCATTTCTTTTTAGCAAAATAGAAGGCTGAAGAGTTTATTTTCCTGAGCCTGTGTAATGCTCAAAGACCATGAAGATTATTGGGCTCATAGAGGGGACTGGCAGACCCATGCGAAGCAGATACAGGGGCCTGAACACAGCTGTATGCGCCTTCAGGCTGCACAGACGGCTCTTTTAGGCATTTAGCACATCAGGAGCAGTGCAGGTAAATGACGCCCCAGTCTCCTTGGCAGCTCTTCCTACCCACTCATATCTGGCCCTGAGCACAGGTATGTTTAGGAGAAAGTGAAAGGTGTCAGGCTGCTGAGTTGGAGTACCACGCCTCCAAGGTGGGCGGAGTCCTGTGGATGCCCGTCATTTCCCATGGTGGATGGTCAAGATCGTGGGTTCTCACTTACTCAGGCGTAGGTTTTCTTCCCATAACCATGTGGCTTGGGCAAGTCCACCAATCTCTCTGTGCCACATCCACTGAATGGGGTGAGTGGTGGGCGGGGGGGGGGGGGCGTCTCCCTTCTACAGGTCTGAGATACTGGTAAAAAAAGGCTGGTTATTTACTCAGTTGTTTCTGGAGGATGGGCAGCGCCCTCTCCCTGCAGGCTCCCTCCCTACTCAGGTCCCCTATTGGCCTTCTGTCTACTACATGGTCTCAAGTAACGGACAGTACAGGCTTGGAGGTGGACTCCTTACTCTGGGGTATCAGTGAGCTCTTGGTATGTCACGATGAACCAGGCCCAGCATGGCCACCTGCCTGTGTGTTGAGAAAGGGCTAAAGTCTGGAGAGCAAGTATTCCAGCTTCTAGCCACTAACGAGCCTCTGGTGTCCTCTCACCTCTCCCATCCTCATGGGGTCTGCTCCAGGATGCTTGTCCCTTTGGGTGTCTATTCTCTTGGGGGTCTCTAAGAGAAGACATCCAGACAGGGAGAGGTGTTCAAGAGGGATGCCAAGCTCAGTTATTTCTTCCCCTGGAGAACATGATGCCCGGGTTGGGCCCAGCATGGCTACTCAGAGTCCCCGTACCTCTCTGTCTGGTCTTTCTACTTGCCCTTCTCAGAATTACACCTGGATCCTTTAAAAATTCCCTGGGAGCATGTGCAATTGTGAGTTAGAAAGAGAAGAGAGAGAGGAGGGACAGAAAGGGGAGGGAGGAAAAGAAGGAAGGAGAGGAGAGACGAAAGAGAAGAGTGGGAAGGGAAGGAAATGGATATAAAGGTGAAAGGCAAAAAAACAGAAGGAAGGAGAAAAATATAATTGGAAAATACATCTTAAGAAAAACAGCAAGGAAGCAGACAAAGCATACGCTGGGGTTTGGCTTGGATAAAGCTCTTTCCTATAGTTCATAAAGGACTCCCCCACAGGGAAGAGTTTTGAGAGCTGTCTGTCAAGATATGCCACCTTCCTGGCCTGGGGGTAAGCATGTGAACAAAGGCAGCCAATGACCTTCCAGATGCTCTCTTCTGGCTGGGGTGGCTCATACCTGCATCTTAAACTGTCATTAGAATTCTGTGGCATAAACTTATAAGTGTATACACTGAGATGCCGAAGAGATGGTTCAGTGGTCGAGAGCATAGGGTGCTCTTCCAGAGAACTTCTGTTTGATTCCCAGCATCTATGGGCTGACTTATAACTGTTTGAAACTCTAGTCCCAGGGAATCTGGCACCCTCTTCTGGCCTCCATTGATACTACACATACATGATGCACATACATGATGCACAGGGAAAGAACCCATTTAAAAAATTATTTAAAAGGCATCCATACTCCAAAGCCATCACTTCCCACTTCTTTGAGCATGCTTCCCTAGGTCTCTCTCCTGGGGGAGTCTGTGTGGTGTGGGCACAATG
The DNA here is from genome assembly GCA_028658305.1 of Pachyuromys duprasi. Classification (NCBI taxonomy): domain Eukaryota; kingdom Metazoa; phylum Chordata; class Mammalia; order Rodentia; family Muridae; genus Pachyuromys; species Pachyuromys duprasi. The sequence goes on along the minus strand of CM053761.1, from coordinate 28,590,874 downwards.
CTGCCCATTTCTTCCCGACCCCTTGTTTGCTAGTGTCCCTAAAGCAGTGGCCGTATTTATACCATGGGAAGTGACACACTGCAGAGGAGACTCCTGCTGTGGAGAGCTGGATGCGAAAGTGGGTCACACCCAGCTCTCCACGAAAGTTCAGCTCAGAATCCTCCGTGACTTGAGGAGTTGATTGTTCCTAATTCTTAACCCCACCCCAGCTCTCCAAAAGACAGCTGCTTTGCCAGACCTGCCACTGAGCAGTACACATCTCAGTTTCAAACCTCTGGAACACTTAGCTAGGGGTCCTTAGCTTTCCTTTTCCGGGATCCCACAGCCATTCTTCTCCTGCCATTTTATGCCGCTAGGTTCTTTCTGCGGCTCACAACCTACAACCATACCTGACAATGCTCTTGAAACGACATGGCCGAGAGAAGAAAGAGTGTTCCTGCTCTCACAATGCAGGCACATCCCAGATGCTTCTTTTAGCTCTTTTCTCTTGCACCTGCAAGGAGGCATTGTCTTTGTTGGAATGCACAAGGCAAACTCCACCTTTTTCTGTGTTTGGGTGTGTTCATAAGTGATTATGTGTGTGTGTAAGCAAGAGGTTGATGTGGGTCCCCCTCTCCATCTTCTAGGTGAGGCAGGGTCTTTTACTGATTCAGCTGGACTGGCCAGCCAGCAAGCTCCAGGGACCCTTCTGCCTCCACTGCTCTGATGCTGCAGTTAGAATTGTCCTGCTCATCTCCGGCTTTGCATGTTTTCGCTTTCCTCGTGCTTATGTGCAAAGCTGTCTCTCCAGCCCCTGTCCTCTCCCCCTCCTTCAAAATGCTGTTTCGCAAGGCTCATCTTCATTGTTTTATCTTCTCTATAACTATCATCTTCTAGAATGTTCCAAATAGCTACATACAGAGGCAGAAAGGGACTTTGCCGTTGCCCTCATGTTGGCGTTTAAGAATCACCTGTCACCCCCTGCTCCCCACATCACACAAAGAAGAACTGAGCCATCGGGGGGGGGGGGCTGGCTCTAATTTGGATTTCTGACAGATGCCCAGCAAGCTCGATATCTCCTCTGTCTCTTTTCAACCTAAACTGTTTTTATTTAGGGTTTCTATGTGTAGCCTTCTATGTGTAGGCTGTCTTGAAACTTACTTTGTAGACCAGGCTATCCTTGAACTCACGGAGATCTGCCTGCTTCTGCCTCCTGAGTGCTGGGATTAAAGGTGTGTGCCAACACCACCCAGCCCAGCCCAATCTCCTTGTTTAAATATCTATATCTCTTCGAATTCTTATTGGAACATTTAAAGTGTGTTTTACTTTTTGAGCGTGTGTGCACATAGGCATGTGTATTAGTACATGTGTGCCCACAGCATGTGTAAGGATACTGGAGGATACCTAGTGGGAGTCACTTCTCTCTTCTACCATTTGGGTCCTGGGGATTGAATTCAGGTCATCATCCTGACAGCAAGGACCATCTTGCCCCTCCTCAGGCTGGTTTTCAGCCGGGACTGTGGAATTTCCAGTTTATTTTGAATCTCTGTCCCTCTCTCTCCATTTTCTCTGTGGCCTCAGGTATGTGATTTAATTTCCTTGCACCTCAGTTTTTCTGTTTGTAAAAATGGGATGCTTGTACTCATTTGTACGGGTTACTGTGATAACTCAATGGGACAGAGATTTTTCAGGCTCTCAGAAGGTCGCTTAAAATACCCTGATGGCTTGCTTACTTGAATTAGTACAAGTTCTAATTCCTGTCCCAAGTCCCAGCCACACCCAATCCATATTCCTTACTTCCTCACCTCTGCAACTCTCTTCATGCTGGAGCACATTTCCCTATTTCAACTGTTTACAGTTCAGACAGTTTTGTTCAGATAGTGCCTCTATGCAGTCCTCCTGGATCCTCCAGCCAGAAATGCCAGCTCTTGCCTCTTAACCCTATAAGGAATTGTCTAAAGCTGTCTTACAGAGGGGACAGGTCTTCTAACCACCAACCTTATGGGGCTACCTGGGCAGACCACAGAGATTTGTGGGGAGCTTTCTTTGAAGCGGAAGCTAATGTTGTCACCTGGTACCAGGGAGCCACAGGCCTGGGGTGCTTATTTCCATGGGCTATAAATAACTGTCTGAAACCATGGCAAGAGCCAGGACTGCACTAGGTGGAGTAAGGTAACCACTTGGAGGTGAGGAGCCTGTGTGGGTGACTCATCTGCCCTGCCCAGGCTTCTCAGGTGACAGGCACCTGTAAAGAGAGGCAGTTTCGGCTGTCCTGAGCCACACCTGGCCCCATGGGACCCAGGCTTGTCTCAGAGCTGAAGCCCTGTAAATGTTAGAGCTGGTCCAAACACGAAGCAATGTTTCTCCTCCCTTAGCCCGTTTGACAGATAGGGAAACTGAGACCCAGGAAGGGGAAGCAATTGAAAACTAGGCCCTTGAACTTTCAGAAACCAAGGAACTCTTGCCAGGGGACACCCATGTGCTGGCTCAGATGGCCAAGGCAGGGTCAAGCTCTGGCTTGAATTCTCAATATGCCCCATGTTAGAGAACCAGAACCCCGCATGGTGGTGATCTTTGAAAGGTGACAAGGTCATGTACGCTCTGCCCTCATGAACAGAGTTGTGGTGGGACAGGGTTGGTAACCATGGGTGTGATTCGTCAGTGGAGGAGAATGTTCTGAGGAAAAGACAGGCTGAGTTCCTTTCCTCCCTAGTCTGTTCCTTTTTCTAGCTATCATCCCTTCTGCCATCTTCTCTGGAACACTGGGCCTCACCAGACATGGCTCCCTGACCTGACTTTTACCTCCAGAACTATTGGAAATATATTTCATAAGGTGTTGCTCAGCAGATATCACTACAGGAGACAGATAAGGAAGCAGGGGGCTTGGGTCTACAATGGAGTGTGATGCCCAGAGTCCCAGCCACTTGGTATCCTCCTATTCTCTGGTACTTCCGTGGAACCCTGGAGCACCAGGGAACTGGCTATGAGAACCACTTCCCTGAATTCTCATTTCTTTGGCTCATCCAGCCCCTGCAGATGGGCTTATCAAAGACTCCACTCTTAGGGAGCTTGAAGGTCTTCCTCATTCTCACACAGACAGGGGTAAGCAGTACCTCAGGTAATGGTCTAAACATACAGCACAGACAAACCGACTGCATTAGCTCTTTTTCCTTTGCTTGTGATAAAGCACCAGCATAAGGAGTTTAAGGGAGAAGGGTTTGTTCTGGCTTACAGTTTGAGGAGGATGCAGATCACCATGGAGGGGAATGGGGAATCACAGGAGGGAAAACTGATCACATGAATCCACAGTGGATAAGCAGAGAACAGTGAAGGCCTGTGCTCAGCCCACTTCCTCCTTTTTATAGTCTAGGAGCCCAGCTCAGGGAATGGTGCCTCCCACAGTGGGCAAGAATTCCTTAATGAACAAGATGACCCTCCCATAGGCATCTGTCGCCTAGGTGCTTCTGGACTGTATTAGATCCACCATCACATCTGTTAAACCCAGACTGTACAAAACCATTTATAACCTGTGGTCAGAGACCCCTGCTCTTAGAAGGCTGCTCAAGGAAATGCTCATGTCTTACACTTACCCTGGTCCTCACCCCAGGGTCTTTACGCTTGCTGTTCCCCACTGAAATCATACCTTCTTCCTATGGCTGGTCATTCAATGCCTCCCTGTCCTTTGAACTTAGCTCAGAGGAAGCCTCTTCCAATTTTGACTCTCCCTAGGAAGGGTCAGTGTTCCACTTACCTTTAGCTCTTTCCCTTTCATTGCAATGACCCCTGTCTGTCACACAGCCAAGCAGCATCAGCGATACATGCTAATGGAGAGGCTCTGAGCCTTGGTTTCCTCCTGTGTCAGCTGGGATGGAAAGAGTTTCTGGCTCTCAAGGATGATGGGAAGACAGTGGGACACAAAGCCAAGGGTGTTACTCTGCAGGTAAGTGTGGTCTGACTAGCCTGTGGTGTCACAGATGTGGTTGGGTTCCCTGATGTAAATAGAATTACGCCTAGACCAGAGAGTGATAAGGCAAGCAGAGCTTGGCAGCCCACAGGTGACTCCCTCTGGGATGTTTAGGAGGTTGGGGGAGAGTATGTCTAGGAAAGATCCTATCTCCCCTTTATCTTTCCCACTGGCTGGACTGAAGCCCTGGTTGTCTGTGGCTTCCCAATTGCTTAGAAACTCTTACACTATTTTCTGGCCTGATTACCCTGACCTTGGACCAGAAGTGTGTGTCTGTGAAGGCTGCCTGGTGTTCAGCATCCCAGATGCAGTCATGTGGCACAAACATTGTTCTCTAGGAAACATTTGGAAGCTATCTCTTTACAGGGAAGGAGGTGTGGTCCAAACCTGCACATAGTAGATATGGAAAATATAATAAGGCTCAAGGAAGGAGTGGTTGGCTCAAGGGCCTTTATGAGAGAGTCAGGGCTCAAAGCCAATGTTCTAATTCTTCCTCTTTTTTTTGAGCACACAGTGGGGGTTACGGTTTAGTGCTTATCTGTTCTGTAAACCAAAGATGGCTTTGTTTTGAGAATCAGGTGACCTTCCCTCTCTACACTTCCATTTTCTGTTGAGGTCCCTGGGAGACTGTGCTGAGAGCATTTGACAGGACTCTCGAGCCCACAGTCAGTGACAGCTACCCAGCAGCTTTTGGCTTCAGCATTGCCACTCAGTGGGTCTGCCTAAAGAGAGGCCCCCTCCTGCAAACACTGGGACCTTGCTGTGTGCCTGGCTGTGCAGAGCACTGCTGACTGGCCATCAGGACCCGCATCCTGCTGAGATCCCCCATAGGCCTTCTGGCCAGCTGCAGGGTGGCCCTTTCTTGAACAGCTCTCTGTTCTCTCCTGTACTCCACGGAGAGCCGAGTACCCGGGACAATCCGCAGCATGCGCTGATGGGCTCCTGGATTTATTCTGTTGATGACTCAGATGCTGTGTGGGTGCCATTCCAAAGAGCTGTTCCACCGACTCACAGGCGTCCACATCAACCTGCTTTTAAAGGACTTTTCTTCATGGTGTCAGGGGTGTCTCGGGGAGGGTGTGTATGCCCTCCAAAGCAAATGGCAGGCTTAAAAAAAAACAGCTTAGAGTCTCCTATGTGTTGTGCAAGCTCACTCATCTGCTAGGATTGGGTGTTGGTCCCTCATCACTAATTTAAGACCAATGTGCCCGCCTAAAGCCTCCTGGAGATCACCAGAGAAGAATGACAAGAGCTAAGGGCTGAGACCACAGCCACTGTGTGTCAGGCTCACGGCACATTGTGTGCATTTCTTTACTTTTCACAGCAATGCCACGAAAGGTACACAGTCTCATGCCACCTTACAGATGGGGAAACTGAGGCCCAGTGACCCACAGCTAGACAGGAAGAGGAACCAGGACCTGGCCCTGATCCCTGCTTTCTCCTCACTGCTGCAACACTTGTCATAGGATGGAATATGCCAGCTACCTCAGCACTGCCCTGGTTCTCTGGGAGTGGTTATCAAGGGGCAGAGGTGGGCTGCTGACAGGAGTTGGGGGTAACTGGTGTTCTGGGACCTTCCATGTCCCTTAGCTGTCTCCTCAACCTCTTCTTCCTCTGGAGCATAGAGCCTGCTTTGCTTCCTCCTCACACGTGCAGCGGGCCTAGAAGCCCTCGTGGTTCTGTATATAGTCTCCTCTTTAACCTCTATTGCTCTTGGAGAGACAGATTTGATTGGTTCGAGAGTGGTCATGTGACTACAGGGAGCCCAGTGAGAATCTCTTCTGGGACTTAAAGGGGTGAGTTATGAGGAAAGTGAGGCCTTTTGCTTCTGGGGAAACTGGTATGGGAGAGCTTCGGGGGCTTGAGTCTACCAGAGTCCCCAACACAGGGACAGCGCAAGTCAGGCGGAGCAGGAGGGGTGGGCTGTCTAGATGCCTGCCGGCTATGCCTGTGGCTGACGTCTCTGTGCACAGAGAGGAAATCGGTCTAAAGGGCAAAAGCCTATGTGAGATGATGGCCAGTCCGGAGCAACTTGGTAAATCCTACAGGGAGATTCTTTCTTTTTCACTGAGGCATTGTTTCATGTAGCCCAGGCTGGCCTTCGACTCCCCGTGTAGGTAATGATGACTTTGAACTTCTCCCATCTCTACCTACTGAGTTCATATGTCTGCACCCCCATGCCTGGTTTATGTGGTGTTGGGAATGGAACTCAGGCCTTGTGCTGGTCAGGTGAGCACTCTACCCACTGAGCCACACCTCCAGCCCCAAATGGTTTTTAAGGCTATTTTGAGTGACTGTCTCCCTGAGGCAGAGGGAAGGGGACCCAAACGGCATTTCACAGAATTAAACCAGATTCTCAAGGCTCTTAAGTCCCCTCAGAAGATGGGCTCAGGTGGGGACTGGTGTCCTTTCAGTCTCTTCTTTTTGCTCCTCATTTATCTGAGAGGGTGGCTGAATTGCTCAGCTTGGGAATAGCTGTGTGAGTCTTGCTCTTCTAAGACTTACACTGTATAGGGCTTAGAGCCCTACAAAGGACTATAAACCCTTCTAGAAAGACCCCTGGGGAACAGGCAGGCCTAGTCACTTGTCTCCAGTCCGTGGAGGTGTCCCCATGTGGAATCTGCATTCCAGTAGCCCAGAATCACCTTGCCTGGGACATTGCTACCTCTCTGCTGCCTTAGTTTTCCAGTTGACCCTTCAGGGGCCCAGTGTCCCACGGGAAGACACAGCACATGAAGACAGAAAGATAGAAGGCTTCACTCACTACCCTACACCTTCTGGGTGCCCAGGCTACGGCAGATCCATGAAAAACACAAGAGCCATTTTCCATCACAGTTCCTACGCACAAGGCATACCCCACCTTCCACAAACTGTTCCCCATCCTCTGCCTCTTGCCCCATGGTGTAGGCTGGCTTGGGAATCATCTAAAATTAACCACAGGCTCCCCTTCACAACACAGCCGGCATGGTGTCAAGTTCCCGGCGCTGTCCTGGCCCTTTTGTCTCCCCTGTTCTCCCCACCATGAGACACTCAGTGATAAACACCCAACAGGAACCTGTCACAGGCACCCTTCCTGTGGGGTCAGGGAGGGAAGGGTAAGGCCACAGAGCCTCATGTGGGCCATGCTGGGCATGGGGAACCAGAGCCACCTGTCTCATGGGTGACACAAAATGTTCCATGTCCTTAGCCCAGGCCCCAGCTCCATCCCCCACAGGGAGGGGTACCAGGCATGCTTGCCTCTTCTTCAAACCCTGCTTCTCACTGTTGATAACTGCTTACATCCCTCTACAGGGACACCCCAGAAAAATAACGCAAGCTTTTGCTCCAGGCCTGGATCTCCAACACTGGTCCCCCCACTTTCCACCTCCTAGAGAGCACATACAACCCTCACTGGGGACCATCTTATCTGCTCCCCTATCTAAAAGCGGTCACGTGAACCACTTTTAAAAGCACTCAGTATGGTGGCAGCAAAGGTGACCTGCATTACTTCGGCGGCATCAATGGATTATGGACTCAAATGGCCACCAGGTGCTGCTGTTTTCCCTACTCACAGATAAGGCATCAGAGGCCCCGGAAGTTTGATGGAACTCTCTTAGCGTTAAGAGAAAACCATGCTTTCTTGAAGAGAAAGCCACGAATGAAACCCTACCATCCCAGGCTGGAAGAGTGTGTAAGGAGAAGTATCAGCAGTGAGCGGGAAAGGGGATTGCCCAGCAGTGGACATGGAAAGGAACTGAGTGCAGAGGGGCACAGGGTGCACTGGCCTCATGGGGTGTCTCTAAAGTCAGACCTCTGTGTAGACAAGCCAGTACCACTGACCACAGGAGCCGGGCCCATGCCCTCTGGTACAGAAAGCAGTGCTGCAGGCAGAGTCACACTGCCTCAGGTTCCATCTATCACTCAGAAAGCTTTCTCTGCCATAAACAGGGCTGGGTCAGTCTCCTGCTCCAGCTCTCTGATCTCGGTAGCATCTGAATGGCACAGGGTGCCAGGATGGCCAGTATGGGTCTCCACCTGGAGCAGGCACAGCCCAGACCATGTGGCTTCTGAATTAGAGGCTGGGGCTTGGAGCTAAGCACTGTTTTAAAATCAGAAGGTCAAATACAGCAGGGTAGATGCTGAACCTGGGACAGTAGGGGGAAAAGTGGGAGCCCAGCCACACTCATGCTTGGTCTACCAGGGGGTGCCCCTGGGTGTGGTACTGTACCCATTCGGTGGTAGTCGTGGCCTCCACATGTCTGCAGAAGACCAGCTACGGATCCGAATAATCATACATCACTCTGTTAGGAGAACACGACTGCTTCTTCCATAATGCCAAGAACAACAAAAGCCGTCGCTGCTGGGTACCTAGATTCTGGGTACTTGATTTGAGTCACTCAGTGTGTTCAACAACTGTATCCAATGGAAAGTGGCAATGTTCCATCTCGGAACTGGACTGTCAGGTCCTCTGAGCTGCTTCACATTGTCCTCACAAGCCTAGAAGGCCACTGCAATCATTAGCTCCACAGAGACAAGGAACCAGGCGCATAGAGGCTGAATAACATGCCCAGAGTTCCTTAGCTGGAGAGTGGCAGAGCTGGGATTGGAACCCAAGTCCTCCACATCTGGAGATCTGCAGCAGTTTCCCTCTTTGCTCTCCCCCATATTTCCATCTCTCCTGCCACCCTGGAAGAACTTTCTAGGAACCAATATAGCAGGACTGGTTAATCCAATGATGGCTTTCCCTCCTCAGAGATCTTTCTTCTTAGAAACCTTGGGTCCAGAGAAGCAAAGCAAAGCTCAGAGAGGCCAAAGGCCCAGAGGCACGGGGCTGGCTGAGCAACAGATAGAGGAAAAACCATTCTCTCATTTATACCTAGCTTCTAACTTCTCACCATGCCGTGTGTATGGACTTTCGCAAGAAGCAGCATTCTGTGCCATGATTACACACATTCCTGTCTCCTCCATAGCCAAATCCAAACATCTCTTCCAGGAAGCCTTCCAGATCCTCCCTGTCCACCTACCTCACCACTCCTGGAAACATCAGCTATCCCTGTACTCACTCCCAGTCACCTGCTATGTGGACGCCCCGCTGCTGAGAGGGCTCTCTGGGGGCAGGAACACACCTCAGAGTGTTGTTGGACAGCTAGTCAGCCTTCTTTGGTGGCAGGCACCGGGCTGGGGGCTGCTCACATAGGAAGGCGGCAGAGTTCTTATCCTCAGGCTCACACTTGCTCCCCCGTCCCCTCCAGCAGTGTAGAGCAGATGACTGTCTGAAAATGGTTGTTTAGTGCTAGAGTTAGGTAGTACATGGCCCCACACTCTGGAGTCCAGAGAGCTCGGTTAGTGGAAGTGGGGTTATTAATCTGGGACCCACAGCTGTTAGAGACCCCAAAGCAGTGAGCTACATCTGCTTCCAACAGTCTGCTCTTTGCCTGTGGAGGTGGTCACATTAGCTCTATTAGCTTCTACCTAGAACTAGGACCCAGAGACATTTAAAGCAACATCGCTCTTCCAATCAAAGGCAAAGGCCACTCAGGCATCTTTGCCTCCTGGTAGGCCAGGTACCAGCCAGGGGGCAGGTGAACATGGTCCCTTGTGCCAGAAATTGACTGGTAGGAACATGGGGGTGTGATGCAGGATCCCCAAGCAGAGTCCCCAACCTTCTTAGTGCCCCACATGGCTGTTTTCAAGCCCAGAATCAGAATAGATGCTTCCTCTATGCCTCCTCTCCCTGCCGAATCATGCTTTCAGACTCCTGGTTCAGCCTATGGGCAAGGTATCAGGAAGGGCAGGTAGGATGAGAAGAGACAGCCTTTCTCAGCTTCAACCAAGAGGAAAGAGAACAGACACCGGGAAACGGCAGGTACTAATACGCAACCACTAGCCTACCTGGCCGGGTCCCAAGGGCCCCATAAGCTCCACAAAGCAGCCTCAGCACCAATGGGCCAGAGATGGCGTCTTGCAGTGCCCAGCTATGAACACAGGATGTTGGGGGAGGGAAAACTTTCTCCAAACCTAGCTGCCACCCATATCGCAGACTGCAATCTTTATTTGAGGGAGTAACCACTATCCACTTACAAAAACCACACTTGCCACTCATTGAGTGCCTACTGCATGCCCGAGTCTGCAGTAAGCTCTTGCATAGGAAGCTCTGGCTTCATATTCCAAAGGAAGAGGCCCAGGCTCAGGGCAGCCATTATTCTATGTATGTCACAGGCCTGGGAGAGTCAGGGTAGAGCTCCCCTGCTGTGCCTCTGGCTTGTATAGGGAAGGCTTCCCAAATGGCCACAGTGGGCAGCTAGCAGCGGACAGAGTAGAAATAGAACCCCAGCAAGGCTGGGTTCTCTCTAGTCTGCCTCTTGGAGAATGTCCATCTCTGCTTGCCTCTGGAAAGGCAGCAGGAGAGTGCCGGAAGCCCCAGGCCTGTTCACCTTGTGAAGTTGTAAGACATCCCCCATTCTACTCTCCAGGGCAGAACCTACAAGGACACCCACCATCTTGTCCATCATAGGCTGTAATTGGCTCCCCGGCCCATTCCCCTCCAGAGTCCCAGTGATCTTTGTCTAGAGCCTGGATTTGCAACACTGCCACTGCAACCCGGAGGTGGACCATGCTGCGACAACTGGTATTAGTTGCCTGTCTGATGTGCTGTGGGTCCATGCCCAAGCCAGCCACCAGGAGGGCGCTTCTGAGGCTTGGGCATGGTAGACAGATGTGGGCAGGAGGTTGGATTCTGAGCTACAGTCACAGTGTGGGACCCATCCTATGTTTGGACACAGGAGAGCCGGACATGGCTTTTTTTTTGAGTCCCTTCCAGTCACTCAGCTGTCCCGCCTCAAAGCCAGATGCCTCTTGGTTCTCACAGAGGTGATGGTGACCACCCCTTCAGGCTGACTTGTCATACTCTTTCCAGAGTACAGCCCTCACCCAACTGTCTTACTGACATTTTCTCCGCAAGTGGCATGGGTCAGACACGACCGGTGGCGAGGTTCAACCTCCTTGCTAGAACACAGCTGGGCTCTGAAGGCATTAGTGTTTCATCCCCACTGTTAGACTTCATGGACACAGGCCCTGGAGGCTCTGCAGCAGCCCGGGCGTAAGCCTCCCATACCTACCTTCAACGGGCGAGGTTTTGAGGCGCCGGCAGATGGCTTCAGTGTCCCCGTATGTCTCCTTGATCTTGACCACAGCCTCTGTGCCCCGCAGCTCCATGAGGGAGCGTAGCTCCTCCATGGTACACCCGAACTCTCCCCCATGGCTCGACTCGTTTCTTTGGTTTTTAGAATAAAAGTCGCTGTTGGTCATATCACCCATGTTTGCTGAAGTCTCTGCTCAGGCTGGGCCTGAGGGTCAGCACTGGAAAAGGGCCTTCTGGGTGATGGCTGCGTGCGGCTGCCCTCAGTATACCCTCACCAGAGGGTAGGAGCTCGAGGCGGCCGACTCTGAGTCCCAGGAGGAAGTGATGGCTGAGGTGGGCTGGCAACAGCACTGGAGAGCTCTGAGGAGTGTCCCCAGGAGTGGGGTGAGGTCCAGGGGCTGGAGAGCCTCAGGGCTGTTGACCCAGGAGTCTCCATTCAGTGGGGTCCATGTTGATCCCTGGGGCTGGCATCTACATGGTCGGGACAGCTCCTGTGGAGACAGTTATAGAGTGAGTGATGGGAGTCAGACATTGAGGTCCCCACAGGACAGGTGCTTAGGAGGATCAAGGTACAGGTGTCAACACGCCACTCTCAGGAATCATTGACCACTCACTTGTGTAGTCTACCATGCATGGCTCAACATCCCCTCAACACACTGGCATACTGCCAATCCATTGGCTAACATGTTACTCCAGTCCTAAGCTATAACCTGAGAATGCTTCAGGGCATAGCTTAACCCCATATGACACACTGACCTCCCACACATACCCTGGGGGTGCAAACGCCCTCTTGCCAAACACAGCCCAGATGCGATGAAACACACCAACTGTTCTCTTTGTGCCCATCCCACTGTCACATACGTCCCAGCATGTCACCCTGATGGAGACAGCTTCCTGTCACATCTCTAGGCATATAACTGAATGTCCCCTAATAGACACACAGCAAACCCCATTTCCCTTTCTCTGACTGGCCCTCCGTATTTACACATGCTGTTTATCCACACAGTCTGGGACACAACTCCTCTCCCCACACATCCCTGACACCTTCCCTCTAACACTCTCTCTCACGGGCCCCATCTCTACCCACAGCCCCCCACCACAATCCTCCGTGCACTCAGACTGGCGATGGAGGAGCCACCACATATCTTCATGAGGTTGTCCTTGAGCCCAGAGCTTTGGTTTCAGGAAAGAGCTGGGATCCAAGGAGCCCTCACCTGGAGCCCCCACCGGTCAGCACCAAGGACAGCAGACAGCGGTCCAAGGGTCCCTCTGGAAGCAAGGAGGAGGGAGTCACTTCTCCCTGCTTGTCCAGGCCACCCGTGCAGGAGTGTAGTGGCTGAGGGCTGCTAGTAAGATAATCCAATCTGCCAGGACACCCAACACCAGCAGCCGAGGCCCCGGCAAGCGTTGGGTGACAAAGGGCCCCTGCTGAGCTCAGTTGAGCCTGGCACAGGGATCCAGCTCCTCCCATTAGCCACAGCCAAACAGCTAGTGGGCAGTGAGGAGCAGGGGATAAAAGGAGGAAGGAAGGCCGGAGGAGCACTCTATCCTCCGCCTCTCTGACCATTCTCTTCACAGACCTCCTCCCCACATTTTAGAGGCACCACACCGGTATCAGGTTGGTGTGCTTCATTTTCTCAGTGGGGAAGCTCAGAGAGGGAAGGGAGCTTGAGCAGAGCCAAAGGGAGCAAGAGGGTGGAGGAGCCCAGTGGGGATGAGGTCCTCCCCCTGGGGGGTGGGGATTCTCTCAGATGTGCTGGGCAGGATAGACTGTGCAGGCAAACACTGGCAGGAAACCCCGTCAGAGTTCATAGGGGGGCTCTCCTGTGTCCTGGGTGAAGTATCCTATGCCATGCCCTAGGAGATACTTCTGAATGCAGGGACTGGAAGCACACCATGGCTTCTATACATTGGGACCAACAGGTACCCCATGCGGCAGAGCATGGTGGGGAGATGATGCCCCAGGAGGAGACCTGGGCACCAGAAATAGTGTGTGCCTGGAGCTTCCCTCCACTGCAGAGGTGGCCCACATCCCCAGAGCTCATGAGGTCTGACTCACCTCAGGAGCAGTAGGTGAGGTGGAGGCCAACTGTACTAATCCCTTCTCCCTCATTTTTCTTTGAGACAGAATAGACTCAGACTTGCTACGTATTGGAGGATGACCTTGACCTTGAACTCAGAAGCCTCCTGCTTTCACCTCCCAAGTGCTGGGGTTACATGTGGGTACCACCGCACAAGGCCTTTCTCCTCTATTTCTTAAACACATACCATACATCAGATAACATGCTAAGAGATCTCTGAACATGTAGTAGTACATATGAGTGTCATACATGCAGGTCAGCAGCTTACCTTACATTCTGGGATCCGTGTCTGGTAACACACACACACACACACACACACACACACACACACACACACACACACACTTCCTACAGTATCATCTGCTAGGAGCTAAGTTCCAAGGATGCGGTCAGTGTATTTAATGTGTTGCTCTGACTAAAATGGTATTCATCCTGTAAATAATCGTGGATAAATGAATGAAATAAAAACCGGATAATGTCTCGTTGAGTTTTTTTTTTTTCTTTTTTCTTTTTGAGGCAGTATCTCTTGCAGGCTGTCATCCAATGACCTTGAACTCCTGGTCCTCCGGTCTCTATTACCCAGATGCTGGCAGCACAGGCGTACCCCACCATGCCCTGCTCCCCATTGGGTCTTTACAACCCCATTAGGTGGATATTATAATTAAGCCCATTTTACGGACCAAAATAATGAGCCCCGTGGGACTGAAGAAATTTAGCCACAGTCACAAAGCAGGGGAGATGTTAGGGAATTTTTAAACTTTGGACTGTGGGCCACCACCCCATAGGAAGGGCCTGGATGGATCTGTTCTAGGGAGCAAAGCCTCTTTGGGAAGTACTGGCATCTGACTTAGCCTCACCATTCTTCCCATGGCTACCAGAGACTGCAGGTCCTCAGCAGTATCCTGCACCAGCATACAGCAGCTGTACGAGGTATGAGGAGCTCTCTCAGAGCACAAGGTTGGAGGAGGCCTGGGCCCCACATAGAGGGGACAGAGGGGTGGGTGTGCTGAGCAGCACACTTCCTACTGCAGACTGCATCTTGTAGAAGTCCAAGAAAACAGGAGAGAGAGAGAGAGAGAGAGAGAGAGAGAGAGAGAGAGAGAGAGAGAGAGAGAGAGAGAGAGAGAGAGAGAAACCAAACAGCTGGAGAAGATGATGGCTGAATAACACAGAGTGATGTGTAAGCAAGATGAAGATCAAATGAGGTGGAGCACCTTGGACCCCTGCTGATGTCTGGAGATGTAAGGTGGCGCCTGAGCTCAGGGTAAGTGGACCTCTTGCTAGGGGGAGGGGCTGACTAAAAACCTTCTAGAGCAGGTTTTGCTTTCTCCAGGATAAGAGGTCACTTTTATTTGCAACCTGGAAGGCCTCTTGGTCCTCAGGCCTCAGCAACAGTGAGGGTAGGAGAAGGCAGAGGCAGAGGCATCTTTGCAACCTCTTAGCCTGATGCTTTAGTGGCAGAAAGAGTACTGTAGGCCCAAGCTCTTCTGTGATTTGCATGTAATGTCACACTGTTGGCACATGTAAAGACATTTATTGGGTACTCCCTAGGTGCTAGGAACCTTAGTATGTTACAGGGACATCATCTCAGAGATAAAGTCTAAAGAGCAGCGGCTTTGGAAGCTTCCACACATTGGCTTAGATTGTGGCTTTTTCACCTCCCAGCAGAAAGGAGAGCAAACTAATTTTAATTTCATCATCTTACAAATGAGGTAAGGGCAAAAGAGCATCTCTTTCACAAGCACTCCTCTGCCTTGGTGAGTTATTGCATACTGAGCACCAATCCCAGTACACAGGAAGCACAAGGAAGTGATTATTAATTAGTACAACCACTTAAGAGCTGGATGTCATCACAGAACATATGTGGAACTGAGGCCAAAGAAGGTGACTAAACTGCCCAGGCTCACGTGGGTTGGCAGCAATGGACCTGGAATTTGAACCTGGGCAGCATGGGTGCAGAGACTCACTTATTCTGGGAGCTCCAGGGCCTTGCCTTGTGATGCCCCTTCAAGGACTTCTCATGAGGCCTAACCTAAGCACCATATGGGAAACAAAGTGGCTTGCAAACCACAAGGGGCTTTTAAAGCAGAGGCACTGTTTTCTCTCCATCCCTTGATACCCGTGGCATGGCTTACAGGCACTGATAATTACTTTGGTGACAACACAAGCCAGGAGAATGGTTAGCAGCAATTATCTCTGTGATCACAATAGCAGGCACAAGTTAACAGGTTTCTATTGATAATAAGGACTGCGGGTTAGGATGAACTGATTTTGAACCCTATCCATCCGATGCCTCACCCATCTGCCCACTTGCCATCTATCTTACTTTCTTCCCTCTGCCCACCTACCCCTCCATCTATCCCTCCACCCATTCACCCACCCACACATCCCTCTACCCATAATCTTTCTACCCACCTATTAATCAATCCATCCTTCCATACATCCATCTACCCATCCACTCATATACACAATCCAATCCACTGGTCTATCCATTTATCTGTCATCCTTCTATCACCTATCAGTCTGTCCGTCCATCTGTTCCCTACACACCTTCCTTCCTTCCTTTTTCCTTCCTTCCCTCCTTCCTTCTTCCTTCTTTTGTTCCTCTATCCTCTCTCACCTTCCATCTATCCATATATCAGTCTATTCACTATGCATCTACCTTCCTACTCATCCACCCATCTCTTCAATAACAGTTTTGTGGGAATCCATTTAGTGCCAGGCAATGAATAATCAAGACATGGTCCTTTCCATCTAAGAACTGACCAACAGGGTGACAATGAAAATCATGACTTCCATGACCTGATGTGCTTGCTATCACGGAGAGTCCTGGGTGCCGCACCTTGAGTAGGTGACACCTTTTCTTGCACATAAATAGGAAGCTGTCCCAGAAAAAAAATGGAAATACATAACTGGCTGTTGGGAAAGATGGGACGGGCCGTGTGAGAAGACAGAGAGGGACGAAAGTCTGGGGTAACCAAATCAGCTACATCTTGAGTGACTCTTTTCCTCCCATGCTGCTCATGGCCTCCATCTCCACATCTCACAGACACCTATACAAGGCATTCCCCATTCTGGGTGCCTTATTTTTGTATTTTTAAATTACACAGCTTACTTTGGGATGTGCTTTGCCCGGGAGAGATGATCAGTTCAAAATCACGGGGTTCATAGCCACAGAAGCACTCGGTAGAACCCCAGTGACCCCAGGCAGACAGAAGGAGACAGCAACTCAAAAGCGTGTGCTAACTCTATCGGCCACCCTGTCCCAACAACCCCCCAGCAGCCACATCTGCAGCACTTCTCTACACCCAGGCCTTGGTCTTCCTGGAAGTTGCTGTCCTTCTTGGCCTGAGTGTCCTTTTTTCAAGTGTCTCTGGCCATCCAGCCTAAACATGTGCCCCTGGCTTAGTGCAGAAATCACACTTTATTACTCAGGCCTGGTGAACTATCCTCTTTTCATGAGGGCTGGAGAGCCACAGATGGACAGGAGCCATTCCTCCTGTGAAGACAGCATAGTACTGGCACCTACAGTATTCCATAAATGTTTAGTGAAGGAATGAAGCCCTAGGTCAGCCCTTGGGCTGCCATATATAAGTTGGATGGATACACTGATAGGTGGGTGGAAGAATGCTGGATATAATCTTTCATATATAATCTACCATATATATATACATATACATGTATGTGTATAAACACATAGACACATATACATATATACATGTATATATATTTGGTAAGTGGATGGATGAGTGGGTAGATGAATGGATAGACTGGAGGACTGGAGAGAGGAAGGAAGAAAGGAAAATGGATGTGTGTATGGATGGATGGATAGGTGTGTAGATGGAATGGAGGTAGGCTGAATAACAGCAGGTCACACAGTGAGCCCTCCTCCATGCGTACCTAGCTTCTGTGGTATGACCTTGATCAAGCCTCTTTCTTCTCTGGGCCTCAGTTTCCCATGGGACAAGTGAAGAGAGTACACTAGCCTTCTCCAGGGCCCTTCAGGTTCTGAAGCTCCAAGCCATTCAGAAATCAGGACAGGGGAGGAGGGAGGGAACTACAGGGGGGATACAAAGTGAAAAAAGTGTAATTTATAAAGAATTAAAAAAAAGAAACCAGGACATTGTGACAATATTGGATTTCTGAATTTTGGTTTCATATTAGCATTTGAATGAGTCCACACTGTTAGAGCTCAGTGAGTCAGGAATAGGTTAGGGTTCTTCAGAAAAAGTCTTTACCAGGAGAGACCGTGGCAGAGGAAGAGGATTTTGTACATATGCACATATGGGTTAATTTTTATATTATATATAAACCTATAAATTATATAGATGTGAGCTAATTTAACAAGGAGGGAATCTATATTTCAAAGGAAAGATTTAAAAAAAGCAACCCCTAGCTCAAACCAACAGCTTTTCTGATCTGAGCTGAAGCATGCCCGGTGGCTGGGATGGTTGCAAATGAACTGTCTGCTAAAAATAACTTCTGGATGCCAAATCCTTCTGTTTTAAGAGGTGCTGAATTTAAATGCCACCTGAATATGTATTTTTAAAGTCGCCGCTTTCTTTGAATCATCTCTGGCAGAAAGAGCTGATATGAGGGCACAAATGTGGAGGTCCCAGGCCACCCAGGTCTGGCGTTACTGCTTATATGGCTCTGGCAGAACTCTTACCTCTGGGCCTTAGTCTTGTCCCCACTTTTCCCAGCCACTATCCCCCCAACCCCCAAGATAGAGAACATCTAGTCAGGCTTGCAGGATTTTGTAAGGGTTAACAGAGACAGAGCTTGGCACAGCCCCTGGTAATAAGACAGTGTTCAATACTTGGTGAATGGTCATTTTATTCACCTTCTGCTTTGAACTTGCGAAACCGGACTAAACTGAGTGCTGCCTTTAAAACAACCCAGAGTGGGCTTTGCTGCCCGTTAAAGAGTCCTCATCCCTGCTTGGGTACCATCCAGTCAGCTCAGAAAACAGGTGTTTCTCCTTTGCCCTGGTCTAAATGAACTAATTATCTCTCCCTCGGGACAGGGCATTTTCTTTTCTCTCCTAGCTACACATTCTGGTGGTGCAGGAGAGTTGGGTAGGAGACCAGAGAAGCAGAAAGCTCATCCCAACAGGCAGAGACAGAGGGACAGGGTTCTTGTACATCTCTTTTGGGAGGAGGTAGTTTTTCTGCACATGTACGCTGCAAAGGAAAGAGACTGGTGGTTTTGGGTGAGCATGGGTGGAGGTGTGCAGGCGAGTAAGGGGCTTGGCTCAGCAGGTATGTGTTATATTGGGTGTGTTAGTGTCTGTGGGACAAGGCCTGGGCAGACCCAAGTCAGGGATGTGAAGGATGGGGAGGTCCTCAGAGGGATCCCAAAGAATAAGAGGAACCGCACAGGCCCCTGGATAGGTACACGGGAGTGTGGGAACATGATTGAGCCAGAGAGATCTGTGTTATCTCCGTGGGAATGTTTGAGCCCTGCAGTGCATGTATGCATGAGGGCTCGTCAAAGCTGACAACCTCAGCTCTGTATCCTCACAGCTGAGGAATGAGAACAGGGTAAGAGGAGCTGAAAATGAATACCTCAGAAGCAAAGTTACTGCTATTTTTAGGTAACTGCTATTCTGTTAACCAGAAAAGGAAACTCTAAAAAAGAAGGAAAAAAAAAAAAGAAAAGAAAAAATTCCCACAGAGAGAGCCTTGAAAGCCTTGCAGACACAGGTGGCAGAAGCAGGGTGGACAGGGAGGGACCTGGGACTTCTTCACAGTGTCTCCCCGAGTGTCAACTTCCTCTACTGTCCCTGGTCTCCGGAGTTGCTGCCAATGGTAGGTGGTGGGGACAAGCACCCATCTCTGGGTTTTCAGGTTTTTCATACACATATCTATGTATCAACTCAACTACCTACCTGCCTACTCATTATCCTTCCACCTAACCATCCACCCACCTGCTTCACCATCTGTCAATGTACCCACCTACTCATCTACTCATTCATCTATACACCCACCTACCACCTAACATCCAGCTACCACTCACATAACCACATGCCCACCTACCCATGTAAGCATCTTCCAGTGTATCCACCCGTCCACCTAATTATCTATCTATATACCCACCTACCACTTATCTATCAGTCTATCTCCTTGCCCACCTATTCATCCACCTATATGCTCACCTACTATGCAACCAGCCATCTACTCACCCCCCCCAAACCATCCATCCACTTATATATCCACCCACCTAATAGATCACCTAACTGTCTATCCATCCACAGCCAACCCACCTAAATGTTCATCAATATACCTACTCACCCACCTAATCACGCATCCATCCAAATATCCATACATCTATCATCTACCCACCAACCACCCATACGGCCATTTATCCAACCACCCATTCATCACTCACTACCTGGCTACCCATAAATCTACCTATCCACCCATCCACCTAACCATTCATCCATCTACCAACCACCACCTGACTATTCATCTAGTTACCACCCTTACACTACTGCCTAGCAATCCATCTTCCCATCACCCACCACCTAGCCATCCATCCACCCACCTTAAGCACACGCCCAACAAGGCACATCTCAGGTCCTATCCAGGACACCGGGCTCATAGGGAGGGAAGTTAAGCACTCAGATCTCTTTTCCTATATACAGGATTTGCTCATCCTGTACAGGGTTTGCACATGACCTGCAGGTAAGGATCTGGAGGTTGAATTGGGAAATGCACACACAGTTTTTGGTTTAGTGTTTTTAAGAACATAAACAAAATATTCCTTGCTCGGGCATCCTCTGAGGTGTGGCTGTGGCTTGACCAACTGCCAACAGCAACTGTATGGCAAGAGCCTCCATGGTTGTTTCTAATTTCCAGGCAAGGAGGCTGGAGATCCAAGATGTACCAATGGTCAAGGTCATGGGGGTGGAATTTGAAACACCTGAAAAAGATCTGCTATGGCCCAAGTCTTTGTTTATCTATGGCTCATAACCCTTTGCCAAGTATATCCTTGGACAGCGCCTCCACCTTCCTGCCTCAGTTTCCTCTTCTGTAAAGTGAGGCTGTGTGTTGGACAGATACTCAACTTGAAGGGTCATTTTAGTGACACCTTTAAGGCACCTCCTGCCCCTTGATGCTTGTTTCTTAGGGACACAAGTTCCTGGGCTTTTTTTTTTTTGCTACTGGTCTCCAGAAGGAAGGATTTCAGGCCAAGTCTGGTTGGCTACAGGCAGAAGGAAGGGAAACACCCTGGATTCAGATGCATGTGCCAGTCATAATTCACCGTCTGCCTGATATGTTCGTGGCTCTGCACAACAGTGTCTGACCTTTCCACTGAAGAACTCTATGAGTCTCCTGAGCAGGCTAAAACAGTCAAGTCATTAGCAGATGGACATGAGGAGGGCTCAATGCAGCAAAGCATTGGGAAGGTCTGTTCTGGGTTGCAGGAGAGGGATGCGCAGTAAGAAGGCTGGAGATGGTGGTGGAGGGGTATGGCATGGGTGAGTTGGATATTATCCCACATGCCTCAACCAGCTCTCAGCACCATTCCCTGTCCCCCACCCCCCAGCCGGAAACTTCGTTAGGTTCTCTCTGCAGTCCTGAAAGCTCACGGCTCCAAGATCAGTGACTCTGTCTTTTTCTGGCATTGCTCCCTTTGCTCTCCCCAGTTTCCTGCTCTGCCCTCACGGGCTACAAGGAGAGCATTGAAGAAAGGAAGAATAACCACATTGGGGTAGAAACCTCTACACGCTGAGGGCTTTGACATGTAATCTCAACAATGCTGGTGTCTTCTCTCCAGAAGCTCAGGATCCTTGGCATTCTCTTTGGTTTCCAGTAAAGCAAAGCTCTTGTGGACAGAATGCTATGACAGATAGACCTCTAGCTGGCTGATGCAGAATGATGGGGCCCAGCGAATAGCCTCTGGTGATGAAATGTTGATAGATGACCGGGGAAAGTGCTGAGAGCCACAGGGCATCAGGGAACCTGATAACATCAGTCCTCTGCCACCCCCTGCAAGTTGACCGCAGATGTTGGCATGTGAGCTGTCTACATGGTCCTGACCCTTGCCTCTAACGCAGCACCCACAAGATACTAGGGCAATAGACTCCACTCGGAGCTGTCCCCATGCATGGGGTGCTGATCTGGAAGGAGGGTGGAACTGAAGGAGGGCCTGACAGGGAGCTGTCCATGGGCTCTAGTTCTGATAAGACAAAGTGTTGTAAATGCCCCTAAGCTGTGCAGGACAACAAGGCTAGCTCTCAGGCTGAGGGACTGAGAAAGTCAGAGTTAAGGTGTCTGTGGATCTGAGCTACAATATATGGGTGCTGGGAAGAGACAGTACTGGGTTTTCATGAGTTCTTGAACAGGCACAGGTGGGCTTGAACAGGCACAGGTGGGCTACCCCCCCATCCAACAGTGATACTCAAAGGGTGTCTGTCTCAGGAAACAGGGGCTGTTGCAGTGGGCACACCTAGGCAGAGTGATGACACCCTGCAAAAGACTGCTCAGTGCCACTTAATTACATGGGCAGAGAAGCCATCAGTACACCATTGTCACTTGCCCCCAACTGCAGAAGGGCTAGCAACCAGTGATTTACTCTGTCCTTGGGTATTGGCTCCTACCAGAACTGAAGGCATGCTTAGGTTTTTGGGAAGCCTCTCACTGAACTTATCAAAGTCTTATCTCCATGGGGAAGGGAGGGAAATCCATACCCAGAAGTGCCTAAGTTGGGAGATTGTTTAAAATAGCTCAATGAGTCCCTTGGGACCTAGACTAGAGAGGCAGACAGAAAGTGCTCCTATGTAGCCTGAGTTTTCAGAAGTCTGTGGGACTATGGGGGACAGAAAAGACACAGATGGATGAGTGTCTGAAGGTGCAGAGTTTCTGGTCTCTAGTATTTGACACTTCCTTGCTACAGGTTCTGTCTCAGGACTAATCCAGTAAATACCACCTCCTGACAGGCCAGGCCTTCAGATGGTTTTGAAGGTGGTTGAAAGCAGCTAACTCCAGGGACTTCCAGTCTGCAGGTCTTTGCCTGTGATGTCCCCTTCCATGCTCCTTCTTCCTGCCTCATAGGGGTTTTCCTGACAATGCACACCCTGGACTCTCTGGGGCTTTCCATGGTTCTGTCATTGGAATTTGTAAAATCTGCCCCCTCCCTGGGCAATGCTGCCCACCTGGCACCAGCTTGCATCCCAACATAGGTGTTTCTACCCTGTCTCCTCTTCCGTCATCTACAACTGACCTTCCTGTGGCTGTCAAGTGTCCCCTGCAGCGATGCCCTGGACCTTCAGACTTTCTCAGATTGATGTATCCTTAGGTAGGAGCTGTGATCTTTGTGGAACCGAAAGTACTTCCTGATGACACATGCTTCCTTCACAGCCAGTCAGTTGCTTGGGCCTAGACAGCTCCCTCCTTCCCTCCTTAGGCTCTGTACTTTGATCCACCCAACTCACTCACATCCTGGGGCTCCTAGGCCCTGCCTGCCTCACACCCTCCTTTTACCCTGCTGCAGCAAGGGCAGCACCAACAACCACATACAGAGGCCCCCATGAGGCAGAAGCTACATGGTAGTCTGTAGAACCTTATCCTGTAATAGTACAAAGAGAAGGACATCTGATGCCATTTTTTTTTCAGATGAGAAGTTGAGGCTCAGGCATGTAAAATAACAGCTTCCCCAGGAACATACAGCTTATGGGTGGCTTTGGTCAGAGTAATTCATGCCCGGTGTTGGCATCTGTAGGTCTCCTCACTGAGACCTAGTGCTGTGATGGAACACCACCTTTTGTCTGGGGAGATGGCTCAGCGAGAAAGTGCTGTCCACACAAACATGAAGGCCTGGACTCAGATCCCCAAACCCCATGTGAAATCCTGGAAATGGTTGCCCGTACCCATAGTCACAGAACCCAAGGTCAGAGACAGGTAGATCCTGGGGGCTCACTGGCCAGCCATCCAGTCAAAATGGTGAGCTTTCCATTTCGTTAGAGGCCTTGCCTCAAGGCAATGAGGAAAGAAATAGGAGGCAAGTGGACTCCCCACTCTGGCTTCTATACATGCTTATAGGGAAATAAGCATCTACGCACTCATGTGCATGCACCACACCCCCCCCACCACAACAACCAGACCTTCACAATATTACACACACACATACCGTGCCACACACTTATACGTATACATACCATACCACACTATACTCAAACCCCATGTCCATATCCACACACCACACCAAATATACACACGCCACACAACAAGCCACACACACATATACACACATATACACACATATACTACACACCCAAAGCACATCTATACACCACACACATAACATATATCATACACATATACACCATACTTACACACCAGAACCACATACCACACCCACATCTATATACCACACCAAAAATATAACACACACATGTATCATATACACATACACCAAATCCACACACCAGAACCACATACCAGACCCACACACCACACATACACACATTTACCTCATATACTATACCACACATACACATCCCACATATACCCCTCTCATATCCTACTACACAAAATACACTGTACACATAAACCATATGCCCATACTCACACCAGTGCATACATGATACATATACTCCAACATACCACACCACACATATCATACACACACATACACATACCACACACATCATGCACACACATAGACACACACACACTCACACCACCAGCTACCCTCCCGCACTAAAAGCCTTCAATAGCTCCCTGGTGGTTGTTTTTAAGAACCTAGTCAGGGCCTGGCCTTCAGGATCCTGACCAGTTGGCTCCACGCCAGCTCCCGGGCCTCTGGTCTAATGGTGCCATCTGCCATTTCTGATCTAATTCATGCTCCTGCCTCCCACCCCTGCACACGTCCCCTCTTCCAGAGTGTCCAGGCACCAAGTCTCCGTTAACCACAACTTTACCTCCAGACCAAACCCTAATGCCAACTTCTCTATAAAGTTCTCTATGTTCTGCCGCACTCCAGGGTCCCGCCCTCCCTGCTGCCAGCAGCTCCGCAGCTCACTCCTCAATGCCCCTGTTTGCCGGCTCACACCCCACCCCTTGGAAGTGTGGGCATCTGAGAACACAGTCCTCAGCCAGGCTGGCCTCCACTGCTGCTGGCTGCGCCCTTCAGAGGCCTCAGGGTGAGGGCTGTACCCCACAGCTGACGCTGGTGGCTTTCCCCCGTGGAGGGGCTCCCCAAGACGTCCTCAGCATTCTTTGTGGCAGGATGGGCTCCACCC
The DNA here is from genome assembly GCA_028658305.1 of Pachyuromys duprasi. Classification (NCBI taxonomy): domain Eukaryota; kingdom Metazoa; phylum Chordata; class Mammalia; order Rodentia; family Muridae; genus Pachyuromys; species Pachyuromys duprasi. The sequence goes on along the minus strand of CM053761.1, from coordinate 28,566,482 downwards.
GGCGCTCTCTCACCAAGGGCATTCACCATGCCTTGCATGCAGTTATGGCCTCCGCAAGCCCAGCTCCAACCCTGTGGCGCAGCAGCTACCAGGACCTGACTTCCTGTATGAGGAGGCAGAGACTTGGCAAGCTGAGGAAGTTGTCTGGGGTCACCTGTTGTTGGGATCTGAACTCCAGAAGACCCGCTGCCCAGGCCCCTGCTCCAAACTATCAGTGTGACATAATGGCTGCCCTGGTGGTGGGACACACAGCTGGGAGTCAAGTGGAAAAGTATCCCAGCCCTTCCGGTCCAACTGGGGTCAGGCCCACGTGGTCACCATGCCCAGTGTTAGGGCCTGTAGGGATACATACAAACTGTCCCCTGGTCTTCTTCCCCAGTCTCTCCCTTGGTCATCTCGATCCTGAGGGTCAGAGCCAAGACACTGAGTCTACAAGGAGATGTCCTGACCACGTAGGGCGTGTGGGGGCCTATGGTGCCTCCCTAGGCTTGTCCTCTGTGTCATCTGTTGGTCTCTGGCTCCTAGAATTGCATGCCCTGCAGGCCTCAGGCTGATAGGCTGGTCAGTGATGGTCCCAGCTAGAAACAACAGAAGGGGGCCCCGGCTCACTCTGCAGCCCTCCCCTGACTTGGCACGGCTGTCCCCGGCCATTTCGGAGACACACAGAATCCACTTGGTACGCTGAACAGATGGTCCCACCTCTAAAAATAACTATGCTGTACCACACTCCCGGCACAGCCGAGGCCTGCAACAGAAGGGGGTCCGGGTAGGGGTGGGGCTTGCTAGATGCTCTCACCAGCCATCTGTGAGGGGACAGATGCAAACGCAGCCTCCTGGGGAACAAGGGCCCAGAGGATCCTACCCTTGTTAAAGCTATGTGCAGCCATGGGCTTCATGCCCAGGCTCCAAGATGCTCACTCCAAGGCTCACTCTTCTGGCCTCCTCATTCTGTGACCAGTGGCCACATGGAGCTTGAGATCACACTGGCAGTGTGGGTCCACCCCCCCGCCCCCCCCCCCGATGCCTGTCACCTTCCACCCCATCGCTGGTCTCCAAGGCCCACAGTTTCCAGTAATGGCTCTTCTAGACAACTTCTTTAGTCAGGAGGGCATTTCATCCTGTGGGTCCTGCAAGCATGGGTCATTTCCCTTGCAAGCGACTAGGGCTGGAGTTCCTTTGTTCGGCACATGCGGCTGGACAGGTCTGAGATCCTTCTCTCTGTCTTTGCTGAGGAGCCACGGAAAGGTTGGGTCACCTACCCCTCTTTTCCACATGGGGTTGAGAGGCCGTTGATAGTCCACACTGTCCTGGATTAACAGTTTTCTAGAAGAGAAGTGGAAGGTGCTGGCCCAGAGCCACAGAGCAGCTGCTGGTGGAGCTGGACAGAGGCCCAAGGCCTGTCAGAGGCGTCACCCTCCTGAGCCACCAACCTTCTGCTTTCCCAGCGTACCAAGGATGCTCCTACCTTTATCCTGGTACCTTTATCTTTGAGAGCCAGCCCCTCCCCTCCCAGCCAGGCCTGGCAGGCTTGAAGGGGCCTGATGAACTATGCTCACTTCTCGCCAAGAACCAGCTTAAAGCTCCCTTACAGACTCAAACTTCAAACCCTGAGGGTACCTTCTTCTACCTCTCAGCTCTGTAACTTCCCTTCCATGTAGTTCTGTGCCCGAGGAGGGCTCTCATCTGGTCCCAGTTCCCCAAGGCCGCCCCCCACCCCCATGTAGTACTTCATAGTCCCTTCTGATGCCAGGCTCAGATCATGCTGTCTCTGGGTGGTTGTCTCTCAGCATGTGATTGTGGAATTCAGGGCTGGGGCTCAGATGCAGTCCCCAAGCTGGGGTCTCTCTGAGTGTGAACTCCACATTACAAGGAACAGGCAAGGTGCCACCTCGGTCTCTCTCCAGGGTCCAGACTGGCACAAAGTGGGTACTAGGTCCACAGGCTTAGCTGTGAGTATCTCTAGCATTGGACCCCTATTTCCTGCTTGGGGGGGCATCTAGGAAGGCCATCCCGAGAACAGTGGCCCCTAAGAGTTCACACACTCATAAAGCTCAGAAGTGACCCCAAGTCTCCAAGTACATTTGAATCTAGAGTTGGGGGCAGACCTTGGAGGTGGAAGCCCCTATGGTGCCCAGGTCCCTCACAGCATCTGGTTACTGCTTGGATCCACATGCCTCCCTCGGCAGGGGGCTCACTCCATACCCATGGCAGCCTGTGCCAATGCACTATTCCAGAGTTCCCTGGGACAGGTGGGGTTTCCCCTTCCTAACCATATGCATTGCTACCTAGGTCTCGTGTTTTCTTAACACCGGACAGGACACCACCTTCTCTCTACTACACAGAGCCATCAAGAGGAAGAGAGCTTAAAGTTGTGCAAGCAGGTGTACACTAAACTCTGTTAGAGCAGGATGGAATGCAAATGTGTGTGTGTGTGTGTGTGTGTGTGTGTGTGTGTGCGTGTGTATGTTTATGTGTGAACAGCAATGTGTGTGTGTCAGGCAGGGCTGAATAGTTGCTTATGAGTTTGTGTGAGTAGAGTATGTTCTGAGGTGGGAAGACTGTATAAGACTCTATATGGAAATGTGTGTATGTGCATTTGCATACATGCACATAAGCATGCCCATGTTTGTGTGCATGTGTGCAAATGTGTCCATGTGCTTTTGTGTGTATACACACGTGTATATGTATGTGTAGACATGTATGCATGTGTGTGTATATGTGCGCGCGCGCACACACACACACACACACACACACACACACGCACGAGTGAGTGTTAGGGGGTATGATAAATCCAAGAAAGATAACAGAGCCTCTCTAGTCCGGAGCAGGGTTTTGATCCCTCCATGTTGGGAAGCCAGTGAATAGGGACCAGGGCCATTTTGAAGGGTTCTGGGCAAGGAAGAAGGCTCTCCTATAGTTGATACTTTGCCACTGTGCCTGAGACAGCCACAGATGGTCCTGAACCCTTCAGCCTGGGGCTCCCAAATCCTGCTAGGAGGTGACTGTTTTCCAGGGAAAGCTGCCATTTTGCACCAGCACCAGCAAGTGCTCACTGGTGGCTTTTAGTTTGAAGTTTTAGAGGATCCTCTTGCTATTTCCATTTCACAGGTGAGGAAATTGAGGCTAGGACTCAGGAGTCTGCGGTGCACGCCACAGGCAGCAACACCTGCAGGTGTGACCTCAAGGCTCACGGCCGTGTACACACCTCCACGGCCGTCACTGCCAACCACATCAGGGCTCTAATAGTTCCACACTGATTGCACTAGGACTTTGACACAGAGAAGTGGGCTCCCTGGCTCACATATCCTACTCTTTGCCCCAGTACATATGTGAACACCTCCCCCCCCGCCCCAATAATCATTCTTGTAAATGGTGGCTGCTCAAACATCCATGTGTGGACAGTCTCCCATTTAATAAAACCATAAAAATCAACTCTGTGATGCTTTGTGGATCGTCCACTATGCCTTCGCATTTGCTGTACTTAGCATATGCTTGTGCTTCTTAGCCTGGTACACTCCTATTCACCCTCCAGAGCCCAACTCAACAGACCCTTCCTCAGTAAACCATATGCTGACTCCACTCTCCAGGCACAGTCCCCTAAGGGCTCATCCATCTCCAGGTGTCCCACCCATACCCATGCCCATTTCACAGCTGGCACACAGCAAGTGGGTACAAAGAAAAGCATCCACAGGAATTCAAGGAATCGTAAGTCTTGGGCCTGTCCCCTTTCCAACACTTGTGTTAAAACACAAAGGGTGAGTGAGTGCCGAGAGCCTGCTGTATACCTAGCCCTGATCCCAGGGAGGGTTACAACCGAGGTAGACACAGAGGTCAGGTGGGTCACCTTTCTGGCAAGGAGCTGGCCAGATGGATAGTGCCATCTGAGTGAGCAGTAAGAGTTGCCAGGAGCCACCATGTGCTGTCACCCCAGGACCGCTCCCTGAAATCCCCTGGGCATGTCTTGAGGATGCATACGGAGGTCTTCAGATAGATTCCCCGATTTTCTTCATTTTTAGAGATGCAGCAACTGAGGTTCACTAAGCTGGAGTGACTGGCCAAGGTCACACAGCTGGGTGCAGCCTGAGCATCAAGCCTGTACCTTGACCTTGTTGACAATGGTCTTGGACTTGAGGCACATACAGGGGCCTTGTGGAGTGCAAGATAGAGTTCTGAGGAAGAGGAAAGGTGGCGGCCTCCCTCTCCCTCCTCCCAATCAGAGGGAAGGCATGCAGGGACTGAAGCTTCCTGCTCCAGTGCTGTAAGGAACCCCTGAGGGGATTCTCTTGTCCGACTCTGTAGACAGGTGTGAGGCCAGGCCTAGAGCAGGAGCAGGTGAGGGTCTTTGGCTGACCTGCTTTGGGGTAGGAGGGGGCGATAAACAGATGGCAGCCCCCTACTGGGCTCGTGGAAGTCAAGTGGGGAACGTGGGAGCTGCCAGCCTGGCCGTATCACCTGCTGTCAGAAACAGGCCTGGGTCGGAGGGCTGGTAGCCACCCAGTCCAGATTTGCTGACCAACGACAGGCCCTGGGGAGGCTTAGCCACCAGCCTGGCCCTGTTCCACGGCTGCTCTGTTACCTCATTATAAATAAGAGCTGTCACTTGAAGGGACACTACAGTCTAACCTCCTGGGTCTGTGACCATGGAGCATGGAGGAAAGTGGCCACTGTACAGATGAGGAGACTGAGGGTCCAGGAGGGACAGGGATGTGCTTGACAAGGTCACTCAGGTGCTGTGCTGGGACCAGAGAGCAGGTCCTGGAGGCGCTGGGGGACCGAGGGCGGGACATGAGAGGAGAGGCTGCTGGTGCTTGGGTTCTCTGTAGCGCTGGCTCCTGCTCCACTACCATCTGTCTGCAGAGCTATTTCCGTCTGCCTGGAGCACCCAGGGGCCCGCTCCAGCCCCACCCAACCCAGGGCAGAGAGAGCAAAGCCTATGTGGAGACTGTAAGTGCTCTTCGGATCTCTTTGTGAGTGACATAGCTTCAGGAGGGTCGGGCAGTACTGGAGTCATAAATGATGCTTAACGGGAGCTTTCTTTTGGTGCTCAGTTCCTGCAGTAACGGCTGATGTCAGGGGCAATGCTCATTTTCACTCGTCTGATGAACTCTTGCAGGGGCCTTCCCATAAGCAGCCTGTGCCCTAAGGCAGTGTTTAACTCTTAAACAGTTGGGTGCAGTTCCCTTCCTGCTCAGCGCAGGGCATACATACATACTGTAGCAGTTTAGTAAAAGTAACTGGAGAGAATTGCCAGGGAGCGTTTTTCTATATGCCAAGCTCCATGCTCACCACACTATAGGAGTCAGCTCCTTTGATTCACCCCATAATGCGCCCTCTCACTGTCCAACATCATAGATAAGAAAACCAAGGCAAAAAAAAAATCGGTGACTGGCAAAGGACACTTGGGGGGAGCCCAGAGCTGTGAGAGCTGGAGCAAGGAACAAGAACGAGAGAGACCCTGAGGGGAGGCTGAAGCTACGAGGGTCCTGGGTTGGTTATCTTTGGCACCCTGGGAGTTGGCACCAGGCTTTCAAAAGGGGGTCGGAAAGTCCTTTTCATTTGGGGATGAACTTGGTTGGGAGCTTCCAGGAAGAGGGTGATGGTGACAGCCACTATGTCAACTGGTGGCACAGAAGTTTCTCTGAGCCCAGCCACGTGGTCCACCTACAAAGCTACCCAGAGCCAAAGACTCCTCAACAGGCAGACCTGAGCAGCCAGGAGGGGCAGGGAAGGGTACCCCTTTGAGGCTGGCTCAGGCAAGGGTCCCTGTACTGAGTCTCTTCCTTGTGCCTCCTGGAAGGGTAGACACCCTGACACCCAAGCCTCCCTGGTTCACACCTCAGTTGCTAGGGAACCAGATGGGCCATCCCTTTCCTTTGAATTTCCAGAGGCAGGCTCCTGGGTGTGACATAATAGCAACTTCCTAGCCTGCTGAGGGAGGGGTCACTAACATCTCGGAGCTGAGCAGTGGTCCCGTGGCCACTGTGAGGATGAGGAAACGTAGACCCAGGAGCAAAAGTGAGTGACCAGGAGCAGAAAGTTAGTGAGGACCATGAGGCTGTCTCCAACCTAGAGGCTGAGGCAGAGAGAACAGCCTACAAAGCAACACCCATCACCTCATTTGGGAACTGACTACATGCGAGTTCTATGGCAGCCCATCTCAACTACAAAGAGGAGACAATGTTATCATGCCCATTTCACAGATGGAGAAACTGAGGGTTGAAAACCTTTCTAAGATCATCAGGTTGGTAAACAACAAAGGCCTGACAGATCCAAACCCAGGTCAAGGCGACTGAAACTTGAGGGCATTATTGAGGTTCCCAAGGGCCCAGGAGCCCGCTTGCTAACTGGCTGAAGAAAGGGTGAAAGGTCTGAACTCATGTTTCTGGATTGAAGGCTTGAGCCTGACTCACTGTGCCTAGCCACCAGTAGAGCCTCCTGCCAGGCCCTGGGGCCTCCTAGCCTCAAGGATACTAGTCTCATTCTCCCCAGACCCAGAGAGGACTCCATGGAAAAAGACCCCAAACTCCAGGCCTGAGCAGAGGTAGCACTTCCTAATGGGTGACCCTTGCCTCCTGAAATCTCAGCCTGTGCTAGACAAGGACACACCTTCTACCATGGCAAGAGCACATTGGATACTGACCTGGGGACCCCCCTGGTGTGCAGAGGAGGGTAGGCTTTACCCCAGAGGAATGGCTGGAGTGGTAGAGAACAGAGATCTCAAGCCTCAGAGTGGCCTGCTTGCTCTCTGGACCAGGCTTCGTAGAAGCTGCTGAATGCCCAGTGACCTGCTGTGCAGGCCTACCTGCCCCAGATGCCCAGCTACTGCCATCATGGAGGAATGGGCTCAGAAATACCTCCTACCCAACACAGTACCTTCTACACCCACCTCTACAGCCAACTGGCCTCATCCTTGAGTTCTGGGACCCAGGGCTCAAGACTTAAGTCTAGACCATATAATTATGAGTGTGTGCACATGTGTGTAAGTTTTCTAGGAAACTTTTTACTAGACAGAAGAAAGGAATAGAGGGAAGGGAGGGAAAGAGAAAGGGGAGATGGACATTGAGAGGTTGGGTGGAACAAGGAGGGAGAGAGGTCTGTGGGACACGAACCAGAGACTCAGAGGCCAAGCTGGAGGGGGTGCTCCAGAGGAAGCCTGGTGGCCAAGGCCCTGGCTAGCCAGAGAGAGGGGGAAACACCACAGGGGTCAGAAGGAGAGAGGGTCTGCCTCCTGCCTCCTGCACTGAACATGTGCCAGTATCTTCCTTGGCACCACTTCTCTACCCCCACCTTCCTGGGAAACAGGGCAAGGATTGCTCCAAGGTCACTAGAAGCCACTGGGAAGCTCTCAGCTCCCGTGGCTGGCTGGGCTGTCCGCCCTCAGATCTGGGTTATTTTGGGAACTGCACAGCCAGAACAACCCCACCGCCACCCTCCCCAACTCCCTGTTCAGGGGCCAGCGGTTGCTGACGGTGACATTCTCTCAAGGAATCGTCTCCCTGATGTCCCTGCTTCTGGGAACCTCCCCCAACAGTCTCAGAGCAAGTTCTGTCTGGGCCATGCCTTCTGCAATGTGGGTACTTGGTTCAGGGAGCCCCCTCCCTGCCCCCCAGGCCAATCTGCCATCCTCACCTTCATCAACTGAGTTTCCCAATGGCGGGGTGGGGGTGGTCAGGTCTCTGAGCAACCTCCACACCAAGTGTGGTATTGTTGGCCAAGCACTGAGGGCAGTACAACATGGCACTTCACTGAGCGCCTGAGGGGCCAGGCAAGTGAGCTTCATCAGTACCCCATTTGTTCTGGTGATGTGGTAGGGTGAAAATCATTGAACCAAGATCCCACCCAAGGCAATGTGATGTCAGAGCCCACTCAATCATCAGACATAACACCCTCTTCTTTCATGAACACATCCGTGTGTCTGCTCAAGAGCGTTCTTTGGCTCCCTGGGGCCTCCTAAGATCAAAACCAAACATTATTTCTGGCACTGGATCCTTTCCTCTATTTATCTTACCCTTTTCAGGTCTCATTCTCTCTCCCTTTGATTTACTTCTAGCCCCTTCTACTTGGTGGTTTGTATGCCCAAGGATGATTAAATGAGCACCTACTGTGTATGCTTCTCTTGAGGCAGGCAGATTGCAAAACTGCTAAGAGGGAAGATGCAGAGTGGACGTCAAAGAGCCAGGCAGCATGCCAGGTGGAGGGCCAGCCACGGGTGGGAAGGGGCAGTGTTCCTTTTCATAACCCTTGGAAGCCATAAAGGTCACGGGTAGCATCAGACCTATGCCTAGAGCCTGGGTTCCATCCAGAGCCAGAGGGACAGCTCTGAAGACTCCTCGGTGGGAGAATAAATTGTGATTTTAAGATCTGCCACCTCTATCAGAAGTGTGATCAAGAGCAGAGGCACTGAGGAAGCTCCTGCGTCAGAGGCCAGTGGGGATGTGGTGGTGGCAGCGGGGGTGGGAGGGCGCACATTAGGAAGTGGAGTCTACGGAATGGGGCTGGAGAAGAGGAAACTGGAAGGAGGCTTGGATGAACACAGCCAAGTGTCTGGTTTGGGACTTGGTGACACTGAGAGGTTTGTGAGGCATCCAGGGAAATGTCGGGCAGCTCAGAAGAGAGCCCTGACTGCGGACAGAGATGTGGGCATCAGCAGCTTGTGGCAGGGCTTACAGGCCGGGGCATGGTGAGCTCATCACAGGAGAGAGCTCGGACGGCTGGGAGGAGGCTCAGGGCTGAGGCCTGGCCTTGAAGGTTGAGAAGAGGGCACAGCTACACACCACACTGATAGCCCTCATGGGTGACTACCACTCGGAAGCCTTCCGTGGCTCCCCACTGTCCTCAGAACAAGGTTTAAAATCCTTAGGCAAACACATTGGTTCTTCTCTGTCTATATAGGCTGATACCCTTCTGCTTCAAGCCTAGGCTACAGGCAGGAAGGCCGAGAGGAGGAAGTGGCAAAGAAGACCAGGGGTCATGAGCACACAAAGTGGGTGCTGAGCCTCCCACCTGCCTCAGTGGGAGACGAGGAAACGTGGGAAAGAGAAACAAAACAAAACATAACAGAAAACCAAAACCCCAGTGATCAAGTTCATCAACCTTTGTTACTGCCCTGAGCTCAAGACAAGAGACTTTATTACGCAGGAAACAGTGCACAGGATGTCAAGGGCCCTGTCATAGGGCAAACTCGAGAGCTTCCTGAACCTGGCCACTGTCCTGTTTCCTGTTCCTTGTCACCATAGGCAGGGTCTGGCAGAAGCCGTCTAGCCAAAGAGGGCCCGGAGAGAGGGAGGAGGGCAGGTAGTTCACTTAATACTTGCCATGTCGCAACTCAGGGCGGCACACAGATGGGCTGCCTGACCTGGGCTCTGATCTTGACTCCCAGGACTGCAACTGTTACGTTCCATCTATTTCCAAGATGGGGTTATTTACACTCACCTGACACGAACCATCACAGGGGCCCTGGAAGAGGCTTCTCAAGATGGGTCTGGGGAGACTAGGGGACCTCCAGGTCAGCTTGTGTACTCGGAGGAAATCTCCAGGGGGGGATACAGCTGCTTCCTGTTTTCTGATGAGTCCCAAGGCACCTTTCTAATGAGTACCTCAGTCACGAAGGGTACAGAGTAGCAGGGGTCAGGGGCGGGGAGGATGAACATGGTTCCAGACTGGGCTAACCTAGAGAGTCCAGCCCCATACTGAGAATGCTGGGAAAACGGAGCCTCTACCACTTCTCTAGACCTGCAGTGATCATCTGTGACTGCCTGTGGCAACACGGCAGCTGGGGCCAGCCAGGAATGGTTTCTCAAGCATAGTCTGTGATCTCCATTGGCCTCCCTGCTGACGTCACTCATGGGTCCATCCATTGACTGATCCTCATTTCATAGAACAATAGGCAGTAAGTGACAGAGGTCCAGGAGGTGGATCTAGGTGAATAGAGTAGGTTCTCAGGGGTGTGGCCTGGGATGTGCCTCCTCCCCGTGTCCTTCCTGTTCCTCTCTGCCTCCTGACCACCATGAGATGAACACCCTCCTTCACCAAGGTCCAAATACAATAGGGCACTGAGGATGGAAGCCCCTGAGAGCCTGGGGCCAAATACAACTTTGTCCCTTAGGTCGATTTTCTCAGGCATTTTTGTTATAGCAACAACAACAACAAAAACAGACCACAAGATTCAAAGCATAGCCTTGTAGCTCAAAACATCCCTTGGCCACAGACTTCCCTCAGTCCAGGTCTCCCCACAAGTGGCTAATACCAGCATCCTGCTGGCCCTTGATGTCTCCGCCATACACACCCAACAGCTCTCAAGCCCACTGTACCCCATTTCCTCCTTTTGTGATGTCTTCTGTCTTTCTGAGGCATTATCTCTTCTTCCTAGGTGGTGAAGACATTCTGCTATTTTCTCTGCTGTTTTCTTCCTAAAGGTTCATAGTTATACTTTTCTAGTTAGGTCTATGAGCCATTTGATGTATTCCTTTTCATCTAAATTTCTTTTTACTGTACTTAAATTTACATGGAACAAATCTACCATTTTAAGCAGTTTTAACACTCTGCTCAGGGGTGGTAAGTGCATTCCTAGTGATATACAGCTATTATTGTCTTTACAATTTTTTTTTAAATTTTGAGACACACAGTGCAGGCTGGTCTTGAACTCCCTATAATACAAACTTCTAATCCTCCTGCCTCTACCTCTGCAGTATTGGGGTTAGGGGTGTGCATTAACTGTGCCTTGTTCATGCGGTAGTGGGGACTGAGTCCAGGACTCCATCCCCAGATGCTCTGAACCTTGAATCCTTGTCCCCATCAATATTAACCCCATATTATCTCTCCTCCCAACACCGACTCTTCGGTTTCATGTTGCTATGAACCTGGCCATTCTAGGAACCTCATGTGAGTGAACTCACTTCCTTTTATGACCACTTTATTTATCAGGCTATCCACTGGTTTTACCATGATTCTGGTTGCACCAGAATCTTTGTTTTAAGGTTAGGTAATATTCCATTCCAAACATTTGGTTTATCCACTCATCCACAGACAGACATTCAGGCTGTTGCCATCTTGTAGCTACTGTGAATAATCTCTGTGATGCAAACAAGCATGGAAATACCTGTTTGAGTCCCTGCTTTCAGTTTTTGTGTGTGCCCTAAGATGGAGTGTCAGATCCTGTGGTAATTGTGTGCTTACTGTTTTGAGGACCTGTCACAGTCTTCTCTGAAGCCCCATTTCACTCTCTCAGCAGCAATGCACAGGGTATGAATTTCCCCACACTCTGTCAATATTTCATATTATCTGACACAGGATGTGCAGTGGTGTCTCAGTGAGGCTTGGCTTTACTTTGCTGCTCTGAGGACTAGTGTGTTGAGAGTCTCTTCCTCTGTGACAATGTCTTCTTTACAGAAACATCTATTCCAGTCCTTTTTTGTTATTGAACAGTGATGACTCTTTATGTGTTGTGGATACTAATTCCTTCTTAGGCATAAGGCTTGCAGGTGTTTTCTCCTGTCCTGTGGCTTCACTTCCATACTTGGTGGGAACATCTTTCACTCTGTAGACCAGACTGGCCTTGAACTCAGAGATCTCCTGCCTCTGCCTCCTGAGTGCTGGGGCTAAAGGCATGTGCTATCCCAGCCTGGCTTTGGGAACATCTTTTGATGTATGAAATCTTTCAATTCTGATGAAGTCCAACTTAGCTATACTTTTTTCATTTGTTATCTGTGCCTTTGTTGAAGAAACTTGTCAAATCCAGTGTCATGAATCAGCCCTCTGCTTTCTTCCATCTTGATTTAGCTCTCCGTGTGGTATGAGGTAGGATTCTGAATCTGCTCATCTGAATCACAACCTCCAGCCTTCTGAGTTCATGCTCCAGGGACTCACTGTGACCACCACAGGCTTCATCTTCTTTCCATGTCACCTCTCAGACACCAGGAGCCACTCTCTCTTCCATCATCGGATTCCCGGGGTTCTGCCTGCCTACTTCATTTCCTTTAAGTCACATCTCCCAGCCTCCAGTGTCATCTGAGTTCTTGTCTTTTCTCAGAAGACCATGGTGATTCTTCAGTGGCCTCCCCCCATCTCTGGTCACATGACAGCCTCACCTGCTCATCTTGCTCTTAGGCTAATGACAATGCCTCATTGTGATTCCAAGTGCCATGGGCCCACTGCTCCTTGGTGAGACCAGCACCCCTTTCTCCTCACCCCTCAGTTCTAGCCACGCTGCTTCTTCCCTCTGTATGACCTTTGTTTGGTTCCCTCTGACTGGAATGCTTTCCTTCTTCATCATCATCTACTCATGCTTCTGCCCTCAGCTTAACCTCACCTCCTCCAGAAGGCCTCAGCTGATGAATCGATGCCATATCCCCTTGCCACATGTACCACAGTTTTCTGCATTAATGTTTGACTCCAGACCACTGAGAGTGAGGCCTGTGTCTTGTTTGATCCTCACTCCTAGGGGCCCAGCACAGTACACAGAGGGTCCTCATTTACTAAGTTAAGAGAAAAGGAATGAAGAGAAGCATGCACAGGGATGGGGTTGGGGGAGGGGGCACATTCATGTGGAGCCAGACAGATTCCCTCTCTGCCACAGGCGCACTCAGGCCCCCTGAAGATATACATGGCCTCAGGGAGGATGGGGCAGGAGGGGTGATATAGACTTTCTATGAATTTGGGAACCATGTGACAAATATTGCCCAGGCCCTTTCTCAGACTTCGCTATACAGTTTTCTTCTCTATGAGGTAGGCATAACACTACCACCCTGCAAGGTATTAGAAAAATAATGTGTGTGAAAGTATCAGGTGCCTAAAAGGCACTCCATAAACAATCTTGAGTGGAGGGAGACCCTTCGATACCAGACTCTCCTTTGGCCCCTGTGTCTCAGCCTCCTTTTTCTCAGCTGCCACACTGGGACCCAGGTACACCCCAGAACAGAGAAAGGATACCCAAGCCTCTTCTAAAGCAAGCTTTGAGATACTCTGGATGTCTACCTCAGAACCACGTCACTGCATGCAGACCCAGCCATGCCTGAATCCTGATTCCCACCTGGAGCAAGATGTGGAAACCTGAAACATCTCATCTGTTTGCCCATCCACAACCCCATGGATTCTAGTGATGGGTAGAGCTGTCTAGTCCAGCTTGGTGGGTCACAATCGGGCTGTCCTGCAGCGGGACTGCTGTCTAGAGCATGCTTTGACCCTGGCAAATTTTCCTCTTGCAAGTGGCTCTGGTATAAGCCACAAAAGGCTCTCCAGGGGACAGGAAGTTCCTTTGGCTGTCGCCAGTAATTGATACCCAGTTGAAGGCTGGATGCTGGGAAGCACTGGGACCAGTCAGGATTCTGCTTTTAGGGATTAGGGCCTGCCTTGGACCCAGGATTGGAGGAAGAAATGAAGCAAGAGGCACCCTCTACTCTGCTGGCCACCTCTGTTCCCCCCAGTAGGGCTCCAGGCTCAGGTCCAACTTCCACTAACCAGGAGTCAGTGAAGGGCCCGCAGACCTTCAGGGCTCCCAGCTTGCCCATGACATAGAACTCCCTCCTATCCATCTTTTCCCAACTGAGGCCTTGCTGAGTTCTCATCAGCAGCCCCCCTTGGACCCAGGTTCAGCCAGAATTTCCGTTAGGTTCCTCACACACCCAGTCCCTTTACTCCATCTCTCTTTTTCTCCATGCATGCTTGCTAGACAACTGAACTGGTTCCTCACCAATGTCCCTGCTGCCCTTTCAGCCCTGATACCCTTCACCCCAGTAGCCAGAGGACATAAACCAATGGTGTCACCTTCCTGCTGCAACCCTCCTAGCAGAGCTAGGGATGTTGCTAGATGGTAGAGTTCATGCATGAGACCTAGGTTCAACCTCCAGTACTGACACAAAACAAAACAAAACCAAAGAACAAAACAAACAAACAAACAAACACCAGTCCAACCTACTAAACAAAATATTCCCAAACTTTCCAGCGGTTCCTAGCACTTGTAGAGCTCTGCTCAGCATCTTCACTGGTCTAAAAGGCTTTGGGGGTCACCGGCCCTAACTGGCTTCCCAGCACTTCATCTTACTCACTGCTCAACCACATTAGACTCTAGTTTGTCATACCTGCCATGCTTGGACCTGGGGTCAGAGTGACCAACTCTGTGCTTGCTTATAGACAGGTGTGAGCTCTGCCTGCTAAGGCTGGATGTTTCTGAGAGCAAAGACAACCCATATACAGCAGAGCAGAGAGACAGGGCGACACAGCTGTGCCTGAAGCCATGCCCCTCTGAATTTTCCCCTAAGCTAAATCCTTCAGTTATCTGGAGCTGGTGTACATATCGCTTGACTCTCTAGGGAGTCCCAGAGAACTCAAATCAGTCAGCTCTGTTCATCACAGCCTCCCTGGCTCCCTCCGGCAGACCAGCGCCTTTCCACATCTGGCTTTGTGGGTGTTGTTTCCTCTGCCTAGATGTCCATGTTTCTCCTCCTCTCACTTCATGACGACCCTGTTCATCTGTCACCACCTTGCAGAGGTTTGTCCTGACCTCCCCATGGAGAACAACAGTAAACAGTAGGCCTCTTCCTCTACTTGCTGACTGGTGTGGGGTTTTGTTGTTGTTTGTTTTGATTTTTAGCAAAACTGTAGCTTACACATATGTGACATTTGCTTGTCTGTCTCCCACCAAGAGGGAAGAGAGTATGCCAGGGTACCCACTGCTCAGGTTTGTTTGGGACTAGGAGCTTCTTGGCAATGGGGATTTCTGAATTAAAAGTGGGAGTGCCCTGGGCAAATGGCATGTGGATCCTTACACGCTGTTCTGTGAACTGCTGTCTGCCACAGCAGTTACCTGGCACACAGGGAGTAAGTGACTAAGGATAGGCTCTGGCCAGGCAGTCCAACCTGAGCTACATCATCATCATCATCATCATCATCTGGCCTGGAGGGGGCACTCTTGTTGCCCCATTTTACAAGATGCAGCTTGCCTGGCCACACAGGAAGGCCAGGACAGAACTAGCTCTCTCAGGCCCAAGGGCAGAACCTAGCTGCTCTGCAGGCCATGCCTTTCTGTCTTTGCCATCTCTGCCTACACCATTAGCCCTTGTCCTGTTACCCACAGATGCCCGTGGGCCAAGAGCAACCTACAGCTAACCACATCCTGCAAGGCACATGGGGATGGACATAAGACAGTGAGTTGCAGCCCAGGTAGAATTTTTGGGAGAGAGTGGCTGAGGGCATGCAGGGCTGGGGCCCTGAGTATGCGGCCACACCTTTATCCATGTCCTACAGGCACCTCCGGCCTCTGTCAGTTCCCCAAAGGCCTCTTAGCCACCTTAGTCCTGACACTGCCCCTGGGCCTGCTATACTTACTTGACCTTGTAGCCCCATCCCTCTGGGTCAGAAGAAAAGATTCATAAGAAGAAAAAAGTAACATTTCTTCTCCCTATTTTGTGGATGAGGAAACGGGCCCAGACAGATAAAGTCCTACAGCTCATGTAGGGCAAAGCTAAGGTTTTCAGGGGGTTCAGGTTTGTCTCTTGAGCTTGTCTGACTTCTGTACCACCATGTGTCCTTGGAAAAGTGATGTTGTGGTGACAGAATGTGGGGCCATCCACATGCTTCACCCCTTTCTTTCTTTCTCTAGCCTTCCCCTCCCCAGGTCTTATATAGTCCAGGCTAGCCTCAAGCTAGCTCTGCAGCTGAGGATCACATTGAACTTCTTATTCTCCTGCCTCTACTCCTGGGAGCACACATATGCACCACCACACCTACTTTATGGGCTCTCATCGATAGAACCCCAGCCTTCATGCAAGCCAGGCACACCCTACCAACTGAGGCACACTCATCATGCTAGAGCTCCTGGTGTAGTGGGTGTAGCTGTCTCCATCTTTCAGATGAGAAGGTTGGATGGCAGAGAAGCTGCATGGCATGCCCCTCGCCCCATTCTAGGTGCTCTTCCCGGAATGCCCTGCCCTCCCCAGTGCCTCTTGCAATATACCTACTTCCTTGTCAACTAACCAACATATTTTCCAGTGCCAATGTGTGTGCCCACTCTGCCCCTGCACCCTTAGCAGGAGAGACCCCGCAGCTGCCCTTGTTCCCTCCCTGCCAGGTGTCAGCTTGCAGACTAGGCTCCCCACACACCCCTGGGCCTGATTAGCCATCTACCCTGGAGCAGCTCACAGGGAACTCTCTGTAGGTTTAGCTGTGGGATCTCAGCTGCTCTGTCCCCTGCCAGGCCACCAAGGAGGTGTTTTTCATAATAACGTGGGTGGAAAAAGGGCCCTGTGAGCTTGTCAGGGTTCCATTGTTGGGAATTTCCATGGTGGTGGAAAAGGCCTGCTGGCCAGCTTCCAGCCGTCTTCCTGAAGAAAACCTTCCAAAATGGAACTGAAGTGCCTGGCGAGCAGTGGGCCAGGGCCTGAATATAGACATTAGCCCTTCTTCCCTGAACTCCTATACCACACAGAGGTTGACAGCTAAGGGTCATGGGTCAAACATGGGGACTTCTTTCTCTCTTAAGGAAAGTAAGAAAGAATGAAGGAAGATACTACCCAGGGGATATCTGCTTGGAGAGTCTGCTGCTGCTCTGGCTTGCTCTGTGCCCTTGAGGGCCACTGGACTTCTCTGAGCACAGCTCCTGCCTCAGATACGATATGGTTGGCTGTGCTGTCTGACCTTAAGTCTCCTGAGTTCCTGAGGCTGAAGCCAGGAGGGCTGTGGGGAAACCAAGCCTCTGGAGCTTTGAAGGCACCCGTAAGGCAGAGGCTCCTGAGAGGAGAGGGTGACCCTGCAGCGGAACTCAGATGGTCTTGACTTGGGAGAGCAAGGGACTCATCCAGGTCACCCCAGGGAGGCTGAGGGAGTTTTCTGAAGGCTGGCTGGTCAGCACCTTTATCACTGTCATAAAATGCATTTGCTCTTGATTTCTATGATTGGATCCCAGGACCTTGTGCATGCAAGGCCAGCATGGAACCCAGGGCCTTGCACATGATAGGTGAGCATTTACTATTGAGCTATACCTAAACCTTTAAAGAATTTGTTTAGAGATATGAGCTTACTAAATTGCCCAGGCACACTTCGACCTTGCAATCCTCCTGCCTCGGCCTTTCAAATAGCTGAAATTACAGGCTCGCACCACCAAATCCAGTCTACCATCTGCCTTCTAACCTGAATGAATATGGTATACTGAGGGAAGGGGTTCTAGTTTCATCTCCATTGCTCTATCAAAACACCCTGACAAGAAGCAACTTGCAGAGGAAAGTGTTTATTTGGCTTACACTTTCAGATCACAATCCATCACTGAGGGCTATCAGGTCAGGAGCTCAAGAAGAAGCTTGAAGCAGAAACGTGGAGGAAGGTTGCTTTCTGGCTCATTCACCCACAGGCTCATGCTTAGCTAGATTTCTTATACATTCGGGACCACCTGCCCCTGGTGGGCTGGGCCCTCCTGCATCAAATAATAAGATACTCTTCTCCCCACTCCCACAGACATACCCACAGACAATCTGATCTAGGCAATTCCTCAACTGAAGTTTTCCTCTCAGATGACTCTAGGCTGCATCAAGTTGACAGTTAAGGCTAACCAGGACAGCAAGGTTCCAGAGGCTCCCTCCCCCAAGGCCTGGCCTCCTCATTCCACAGCCATGGAGACTAGACTCAGTGAGGTGAAGTTACTCAGCTATCACAGGACAAGGGCCTTTGTCCCTGAGCTCTGGGATGGATGAGGGTACAGGAGGGTACAGGTGGGTAGCTCAAGAGAGAGAGAGTGGCTGGCCCCATACCCTGGTAGGGGCTGAAGGAAGGTAAGGGCACACCCTGGCATGATCTGTTTTAGCCAAACATACCAGGCAGCCTGCCCATCTGCATCTATTTCCTCTGCTTCGGGTCATCCCTCCTGCAGCTCCACAGCAGGCCATGGGGACCTCAGTAGTAGAACCCAATCTACGCTATCCATCTTGGAGTGGGGCAGGCCCAGGCTGCCTGCTCACTTCTGCATGAATCATACCCTAGAACTGAGAGCTGAGAACAGGCTACCTAGGAGAAGCTGTCCTGAGAGGATGCCAGGTGCCAATGGCAAAAGAGTGTCCTGCAGGTTTCTGGAACAGTCCAGGGAGATCCATACACTCTGCACTAACCTCTCAAAGGCCCTGAGCCAATATGCTGTACCAAGACATTAGGGGCACAACCAGAAGCTGAGGGGCAGGAGGCCATGGGCCATATACAAAGGTGGGCAAGGGCAGGAGCAGTGTGTGTGTGTGGGGGGGGGCCCACCCAGCAGCACCCACTATCTACACTAGCACACCACTTGCTAGCTGAGAGCCTGCTGAAGTGCCATTGGTCAAGTTGGGGCTTGGCTACACAGACCTTGTTATGCTATTCAGAAGTCATGGGGTTCAGTTTCTCTATCTGTAGAACAGATGTGTCACTGTCCACTGCAATAGCATGAGGATCAAGTAAGGGGACAAGGTTTCCTAGTTGGTAGCTGCATGGGGTGTGTGCACCCCTGAAGGAAGACCTTCTGATGTCAAGATAAAAATCCAGCTCTGTACTGTCGACAAAATCATACACAGACTGGGCCTCTTTTCCACCCATTTCTCTGCCTTTTGCCCTTCCCTCAGCTTGAGATATTTGCATGTGTCTAGCTTGTTTCCACCTCAGAGCCTTTGCACAGGCTCCTTCGTTGGGACAGATGTTCCCCAGAGGGTAGCAAGGCCAGGGTTTCCTCATCCTCCTCAGTGTCACCTCCTCAGTGAGGATCTTCCTGACTATCCTACTTCAGCTATCCTGGGAGGACCCTGCTAGTTGTCTTTATAGCAATGACTGAAATTATATATGTTCACTGATGACACTGCCTATGTTTGGCAACACTGCGTCTTCGCTGCCACAAAAATGATGGCCCAGAGCAGGAGCTCAAGAGTGTTAGTTAAATGAACAGATAAATATACAGAGCACAGAACACAGGGGATGGGAAGTGCACATCAGCAGGGCCATCTTCCCACCCCCTATGCAGATGGAAACACACACATACACACACACACATGCGTGTGTGTGCTCAGGCATACACACTCACTGGAATGAGCATATCCCAAATCTCCAGGTAAATCAAGTGTCCCCTTTACCACCTGCACAAGCAAATGCTGCATTCAAGGTGATGCTGGAGTTTTTTAAGGTCAAGGCCAGCTGTCAGGAGGCTGTGGGACACCAAGTGCCTTGGAAAGTGCAGAGTGACCTGCCACTTCTTGGTGCAAACCTGGTTCTGTGGCTCTTCCAATGGCTGGAGAATGTGCCCTGTGGTCAGGAACTGTGCCTGGTTTATTCACACATGTCCCCAATGCCCACACTCCTCTGCTCAGGCTAAGTACTGCCCCCAAACCTATTAATCAATGAATGAGGTGATAGTCAGGCAAAAGAAAAGAGTGAGGCCCGGAGGCCAGTATTCATGGGAGCCTACAGCTGGGGACATCTGCCAGGAGCCTTCTAATGCTCTGTAGCTCTTACGGTGTCCTTCCTGTCACACCACTGCCCACATGTGGGCCTCCCACAGCCTCTGGAAACACTCTAAGCTTCTTAGCCTGGTAGTCATAGTATGCCTGCTTTATTCTCTCCCTGCTTTCTAGCTATTTCCCTCTATCCACTTCTCTATATACTTACCTCCCCATTCACCCATCCACCTGCTCATCCATCCACCCACCCACCTATCTACTCACCTGCCTTTCAATTTACTCAGTCATCCACCTATTTTCCACTCTGTCCGTCCGTCTATCAATTCATTTACTTATTTACCAACCCACCCATACATGCATCTGCCCACTTACTATCCATTCACCTACTCATCCATCAGTGTATCCACCCACGTATCCATTCATTCACCCACTCATCTATCCACCTCCTACAAATTCATTCATCCGCCCACCCACCCACTCATGCGTCTATCCATACATCCACCACCCACCAAGACACACGTCTACCCATTCTCTTGTCCATCTGTCTGACTGCCTATCCACTACCTATCATGCATCCATCTATCCATCCATACTTCTATCCCCCACCTCTGCACCCCCCCCATTCATCTTTTCTCTCACTGTTAAGTACTTCCCATCTCCTAAATAACACCCTCAGTTCAGTAATATAACCACAGTCTCAACAAATGCCACCCATACAGGCCTGCATTGTTCTCAGGCACAGGTTCAGAATGTGAGCACACATTATAACCTCCACGTCTAGCCTGATCCATGTCCTTGCCACACCTAACCATTTGCAGAGGATCCCTGGTGTCTTTTCTCCCCCAGGCCTTTCTCTATACACCTCAGCGCCACATCAAATCCCTCTTCCACTCCAGCTACTCCTGTGGCTTCTGCTACCCTTTCAGGAAAAGACAAAGTCCCTATGGTGGCCTGTAGCTCACTGTGATTCTGACCACTCTGAACCTCTCTGAATTTATTTGGCCATGTCTTGCTTACTCTGCTCCCCAGCCCAGCCCCCTCACTGTTTCTTGCCCACTGGGTAAGGCCTTAATATTGGGCAAAACTTATCCCCAGATGGCCACATAGCAACTTTAAGTTCCTGGCAAAAATGCTACCTCCTCAGGGAAGCCTTCCCTGATTCTTTCCTCCGCTTTCCTCTCCACATCCCTAGGGTTCCGATGTAGGCTTGCATCCTGGGCTGTTGCCTGAGGCCCTCCTCAGGATGGACTACATGGTTCCCCATTCTGTTTCCCTGCCCACAGTCCCAGCCTTCCAAACAAAAGCAGGCCCGTAGCCAAGTTCCATAGTGGCCTTTGTGGTCCCAAGGCCCAGCTGGTCCATCTATCTCTCTTCTCCCATTTGAGGGACCTGCCAGCACTCAGCCTCTAGCTACCCATTTGTATAGATGGTCTCCAGTTCCCTCTTGCCTATTTATTCACTGGGGGAGCATGGGATCATCCTAAAAGGCAGAAATGGGATCTAGTGACATCATTTCCAGCTGGGAATGGGCCTGTGGGTAGCTCGGTACCTGGGCTGGCAGCAGGAGAGCAAGATTACCAACAAGCCTCAGTTTCCTCTGGTGAAACGTGCAGAACATGCAGGGGAGTAGGACAGGACACAACAGCCAATATTGCACACAGGCTGCAGGTCACAGGTGCCAGGCCTTTCACACTCATCAGGGGCCACGGGGGTTAGGGTGTGGTATATCACCTTTTCCTTTCTGTGATTTCCTGCTTATTAGGAGGACTCTATTTTTTTTTATGTTGGTATTTTTAAAAACACAGATTATTTGCTTTGGGGTGAGGGGACAGTCTTTGCACCCATGCTTTCTGCCATTCAGCTTTCTTCTTTGACCTTTGAGCTGTGCTCTGATGTTGCCTCCTGCTCCTGTTTGTGCTTTTAGCTGACTTTTTGGCATGAGCCCAGACTCCCTGCTATGGCTCCGGGTGTCACAGAGGATGGGTTGTGGTAAAAATAGTGACATGTTCCATGATGGTAAGCATTGAACCCAGGCATCATGGCTCGATGTGTCCTCACTGCTAAGCTGGTCACTGGGTGCAGAGTGGGCTCACTGGTCAACGCATAACAGCGTGGGGGCTTCAGCCTCCTGCCTTATGCTCATCTCTATAGCTACCGGTTCAAAGCCTGCCAAGCTCCAGGACGGATAACGCAATGCACAACAAAGTGACTGACAGCCATGGGCTACATATAAAGTAAGCACAGTTACAAAGGAGGGTAGAGAGATATCTCAGCCTGCAAGGGGCTCACAGTACAACATGAGGACCCGGGTCCAGGCCCAGCACTCACAAATGAAGACAGGTGTTGTGGGACACGTTATAACCCCAATTCTGGGGAGCTGAAGACCAGCAGATCCCTGAGACTTGGTGACCAGCCAGTCTGGACTAATTGAGGGAACCTGTACTCCAAAAGCAATGTGGATGCCTCCTAAGATTGACGTCATACATGTATGTGTGCCTTCTGAGCACACCCATGTGCCTGCACACACACAGACAGGAAGATACTTATACACACCCACATCTTCATGATAAAATAGAGTGGTGACAAATCAAAGAATAGCCCTCAGAACCCGTGTCTGCCGGGGTGCGAGAGGACAAGCAGGCAGAGATGTAGCCTGTGGCTGCATCGCTACTCAGAGGCTGGATTTTATGAAGAGCCATGGTGCCGTAACCCACTGAGAGGAAGGACTTCCCACAGACCTGGGGAGCTGCAGAGAGCTGTCAGTCCTCCCTAACTCCTGTCAGTCCTCCCTGACTCTTCAGGAACTTTTTCTCTGGAATTCAAATGGCTGTGGTTTTAAAAGGGAAAGTAAGATTTTCAGATGGCTCTGCAGGCTCTTTGCTGGCCACCTCATGGGCTGGGGGCAGTGACTGACAGCTTTGAGGTATCCACTGCAGGGAGAGAAGGCTGGGGTGGAGGAGGCAGGTCAGGTCGGTGTCCGGAGACCAACACTAGGCTCTTTCTGTGTGGATTTTATCATCAAAACGTCACTTAATGAAAACCTGTTCCCTACACTCACCATTAAGGGCTTCTTTGAGTCCAAAGGTCCACTGTGGTGCCACAGACAATGGGACAAAACATAAACTGGCCAAAAAAAAATGGATGCAGTGAGCTCTTCTTCCTTGGGGAAACCTGTCCTGGCCCCCGCCACAACAGCACCCTCACACTCAGACTGCGCGACAGGCTTACCTCTGCAGCACCTCCCCGGCTCACCCCACCTACACACACAGTGGCTGCAGCCTTCATGCCATCTACCCTTCCTCACCCTCCCGTTCCTTTCAGGGGTTTCACAGGAGGCATGTGGCCTCTACTATCACTTTCTGTCTTAGACGTGTGTACTGGACTGTGACACTGAGGAAATTTGCTCCTTTCACAGCCACACAGGAGTCACCACGCAGAACTTAAACTTGGCAGAGACTTCAGCCCAGAACAGTTCTTGGAGGACATTTTCTGGGCAGGTCCAGAATTTTCCAGAAGAGACATCAGTGTCCTGGGGCCATTTGGTGCCAACTCTGCTGTTCATTCAGCAGTGTTCTGGGGAATTATCATTCATTTGTTCGTTCATTCATTCATTCACTTGCTCAATCATTAAGTCATTCCACAAATGCTTACAAAGACCTCCTCCCTCAAACACAAGAGTGAATAAAAACACCCTCCTTCCCTCAAATGCTTGCTTATCAGATGACAACCAAGGGAATAAACGCAGAAACAAATGTCCACTGTGATGAAGTTAGTGACAAGTGAAGTGGCAGAGAATACCAGCAAGGCCGGAGGACACTCTTATACAGACCAAGGTTTTGGTTTTGAGTAGGCAATACCACTTAGCTTTGCGAGAAGAAAGCTTTCATATACATCAAAGGGAAAACCGTGTTCTCCATAGGGAAGCAGCATACGCAAAGGGCTTGAGGCGGCAGAGAGTCAAGTGAGTTTGAGGAAAGGAAATGATGACAGTAAGGAGTGACGAGTGGGTGGCATGAGGACCCGGAAGAGACTCTAGGCTGTGAAGAGGAGTCTGGGTTAGAGTCTGTGCATCAGGATTTCAGAGAGGACTGTAGGGAAGACTACAGGGTATGTGACAGAAGCATGACAACCTGATTTCTATTGCTGATGGGGTATCTGGATGATGAAAGGAAGAGAAAAGCAAGAGACCAGAAAGAAAGAATGTCCCTTCCCAGTGTGTGTTCATTCAAGAGTGTTCTGATAAATTCTCTAAAAATCAGCAGAAAGCAACCACAGTGTGGAGGCTAAGGGCTAGTTCTAGAGGCCCTGGGGCTATCTTCCCTCCCCCCACCCCCTATCAGGAGGCTGACGGAGGAGGGCAGCACTCAGCAAGGGGTTGGAGATGGGTAAGGGGATTCCAGTGAGGGTCATTATGATAGCAGAGGCTGGGGGTAGGGGTGCGAATGAACACTGTCCTCTGCCCCCACTCTGATGGCTGAACTCTTGGCTGACTGAGCAGTCGATAAATGGAATATGAAGCTAAAGAATAGAGGAGAGGGCTAGGCAGGGGCTGTGGCATCTCAAATGCATGGATATAAGAAAGAATCCTGGTCTTCCCTTGTCTGCTTGGTAGAGGAGGCTTACTGAAGACCAAACAAAAGTGATAGGCCAGATGTGGGCACTGAGTGATGGCATGGGGCTGCTCTCAAAGAGCCTGGAGAAAGATTCAGGGAGGGGCTTAAGGTCTCACTCGCCCTAGCCTTCTGACCCCTCACTAATAAGCACAGCAATATATATGACTTTGTGGAGGACACAATCTGCCAGGCACTGCTCTAGGCTGTTTCCTGTTTGAGGAAATCATTCCTTTTAATTACCTCCATCCTTCCCAAGGTGAGGAGGTTGAGACCCAGAGAGACTTAGTCACCTGCTCAGGGTCACACAGCAAGGAGGTATTGGAGAATCCAGCCTAGGCCCCCAGCCCCAGAGTATGTTTTAACCCTTGTCCTATGCTGCCTCCCCCATCTATAGCAGCGGAGAAAGCTTTCTCCAATGGTGCCAAGCTGCCCTCTGAAACCCCATAAACAGTACAGCTCTGTCTGCAGAACAGCACTGGCCAGTACCCATCTATGTTCTACCATCTCCCTGACACATGGTGGAGGCAAGTCCTGAAACCTCGCTAGGAATCTGTGAAGCAAGGACATATGATGCTACCTGTAGGGACAGTCTAGTGCTATAAGGCACTGGGCAGAGTTGGGCACAGCTATCTCTTCACCCTCAGACCCTAGTCACAGTAGTCACCCAGGCAGGAGACATTACTTGTCTATGGTGAGGCTGGAATTCCCTCTGTAGCAAGCTCCCATCCTCAAAGCTGGCCTTCGATCTTTGGTAGATAAAGAGCAAAGGTCAAGGCTGCCCTTGGTTCCTGAGTGTACTTGGCCTCAAGGACACCCTGACCTTGCCTGTGTCCTGGAGGAGTCATCTATCCCTGCCTCTCTTTGGTCTGCCTGTGCCAGGGCTCTGCATTCAGGGACTGGTACCACGGACAGCGCCCATTCATCTAGGCCTCTACTCTGGGCCTGAATTCCTCTGCTTCTGTTGTAGGAGGGCAAGGAGAACTGGGATCTGGCCCAGGGGATGCCTGGGACCCCAACTCTAGATATCTCCCTCTGAAAGACCATGCCTGCTTATGGGGTCCAGTCACTGAGGCCTCTCTTGGAAGACATTCTCTTGATGGTTAGGGTGTAGTGTTCCTCTGAGGCTTTAGAGAATATGGGGAGGTGACCATGCCTGCAGTCCCTCCTTCAGAGAATGGAGGAATCCAAGTGACAAGGATGCAGGCATTTTCATTTAGCTTAGAATACCCTTCCTCAGAAGCTATTAGAGACCCAGGTCTTCCAGGGAACAAAGAAAGATCCACATATAGCTTTAGACCCCGGTGCCTAACCACCATCCACACCATTGTTGTGCTGAAACACAGAAGCAGTCTAAGCTGTGAAGTCAGCACTAAGCTGGTCCATTGTACAGATGGAGAAATGGAGGCCTATGGAAGCCCCAACAAATCGGCCAGGCTAAATCTGAGTCCCATGGGTTGTTCAGGGCCAGTGTGTCCCATCGGGACACCTGCTATCAGGGACCACCTGGATGCCGCCAGTCCCCAGCAAGTGTGCTGGCACACCCAAGTGCTCAGCCTGTGTTTGTTTCTAGCTCTGTAGTCCCTCCCTTCTCCAAGATGCTGTAAGCTCAGAAGCCAGGGCCGGGGCGGCATGAGAAGGCACTCATTTCCATCTGAAGTGAGTCACTGAAGTTGATAAATTTAGAAGTGGCCTAAAGAGCTCTTAATACCCTGCCTTCAGACACTCGCGAGGAGACTGCGACACGGCGGCCCGGGCTCCAGCTCCACGTTGGAGAGCGGACAGAGCGGGGTCCCAGCAGGCCCCTTCAGCGGCCCGGGCTTCTCTGCCACAGCCTCCCACCCACAGCAGTCCCAGTTGCCTTCCCTGCGCACACAGATGCCTCAAGTAGGAAAAGGCAGCCTCTCCAGCGGGGGCTCACACTCCACATCTTGATGCTCAGACGGCAGACCTAACCTCAACTGTTCCCAGACAGGGCACAGGGGTACCACTGCACCTGCCACAGATCAGGAACATCCTGGGCGCACGTTATGCCCCCCAAGGCTGAGGCTCAAGCTGGAGGCAGATAATGTTACAGTCACAGCTCCTGCCCTGCCCTGCTCCTCCCCTTGGCCCCTTTCTCCTGAGCGATGTTCCCTGCCAAGTCCCATGAGAGGGACATAGCGGTGGATGTGCCTTCCCTGCACAGATACCAACTGCTTTCCTCCCACCTGCCCCTCTCCATGACCTTGACTCTCAGAGACTCTGAGTGACATTGAACATGAGAATTTTGAAGTCACCTGGGTCCAAGTCTTTGTTCCGAAACTGAGAAACTAATAGCTAGGTAAGGACTTGTCCAGCGTTGTCTGGAGTATCTGCCAGTGCCAGGCCATCTTAGTCCCAGTTCTCTCCAGCACATATCCTTCCCCCCAGCCACTTGGTGGCTCACCTCTGCCTGGCAGCTAGGTAGGCTGCCCCAGGGCTTCTGATCTCTCTAGGAGAGAGCCCTGCCTGTCATTCTGCAGCAGCTGCTGGCAGCCTCCATGAGGCCCAGAGCCGGCTGGGAAAGGACAGGGTGGTCAGCAAGCTTTGCTGGTGTGCAGCCTAGATCTGCTGCTTCCTCCAGTGTGGAGGACAGGCAGGGAAATCCTGTCAAGTGAGGGCCCTCCTTGCCCAGTGGAATCTGGACCAACAATGCCTCCCTCCCCACCTCATACCAAAGTCCTTCCTCTATAAGAATCACAGACCCCCAGATCCAAATCACAAAGAGTCCACACTGGCCAGAGCCTAGACAGGGAGAGGCAGTTATACAACCACAGAAAACCAACATCTTAGGCCCTAGGGATTCCTGATGGATGTTATTTTGTTAGCAGCATTTTTTTTACTATTATTTTATTATTATTTATGGGAGTCGAAGGAACTCCCTAGAAGCTCATGATTGGAGCAGTTGCTGGCATTTCTACTTAAGCACTTCACTTTTATTTGATTCATCTTTTTTTCAAAAGTAGGAGGGTTGAGGTACAGAGGAATTAAGGAACTTGCAGCAGACCATAGAGCAGGGAAACAGAGGGGCAGGTGCTGGAATCTCGGAGCGCATGCTTTCTGCCCCCGCCCCCCGGCACTTCGGTGTTTATTGTTTTGAGCTGGCATTTATTAAGCACCAACGGCATATAGACACTCCAACAGCAGCTCTGAGGGAGTGGATACTCTCAAGCATTAGGGGGAGACAGAGGCTCCTGAGGGGTGTGGAAGATAGAGGCTCCTCTGCTCCCTTCACCTGGTGACCCCTTGCTAATAAGCCTTTTATTTTGTTTGGTCCCTGGATTTTGTTCATTCTAAGCTCTATCAATACTAAGATGCACAGATGCTTAAGATAGCTAAAGTGGCTGTGGCTAAAGTAAATGAACCTCCTCTGGGGTCAGGGTGGGGTAGGGTGGGGTTGTATCAAATGTCAGAGTGACATCTTAGAGTCTATCCATCTGTATAGGTATGCCTTAGCACAGTGGACACTTAGTGCCCAGGTCACAGTATCTGTGAGAACTCAGATACAGAAATGGAGGCCACACAGCTGATGTGGCCAAGCCCAGATTTGACCCCAAATAGCCTGGGCCTCGCTTTTGTCCCTAACCACTGTGCCATGAGGATTGTACCCTGCCTGGTGAAAGCTTGAGAAGTCCCAGGAAGGCTGACACCTCCACCAAGTTTGCCAGCAGGTACTTCAGCCCTGCACAGCTCAATGGCTCAGCTCACCAGGTCAATCCTTGAGCTCTGGCCCAATGGAGGCAGGGGTCCTTGAGAGCCAGCTGGGGCAGCCAGACAGCCCTTAGAGTGGCCCTAACATGAGGTAAAGCCATCCCATAAACCCTGCATTCTAATGTGGCACAGGAGACACCTGCTTCCTCCTTCAGAGATTTGTGCTGCTCAGACCCAAAATGGGGTCATTCACTTGCGGCTATTTTTCTAGGTTCTGCCTCAGCACCAAACAGACAGAAGGGATGCAGGATCTTCCTAAACCCAGGACTTCCCCCCTTGGGCTAGGGATTGCCTTTTTGGGGACACCTTCAGCATACCCAGGCCCGAGCAGGACCCCGTTCAGACACATTCCTCGATGATATCTGAACTCAATCCCATTTCCAGAGATCAGAATGCTGAGCTCAGAGAAGCCAAGCTGCGGGCCCAAGGACACACAGCAATCACTATTGGGTTGGGGTTTATATTCAAGTCTCTCTGATGCCATGGAAACTCAGCAGAGGGCTTCCTATGAAGCACCCTACCACACCCTCACACAACAGAGGAGGAACTGAACAGTCTTTAAAAGTTTAGGTGCTGGGCCACAGAACTCCCCTGCAAACCCACAATCCACAGATGCTCTGGTCTTTCCACAGCACCACCATGTTCGCATGTAACTTACATGCATCTTCTCAAAGATCTTTTTTTGGTTATGGTTGAGATAAGGGCACATGTACCCCCAGGCTATCCAGTCAAGGATAACTTTAAACTTCCAATCATCTTGCCTCTACCTCCTCAGTGCTGGGATTACAGGTGGTGTCACCATGTCCGGTTTTTACAACCCCCCCCCCCATAAATTTGAAACCCTCTCCAGGTGACTGATAATATCCAGCCCCACACAAACAGGTCTTATCCTGTATGATTTGAGGGTGTGGGGAAAATGAGAACAATGTCTGGGATGTTCAGCACAGGTTTGTAAAATTCTTCTTGAATGTTTTTTTGTGTGTGCATGTGACACGTGGGTGTGTATGCATGTGTGTGTCATGTGTGTGCAGGTGTGTGTGTGTGCACATGTGCACGTGCATATGGAAGCTGAATATCAACATTGGGGGTCTTCCGCTATTATTCGTTGCTTTACTTGTTGAGACAGGCTCTCCCACTGAGTCTGAAGTCACCGATTTGCTAGACTGGCCAGGCATCAAGCCCCTAAGATCTGCCTGTCTCTCCTGCCACTAAGAGAACAGCTGTGAGCCACCATGTCCAGTTTTATGGGGACGTTGGACATATGAACTCAGGTCCTCATGCTTGCATGGCAGAAGGCATTGTTCTGACCACACTGCTTCCCAAGCCCACTGAGTATTTCTTAGGCTGCTGTTCTGAATCCGTAGATGAGGAAACCCATGTTCCTAGAGGACCAAGTACAACAAGGAAACCACAACAGACTGTTTGAAAGCTGAGAAATATGGTAAGGCTCTACCTAGACTTGACTTGAGTCCCCTAGCCCCTCACAGTCACCCCCACCACAGGGAAGATGAACACTAGTGTCCTGCCCACTTTATGGAGGGGCAAAGTGAGGGCAAGACACGTGTCACTCCATGAAGCTGAACCAGCTCAGAGCCAGCTCCTAAGATGCGACTTGCAAGAAGCAATCCCCTCCCACGCAGCAAATGGAAGAAACATTTACCAAACACTGAGGACACAGCATAGCTACTCGCAAGAGAACCAATCGTGTGTTTGGTACGTGATCATGATTCCACAAGGATGAGGACACAGGGAAAGGTGGGGTTTCTTAGGAAGGGACTGTGGCTCTCAGCTAACTACTGCATGCTGGCATCCCATAGCTAAGGCAGGTTCCTTTTTCCTTCTCTGTGCAGCACCCCTCTCTGGGACCCAGGAGCCCCTACCCTTTGGAATCCTGGCTATGGCTCCCAGCAGAGCTCAGGAAATATAGAGAAGATGTGGGCTCAAGCCAGTTCTCTCACTTGCTGTGAGATTTGGGGACCATCTTAACCTCTTTGTAAACTGCTTCCTTTAGCTGTAAAATGGGTGCAAATGACAGAGAAGCCAGTTCTTAGTAGCTATAAACATCAAATAAATACCCAGGTCCACTACTCTCAGAACATAACAGGGTCTCTACATAGCATTTGTTACAACTCTTGGGCCCTAAACCCAGTGTAGGCATCATCATAGGAGACACTGGGCATAGAGAAGAAAGGGCCCTGAAGACCAGGCAGGGACCAGCCACATGCTCCAAGCCAAAGGACACTATGGAATAGAACCAGTGCCAGTAGCTAGGGGATAAGTGGGGACAGATTCTCCCAGCCCTCTCCAGGAGGCACCAGCTGGACAAACCCCACATTAGACTTCTGCCTTCCAGGCCATAAGGAAAACTTGTCTGTTGTTTAAGCCATGCAGCTTGTAGGAATTCTTGATGGCCGCTGAGAAAGAGCCATAGCTCTTACAGCTATTGTGGCCTCCATCATCAGTCCTGCAGACCTGCATCCTGGTGGCCTCTCATGAGGGATAAGCCTGAGACCACCAGACACCAACCCAGTGAAAAGCATCCACTGTAAGCACACTGTCACCTGTCACACACAGAGCAGGGCTTAGTGGCTAGGGGATCCCAGCGCATCTGTCTCACAGGCCAGGGCTTTCTCTTCATCTCAGGGGACCTCCGGCCTGTCCATGCCTTGCCAGTTTGCCTTCCCACCCCCACCACCATGATCCATGGTCATGTCTGCAGTTCTCTAGCCCTATGGAGGTTCCAGGCTCGTGTGTCATACTCTTGAGGCCTTAAAACTTGGCAAGCTTCCATCACAGGGCTCCTTATTGTACACCAAGGGTGGCCTCAGCATTCTTGCGAGGGCAGGTCCTCAGCTTGCTGTACACAGGGTCATTCAGCAGTCCTGGGTGGTGTACAGGTTTGCACAACTCCCACTGACATAAAACCGCTAGCCCAGGGCCACTCCTGAGTGATGGCATCAGCACTGGTAGTTCCTCTTAGCCACACCCATACCCACCTTCACCCATGCTCATGGTGCCTTAGAAGAACTACACTCCCACTCAGCTCCTGTGACCCTCACATTAGCCTAATGAGTAGGTACTGTCATTCTTCTGTTGTTAGCTAGGGACCCAAGGATCTGTCTTCTTTCCTTGCAACCTGGAAGTCAGTGCCTTGCTGACTCCTCTGCATGCTATCAGCTCTCCATGAGGGTCATAGCGGACACTTAGCTGTCCCTGCCCAGGAGACTTTCTCTCTAATTACTTCCTCACCTGAGGATCCCACCAGGAAGAAGAAATGGCTCTCTGCATGCTCAAGGTTATGGTCTGCGGGAAGAGCAGGGTGGGCTAGGTACCCAGATTCTAAGATGAGGTGGCACCCTGCCTCCCACACTGATCTGGGTGCCCCCAAGAAAGATGGGGGAATCTGACACCCCCATGACATGTGTGTATGTGACTCTCAGCTGGGTACTAGCAATGCTGGGAGCAGATGACAATAGGAGTCTCGTGTTATATTTTTGGGTTTCCAACCTTGACCCTATATATCCTATAGGCTGGTCACATAATAGTTAAAATTTTCTCTTAAAATTCACTTTAATCACCTCAATTATAGAGAAACAAGATTTAAGACAGAGGCGCCATTTTCCCAAGACCTGTTTCCAGCATGACATCCAGGCCCACCTTGCTTCCCCTATCCCCCTCTCAGCTCCCTCGAGCTCCTAGGGTACAGGTGAAGGGGTGAGGCTCTGAAGCACCTGGAACAACAGCCCAGACCTCCTGGGGCATGAAGAAAGGGGCCAGACATGGGACTCCCTCACACCCCTGTGACCTCTGGCCATGAAGGCAAGAGGCCCTTCAGCCCCCACTCTTCCTTTCTCTCTTTCTTTCTTCCTCTGACCTTGGTCTTCGCCCTTATTCTACCTGCTGATCCTGATGCTGTTTCTTTGCACACAGCCCATGACTGTATCCCAGTTCTCAGACAGCTGCAGGATGAGGTGGGGCCAGCAAACCTGGCCACAGGTGAGGAGACTTGGAGGAGATCTGCAAAGTGTGCAGAGTGTGCAGCCAAGGTCACACGGGTAGCCAGGGGCAGAGTTTGGGGTACACTTCCTTTCAATCTGGAGGTAACATATTGGGACACTCAGGAAGCACACGGGCCACTGTTGCTTCTTTTGTGGGATCTGAGAAAGCCCAGCAGGGCCTCCCGTGCTCTTGACACAGAGCCCAGAGACAGAAAGCTACTCCTGTTGGGGCCAGCATGCCTGTTACCTCTCAGGTTTCTGTATTTGGTCTGACCTTATACCAGAGGGGCTAGGAGGCTCACAAGGAGGTGCCTGTAGTTCCAGATGTGTGATCTTGGGTGGGGGCTTCTTGTTTCTCACTTGAGACAGGGGCACACTTGGGATCATTGCACAAAAGCAATGTGTCCAGGGCAAAGAGCTCTGCGGATGCTAGCTGGTTTGACATTTGTGAGGGTTCCCACTAAGGCTGGCGAGGGGAGTGGAGAGCAGGCTGTGGAGGGTATAGGGTGGGTGTCTCAGGCTCTGCACACTAAATCATAGGCAGCTTTTCTGCCTTCAACGGAGAGGACTTGGAGGCTACTGAAGGAATCCTGGGGACCTGGCTCTCAGATGCCACATACCAACAGGCTGGCTTCCTGGTTCCAGAAAGGGCTAGTAGGTTTTCTGGGCTGCTGGTGGTCTGACCAATGGGCGGCAGCTGTGCTACCTCCTCCTCTGTCTCCTTTCCTACTCCAGGCGGCCTTCTCTGCAGACCATCAATCACCACAGATGGCCTTGTTCAGTCCAATCACAACTCTCTGGGGACGTGGGCTGACCCGCCCCTCGGGCCTTTAGGAAGCTGAGGTGGCCACTCAGGATCAGGCCACTCAGATCCCCAGGGGCCTCTCCCTGGAGCCCATAGGGACGCCTTGGCTTCTTGAAGCTGCGAGGGCAACACAGTGTCTGCAGAGGTGCAGCAGCTTTGCCCGCTGCTGTCTTACATGTGGCATTCACCTGTGGGTGCATTCCAAGGTCTGTACTGACAGGCATCTGGGTGTTGTACACCTGTCACCTGCAATCCTGGAGCAGTCCTCACATGGGTACGTAGCATACTATCGTAGCTGCGGCAGGTCCCTGTGTGTGTAAAGGCTGCATGCATGCAGGGTGCAGGTTACACTCACTGGGCTGTGCACACTGCATTCAGCCCGGGGTTCCTAAGAAGCCAGGGATATGTGCTCTGTGTGCAGGGGCTAGGGAGCAACTCTTGGTACAGGCATTGTGCATTTACAGGTATGATCTGAACATGTATGATGCACTACTTGTGGGTTCTATGTTGGCCCCCTGTAAGCTGGAGCGAACCTATGCACATACCTGCTCCCTCCTGCAAATGGACTGGGTTCTGAAGGTGGATAAATGGGAGGCCATCAGAATCTTCCCCTAGTCCTCCTCCCGCTGTGGACTCCCCAAACCGCAGCCCCTCCTTGCCACTGCTCCTTCAAGGAAGTTATCAGGCGGAAGCCCCAAGCTCAGAGGCCTGTGCTCCAAGCCCCCTCCTACTGCACACGTCAAAAGAGAATTTCTCCGGATGGCAACCGCCGCTCTGGGAAATGCCCCAAACGTCAGCTCTGCCTCCTCCTAGCGATGTGGAGAGCCATGCCCAGCGGAGGGGAGCCCCTTCCACACTGCTGGGGCTCAGCATCACAATGAGACCCTCTACTCTCAGCTCTGCTGGTGGCTGGCCTACTCACTTACCCTTCTGAAGGTCGAGCCAGGCTGAGCCTCTGAGGGGGCCTCCCCTGATGGGGGTCCACCAGCTGTGGGGTCCCCTCCCCACTCAGTATATGGAGCAGAGGTCAGCTATTGGGCTTACAGGGGTGGCTGCGAGCAACTGACCGCCACAGGAGGTCCAGACCCTGCAGGGAGGCAGGGAGGAGCCCCAGGTGTCTCACTGCTTAGAGGGGCCATCCAGGCTAGCCGCTAGTGAGGAGCCGCTAGTGGGCTTCCGGGCTCCGGCTCAAAGTGCCAACTCCACCATCCATCTAGCATGACTGCTGCAAAATGGCCTGGCCACCCACTCCTGCCCCTTCCTGCCATGGAGGGGACTTGGGACTCATCCCTGCCATCACCTGCCTGGCTCTCTTCATCAGCGATCCCTGCACACAGCAGCCCACCATCAAAGAGACCCTCCATAAGGGCCTCTCCCTTGTCTCTTTCTCGGGACACCTTCCAGTACTCTGTGTCTCCCAGGGACCAGGCTCAAGAGGAGACTGGTGTTCCTGCTGACCGGCGGCTACCACTAGCCCTTGCATAACATCCTGGGGGCATGTGCAGTCTGGAGGCCACCAGCATCTACCTGAGACCCCGCAGCCCCTCCTGCGGGGCTCCCTGATCCTGTCCCCAGCCCCCAGTCCAGCCCCTCACTCTTGAGTGTCCGTCAGCCGGGGCTCCCAAGCATCCCCGGCTGCCTCCAGATAAACAAGCCAAGCTCCTACCACCCCCCTCCTCCCGCCGCCACCGTCAGCACTGGGGGGGAAAAGAAAACGGCAAATGCAACCAAATCAAATCAAATAGGTGAGGGAGGAAGGGGAGAGGAGAGCGGGACCGGGCGCTTTTTATTTTTTATTTTCTCATGCTTGGATGAGGGGAGAGATGCCGGTTACTTACTTGGCTAAGGCAATCGCCAGCGATCGGCTCGGGTTCCAGGCGGGCAGCCCGTAATCGCGGTGCGGCAGCTGGCGCCGCGCGGAGCCCAGCCCGCGCGCCCGGTCCCTGCGCAGACTGTACCATCGCGCCTGAGGCTGGGGGGTGGGGGCGCGGCCTCCGGGGGAGGGGCGCGAGCGCGGACCGAACCACCCCGCGCCCGGGAGCTCGGCGCTGGGCATCGGTCCCACGGGACGCATCGGCGGCGGCCCGCAGAGCCCCGGGGAGAGGCCCGCTACCCTCGAACAGGAGGCAGTGTCAAGGGCACGTGAAGGGGAGGGTCACGGCCCAGCCCCGGATGAGCAGGGGGTGGGCGGTGAAAGCAAAGAAGGAGGCATTGCTTTCGTGTGCCTTCCCTAAGTCACTTCCTACTTTGTTAGGATGAGGGGTTCCAGCCTCCCTGGATACGGACTGGACGATCTATACCTGGGAGCAAAGACTGCACAAGGGGGCGCATCTAAATGTGCCAAGGGTGACAGGGTCTGTGGAGCAGACGCCCCAGCCAGCTGCCCGTTGTTACTACCTACATTCCTCTGCAGCCCCACATGCTGCCTGGGTGTGCCCACCTGCCCCAGAGTGGGGATGTGCTTAGTCAGGAGAACCCTTGACGAGGCCGTTTCTCTCCTGGAGTGTTAGCACATTCCCACTGTTTGCCTGGGTATCTGTGATGAGTTGGGGGTGACCGCACTGGGGGCTAACCACGTCTGAGGATTCCAGAGTGATTCCATCTTGGAGTCTGCAGGACTAGGCTCACCCTCCCCTCTACGGTGCTTACTTCCTCCTCCCTCATCTCCTCACAGGGCAGACCTGTGGACTTTTTAATTCCGGACAGGTGGGACCAGAGCCCTAGCAGCCAGGTGAGGGGGTCTCATTGGATGAGTCGTCTTTTCGCTTCCCCCACTGGCTGAGGTGCCTCCCTCCCAACCGCTTGGTCACGCCTCCCCACATTTCAGGAGTGGTCTCTTGCGTGGAAGGGGGCATGGCCTATAGAAGGACCTTCAAGGCCAGTGTGTTGGAACACCTGTCAGCCTCGGTGGGTGCAGGAAGGGCAGGGCAAAGTGACCAGTTCCAGACAAAAGCTGCCTCCTCTCCCACCCCTGCCTCTGCCCACCTCAGAGAGGAGCCACCCGCCTTCCTGAGCGTCCTGTTGCTGCTCCATCCCCGGCTGGCACGGAATATCAATTTGTCTCGTTAAGCTGAAAGCCTGCACTGCACCAAAATCTGAACCCGCCACGCAGAGGGGACCGAGGAGGGAGAAAGCCAGAGCAGAGCACAAGGCAGGGCCCTTGAGAAGGACCACACCACCCTCACCAACACTGCTTTAACCGCCCCCACCCTGGCCCCCGCCATACTGCTCAGAAGGTCCCACCTAGCCCAGCCAAGCAGAGTAGAGTCTCTCCCTTTCTTCCTCTCTCTGTGGTGTGTGTGTATGTGTGTGTGTAGGGGGTGGGGTGCCAAGACTCTAAGAATGCCCAGGCCTGGTGGTAGTCCATGGAAGAAGAATGTGGCTCAGGGATGATCCCTTCGTGGGGTTCCCTGGGCCCCATCAGAGGGACTCTTGCCAGGGCTGGGGCCCCTCAAAGCAGCCTTGACTCTGCTTCCTCTTGAAGCTGTAGGTGGAATGCCACCCTTCCTGGGGCATTCTACTGGTCACACCTTAGGTAAACTTCCAAGTCAGCACTGTCTCTATGCATCCCTGCCCTAGGACTAAGAGCCAAGCTGGGAGGCTAGAGGCCACTCTGGCCCCACCACGACCTAGGGAAGACATTGGGCCTTGGCTCAGGGAGGAGGCGGGCCCAGAGGATAAACAGATGAGAGGTCTCTGCAGCTCCCTGTGTGTGCAGGAGTCTGTCACCATTGCCTCCCTGCCTCCGGAGCAAGCCACTTTCCCTGGTGGACAGAGAACCTGGGATGGGAGGCACCATTTTCACAGTTACGTCCTTTCCTGTGTCAGGCATAGAGCCACCTGCAGATCAGGAAACCACAGGCCCTTGCACCCTGGGGCTACCTGTGAACACTTGGAGGAGAAAGCCGGGTGTGGCTGTCAGGGCTATCGATGCCACACAGTCCTCCGGATAAACTACCCCTGTGACTGAGGGGGTTAGTCCCAAGCCCAGGCTGCCTACAGGTAGTAGGTAGTGGGGGTGTCTGGCAGGGGCCCCAGCACTCATCTACTTTGAAGTCCTGAGTCCAGCCTGCCCAGTGACCTCCATGGCGGCATGCTGGCTTCACTCACAGACATCAGGAATTCCAACTCCCCATCAGTCACAGATTTTGCTTCTTAGGGTCTAAGACCAGCATCTAAGAGAAATGGACCCAAATATCTCTCCTTGGCAAGCCAGGCTCTGTGTTCTTCAGTCTCTGAGTCTATATCCCAGTAGCTTCTAGGCCCATGAGCTTCTGCTCATCCTGTGAAGCTATACTCAACTGCCTCTTTGCCAGACAATCCTACTTAATTCCACCTACTCAGTTCATGTTTTCATCTCATCTCTGACCATACCATGTTGGGATGCTCTAGAGGTCTGTGCCTCTCATTTGGGCTATGTCCACACTAGTTGGGTCCCTAGAGCCGCATATGCAAGGTGCCAACATGTTATAGATGCAAAAAAAGGTCTGAATGCATCACTTCTGTGTGATTTTGACCCACCGAGCACCAGACCCAGCAAGACCCTTGGGAACTGGGCCTTTCACGGTACAGTGGCACAGGCTGAGGCTCGAAGGGAAAAGCTATAAATGCTTTGCCTAATGATGTCCTTGAGGGTGGGAGGTAGCCACAGACACCTGTCTGCCCCTGCCCTGGACCTTGGGCCATCTCTCCTGTGGCCGTGGCTACTTCTAGGTCACTGTGTTGCCCTTCCATGATGTGTTAGGCACCGGGGTCTGGGCAAGCTGGGCCATTGGGCAATCAGACAAACAAGGCATTTATGTTGCAACCCTGGGGAGGTTGGACGTGACATATCAGGGACACCACAGGAGATAGGGCACATAGACAGGTAGCCAGTCGAGAGTGTCACCAACAGCTTTTCACCCAGCCTGAGTTGGCTAGTGGTGGACCTTGTCTGAGGGTCAGGAACAGGGCAAGGGCGAGAAGCAGAGAGTACAGGAGGGTAGCTAATGACTCCTGGGTTTGGTGAGCTATGCTGGGGAGGGATCTAGGGCCAGGACAAGGGGTGAATAGGGGAGAGCCACTTTGCCAAGATCAGCCTGCTTGAGTCAGAAGCCAGAGGACTTCTCCCTGGGTCACTGGCTTTGCACAGAGAGATAGGAGGTGCCCTTGCGGTCTCTGACCGGGGACCCCAGGGCAGCTCTGGAAACATGGCCACTGCCAGCAAGAGCATCTGTATCCTAGGGGGAGACATTCCTTCCTGAAGCTCTTCCTGTGTCTGTCTCTGGCCTCTACAGTTGTGTGCGGGCCCCATCCCATTTTACAGGAGAGAAAAACGGAGCCCTAGCCATCTGGGGAACTAGGGACCTGGCAGGAAGTGGAGGCAGAAGGGTTGCCAAGCCAGGACCCGCATGTGCCCCACTGGGGTCTGAGGCCCTTTAATCCTACTAGAAGCCTTTTAAGTCTGAGGCAACAGCCAGGGACCCTGCCACTGATGGCCGCTGAGCAGATTGGAATGTGTATCCCAGAGTTCATGTGGCTTGGTTCTTCCAAGATCTCATCTACACCAGGGCTCACACCTACCCAGTATTCCCACCACTTGCTGCAAACTCTTACATCCAGCTGGCTTTGGAGCCTGGTTTCATGTTCTTCAGACCTGAGTTCCAAACTAGCTCACTCCTTTACCTTCGAGGTGACCTTGGGCAAGCGACTCAACCTCTCTGGGTCTCAGTTGGCTCTTCGCCATGGTAGCACTAGTTACTGGGCTGTGGTGTTAGTTGAGGGAGAATGGCAGGTGTTAGTAACCGTCTGAACCCAGGAGTCGGAGGCCTGTGAGATACACCCATGGAAATATGAGATGCGGTATTCTTCCATCCCCTTTCCCTGGCAGAGAACATTCTTAGATACTTCTGTATGAGAAGAGCTGGGGTTCCACCCAATCCCCCAGTTCCCAGATTTTGCTTTTAGATTCTTCCATGGGAGGCTGCAGGACTAGCTGCCAGCGATCTCAGTGACTGCCACACGCTGGCAACCTATTCACCGTCAGGCCTTCAGCATAACATCCTCACTGTGAAACCCTGAGAGGTGGGCCCTCGCTGCAGCCCTATTTTACAGGCAAGGAGATTGAGGCAGAGTAAGCTGGAACACTGAGTCAAAGCCACAGAGCCCAGGCGAGCCCAGCCTGGGGATCTTGCCAAGGTGGGTTCGGGAAGAGAGCTGGGTTTTCCCTCTGCTCAGAGGGCAGAAGTTGTGAGCTCTGCCTCCCAAGCCAGTGGGCAGATGTATGCCTTTGATCTGCCACACCCCTGAGAGGGGAAGCCCAGACCTACTGGGCTTTGAGTTCGGAAAGCAACGGAACCAAGGAGGTCTCAGGAGCGGGCGCTGCAGAGCTTGGAGATGGTGGCCCCCTGAGGACTCCATGGCCGAAGCACTTCAGGCCAGAAGCCATCTCCTCTGTGCTTCTCCTTCAGGCTGGCACAACTTTGTCACTGTGCACAAACAGCCACTTCCCAGACATCCACCCTGCCTTATGACCTTGATGTCCTTGGTCTCTGCCTGTTCTCCTGACAACTCTGTACTGGTCCACCTGCTACAGCCCTGCTCTGACACTCCCTTTACCTTCTGACTCCATACCCAGCCTCTCTGCTCCCCAAACACATCCTTCCACCCGCTGCCAGAAGAACTCCTACTCATCCTTCAAGAGTCCTCTTCAGCAATCCCTCCTTCAGGAGGACTTCCTGAATTTCCTCTTTCTATCAGCTGTCTTCCTATGAACATGTTTTTATCATGCTAATGTACTCTTGGGGACAGGAACCCAGGTCCCATTTGCCTGTGGCATTCCTGGCACTGGACACAAAGCCTCAGCGTATATTGATGGAATTATCTAGTGCAAGTTTGTTGAATGGAAATGCAATCCCTGGAACAGGTCTGCTTGATGTTTGTCTTTCTTGGTGGCTCTGGAAATGTTCTTTGAACTGTGGCTTCTAGTGTAGAAAACTTGCCAATGGATGGGGTTCCTCTACATGCCAAGTTTGGAAGGGATAAAGGGAAACCCTCAAGGGCACTCAAGTGCCCCTGTCTAGAGATGTCTTAATTGGGACAGGAAGCTAGAGCTCTTGTCCCTGAAAGTTCCATCAGCCACAGATCACAAAGTCATTTCTTTTAGTGCTTCAAGCCTTGGGTTCTTGCTGAATGGGGGGCTCCATGCCAGGGTCTCTGGTTGCTCAAGTGTGTATGGCTGACTTCCTGAAGGAAGAGAGTGGGAAGGTGGGAGCAGACAGGATGGAGGTGGTGAGTTCTGGGATGACAGGAGAAGGAGGAAGGGAACGGGTGGTTGGCCAGGCCCCTTCCTGTTTGCTTGCCACACATGAGCTGTCCTGTATTGCTCATCACCGTTCCAGGAGCGTTTGGTGTTATCAGTCCTCAGCCTACAGGAGAGGAAACAAGCCCAGAGAGGTTGTGTGGCTTGCCCAGAGGCACACCGCTGTGTGGCAGATTGGAACACAGCCTTCCTTGTCTGGGAGCTCTCTGCTCTCTCTCACTGTGGAGGTGCTGGGACCTGGGAGAGCCTGGGGAGGCAGATGGGTAACAGGTGAGATGGACGGGGCCAACTGCCGAGTGTCGGGGACCCTCGGGTTAGAAATTAGGGTGAAGGGGTTTCTGTGTCAAATGGTAGTTGCATGCCGACCTAGCTCTGGTGCTTTCCTGAGTGCCAACACGCTTGCTTCTACAAATACAACAAACATGCACACACACCACACACACACAGCCCTAGCCCCAGTGTATGGAGTCTCGCCTTATTTTACTGATGAAGAATCAGGGTGGCGTATGGAGGCCCCAAGCCCAGAGTCTCATAGATGGTACCAGAACTAGAAATTAGACCCTTCTGGGAGGCTTCCATAGTTGGGTGGCTCACTTTGCCCAGAGTTTTGCAGCTGCCTTCAGCTACTGCAGCCCTTCTCTGCTATTCAGACCCTCTTGGGGACTTTCAGGGGCTCCCTTGTCTCTCAGACATTCATAGCACCCACAGATGATTGGGGAGCCCAAGTGGGCACTAAACAAACAGGGCTAGAACTGACATGGTCCATAGCTCTCAGAGGACTGTGTGTCTGTGGACAAGTTCTCCACATCTCTGGTCTCAGGTTTCTTTCTAAATGACAAGTACAGTTCCACACAGTACCCACTTCTCTATCAGCTCACGGACTCAGTATCCAACCCATCTCTTTCCCAGCTGCTGGGAATTTGTCAGGTGTAGAGAGCACCAGGCCTCACTCACAAGGAGACTGATACAGGGCATAGATTGTTGACACAGCATCTGACCTTTTGGTGAGGGCAGGACTCAGTGGCTTCCCTGCGGGGCTCTGACTAAGCAGGATCTGGAGGCTGAGCAGGGGGCTGGGTGTTCCAGGCAACAGGAGCGGCCTGTGCAAAGGCCCTGAGGCTGGAAAGCACTGTGCAACTATGGGGAATGGGAAAGGCAGGCTGAAAGACTGGAGGGTAGAGCAAAGGCATGGGGCAGCCTTGTGACCCATGCCCATCCTTATCCTGGGAAGGGACATTAAAGGAAGACCCCCAGCAGGAAATGGGGCTGGAGTTTGTCCTGCTGTGGGCAACCTGCCACCCCCCCCCCATGTCCTAGCCAACTTTGCTAGTGAGCGAAAGGGGCCTGTGGAGAACATTAGAAACGGCAGTGGCCATGCCCAGTGTATGGAGAAGGGGAGACTGTGGGAAACCTTAACAGGTAGCGGGGAGTGAGTTGGGAGTAGGACTCTCCAGTCAGGGCACAATATCTCTCAACAGGGTCTGGACTGACCCCTGTGGTGGCCCTCCTGACAACAGCCTCCGGGAAGCCCGGACAGCTGCTTAGGGTTACTGAGAGATGACCTGGTTAGCAACATCACTCAGGTTCCTCTAGGATTTTCTCATAGGAGAATGCATTGAAAGCCTCCCTGGACCCTTCAAAGAAGTGGGAGGTGCCACCCCACTTTACAGATGGCCAGACAGAGGCTCAGAGATGGTGAGGCACTAACCCAAGTGTGCCCAGTTGGCAGGCATAGTTGGGATGTGAGCTGAGCGAACGAGGAGTCCCTCACTCGTCTCCCTGCCATAGGTCTGGGGGAGGTTTGGCTCTCACTAGGGACTGCTGCAAGTGGCCTTGGGGACCAGGGAGGAACAGAGAGGCAGGGGATGTGGTGACCAGAGCTGGACCTCATGAACTGGCTGTCCATCAGAGCTGAGCTGCGTGATACTGATGGAGCCTCACTGGTGTCTTTAAGATGTCCCTACCAGGCCTTCTTCACCTTCCCCAGAGGATGCTGGGTATTCCTTGTGAGAGCTGTCTTGAGCTGGTTCATATAAGCAGACAGTTCTGCCCCTCACTCAGCCCAGGCTTTCCCTCTTACAGCCTGGGAGTCTGAGGCCAAGAAGAGGCTGCTTCCTCTGAGACCTGCACCACAAAGCCAAGGATGGGGATGTAGGGTCTATTCCATGAGGAAACCCTGTCACCCTGTGAGACCACCTTGCTTGGAGATGATCTTTACTAGCCATGGCTGTCCAAGGAGAACTGCGTCAGTGAGGTCAGGACAGTCTGTCTGTCTGAGCCAGGCCACTGTCAGGCCACCACCCTACTTCAGGCCGCGCAAGAGGCAGGAAAGAACACTGGGCAGGATGGGGCAGACTTGGGGACATCTAGGACATTCTGACTTCATCCCACAGTTCCCCTGACCTGGCATCCTTGTGACAAGGACACAATGCAGGGAGGACATGGAAGGGTCTTTCCAATAGGATCATCTGCCTCAAGGTACTTGAGGGGACACAGATGAGCAGAGCAGCGCTCTGGGTCAATGGCATTGGGGCTGAACCCCACCTCTGCTGCTTAGGTCTGGGAGAGCTTGTTGCCAAGCTAGTTTGAACCTCAATTCTTACATCAGCCAAGGAGGAAAAAATGCCTGAGGTTATGGAAGCACCAGGAGGCATGAGTGTGCCATGTGTATACATGTGGTACATAATAACTGCTCAGAAAAATCTAGCTGTGTTTTCATCTCTGCTCTGTGAAGGCAACATTGTCAATTCATATGGCAGCTGGTCTTTGATTTCAAACCACATGAGATAGAATCTGAAGTGGGCATTGGCTTTTACGCCTCAGCACTAAGTAAGCACCCACTATATGCCTAATGATACAGGGTTTGTCTTCTGGAAGTAGGGCTTATAGTTGACTTGGTTATGAAGAAGGAAAGGAGGCAGAGAGTCTGGGTTCTGGAGGAGGTGCTGAGGAGTGCTTCTGTCCTGGAGTGGGTAGAATTTCTCTCTTCCCTCTCCTGGGGTGCCTCAAGCACCCTAGAGACTACCACATAGCTGGAAAGCATCTATTCCATGACTTGGCAAAGGCACGCAGCTGCCTCCCCATAGAAGAACCCACATGTCAGCCCCTAAGGAGCATCTAGCTCCAACCCAATTCCCAGAACAGTGCTGGCTGGAGGCCAACAGGAACTAGACAACCAGCATCAGCATGTGCAAAGCTCAGCTCAAATCTGAAATCTGCCGTGTATTGGCTATGTGGCCCTAGGCAAGTCACTCTACCTTCCTGAGTCCTGTTTCTTTCTTTATCAGTTGTGAGACAGGAAGATGGACTCTATCTTAGAGTGTATCCTGGGAATGAACTGAGGCAAGGCCTAGAATATTGTCCCTGATAGGTGTGGCATATACAACCTTCTTTGAGAAATTAGCCACCACCCCCTTTTCCCGGACATAAGCGCCTGCATCTTGTATGGTGTGACTTGGAGGTAGTCTTGCCCAGTGGGACCCTGGCGTTGCTTGTATAGCTCCCAGGAGCCATCAGTGTCTGCCTGTGACTTCACTGGCAA
Source organism: Pachyuromys duprasi (assembly GCA_028658305.1). Lineage (NCBI taxonomy): Eukaryota > Metazoa > Chordata > Mammalia > Rodentia > Muridae > Pachyuromys > Pachyuromys duprasi. The sequence goes on along the minus strand of CM053761.1, from coordinate 28,523,099 downwards.
CTTAGGCTCTGTTCAGGTGGAAGCAAGCTACTTTCCCAAGAGCCGCCTGTGCGCAGGTACCAGCCGCGACGGCAGCTGGGGCTGGCCTCCATATTCTTGATTGGTCCCTTCTGCTGTGGCTTTGGGCTCTGATGGCAGTTGGAGGACCTCCCACCTTGCCTGATGGTTGTCACTCTATCCAAAAGGCCCAGGCCACACTGGTGAGGGACAGACCCAAGTTGGCCAGTGAAGGCTTCTCTCCCTCCTCTCTCTCCTTTTCTTGCTTTGTCCCTGGAGCCAAAGCCTCTGCTCCAGCCCTCTCCTCTTGCTTCTGGAGCACTGAGAGTCCCTTCTTTAAACCCCTCAGCCACTATCTTGGTCTCTCCGTGTCTTTGTCCATTTCCTACGATCGAGAAGCCTGCTGGCTTTGTCCAGAGCTTTCCCATTTGGCACTGGCTGAGGGCTGCCTCTTGGAGCAAGGGAATAACAGGGAGATGGAGCTATCCACGAGCTCTTGTGAGTTCTGTGCACTGACCTCAGCTAACTGACCACTGTCTTTCCCTGTTTTATCATCTGCAAAATGGAGGTGAGGGGCTTGCGAGATGGCTGAGTGCTAAGGGTATTTGTGGCTAAACATGATGAATTAAGTTCAATCCCTGGGAACCCACATGGTGGAAGGAAGAAATGGACTCCTGAAAGTTGTCGTTGGCCTACACACACTCTAAAAAATACATGGATGTAATAAAAACATTTAAAATGGGTGCGAGGAATCTCATTCTTGTGGAACTGCACAGAGATTCCCTTGCGTGATCTTGCAGCTGGGCTTGGGATGGAAGAGTACCTATGGAGAGCTGCTGGGTTACTTTGAAGGGCAAGGCTGGATTCTACAGACAATTTAAGATGTGTTTTTTTTTTTTTTGGAGGAGGGGGGAAATCACAACCCACCACAGGAATGTCATTTGTAGTCAGTTCTTGTGCAGGGCTCTGTAGCTCCTTGCCTGCTCTGCTAAAAATAGCAATTGACAAAGGGCATGTCTGCTCCGCCTACCTGAGGCAGCCACAGGGGACAGGACTGCATCCCCTTCCAGGAAGCCAGAACTCCCACCCACCTGCTTCACGTGGCCCATAGCCTTGGCTGTGGCCACAGCCATGGAGGAGTTGAGGAAGGCTAGGAAGAAGCCTGACCTCCACCCTGGGGCTTACACTATGAATGTCCCTTGGAACCTGGGAATGACAGTGGTGCTGATGAGGCTGACACTCGGAGCCACTGTCTTTGGAGTGCTGGTGACCTCTCAGAATGTATCAGGTGGGGTGAGCCCCTGGAGTCAAGACTTGCAGGGAAAAGGAGCTTGCCGCTCATCTGATAGACAGGGGTGCTGAGCCACCTGTACAGACAGGGTGTCCCCTCCTAGCCTAATTTTGGCTCCAAGTAGATCTCACTGGACAGAAGGCTTCCAAGTCTTGCTTTGTGATGTGGCAGTTGGGTGGGGATGAAGGGGGCAGGTCCCTATCACGGCTGGGCTATGGCTCAGTGACAGAGTGCTGGTAAAATGCCCAGGGCTCTAGGCTCTGACTCCAGTGTTCTTCTGCTGATTGGCAGCATCAAAAACCAAGAGCAAACCCGCTAACTAAACAAAGCCGGGCAATGTGATGATGATGTCATGGTGCTATGCTCGCTGAAAGGGGAAGGCATGACCAGCAGCAAGCAAAGAAGAAAGGTATATGGGCCTGGAGGGGCACTCACAGAGGGTAGAGTGAGCTCATGCAGTCCTCAAGCCTGGCGAGGCCCGGGGCGGGGGCAGAGCTTGCTGCTCATCTGATAGGCAGGGATGCTGAGCCTAGAGAGGGTACCATTCCACAGCAGAACCCCAAAACACCAGCAGTGAGGTCCTGCAGCCTACAGGTTGCCAGTCTTGCGCCACTCATGCCCACAACTGTTTGGTTACTACGGTGCCATTACTGGATGATGGCAGGCCACTTAGAGCGGTGGTTCTCCACCTTCCTAATGCTGAGCCCCTTTAACACAGTTCCTCATGTTGCAGTGACTCCCAGCCATAAGATGATTTCCACTGCTGCTTCCTAACTGTAATTTTGCTACTGTTATGAATCATAACGCAGATATCTGATATGCAGGATACGAGACCCCTGTGAAAGGGCAGAAACCTGTGGGAGGTCCTTTAGGGCGTGCCCTTGGAGGGGGTGTGCCCTTGCCTACTTCCTCTGCTTGGCTGGCAGTTAAGGGAAGGTTTTGCTTAGTGATCACAAGCTCTCACTCTGAGAGACCCTCACCACAGGCCCAAAGCAAATGGCCCCTCCATTACGGGCTGAAACTCCAAAAACCATGAGCTCTCACATTTTGTTGCCGCATAAAGTGATTGATTGTACGAAGCATTTCTGCAATAGTGACAGAAATCTGGCTAACAAAGCGTGTGATTTGACACTTGTCTTTGAAACAATTCCCTTATCACAACTAAGTGTGGCTGGCCTTCTGTATCCTTGGATTCCCACACCTCAGATTCAACCAAATGTGATTGGAAATAGCTTAAGGAGTGCACCTGTGCTGGGAATTATTTCCATGCCAGCTGGATGTCTTGGGGTGTTATAAGTCATAATAGAATCCACCTGAGACATGTGGGAAAGGTGTACATAGGTTCTATGAGGCTGCTAGCACTTGCTGCACTTTGCGGCTTCAGGAGCCTTGGGGGTCCCAGGGCTCACCCCTCTCAGATCCTTGGGGGATGGCTGTCTTATTGTAAGCCTTGCTCACCCAGTTCCGTACGGTAAACACGCTGTTATCAAAACAGGACAGGCACACTGCTTGTGGATGGGCTGGGATCCGGTCTATCCCTTGGAAACCTCGGCTGAGACTGCCCCCGTTGGAAGGTGGATTTCCTGGAGCTGATCTAGGCTGTGGAGAGATTTTTCAGAGGCCAGAAGGGACAGGAGGCTCTCCTAGGGGCAACCTGTGTAAAGGGGATGACTCTGGGCATGAGGGCATTTCGGGGTCACCCTGGCACAGTCCTCCTCCCCAGCCTCAGGTCTTGGCTACCTCAGCACCCAGTGAGAGAAGCTCCCTTATAAGCCTTTTCTAACCAAGCGCCACCACGGCGTCCTGACCTCAATGACTAACACACATTCTTGGCCTAGTTAGAAAGCCCCTCGCCTCTCATATTTATAGCACCTCCCCATACCACTTGCGCCTCAGAGGGAGGCCCAGCCCTGCTTAGGAACCTCTCAGACAGGGTCTTGCTGTGTAGCTCAGGCTAACATTGAATTCACAGCTACTTCCTTCCAAATGTCAGGATCAGGGGTGTGCTTCGTCACACCCAGCAGAGGACCTCTTGTCATTGTGCCTCTCTGCTCTGAGCCACTCGGTCCTGAAGATGTTGTTAGACCCTCGTCTTTGGGGACAGAAGTGGAGCAGGGATGTCACTGTGTGTCATGGCACCCTTACCCTCAAAGCACAATGGTTGAGGTTGAAGACCACCAAGTGTGCACAGGGCCTGTTTCTAAGATCTTGGCCCATGTAAGCTCATCTGTTTCTTGCAATGACCCATTAGGCAAAGGAGGAAACCGAAGCACAGAAAGGTTAAACATCTTGCCCAAGGTCACCCTTATTTTCTGGGTTCTGGGCTGAACCTGGCACATAGACTAGCTCCTTAGCCTAGTGGACTTTCCCGTATTCATTCCTGCCTTTAGGACCTCTTACCAGGGATGGGAATAGATGATGGTGGCTACTCATGGGCCTAGCATGCTGAGCTCTCATTTTCAGATGAGCTTCTGAAAGGAGCTGACATCCTATCCTCAAAGAGGAGGGTCTAATTCCTAATGCCCACACCTCTTAATGCCTAGTTTCCATGTGGCTGATACGGGGGCAGAGCAGGGACAGGGTGTGAGTCATAGCCAGGATGCATAGGGCAGGTGCCTTCTTTACAAAGGGGGACATAGAGGCCCAGGAAAGGGCATTGTTGAGTGTGTGTAGGTGAGTGACAGTGGGTGGGGCCACAGTGCTGGGAGGGACTTAGTCCCTTGCTCCACCTAAGCACTGCCAAACTGTTTGTTCTCATACTAAATAATTCTCTTTTTTAAAAAGATTTCTTTTAGATTTATTTATTTTGTGTGTACAAACGTTTGCCTGAGTCTATGAACCACATGCATGCATTGTCTGTGGAGGCCAGAAGAGGGCGTCAGATTTCCCCCACTCCCCCAAAATCTAGTTACAAATGGTTGTGGGTGCTGCTTTTGTGAGTGCTAAGAATCGAACCTGGGTCCTCTGGAAGAGCAGCCAGTGCTCTTAGCCACTGAGCCATCTCTCTGCACATATCCCAATATAACTTTTCAAGCACTGGTTTGAGGACTTTAAGCCACCTATCCCATGATCACTTCTAGTTCCAAAGGACAGCGAGAGGGATACCGTCCTACTATTGCCTGGCATTTTGCTCTGTGTAAGTCTGTACCAGGCATGGTACAGTTGTTTGTTCATTCAGCAACTGTAGGCTGGCTCATCACCTGTCTATGCCAGCCTTTGGAGCCTCTTTGTAAATTGGGGCCCTGGCCTGGAGCATTCTGCTTGAGTGTGGGGCGGGCGGGGGTGTCTATGCTCACCCTATGCCAGCAGAATGTTGAGGCATCCTAACTGGCATTTATCACCCACTCTCTCTCTGTATACATACCTTGTCTACACAGATCCAGCCATAGCCCCGTGTTTGTGTTTGGGACTCACATATACATTGGTGCCCTGACACAGTGTTAAAGAGCAGTTTGAACACTGTCTTGTCTTCCTGTTCTTTTTAGCTAAACCCTGGTTGCTAAATCCTAACCTCAATCTCAGCGGAAGCTACAGGGCAGCCACTTTTGGCATCCTGGAATGAAGTAGAGAGGTGTCAGGCTGCAGGCTCTGTGTCCTTAACCAGGAAATTGATGGGCGACCCTGATTTAATTAGCTTTTCCTTGCGATGATTTGGAGAAGGCTGTAATTAGCTTGGGGGCCCAGAGGGAGAGGCCTGGGTGGTGGAGCCAGGGAGGAGCAGGTGGCAAAGAAGGGTGTGACTGGATTCAAGATCAGACCTCTGTTTTTTCCAGGCAATGCAGTCCAAAGAACCTGGCTACTCAGGGGAAATGAGGTCCCTACAGGAGGACCTGGCTGGCGAGGCTGCCGGCTCTTGGCTGGCCTTTGTGGGTTTGTTTTTGTTGTTGTTTGTTTTTGGTTAGCATTGTATCAAGTCACAAAGGTCTGTGGCCTCCCTAGGTCATGTAGCATGCTGACCTGGAGGATGGCATTTAGTCTACGCCATGGTAGATAAACTTTTGGAGGCCCTTGTAGATGGCTGAGGACATTCTTTCGACACCAAGCTAATTAAAAGGGGACTCAATTTCCAGTTTGTAGTAGGAAACTCTCAGAGAAGCTCTCAGAGCAGGTTGGATTAATAGACATTAGCCAGATACTGGCTGAGGGTTTGCCCAAGACCCTCACCTGTGAGGGCCTGCAAGGCAGAGCCCAGGTGGGCGGAGCTGCAGCTTGAAGACGGCTTGTTCCTGTTCCTGAGAAGGGCTGGTTCACACAATGTGGCAAGTGAGACCCTAATGGCTCCACTTTGGTCACGGGAGTGGGGTCCCCAAGTAAACTTCAGTGCCAGGGCGGTCCACCTCATGAAAAGAGACCATTTGTCACTCTGCCTCTCCCAGCAGCCCCATGGGAAGCAGTGTTGTTCTGCCCATTCGTAGAAGAAAAAAAAAACCTAGAGGTTCAGAGGGGAGGAGCCATGCCCAAGACACCAGGTAGGGCAGGCTGGCTGGATTTGAACTCAGATGCTGTGATAGCAGACTCCCTGTTTTTCCATTACTTCTCTGGGGCTAGAAGATGAGGAGGACTAGGGTACAGACAGAACAGGGAATGCGGAGGCTTAATCCATCTTGGCGGATGTAGGCTCTGTGGCCACCATGAGCCTGGGGGCCCCTAGATGCAGAAGCCTTGTTTGCCTGCCTCCAGCCATGTGTGTTCTAGGCATGGACCTTCGGTGGGCCTCTCTGACCAGTTATCTCCTCTTGGTTCTTCAGCTGAGCTGCTCCCCAGGGTCCCTAACTAGACTTCTGCCTTGCACCTGCCCGACTCCAGATCTACAGGCCCAGTCTTGAACCTGGTCTTGTTCTCACAGACGCTATGTACACCCAGGCTTCATTTCTTAACTGAGTATCCCTCTCATCCTAACAACTGTCTCTCAGAGGCTCACAGGGGTTACGCAGTTGGCTTGAGGTCACACAGCTAGGACATAAAAGACCTGGAGTTTATCCTGCATCTTTTAAGTCTCCAGCCTGAGGTCCTCTCTGAGATCCCGCCACTCTTGACTGCCGTGTCTACAAAGTCCCTTTTGTCTTGTGGTCATTGTGCTGCAAGGCCCCTGCTTTATGGTAGCCCCTGCTGAAGCGAGCACTGCCCTTTTGGCTTCGGGGAGGAGATCATTTTGGAGACTGTCCAAGAAAAAAGATGTTCTGCAGCTCTTGCTTGCAAAACACACTGAACCCCAACAGAAGTGAGCCTGAGAAGTGAGCCTACTGGGCCAAGTCACACCCCAACAGCACCATATATATAGCAGCCTGGGTGGGCTTCCTTCTACAGAGGGATCAACATCAGAATCATATCTGGGGTACCCTCAAGTGTATTCGCCCGATCCCTTCTAGACCTTCTGTCTCTCCATCGGCAAAGATGCTGAGTATGAGGACGATGTAGAAAGGTCTAAAACAGGACCTGACACAATGAGAGGCGTTTCCCGGGTGGAGGGTGAACCCAAGTTTTCAAAGGGAAGGTTGCAAACACGCATGAAGGGAAGGGTAGAAAGGGAAAGCATGGAGATCTTCAGAAGGGCCGGTGACCACACAGGGTGAGTTCCATCACCTTGTCTCCTGCCTATGCTATGTTATATTATCCTCATCCCAAGTCAAGGCCTTTTTTCTGTGCCCATTTCACAGTTGAGAAAAATGGAAGAGCCAACAGGTTAAATGCAAACCAGGTTGAAAGATAAAATCCATTGGAGGGGTGCCTAGGACCCACCTGTCAATTAACTAGCTCCCTAACTTCTGCCTCTCCTTCCAGTCTTCTTAGCCAAACTTAACAGTCCCTCTCTGGCAGGCTACCTTGGCCAGCATTGATTATGGCATGTGGTGAGGTCCAGGGACCCCTGAAATTCTGGTTACCAATCTGTCACACCAGGGCTGGGGCTCTGCCATCTCTGACAGGATCCTAGAAATGATGGCTGCCCTTCTTTCCCCTCTAGCACCCTGTATCTGTTGCACCTGTCCCTGAGGGAAGTGACATTGTACTTCAAAACTCTGGGCCAAGGGGAAAATTCCACTGTACCTTCTCTTTCTTGACTGGGTGGTTTGGTTATGGGGAGGCTTGTGTGACCTAGGATGGGCAGAGGGGGTGAGGGCACTTCCAGCTGGCTCCACTGAGCTAACACACACAGTGAGGTGCAGTCATTTCTCTCCGAGCCTCAGTTTCCTTTTTCACTCTGCTACAGCAAAAAGATGAAAGAAAGCAAATTGGCAGGGCCAGGCTGGAGTAGAAACCACAAATGGCCCATTTGCAAGAGCGGCTTAAAATACATTTGTTTGTTTTGCTTGGAGCTTAAAATAAAATCGAATTAAATGCCAATGTTGAAAAATTGGAGGACCGTGCCTAGGAATTCAGAATGCTGGCTTCTCCCAGGCTGCTGATGCTGTCCACCCTGGAAGCTGTCTGGAGGCAGGAGGAGGCCACAGGGATGGACATCTGGTCTCCCCGGTCCCCTCCAGCCTTGCTTCTGCCAGGGCAGCTACCTGGACATGAGATGTGGGGAGATGCGGCTGCCTGGACCTGTCTCTCCTGATCGTGGGTGCCCCTTCCCACGTGCACAGCAAATGCTCACCTGAACCATGGCTTGTTCTAGAAGCAGCAGGTGGCACACCAGGCACTGTACACCTGCCAACCCACCATGGTATTCCTGGACCTTTGTGAAGTAAGCCCCCTGGGTATCACATGGGGTTTACGGATGGGAATACTGAGGCACAGACAGGCTAACTCACTTCCCGGGGTCACATGATCAATAAGTGGGAAGACCGAGAAGTGGATGCCAGCAACCTGCCTCCCTCAAATATGTGTCACACCAAAGATCAGCAGTCCCCCTTTCTGGGGTGGGCACTCCCACGGCTCTGCTCAAGTTTTTACCTCTCTGTAGCACGCCACCATCACCCTTCCTCTCCTCTCCTTCCCTCCTCAGCTCTGTTACTTCCCTCCCACACACACCCATCAACTCTGCTGACTTCTTAGCAACCAAGGAAGGTGCAGGTACTAACCCACCCCCCACATACACCTGAAGGTGAGGAAACTGAGGCACAGAGAGGTTTGAGGTGACCTGTCTATGTAATGTGGCCAGAGCAGCAGAGTCCAGGGTGTGACTGTGGATCCCCGGCTCTGGAAACTATGCTCTTTGCAGCCTGGAGCGCCTGTGTGCCCCCTCAGCCAGCCATCTGGCATCCTCCCTTGCCCACCCACCCATCCAACACTCAAGTTTGTCTCTGACTGGCCGCTCTGCACTGGACACGGTGACACAGAGACACCTCTAGTGGATCCTGGCTGTAACTACATGGAAACCAGTTGGAGTGAACGATGACACAGTCTTCCAGAACATACTTTGTGGGGCTAGGGCCAGTGAGAGATTTGCTTTCCAAGCCACCGCTCTGGCGGCTCAGGAGGCTGAGGCTGAGGGAAGCTGGTGTGCTTTGCCATTTGCTTCAGGCACGTGTGGCTCAGGAGACCCCTTGCCCTATTCTTCTCTCCACAACCGCAGCAAGGACCAGCCTTCTGGCCTGAAGTCCTGAGCAAGGGCTTCCTCTGCCTGTGCCTTAGTTTCCCTCTCTGTAAAAAGAGGGGAGCTATCTCAGCAGAAGATGCAAACTGGCAGTCCCAATGCCTCATTCAAATGGGCATATTTACTTATTGGGAGAATATATTTTTATTTAAATTATGTGAATGTGTTTGTGTGTGGGGGGGGTGTCTATGTGTGGGATGTGCATGTGAGTTGTGCTTGCAGAGGCCAGGAGAGGTTATTAGATCCCCTGGAGCTGGACTTAGAGAGCCATGTGAGCTGTCAGGTGGGTTCTGGGAACTGAACCTGGGTCCCCTGGAAGAGCAGCAAGCGTTCTTAACCACTGGGCCATCTCGCCAGCCCCTGCAGGGCATATTTCTACACACACCTTTGTTGTTATTGTAGAACAGTGTTGCGTTTGCCCACATGCCGTGAAGATGATATGGAGGTGCTGCACCCCACCCCCATTTCCCCTCGTTGTCAACATCTCCCAGGAGCAAGGCAAACATCTCACAAGGAACCGGAGTCTGTAAGCTAATATCCACAAGGCTCTATACTCCATCTACATTGCTCTCTTTTACTAATGCCCAGCTCTGCTCCTGGGCTCTCCACCGCACTATATTTAGTCTCCTCAGCTTCTTAGGCTCCTCAGAGATGTGACAGTTGCATAGGAAATTTAAAAATTAAATTAAGATATTTCAGAGGGGAAGCGCCAGCTACCAGAAACAGGCTGGCTCCCATGCTGCCTTCACAGACAGTAACCAAATACTGGTCAGAGGTTGGCATGTTTACTCGCTGAAAACATATATTCCTGGGACGCCTCTGAAAAGCTTAGTGACTGGGCGAACTCCAGTTTGCTGCCATTCCCAGAACTCCCTACTGCCTCCTCTTAGCCTCCTCCATCACCCTGTATCACTAGCCTGGCACCTGCAGACAACAGGCTTTCTCTAGTTATTCATCTGTGAAATGGACAACATAGTACCTTCCACCAGATCGGCCGAGGTTGAAGCGAACCTAAATATGCACAGTAGATTCTTAAGAGGGTGCCGGGGGCACTCAAGCCCAGGAACCATTCTCTTGTTGCTGGAGTTATCAGAGGGTGTGCTGAGCCCCCTCTCCTTAAAACAAAACCAGCCCTCCTTCCTTGCCTCCTCTGCCTGCCCTGTACCTCGTCCCTGTCTGCCAGGTAAGACCAGTGTGGGAAAGACACAGACATGCTTTGCTAAGGTAGGTCCTACCTATCTATAAGGCAGATCCTCAAGGAAGACACCAGACCTGCTGTCAACCCCAGGGATATGTTGGTAGAATTTGGGGTTCAAGCTCTTCTTAGAGATACAAGGTGTCCTGTGGTACTCAGACAGCTATACCCATTTCTCAGGGACTTTGCCTGGCTGGACGTTCTTTGGGGAGAGGGCTGTAGAGTTCTTGGGTGCCATGGGTACCATGGGGATAAGGTAACCCCTCAACCCAGGCTCTGCAGTTTTAGCCTCTTGGGGGAATGCCAACTTCCTCCGCATGGCATCCCTAGACTGACACCCAGAAACAAGGAGCTCACAAGCGATATGTTCCCAGGGATTTACTAAACCCCTTGTGAGGGTTATACCAAGCATTTTAGCAAGACAAACAGCCGCCTGAAGCAGCCAAGCAGAGAGGGGACAAGACCATCAAGGGCTAAAAGGGGAACAGGGCTGTATCCTGTCTGCTCTCTGCTTGTATGACCCCAGGGAAGCCCCTGCCTCTCTCTCTCTCTCTCTCTCTCTCTCTCTCTCTCTCTCTCTCTCTCTCTCTCTCTCTCTTAGTCTCCCTTTCCCAATAACAGCCACAGGGGCCGGCAGCGACAGAGTGAAGGCAGTGGTACCGAAGCAGCAGGAGCAACCCTTTGTGCACATGCCCACCCCATGCTTCTAAGCACCCGTGAGGCAGTCCCATCCCAATGCCCATTTCACAAGCGAGACAGATAGTTTTGGAGGCTGGGCACTAATCCAAGAGATGCTAGCTAGAAGATACAGACTCCACTATGCCTGATTTGGGGTGTGAGACCACACCCTAGGCCTCATCTGCAGCTACCCATGAGGGTGCAGGAAGCCTTACGGGTGTCGGAACGGCTTCCACTGTGTGTGCACTGCCCCTGCGGCTGAAGCCACATGTGCAGTGGGGGCACACCTGCTGGAAAACACCTGTGCTGAGGGGACACACCTGTCGTATCATTTGAGTCTCTCATGTCATGTCACTTATTTACCCACTATCATGCCCCCCTCTCTCTCCAGTTCATAGGGCTAGAAATGGAGACACAGAGGCTTGAAACGAGTGTTGTAAGTGACTCAAGAGTGTCAGCATGGGAGGCGGCCTGGCTCTCTGCCAATTCTCACATACTTTAGCAGCCTTCTGGAAGGCCAGCTATGAGAAGTCAGGGACTGTCCCAGGGTCCCTTCTTAGCATCTATTGAGCCTACCCATCCCTCCAGCCCTGCTCTGGTCCGAGGCTCCAACTTCCCAGTTGTCTCCCCAAACACAGCATTTCCACCTGGCCAACTTCCTTCCCCAGAGACCTAGGCTCACTTTCGTACTGGGCAGGCCATGAACCCAGCCTCTCATACCTGATCTGGAGATGATGAGGAATCTTGCTTGGGGTTCCTTTTGAGCTCCAGGCCTCCCAACACAAAGTCCCACTCTGACCCCTTGGTTATCAGTGCCGGCAATCCAGTTGTCTGTATCCTGTGGCTATACTCTGTGAGGAAGCCCCCAGCAGGTGAAGCAGGCAGTGCTCCTGGTACCTAGCTCTTCTCTTTCTGGTCTAGGGACTGGCAAGGCGGGGAAAGCCAGGCTGGCAAGGGGCCGGCAGCACGGCTGGGCACCAGAGGTTGGGGACTGGATTCTTCCACTCCCTGACAAAACAGGGAACTGTCAAAAGCACTGTGGATGTCAGACACGGCTGGGCTTCCTCCATGGTCCCCTGATCCTATCAGCAACAGCCTGGCTGAAGGCCAGCTACCTGGAAGTTCCTTTCTTCTGAGGACAGCCTGTACAGCTGGCTGGTAAAGAGCTGTGCTGGAGGGAGGCTGGCTAGGAGGACCACAGCTGCCCTTCCCCGGGGAGGCTTCTGGTTGATGGTCATGTGGCTATAGAGGCTGTGAGCAGGCGTGGGTCAAAAAGCCAGAATGGGCCTCCTCCAGGAAGCCTCTCTGGGCTTAGGGGAAAAAAAAGGTAACAGAGCATGGCAGCCATCCATCTCTTGGCTCCGGACGCTCCTTGCTTATTCCACGAGAACACACCTGGCCACGCTGGTTTATCAAGAACAAAAAGAAAACATCCATTGTTCCCCAGGGAGCAACTTCGTCCAACTTTCCAGCATCCCAAGGAAGTAGCCCCTTTCCACCCAAGTGAGTTCCCAGGTAGCCATCACCTCCTGCTCTTCATGGATGTCATTTTAAGTGTTTTGAGTATCAGGAACTCATCCTTGATGATTTTTTTTTATTTCTCATTTTCCCCCTCTACTTCCTGGCCCTTAGTTAAAATTATGGTTGAAGCTGAGACCATGTAACCCTTTCTGGATGAAAGCTGCTCATCTTGGAACTGTGAGCAACGGTGTCCCCAGTAGCAGTTTGAGTCTCTGCAATGCTTGGGGACAGGTGTGACTTGTTCTCCCCTCACAGTGACCCAGCAGAGAACTTTTGGTTAAGTACAGGGTGTGGGCAGGGTACATTTCACCCCTTTGCCCTGGAAACACCTTATGTAACTATCGCATAATTTAATGCACTCAACAGCCTCTTAATTTTGTAAAATTACATTTATTTACTTGAGAGAGAGAGAGAGAGAGAGAGAGAGAGAGAGAGAGAGAGAGAGAGAGAGAGAGCGTGTGTGTGTGTATCTCGAGAGTATGCACACTATGGTGTGAACAGGGAGGTCAGAGGGCAACTTGGAGAAGTCCGTTCCCTCCTTCTACCATGTGTTCCATCAGGGTGTTCTAGTTTGTTTTCTGTAGCTGTGATACACATCATGACCAAAAGCATTTTGGGAAAGAAAGGGTTTATTTCAGCTTACACCTTACAACAGTCCATCATGAAGGGAAGTCAGGGCCAAAGCTCAAAGAGGCAACCTGGAGGTAGGAACTGAACCAGAGGCCATAGAGGAGAGCTGCTTACTGGCTTGTTGATTGTGGCTTGTTCAACTTACTTTCTCATACAACGCAAAACCACCTGCCCAAAGGGTAGCGCTATCGACAATGGGCTGGACCTTCCAACACCAACAATTAGTCAAGGAAAATACTTGCCTACAGGTCAATCTGATGGGGGCATTCTGTCCTTTGAGATTCCTTCTTCCCAGATGCCCCAGTGGTGTCAAGTCAAGTCGACAAAACTAACCAGCACACAGAGAATCTAAGTTCAATCCCTGTGTGCCTGTTAGGTTTTGTCAACCTGACACAGCTTGGGCCATCTGGGAAGAAGGACTCCCAGTTGAGAAAATACTATTAGATTGACTTGTAGACAAGTCCCTGCATGAAATGTCATTTAGTCTCTTTGTAACAGAGGGATATCTGGAGAGCTGTGGGGTAGAGTGACGGCTTTTTTTTTTTTCAGAGTGCAAGTGATCTGGGGCATGTTCCTAGGAAAGAGGGCATGTGGAACCCAAGCAAGGTTGTCCATCCTCTAGTGACCCTACAGTGCAGAGAGGAGAAGTTATGACGGCCAGAGAGAGGTGCTGTGGGGTGACTTAGCCAGGAAGTGTCTGAACTGTGAACCACCTCTGCCCTTGGAAAGAAGTCTCTGCCATGGTAGTTGACCTGGAGAACACTGAGAAGTGGCCAGTGACCTGGGAAGTGTCTAGCACTGGCCAGACCTGTGGAGGAACACTGCTTCTCTCTCACACATAGACCTGCAATTTCCATGACTCTCAGCTAGCAGAGGAGTGCCAAACCTGCTTTTGATTCTACTACTGCAGTGGTGGGATGGGGAAGGGGATGGGGGTGTGGGGTGTGGGGGTATGAGAGTGTGGGGTGTGAGGGTGTAGGGTATGGAGGTGTAGGGTGTGGGGTGGGGAGCCAGAAACCCCAGGATGGCAATATGCAGCCGTGACATCAATACTATCAACTTGATGAACCCTAGGTCGACCCAAGACAACACTACAGGTATGTCTGTGAGGGAGCTTTGACACTGGGTTACTTGGGGTGGGAAGACCTACTGTAAGCATGAGGTGGCACCATTGGGGTTCAGGCCCTGCACTGAATGAAAAGAGGAAGCAGGCTGAGCATCTCTGCATGGTGAATAGAGACCCTGGACTCCTTGGAGGCTGCCCCCAGGAGACAGGCATAGCTGGCTGGACCCAGCTATATTATCTTCCTTTTTAGCAGGGAGGACTAAAGAGAGGAGAGGGCCTACAGGATGTGGAACCGTCCTCAAGGCTCTTCATTGACACCCCTCATTTGGGAGATAGGAACCAGGTCTATTTGGCCACTGAGAAAGCGGGGCTTGGGAAGTGCCAATATTCACCATGACTTTTGGTATTGGATTCAAACTCAGAACCCTGGACTGCTTCTATCTTGGCCTGATGCACCCTGACCAGTTCTCAGGGTCAGTGAGTCCCAGGAGTAGCATCAGATGGGGATATAGACAACTTTCAGCTGGAGCTCAGGGGACCACTAGTGCTGAGAATGAGAACACATTTCACCTCTCCAGTCCCCTGAGAGGTCAGGAGAGGGCAAACAGTAAGGAATTAAAAAGAGCACCCACTCCAGATCAACTGGACAATGGCTCCAGGTCTCTGTGTAACTCCTGCTTCCTGTGGGCATCCTCGGTGTGCATGGATGCCAGGGGTAGGGTGAATCCTCAGGGCTCTCAGAGCACCCAGAGAGAGCAAGACAGGAAGTGACTCCCTCACTCCATGAAGATGAGTTGGGAAGGATCCTGGTGGCATGGCATTCCACCTATATTCCTACCTGTGATTGCCCCACAGATGGAGGGCCTGGCATGTCATGCCATCCTGGTGTCCAGAGGCCAGTTGTGCTGGGAAAAAAGAGCTTCAAATCCTCCTATTCTTCACAGGAGAATTTGACTAGGGGACCCAGATGCACTGTATGAGGACAGGAGCCAGCGGGACAAACCCTGGGATTCAAAGAGGAAGCCATTTTGAGAAGAACATTGTCATCTTAGAAAATGATGTAAATGTTCTTTGAAGAGATTTCCAAAGTCATAAGCGAATTCGTGGCCACCAGAGATCAACTACACACAGTCACAATGCAATTAGGGATTGGATTGGATCTTCCTTAGCATCCATGTTGGTGTCCTTATCCTCAGAATCTATGGATGTGGCCTCATTTGGAATTATGGTCCTAACAGAGTGGAGTTAAAATGAAGCCATAAGGTGGCCATGACCTGATGTGACAGCATTCTCATAAGATGGGATCTTTGGACACAGAGACAGGTGCACAGATGGAAGAGAGCTGATGTCAGGGGGTGGGAGACACATGTCCAAGGAAGGCCAGAGACAGCTAACAGGATCTGGGAGGGAGGCTCAGAATGAAGGGGTGCCATGGCCTTTGGAGGAAAGGAGGTATGGATGCCTTGTCTCATGCTTCTGGTCTCCTCAAAGTGGAGCAATGAATTTTGGTGACTTTATGCCACTTAGTTTGTGCTTCTGTGTCACAGAAATCCTAGAAATCTTATCACAGAGAGCAAACTGCACAGGCAAGAGACAGACATGGACCCATAGGGAAGGGTCTTGCTAATTCAAGGCCACTAGGGAACCAGAGCTTCCAAGCAGGTGCCAAGCTGGGTACCTCATACTTTTACTCCCTAGAATCCTCAAACTGCAGGCTTTTAACTCCCATTCTAAGGAAAATGCAGCCAAGACAGAGGAGATACAATAACTTGTCCCTGGCAGTTAGGCAGGACCTATACTTGGATGGCAGGGAGGTATGTGTTGGTGGCACAGAGACATCTGACCAAGCTAGCATGGTCATGGCTCTTGGCATCCACACATTGATCCCAGACTCTGGGGGCGGGGGGAGTGTTGGTACAACCTTTGAGCTCTGTCGGTCCCCTGTGATTTATTTGGACATTTAGGCTGTGTGGCCACAGAGAGGCTCCCGAGGAAACCCGGGCTGTGGGAGATACTTAAGCTGCCTCTGCAGACACACTGTTAGAATCTTCCGGCGTGCTCACAGCCTCGCTCAGGCAAGCCTATTCTGTAAAGCTCCTTACAGGCCAAGGCTCAGCACCAGACTCACCTGGCACTGTAGCCAGGGCCCACACCTGTGGATTCCATGCCCACAGAATTAACCAAGGCTTGGAAGCATTACATTGTTTCATAAGATGGTCATGGTGCTGCGTGCCTTTAATCCCAGCACTCAGGAGGAAGAGGTAGGTAGACTTCTGTGAGTTTGAGGCCACCCTGGTCTACATAGTGAGTTCTAGGCTAGCTAGAACTGAGATCCTGTCTAAAAAAATCAACAATAAGTAAATGTATTTATTTATTATTATTATTACCATCACTCTTATTATGGTGTATGTGCTTGCAAATGTGCCCTAGCCCAAGTATGTGGAGGTCAGAGGACAACTCTATAGAGTCAGTTCTTTCCATCACATGGATTCTGGGGGTTGAACTAAGGTCATCAGGATTGCACTGCAAGCATTTTACCTGCTGAGTCATCTCGATGGCCCCAGCATTTTTTAAATTGCACTTCTACTGAACAGGTACAGGGTTTCCCTTTGTTATTCCCTGAACTACACAATGGCTATCACATGGTGTCAATGCTGCATTAGGCTTTGAAAGTCAGAGGGAAATGACTTCAGTGTGTGGGAAGATGCAGTTGGGCTTTGAGCCAATGCTGCATCATGTTATATTAGGAACTGGAGCATCCGCTGGTCCCTCGTGGATGCTGAGGGACAACGTACTGTTGATATTTTAAGGAAAACTGAGTTGTTTCCATTTGATTTTCAACATAAGGTAGCCCAGGTTGGCCTCCTGAATATCAAGGTTAGAGCTGTGTGCCTCCAGAGCTGGCTAATATGTGCTCGAATCTGGCTTTGATTCCTCATGGTTATCATTTTATTTTTGAGTTATGACATGCATCCTCAGTTTCTGCTCCTACTTTTCTGCTAATTTTGGGTGTATTGCATTTTAAGAGTAATTCCCTATGATCAGTTTAATACGCTGTTTGGCTCTGGAAGACCTGTCTGTTAAATGTCTTATGTGGAAGGAGACACCTGTGACCTGCGGTGGTTCTGATGATGCTCCCACACAGGCATGGATGGGGCAGCTCTGTCTCTGTCTCTCTGTCTCCCTCTTTCTCTTGGCAGGGGTGGGGCTTGTGGCTCCCTTACGGGAGGAGGGGACACTGCTCTCCTCAGGTGGCTCTACTGTAGGATCCTTCCAAGGCTGCTGGAGGGCCTGTCTTTGGGAGGTCCCCCTGCTCAGGTCCTGAGCAGTGAGGAGGCTCATGGGAGGATGGATCAGCCTTTCCCTCTTCCCCAGCTCCCAGAGACCCTGAGGTAGGGAGCTCTGGAGCCTCCTGGAACACATTTCTGAGGGTTCAGGCCATGCCTGGCCCAGGGCACTGTGACAACACTGGCTAGACTGGCAATGGTTTTGACCCAGACTTACATGGTGCTAGATAGACTGCTAGTTCCCAACTCCACTCCAAACCTAGAATCTCCGACTGCCAGGGTTTGAATCTGACCTAGGCTATGTGCTTTAACACTGTGTTTCAACTTTGTCTTTTGTAAAATGAGGGTCACATTTTACCTACCTCACAGGATCACTGTAAAGACTAAGTGGTAAATTATTTGCAAACATAGACCATGCCTGGTTGACACTATCCACAGTGAGTTGGGCTCTCCCACATCAATAATCAAGAAAGTGCACCACGGGTTTGCCCACAGGCCAGTCTAGTGTGTGTGGGGGGCATCTTCTTAGTTAAAGTTCCCTCTTCCAAAATAACTCTAGCCTGGGTCAAGTTAACATAATAGTAACTAGCCAAGCTTAGTGATAGCAAGGTGCTATTGATGTGACCATGATTCCTACTGCCTATCAGACCCAGCTTGCCACAGTAGCCAGATAAAAAATTAAGGTCACTTTGAATGGCTTCTAGGGTGTGGGATCACATTGGCTCAGTGTATTTCTGAGGCTGGATGGCCGTGAAAGGGCCCCATAGCCCCTTCCATGCCCTCCTGGATTCATGACTAGCCCTGGGATCCTGGATCTAGAGCTGACATGGTTTCTTCCAGGCACCCCCTGCTCCTCATGACCCAGCTACCATGATGGTCCTCAGCTACCACCAGGTCCCAGACCTCACAGCTCTACTCACTCTGCCCAGCACTTTACAGGAACACCTTTGCCTCACTGTCACAAGATGCCTCCATTGCCCCCACATTACAAACGAAGGGGCTGAGACCGGGAGAAGCAGCCCCAGATGCCGAACCAATGCTCCGAGCCCAGACCTCAGTCCAGGCCCCACATACACCGTAGCCACCTGGCTGGATGGCACTGTCCCTTCTCAACTCTCAGCCCATATCACTGCAAGCCAGCCTGAGCCCCACCTCTGAGGCTCCATGTCAGTCCGAATGGTAGAAAGGGAGCCAGGGGCAGCTGCCTGTCCTCCCAAGGCGGAGGTGGTATTGAATATGCATGGACCACCAACATCAGAAAGGGCAAGAATAGACCCGGGATTGAGGCCAGGTCAGCCAGGTGATGGACACAAACCTGCTCTACCACACCCTGATTTAACGCCAAAGGGATTCTGGGAATTTCCCAACCCCACCAAGTGCTAAATAACTGATACATGTGTCCCCAACAGGGTGGCAGAGGAAGGTGGTCAAACACATTTCATTCCTGTTCAGCAGCCCTCCACCAGCACCCTCTACATATGCAGGTACACACACACACACACACACACACCATCTTTCTTCTCACACTTCATTCCTCCCCACCCCACCCCCCCACAAAGTCCCCGGCCTTCAACTCACCCCTGCACATCTTCTGCTCACATCAGAGGCATCGGGAGTGGTACAGTAGGACCCATGTCTTGCTGGCTCTGGACAGGGGGAGAAACAGTCATGGTTACAACTGAGTGACCAGTGTTGGGTGGGGATGGAGGTGAATTCTTGAGAGGCAGGTTGCTCCTCCCCCAGCTGTCTGGCCCAGGGACACAGGGCTCAGGCTATCCACTCCTCAAGGCTGCCTTGTGGGCTTTTCCCCTCCCAGGTTCTAAGCTCATTTCAGGGAAGCAAGTACACAGTTGGCAGGGATTGAGGGGTGTCTCCCATGTATGGCTGGCGTAGGCTGGGAGGGGGATGTGGTGGAATGGTCACAGTTCGTGCTCTGGAGAGAGAGAGAGAGAGAGAGAGAGAGAGAGAGAGAGAGAGAGAGAGAGAGAGAGAGAGAGAGAGAGAGAGAGGGAGGGAGAGAGAGAAGGGAGAAGGGAGAAGGGAGAAGGGAGAAGAGAGAAGAGAGAAGAGAGAGGGAGGGAGAGAGAGCTTTTCCCTGCACAAAGAGCCCAACCTTTTCCTAGTTCCTGCTTCTCCACCCACCCACCCACTCATCCACCCACACGGCCATCATCCATCTATCCATTTATTTGCCAGCTTTTATCCTGAGGTAGTCATCACGTCAGAGTAGGTTGCAGAGAAACACACAGAGAGACCCTGTGCCCATTCCCCTAGCCACATGTGGGGTTCGCATTTTGTGTAACCATGGCTTATCATCAAAACCAGGCAAGTGGCCTTAGACACCCCCTAAAGCCCATTCTCATGGAGCAGTGGCGCGCATGTGTGTGTGCTCTTGTGAGTGAATCCGCCTCCTCACCACCAGTCAAGACACAAGGTCTCCTTCGGCTCTGCCTTTACAGTCACCCCATTCCATCCCCACCTCATCCTGATTTCTGGCTGCAGAATAGTGTTCATCAGTGACATGAAAGACAATAAAACCAGGTGCCAGGTGAACTTTCTCAAGCTGGCTTTTTGTTTTCCTTGAGATAATTTTCTGGAGACTGGTCTAGACTTTATTTCATTCATGACTGTATGTGTGTGTGTCTAGAGAGGTCAGAGGAGGATGTTAGTCTCTATCATTTCTTACCTTATTTTCTTGAGACAGTCTCTCACTGAACCAGAGCTAGGCTGGCGGCCCCAGTATTCATCCAGTCCCAGGGCTGAAGTTACAGGTGTGCATATGACCATGCTCATTGTTTAAAATATAGGTACTGGAGATTTGAACTCAGATCCTCATGCTTGCACAATAAATACTGAGTCAGCACTCCGCACTTGCCCTAAGGTCTAGGCTTTACATGGTTCCTGTGGTCAACTATGAACGTAACCATTCACTGATTGTCTGTGTTGTTGTTCCACATTGGAGAAGTCATTTTGGGTAACACAGCGCTGCGATCACTTGTGAAGGTGTTGTTTTGTGTATGGGTCAGCACAAGTTTCTACTTATTTGTGATGAATGCCCCAAATTATGGTAGAGCAGATGGTAGGGGCACAGTTTAGAATGTAATCCTTACACCACCCTGCAGAGTGGCTGTCCTGTGTTATGTTCTGAGCGGACATCCGAGTGGCCCAGTCTTTTGGCATTCTTAACAGGGCCAGTGTCATCATTTTCCACATCAGCCATTCTGATGGAGTTTGCTGCTACTAGCTGTGGCTTTCATCTGCCGGGCACCTTCTCAGGTGCCCTTTGCTGACCGTACGTCATCTGCAGAGAAGCGTCGCCATGCATTTCGCTCAGTATCTAATTGGGTTGGTCTATTTAGAAAGTACTACATTTATTTTGTGTACTGAGTTCTACATGGAGGTCAGAGGACAACTTGAAAGAGGCAATTGGATCCTGGAGACCAAAGTCAGGTCCTTCAGGCTTGGCATCCTTCCTTGCTGAGACATTCTCATTGACCCTGATTTTTTTTTAAACTAAGTTTCTGTGTCTATGACAGGTGTTAATACTTCATCACCCTTCTAGTGGATACCATTTCTCTCCTACTTCTTCCAATATTTTCTAAATTTCATTTTCGGTTTTCAGTAGTTTATTTTCTGCTTAGAGTGCTTAGGGTTCACACTGCTCAGGAACTGTTGAGCTTCTTGGTTCTTCAGAGGTTTGTGTGTGTGTGTTTGTGATGTATGTGTGTGTGTGTGTACCACACACATACAATTTGGGGCCATTTTCAACTATTATTTTTTCAAACACTAATACTTTGCAGCCCCCTTCTCTTTGTCTTCCTCCAGGAGTCTATTGACAAGAGCCTTGTGTAAAGTCCCCATCCTAAGGCTCTAGTGACATATATTTTTCCTGTCATTTTCTCTTTGTTATTTAGATCAGGTAATTTCCATCATTCTATGTCCCAGTTTAGTGATTCTTTCTTCAACCCTCTCTATTCTGCTATCACACGCATCCACTGAGGGTGCGTGGTTTTTTTTTTTTCTTTTTAGATTTTCAGTTCTAAAATTTTCATTTGATTTCTATTCTTTCCTGATTTTTTTAAAAGTCTGATTCCCATGTGGTCAGAGTGGTTCTCTGAAGTATGCTTACACTGGCTACTGTGAAATCTGTGTTAGCTCGTTCTGTATCTCTGCCATCCGTGCTGGCATTTGTCAATGGCCCTTTTCCACTGAGCCAGACTTCTTCCTGGTGCTTCTGATATGAGTGAATTTCCCTGGAAACCTATCACATCACGAGACTCATTCATACCTCCCATTTCCTCTCCCCTCCTCCAGCAAGTGCAGGAGAATGCCTGCTTGCTAATTTCCCACAGGGACCCACATTCACCTTTTCAGGTCAGCCTCCAACACTGGTGGGGTGTTCCTTGCTGTTGCTGAGGGGGAGTAGGGATCCTTCTAGTTGTAGGGTCTGGAGACCTTACAGCCTCCAATGAACGGAAGACAGGTCTTGTGTCACCCTCCCCCAACACCCCATGAAACTGAAGGTCCTAATCCCTGCCTTATCTGACACCACTCCACATGTGTGTGTGCATGTGTGTGTGTGTACGTGTATGTGTGCATGTGGTTTTGTGCCTTCCTCATTATAGCCTGCTGATGGTGGAGGGCCAATCCCCATTCCATGTTTCTTGGGTCTTGGCTGGGACAGAGTGCTCAGCGTCTGGAGCATGTGCTTGAGCCTTGCATTCTCCAGGGCAGTGATTCTCAACCTTCCTAATGCTGCGACCCTTTAACACAGTTCCTCATGTTGCAGTGACTCCCACACATAAAATCATTTTCATTCGTAACTGTAATTTTGCTACTGTCATGAATCATCGTGTAAAGATCTGGGTGTTCTCGGGGTCTTAGGTGACCTCGTGAAAGAGCTGTTTGACCTCCCCCCAGGGGGTCATGACCCACAGGTTGGGAACCACTGCTCTAGGGTGAGGGAGCTTTTGGGTGAGGCTACTGCCAAGGCCTCAGTTCTTGTTTCTTCAGTTTTGTCTCTGGGACAATTTGGCCATGGAAAGACCCAGAGTTTTTACTGTGGGCTCTTGGGGCCTTGTCCCACCCCTGGCCAGTATGTGTACACTACCTTCACCTGTCAGTCTTCAAGTTGTTCTGAGTGTACCAGGGGCTTTCAGCTGTCCTTAGCAAGAAGACTTTGGATAGTAACTTTATTCCAGCACAGAAGTAGAAGCTCTAAACACGTGGTTTTATCTGCCTAAAATTTTCCAGAATTCTCTTCATGTTCCATGTGTGTGTGTGTGTGTGTGTGTGTGTGTTTCCCTCTAGCCTGGGATGCCTAAAAAACCTATGTAGCAGATGCTAGCCTTGAACTCATGGCATTTCATCTGCCTCAGCCTCCCTAGTGCTGAGAGTACAGGCATGTGCTACTGTATGTCAGCTCATCTTAACACTGTTGACCAGATCTTGCTTTCAGAAATGCCTGCCACCTTCCAGGGCTTTTCACCTGGCTCAAGAGAGACTTTCCTTTCAGTCAGGAGATAAGAGAGACTGAGAGGCTCTGAGGCATTGTCATTCGCAGCTGTTGACATGATGCTTTGTGGCTTGGAGAAAAACCCATGAAATTGCAGACTTGGCGAATATTAGAAACCCAGACTGGAATTGTGTTCAGGGACTCAAGGCGCAGCCCTGCTAGGTCTCTGTAGGGAACATGGGGGTCTGGGCAGTGCTGACCTTACAAATGGAGTGTCTCAAGATGTGAATGTTCCAGTGCTCTTCTGCCCCTGCAGCTGCTGCCTCAGCTGAGCACGTCTCTTCCCCATGGGTCCTTGTGCCCACTTTCCTCCCCACCACTGCTCTGAGCAGAAGTGCCCACCATGTGCCTCACCACTCTCTGCTAACAGTTCCCATGCTTGCATCTGGGTCTTCAAAGTAGTGTTGCTTGTTGGGGGGGGGGGCTTTAAGAGGTGAGACCTGCTGGGAGGTGGGCAGGTCACTGGGGGTTGCTGCCCTCGAAGTAACAAAGGGAGATCTTGTGGGAACTTAGTTGTTCCGGTCAGATGAGGGGCTAGTGAAGCAAGATGGTTTCTCATGTCTGTCTTCCTGTCCAAGGGCAAACCCCATCCCCACTCCTTATATAGTGAGGTCACTCATTAGGAAAGCCCTCCCAGAAGCCCAGCTGGTGCTGTGCCCTGAGCCTCAAAACTGTGAGCCAGATAAACCCTTCATTACATCCTTCCAACTCCAACAGAAAGCTGACCCCATGCCCAGGCCATGCAATTCCTTACTGGCCATGTACAGGCCACGTGACTTCAGCCCTACACATTTCTAGGGTTTTGTAACTAAGATCTGCTCCATGCTTCCTCTGTGTGTTTTCCTATGTCCATGTGATGCCAAAAGTTCATTGTCAACATGACTAGACTTAGAATCACGTAGCTCTAGGTTGTGGGACACAACCTAGCTCTAGGACAGAGCTCTAGGTTGTCTGTAGGGTCTTCCCATGACAATTTAACAGAAGAAGCAAGATCCACTCTGAACGTGGATGGCCCCAGACTGAATACAAAAAGAAAGTGAGCTGAGCACCAGCGGCCATCTCTCTGCTACCTGACTTCGGGTGTGCTATGACCAGCTGCCTCATATGCCTGCCACTGTGACCTCCTCACCATGGTGCACTGTCCCCAAAACCATGAGCCAAAATAGAACCTTCCTTCTTTAGCTGCCTTTGTCAGTTTTTGTCATAGCAACAGAGAGGTAACTGGTATGGTTTTTTACTCTCAAAGCATGTCTCAAAGCTTCCAAAGCCTTTTGGAGGTCTCAGATGAAACAATCCCCAGAGCAGCACAAACGCACCACATGCCACTTTCACTGAATGTTGAAATGTAGGCCCTGGAGGTTCAGCATAAGGCCAGGGTAGACAGTGTGTGTCAGGGTCCCTGCATTCTTCACCATCATATACTTGTGGTTGTACCAGTCCCACGTGTGAGCACCCTAGACACAGTGACAAGAATGGTTGGTTTTATGAGCTTTCCACACCTGAGAACACAGAGGGGGGCATAGAGGCATATAGAGGAGAAGTGTATGTCCAGTCCTTCACATTGCTGGCTGTCTTCATGGAAGACCGTTTGAACACAAATGATTGGCAAGTGAGAGCTATTTAATCTGGGTGTGAGGCAGGCAGTTTCTCCAAAATGTACCCAGTGTGCCCATCTCTCCAAGGAAAGAAATGGACAGCACTTGTCACCAAACATAAGAATTGGAACTTCCAAAATGAAAAACTTCAGGAAAACTTGTACCTGCCACTGTAAGCTCAATGGCTCTCCAGTCCTCAAGATATTTTTTCTTGGGAGGTTAATGGTCAGACAATAAGCATGATTTTTAAAAAATTGAAACTATATGAGAAAACACCTGGGTGTGTACAACTCAATGAACAGGGTGTGATGTTACAAAGCCGAGCATGGGAAAGGAGTCATCAGGTAACAATGAGTGAGGTGGCTCTGCTAGTAAAGACACTCGGCACTGAGTTTGGTTACCTGGGGCCTTGGAAGCCATGTAAAGATGGAAGGAGAGAACCAATTTCAAACTTTTCCTTTAATTTCCGCATGTGTGCAATGACTCACATGCCCACACACCACACTCACATAGGGTGTGCACTCACTAGCACAGCCTAAAAAACAAAGGATTCATCAAGAGGTAAGACAAATGGGTGGCTCATAGTCACCTGTAACTACAGCACTAGGGAGATCTGGCATCCTCTTTTGGCCTCTGTGGGTACTGCACTCATGTGCATAAACCCACATACAGATATATACATATACACATAATTAAAAGCAAAGAAGTCCTTAAAGCCAGTGTCCTCCTGAAAACCTGATACCCAAAATGCTCTCAAAATGGAGATAACTATTAAGTTTGCCCCTAAACTTTTAGATTTTGAGTTTCTGATGGGCACACAGAAGTGCTCAGCAGTAAAGCCTATATGCATTCCCAAGCAAGGAAAACTCCGACCTTGGAGTATGTCTGGTCGAAGCCTTTGGAGAAAGGTTCTCAGTGTTTGCGGTAGCCTCATCTCCTTCACTATCACTCTCTTTGATAATGTTGTCTCTTGCAGTGGCATTGGGAGCGAACCATCCTCCTACAATCACAGATGCTGAGTACAAACACCAAGACCTCAGAGCGTGGTTGTATTTGGAAAACGGTTTTAAAATAATATTTACTTATTTTTATTTGTGTTTGAGTATCTGATGAGTGAATGTGAGCCTGTAAGAAACACAGCAAACAGGTGGGGTTCAGAGAACAACTTTTGGGGAGTAGGCTCTCGCTTTCCACAAGGTCTTTGCCAGAGTCTCTTTCATTTCTGTTGTTGTGCTGTATACCTGAGCATCTAGCCTATTCTCCTGTCTTCACCTCCCACCTCATCATAGGAAAATGTGGCCTCAGGTACACACCAGTAATTCTTACACTCCAGGCATTGGCCACAGGTACACATCAGTGTTTCTTACACTTTTGGCATCGGCTTCAGATAGTCAGTCATGTGTGAGCAGTACCCCTGCTAAGCTATTTCTCTGTGGTGCAGTTTGATATCTGAGCCAGAGTCTCACTATGTAGCTAAGGCTGTCTTCGAACTTACCATCTTTCTACTTCAACTTGCTGCAATTACAGGCATGTACATGTAGTGGGTGCAGCAATGCTCTTAAAGAGACAAGTAAGTAAGACGTGAGGCAAGCTAACTGGTGTCCTTCTGAGCTGAGAGTTAGGTAAACAAATCATACAGCAGCTATAGGAGTAAATTTTTACACATCTATCAAAATACAGTGTTTTCAAATAAATTTAATGACCCAGGCAAATATCTGAAACTCAAGTAAAAACTGCAGAAAATGAAACTAAATAGGATTTCAGTTTATATGACTCCAACTAGACTCTTACTGTGTTCAGTGTCTAGAAAGAAGATATGATGCTAAATGGCATGGCGTCCCTCCAGGTGCCAACACTGGCAAGGCAGAGGTTTTGGTTCTTCTACAGTATGCCTCTAACTCTTTATATTCTGTAGTAAACGTGACATATAGGAAAACTCATTTGCACACAGTGCCTTTGTGCTGAGAGACCTGATATGCAGTCCTTGCCCTGTGAATGGGACTCTTCTCCATGCCCATGTTCTAGTCACCATAGAGTGCCTGGGAGCTGAGGTTCTGGGTCCAGTGGGGATGGGGGTGCTCTTTCCCCCTCTATCCTGCCTTCTGTGGGACCTTTTTCTCTGAGTCCCTTTGTCTAGGTTGAGACCTCAGGTGGAAGCAAGGAGCTGGCTGTGTCTCGGGCTCCAGCTAGTGGGTCTCAGCCGCTAACCTCACCACCCATTGGGTTCACTGGGGCACGGGAACTTGTGTACCTTGGACAGCTCCATCCCACAGGCCTGAGGACCTTTCCATTTCACAAGCAGAGACTCTCTCAAAGCCTCCACCGCACCTGCCTCTTCTCCCTGGGGTCCATTTGTCCAGGTTGATGCTGTCAAAGCTCTTCTAATGGCCTCCCTGCCCTTAGTATATGAGTGGGGAGACTGAGGCTCTCCAGAAAGTCACATTTCCCACACTGCACAGGGCAGAGACCCAAACCAGGACAGGAGCCAAGGCTATGGGGCTCCTCCACGAGGCCGTGAATGCTGGCCCGCATTCTAGACCCCCTGTTTCCATCCGTGAGCACTAGCCTCTTGTGAAATGTCCTCTCTTGAGTTGAAAATAGCCACCGGGCCATCTGCTGCACACCAACTCAGAGGCGGAAATGACGCCTGCTGTGGGGATTGAACACCCCAGCACTCTGCATGGCTGGGGATGGTTGATCTAGATGTGAGGAGAAGAAAGGCCAGGCTCAGTGGAGGGGGCTGGGAACCCTGGGCACAGCTCCCATAGCAGACGTTAGGAAACAGCGGATGTTGGGAACCTTGAATCCCAGAACTGACTGCTTCTAAGCTTCTTGGCCTTGGGCAAGACTTCATTTTTCCCACTATGAGATGTAGCTGCCCCTGAGTCCTTTCTGATCTGCTGAGGTCACACTGTATGGCTGTGCATCATGTGGGTGGAGGAGCAGCATGGACATTCCTAGGGATTTCATGGTTTGACAACAAATCACAGCAAGAAAGAAGTCATAAACTCAGGGGTTTATGGCTGGTGCGGGGCCATCCCATTCCCATCGCTATCAACAGCATGAGGGAGATCATCATCATCATCAGTGAGACCTGGAGAGTCACACACATTCTTGTGCCTGCTATTTCTCAGAAGCCCCCATCCTACAGATAAGGAATTGACTCAGAGAGGGAATGGATGCGGCTTGAGGCCACACAGCTGGTCCACACCTGTGCTCTCAATCCATGGGACTTCTGAGTGCTTGCTCTCAAGGAAGCTACTGACATGGACTTTGCACACGCCTCCCAGGGAAGCTAAGCGCTCCCCCCACGCAAGGCAAAATGGTCTTGTGCCAAAGCTGGAAAAGCATCAACCCAGGAAACACATTCAGGTGAGGCATTGGCAGAGCATGTTCCTGGTACTGTGAAATGAGACCCTGAGCACCCTGGAAGGCAGGCTGGGAAAGTGAGTGTCTGATTTCTGCTCAGAAGGGAGGCTAGTCTCAGAGCTACTGGGCAGTCGTGTGTCCCGGGACCAACACCTCCTTTTTATAAAGTGATGGGGTTAAACAAGACAGCCCCCAGCATCCTCAGTGCTCCAGCCTTGTCCCGTGTGCCTGGAGGGACCATGTAGGTTGGGTGTTCAGAGCCCTACTCCTTAGGCTCCCTGCTGCATCCCAGCTCTAGGCTCTAGGACCATGTTATCCTGCAGATGGGGAGGGGCTTCTAAGGGGCTGGTTCCACGGGTACCTATTCTGTATCACATATGGGGTGCTGGGAACTGAACATCAAAATCTTAATGTACGTCAAGGATAGTTCTCTAAGACTGTGAAGCTTGGGGAGATGGTCCAGTCTACAAATTGCTGGCCGTGTAAGCATGAGGACCAGGGTTTGCTCCCCCATCATTCATATTTTTTAAAAGCCTGGCATGGCAGCATGTGCCTGCGATGGCAGTGCTGAGAATGCAGGGAGAAGAGAATCCTGGGGCTTGCTGGCCAGTTAGTCTACCTGAATCAGCAAGTTCCAGGCTCAGCAAGAGATGCTGCCTCAAATGTAAAGATGCAGAGTAGTTGAGAAAGGCACCTGATAGCAACACCTGGCTCTATGTCTGTACACATGGGCACATACATGTCCACATGCATATATGTGCACACACATGCACCCACTTAATCCTCATAGCAGCATAAAGTTGTGACAGAAACCGGAGGTGTATGTGGCAATAGAGGGACAAGCAGGATCCATCTCTTCCGGGAGGTATCACTCCCCAGCCCAGCCCTCCACCAATGGTGGGTGGTGTTGGAAGCTGGTACCTAAGTGGTTCAGCTTCCTTGCCTTGAGTGGGAACACCATGAGCTTATATTAGCTCCCACTGTCCCCAGTGTGCCAAGCCCCAATTTCCCACAATGGTAAGGGATCGCTTGGCAACACCCCTGTCCCTGTTTGGCCTCTCCCCTTGCAGCCTTCATTGGCCTTGCCCATGAGTCCTAATGTCAAGATTGGTTTTCATTAAAAAAAAAAAAGGCTGAAGACAAGACCAAGGCTGGTTTCTGAGAGAGCGTGGCCTGAGGCAAGGAGGCCTTCAGACCGTTCTCTTAGCAAATCAGAGGTGGCTAACTATCAGAGGGCTACATTGGAATCCAGCCCCACTTTACCACAGAGCATTTGTTCCAATCCTTATACACAACAGGAAGTAAGAACTAAGAGCAAATGACAGGGCTCGGGAACAAATTATCATGGAGGAATATCAGCCACCGCACCAGTCCATACATCATTCACTCACTCATTTATTCATATTCATTCATTCACTCAGTCAGTCAAAGGATTTTTTTAAGTTGTGTTTTTATTTTAAATTACGTGTCTGTGTCTGCATGGAGGAGTGTGCATTTGATTACAGGTACCCATGGGGGCCAGAAAAGTGTGTCTAGCCTTCTCCTGTGGACCATGATCTGTCACCTAAGGGGAGGATTAGATAATGCCTTCTGAGGAGCCTTTGGGGACAGTAAGCAGACTCTCAAGTGCATATGTGTGACCTACACTGTGTCCAGTGCAGGGCTGGATGTGAGAACATGATGCAGGGGCAAAGCTGTCATATTTAGCATATCATATCACTTAGGCCAGAGGTAATAACTATGGGGTGCAGGGCAATTCAAATTTACATACCCTCTTTTAAAGTTTAATTTAAAAATTTAAAAATTTCCCCCCTCTTTCTTTGCCGCCTCCCCTTCTTGCTAGGTCCTATGCATGGCTCTTCTTATCTACAGGTGACATATAGTCTGTTCTTGGATCCTGGGAATGACACGTAAGTGAAGAGCACAAAACAGTGTGGGGAACCAATTCCAGCTCAGTGGTCAGGGCCCACAGCAGCAGCAGCAGCTGATCCTGCTCAGTGATCTGGAACTCAGAGAGGGAGACACGTGACTCCAACAAAGGGAGGTCACCAGCTCAAGGCACAGCCTGGCTTTTCCCAACTTGAGTCAAGTAAGCCTGCAGCCCATTGAGGAAACGGCCTGGTTGCGGATTCCATATGCGTTTCTAATATTGTGCTTTGATGTCGAAGTGTTAAAAGCGTCCAGACCTTGATGACAATGACTTACACCATAAGAGAGGTCTTAGGAAGTTGGCCTGAGGGAGTCTTATGATTGGCTAGTCACCGAGAACAAAGGCTCTGGAGACTGGACAGAGAGACCTGAGAGCAGAGAACAACAAAAGCCACAAGACACACATCTGAGGCCCGTGCTAAGCCCCACAGCAGACGTGAGTGCATGCATTGCTGGGGTGTGGACACCATGCTGGAACATAAAACATTGCACTCTGCCTCGGAGTGTATGTTTTCAGTTCTCCCCGAGGTGAAATTAACTATTTTCTTCTTCTTCCTTTTTCTTCTGTTTAACACGGAAATAAACAAGACCCTAAATTTATAGACCATTTTCCCTTTCAGAAAGTACAATTTTTTCCCACACAATACTTTATGGAGAAAGAACCTAGTGTGATCTGAGTCGTGCATACCTCTTATCTTTCAATGATAAACACTTGTCCTTTCTGGAACAAGTTTTCCATTCCCGTGGGATGTAACAAGAGTGTGGTTCTGAGAAAGCCCAACTTCACAGAACACGTCCAGACTCGGCACGTCCCTTCCTGGCTGCTTGGCTACCTGGCCCCTAGCATCATATGCTCCTCTGGCCACAGCAAGAGGCATGTCACCCCCAGATCTACCGAGTTAGCTGTAGAAGAGGCTTCCATGGTCGGAAGCCATGCTGGTGAGGTCACTGTGCCATCTCAGCGGAAGAGTGACAGCTCTTTAGGAAGCACAGACACTGCAAAGCTCAGTCAGCAAGGCCTAGCAGACACTCCAGTTAGGCTGCCTGGTTGACGGGACATGGCAGGCCCACCGCCCCTGTGGCTGACAGGTGCAGCCTGTTCAGACAGGACAGCGTGTGCGGGCTGTCTCTTTCCACTCTCCTTTGCTAATTACTGTGGACCACACACTGCACCCAGATGACTATGGAGCTTTACCATTCCCTGCCTGCAGCCACTCTGGACCCTGATCCTTGATCCAGGGACTAAGTGAGAACACATACTGAGAAGCGGTGAGCAACTGAGGAAAGACCCCTCAGCAAAAGAGATGGTGCAGTTTCCAGTGTGGCTAGTCACTGTGCACACCCATGGCAGCTTTGGCACACATGCTGGGTAGAGCAGAGAAAAGGAAGAGGCGTTAGGCCCAGCTAAATGCTGCCCTCAGCTGCAGCTCCTTCCTCCTTGGGTCTGAGTTCCAGGCCTTCCTGTCACCCTGCTTCCGGAGAGCGATTCAGTTTCATGTAAAGACATTTTCCCAGGGTGGTGAGCTAGCTAAAGGCGCCTGCTGCCAAGCCCAAAGACCCAGGACCACATAGAAGGAGAGGACTGACTCCTGCAAGTTGTCCTCCAAATGCACCCAGTGCCATGTGAACACCCCACCCTTAGAATGCGCATACACACAGGCATGCACACCCACGCACGGACACACACGCATGTGCACACACAATACACACTAAACAAATAAATGAATGAATGAATCAATCAATCAAATAAAAGATTTTTGCAATAAAGACACTTTCCTGTTCTACACTGGCAGACTTAGAAACAAACGTTCTTTTCTTTAAAAGTTATTATTATTATTGTTAATATTGCTGCTACTACTATTAGTGTGCATGCGCCATGGTGCGCACATGGGGGTCAGAGGACAACTTGGAGAAGACAGTTCTCCCTGTCACTGTATATTAAGTTCTGGAGGTCATGCTCAGGTCATCACGCTTGGAGGCACATACTTTACCCACACAGCCATCTCTTTAGCCTGCTTTTCTGTGTCAGAAATCAGAATTTGAACCTCCACAGGTCATTAGCTAAGGGCTACTCATGGCTGTTTTACTCAAAAGAAGAAGCAAGTGTAAGAAATTTACCTGTTCTGTTTCTTTTCCGTTCCCAACAGTGCCTGGGCTGGCTAGTGGAGAGCTAGGGTGCCGAGCTGCCCCTGGGGTGTCTGGGCCATGCCACCCCAAAGATGCCTTATTTTCTTCACTTGTTCAAAGCTGTCTCTAGCCTCTGCTAGAGCTGCTGAGGGCAGAACGGGAGGAGGTCTGGCCAGGCCAGATGTCTGAGGCCCTGGGCAAATGGAAATTGTGAGCACGCATTGCTTTTTAACAATGGTAAAGGTTACATAAGAAAATGTGGCTGTGCCTATTGCAGCCCAGGTCCCAGCTTTTCTGTAGAAGTGATTTTGAACAATGTCAGAAGTTGCATAAGGCCCCTCCCGGCACCTGCCACGGGCTGGGTTCTGGCTTTCGAGAGCTTGTCTGCAGCAGAGGAAGGAACACCCTTCCCACAGTCCGCCTTGGTGCCAGGGCTGAGTGACTCAGCTCATGGCAGGAGTGTGGGTGGGAAACCACTTAGGTGGCACCAGGGAACATGACAGCTTTGTGCTCGTAGAGTTTGGTAAAGAAAGGGTGGGGGGGTCCTGCTCCCCACTGTACGGTGAACTGGGCTTGGGAAGACTGTTTCATCAGCTTAACTCCTCGAAGGGAATGTGGCTGGATGCCAAGCTTGGGGAAGGTGGCTGTCCTAGTTTGCTTTTTATTACTGTAATAAACATCACAACCAAAAGCAATGTAGGGAGGAGAGGGTTTATTTCATTTGATAACTTACAGTCAGTCCATCAAGGAGGGAAGTCAAGGCAGGGTTCTTAAGGCAGGAGTTGAAGCAGAGCTCATAACGGAATGCTTTTTACAAGCCTGTTCCCTTTGGCTCAGCTTTTTTCTAATGCCACCAGGACCACCTGTTCAGGGGGTGGCACCACCCAGGATGGATGGTCGCTACCCCGTCAATCATTAATCAAGAAAATGCTTGGCCTGGAGTGATAGTTCAGCAGTTAAGAGCACAGACTGCTCTTCCAGAGGATCGGAGTTCAATCCCAACAGTCCCATGGCAACTCACAACCATCTGTAACTCCAAGATCAGCATCCTCACACAGACATACATGCAGGCAAAAACACCAATGCACATAAAATAAAAAGAAATGATTAAAAAATAGAAGGCCAATATAACACTTCCTCAAATTCAGGTTCCCTCTTCCTAGATGACTCTAGTTGTGTCAAGTAGAAAAAAAAAAAAGATCTAAGCGGCACACTAGCTTTGTCCGTCTTTTCATTAAAGTGTGCTCTGCTCATTCTGAGGGGGCTCCTGTCCATTCCTTTCCGAAGCCAGGCCCCAACACCAATATCCTACAGGGCATCCATCCCAGCCAGGCAGGCTGTCGGTGTGCAGTCGATGAAACAGGGCCCCGTGTGTGCCAAGCTGGCCTCAAATTCCATATACAGTCAAGGATGACCTTGAACCTCTGAGCCACCCTGCTTCCATCCAAATAATCCTGAGGTTCAGGTGTGGAACAGCATACTAATGTACATGGTGCTGGGAATCAATCCCAGGGCTTTTTAGAAAGCTGGACAAATACTCTACCAACTAAATCACACTCCCAGGCCAGCCCAGCCCAGTCCAGTCCAGTCCAGCATACTGTTTTTGTTGTTGTTGTTTTGTTTCATCTCATCCTTAGAACAATCCAGACTTAGCCCCACTTTATAGATGAATAAGCTGAGGCAAGAGGTTGCCAAGGTTACACAGCAGAACTGGGATCTCGGCCCATTCTAAAATGGGTTGGCAAGACCTTCCGTGGGGCCTGGGGACACATCTGAATGTGTACACTCAGGAGGTTGCTGGCGTTGCTCACAGCTTGGGGCTGAGGAGCTCAAGATGAACAACTGCCTTCGTTGACGGAGGTTCTGAGTGTGGTGGTCCTATGAAGCAGGCATTAGCATCCCGGCCCACAGGAGAGGAAGGAGAAGGCGGAGGCCAAGCTCGCCTGACCCTGTGACCTTCAGCTCTTGTCTGTGCAATGGGGACATATTCGAATCTCACCCTCAGATGACGTCAGGGTTAAATGAGGGAACACAAGGGAAGTGTTTTAGAGACTGCAAAATGCCACCAGCATACTGAGGAGTATTATTACGGACGAAAATAGCCTGGTGGGGACGAGCAGGGGAGGCTCTGGATTCCATCCTAGATGTCTGCAGAGTGCTTAGGCACTGTCTCCCCAGAACCGGAACCTTCAGAAAGCAAGGGCCAGGTTTGGTCTGCCTCAGTTTCCCCTGTGCCTAGCTCTGCGAACAACCTAATCCCCTCCCCCAATATTTGGCTGAATTATTTTAGATTAATTCAGGACCAAAAAAAAAAAAAAAAAGGGGATGGAGGGAAAAATAATGGGACCAAGGGCTGACAGTGGCCTCATGGGTGGGTGATTTTTCTCACTGGAGAGACTTGAGAATGGCAAGGACACTTTTAAGGGTACTAATCAATGGGGCATATAGTCACACTATTTAGTGCTCCTTATGTCTGGCACCCATTGAGTAGGTGAAACTGAGGCTGTGAGGCTGTTAGAGCTGGGATGAGCCTTGGGCTCCTTTTCCTGTGTAGACTTGCTCAGGAAAGGGGAATTGCTACTCTAGCTGGGTGTGGCTTCTTGCAAGTGCCCTGGAGAAGAAATTGGGCATTTATCAAGATAAGGGAAACTTTCCGCTGGGTAAATATCAACACTTCTGGGACTGTTACTAAGGGCTTGAGCAGTTGCTAGGCTGCAGGCTGACCTCATGAAGGGCCATTGTTTGGTGCTCAATAAGCAGCCTTGAGTGACAATCCCCAGTTCCCAGATCCCAGGGGCCCCTGGGGTTCTGTGAAAAGAGGCAAGAGATTATAATTTAGCAGAGTGGTTGATGGGACCCTGTTCCTCCATTCCTGGGGTACCGTGGGGGTGGGGCATAGCTCTTCAGAGCAAAGTACATCAAGATTTGAGTGCCAGCTAAAGACTGACAGACGTGGTCCTGGAGCACAGGTGGAAATAGGGAGAGGGAAACTTAGGTAGGTCTTGAGTGGTCCAAGCCCACGTGTAGAGGCTTGGCTCCTGGGGGCATTGTAGTGACGAGAACTTTAAGAGGTTGGGGCTGAATGGGAGGCTTTAGGTCAATGGAGTGAACCTTGGAGACCCTGGTCTTTTCCTCTTTGTTTCTGGCTGGGAGTTGAGCTGCTTTTCTCTGCTGTATGCTCATAACAGGATGCCCTTGGACCTCCCCACCCCCACCCCTGGGCCCCAAGGAAATGAGACAACTCAGTTATGCTGGACCATCTGAAAATGTGTGCCACAGTAACCCACTTCTCTCCCAGGTGTTTAGTGGATTCTGGTGAGCATGCTCTGAGGTGTATATTTCCTGGGAGCTGGAAATGGCTTCCACAAGAAGCAGCCCCATCCTGATGGTGGCTTGCAATAACTTTTGACCTGGATCCACTGAGGCTGAGCCACTTGGCTTGTGGTCACTTCCTTTAGCTACTATGGGAAATGGGTGTGCGATGGTCAGAAGTGTGTAAACCGCCATCTTTCAGCTCCTAGAACTAAAGGAACAGGAATCTGGGAGACAAAGCCAATGTCTCATAGCCTTAAAGCAAGTGACACAGACTGGAAAAGACCTTTGGGGTTGGGGTTGCAGGGAGGTGACCATTGTACCAGACTGCTAAGATGACCTGCCTGCCTGCAAAAGAGGTGGGGGAGGGCTTCAAGGTCACTTCTCCGTCCATCCTTATTCACCCAGCCTCATCAGTCCCAGGCCCTGACCTGGCTTCTCTCATGTGCAATGCAGGTAGAGGCCCATTGCAGGGCAAGCAGGAAGGTCTTCTGTGCTCCACTACCAAGCAGCTCTGGGCCATGGCCTTGGACTTGCTTTCCTTATGGAGTGTCAAGGACAATAGCATGGGAGCCACAAACAAGGTACTTTGACCTGTCCCCCATTTCCCTAAGCCAGGCCAGATTTTGTCTTCTGCCTCAGTTTTCTCTGCTCCCAAGGGCTTTGTGCCTAGGAGGCCTTGCCATAAGGAAGGTGCATGGTGAGTGCCTGCTGAGGGGGCCGAAGGATGCCCATCTACTGTGCCTCATTCCTCCTGAATAGGATGGCTCCTTGAAGGCCCAGACCCAGTTCTGTCTCCTTTAGGTACCCTGCAGCTGACTGTGCAGGGCTTGGGGAGAGATGCTGAGTGACTTACATATCGGATAACATGCTCGGGGTCGGGGGGGATCTGTGATGTTAATATCTATCAGCTTGGTAGGATCTAGAATGATCTAGGAGACACACCACCTCTGGGAAAGCCTGTGAGGAGTTTCCAGGAAGGTTTAAGACCCATCTGGAGCATGGGTGGCACCATTGCATGGGCAGAGGAGAAAGTGAGCTGTGCCCCGGCATTCATTCGTTCTCTCTGCTTCCTGGCTGCAGATGCAATGAGACCAGCCATCCGTGCTCCTGCTGCTGTGCCTTCCCACCGTGGTGGACTATATTCTGGAACTGTGAGCCGTAAGAAACCCTGTTCTAGGTTTCTTATATCTGGTATTTTACTAAAGCAACATGACAAAGAAACCGATACAGGCACGGGATGACAGAGCTGTATGGGAGCAGCCAGCACAGTCTCTGCGTTAGAGGCGTGTATAGGACACAGTCTCTGAGTGTGGCTTTTCAGGGCAGACTGGGGTAAATCACATGATCAAGGAAGAGGGTTCCAGGGGAAGAAGCAGGGAGTGTAAAACCCTTCAGGCTTTACTGTACCTAGGCATGATTGAGAGCACGTAGTAGGTGCTCAGACAACTATGATGAACGGAAACATTATGCTGTTATTTGTGTCACTTCGTAAAGTAAAGTATGCATTGCCGTCCCTACTGACTCATTCTTTCCCTTTCTACTAATAAACCTTTCTCATCCACTGACCCTTCCCCACAGAGGACGCTCTCTGACCCTTTCAGGGAGAGTACAATTGCCCTATCCCCATTGCAGAGGAACACAACTGAGGCCCAAAGAGGTTGATGTGCTTTGCCTGGGGTCATACAGCTGGAGGCGGCGAGGTTTGAATGAAGGACTGGGTAACATTTTAGGCCGTGCTTTTTTTTTTTTTTTTGCCAGGGCTCTAGGCTGCGGAGTTGCTCATGTATCCAATTTGACTCCTGCTGTCCCCTAGGAATCATGAGCAGCCCCCAGGAATGACTGGTTCACTCCAGCCCTGACTATTCCTAGCAGCCTCTTTGCCTGGGTCTGTGTTCTGAGGAGCAGAATGAGTGTGGGACTTAGGCTCAGTATGGCCACTGTGATCTCTGTGAAGGGCTCTGGCATAGCAAGCATGGCTCTGGCAGGTCTTGCCCTTGTGGGAAGGGCATATGTTACAGAGGAATATTCTAGAGTGTTACATTTGTTGGCCTTGTTCATCTTGGGGAGAGGCATATAAGGACTGGCCCCCTGAGCAGAGTGAGTCTTCTATCTTTGCTGGGGGAGGTGGAGGGTGTGGAGGAAAGACCGTCCAGTTGGGATTGCTGGAGGTGAGTCACATCTTGGCCGCAGATGGTAGTGACTGAGAGATACTGGTTAAAGATAAGACCAGTGTGAGGAAGGACAGGATAGGATCCCAAAGAGCTGTCAAAGAGATGGGGCACTGTGTGCTCTTGTGGGTGCCTGTGGGCCCCAGCCAGTTCCTGGCTCCTCCTTCAGGGCCTGAACTCTGCCTGCACAGCTCTGACGGGCTGATCCCAACTATGGCTCTTAGGATAAAACTGAGCCCCTCGCAATGACCAAACAAAACTCAACAGTCTCCAGCCAGTGGCCAGTTTGTGGGTGGGCACATGGCCTGTGAGTCACAGCTGCTGGAAGCCCTGCTGGAAGCCCTGCTAGAACCACAGAGGGCTGAGCGCTTGCCTCTCTTGTGGTTTGTTGTAGTCGCACTAGGGAGGAGATCCCTGAGGCTATGGGGGGCACCTTAGCCTGCCTGCACAGGAGGCGAGAGAGGGAAAAAGCAGGCGTTGATGACATTGCTCCATCCCTGGATCCAACCATGCCTGAAGTCCACCCCAGCAAGGTCTAGTCACTCAGGCCATTCAATTCCCTTTTGTATTTAAGCCAGACAGAGTTACTTGGACAGATTGAGAGTCTGGCTTGAGGAACTCAGAGCCTTCTTGGGCGAACAACATACATGGGAATAGAACTCAAGGAATGGGGGCAGGGATGGTTGTTAAGGGGAGAGGATAGACAAACAGGAAAGGAAGGTAGAAGAAGGCAGGAGGGACAGGGGGAGAGAAGAGGACAGAATGTGGTACCTAAGAAGGGTAGCAGGAAGTGGCCCAGCACTTTACAGGAGTGAGGACAGCTGCTCCTGTAACCTCCTCTGCTATTTATAAACCAGGGGCTCTCAGCCCAGCATCATACCTGTTAATCTCTGCCCTTCAGACACAGATTTGTTTCCCAACATGTTCCAGATAAGATGCTCTTCCTCACTGGGAAGCGCTACCCGTCCCCCTGGCTTCTTTAGTTTCATAGTGCAGAGTCCCAGGGTGAATGACATTCACTTGGGTGGGTGTGATGGTCTCCTAGACGCAGCAGAAACAGCTGACACCATGTACCTTACCAGAGACCCCAGCAAGGGGTAGTGGTGGGAGACAGCATAGAGAGACACACTCAAGGTTGCAAAGCCTGCGGTGCTGGGTTTGCATCTTGGCTTGACAGTTAAGGAACGCCCTGGGCTGGGGATGTGGCTCATTTGCAGGATGCTTGCCTAGCATTCACAGAGCCCTAGGTTCAATCCCAGCACCACACAAAAAAGTTGTGATGGCAACATGTTTGTGAACTTAGCACTTAGAGGGTCAGAGGCAGAGGGATCAGAGATTGAAGGTCATAGAGAATTCGATGCCAGCTTGGGCTAGAGACTCTTGTCTGTGGGTTTTTAAAATAAAAAGAATAAGGGAATGTTCAAGGGAACCTTAAGTCCCTGAAGGAGTCGGGGGTTGGGTACCCGTATCTTCACAGGGAACAAGGCTTGCATCCTGGGTGTTCACTTCCCAGAGAGTTCCGTTTAGGCCTGCGGCAGGCAGCGCACACTCTTGAGCTTGCTCAACAAGGTTCCTTTCAAGTTTCCACACTGAGCAATTTGGTTTCCATTTTGGGAGGAGTCAAGTGGCTCCAATGTTCAGGAGAACCACGCTGGCCTCACGCAGTCTTTGATCAGGGTGCGTTTAACTCCAACTCCCCAAACCTGAGTAGCTGGCTGAGACCCTTTCAAATACAGAAGGCAATTAAATTTTCACAGAAAGAAGTAGGCGCTCCTGGGATAATGAGATGGAGCAGCTCAAAGGGAGCCGCTGGGCTGCAGAGAGGCCAGCGGAAACCAGAGAACAACGGGACAGTGGACACCTTCAATAATGAGGTGTCACTGCCAATCACGATGGAGCCCTTGGGAGCCAGGGCTCTGCAAAGGCAATGTATGTCCCTATATCCTCAGGACGGCTGGGAAGAGACGCACAGGACTGGACTCAGGGGTGGGAGGGACAGAGCTGGGCAGGTGGTTGAGAAAAGGTTCACATGCCGCCTGGGTCAGCTCAGTGTGGGTCTGGTTCTGTCAAAGAACATTCCAAGGGTTTCCTTGGTCCCAGCTGGACCCCCTACCTAGCCAGGGCCTCTTTGTTTTTCTCATTATGAATGTGGCTCCTAGAGCCTGCTGGGTGCCTCCCTTGGCCCCATGCTGTAGTCTCCAGGGCATATTGTGGTCCATTGTCCCACGCCCCAGCTCATCACCCCACACCTAGGCTCATCACCACACACGGCTACCCATTGCTGATCAGCAGGTCCTGTGGATGAGTCCCTTGACATTAACCCTACCTCTTCTCCTCTACCATCACTACCATCTCTGGCTGAAAGGAGGTGGCACCTTCCACCTGTCCCTTGACGCCTCATTGAAACTCTGTCCCACTGCGCCTCTTCAACAGTGAGGATGCCATTCCAAACGGATGTGTCTCCTGCCATCTCCAAAGCCCTCAGGTCCTACCTCCTGTGTGGCGAATGGGACTCTGCCAGACACATGACTCTTTCCTACCCCAGGGCCTTTGCAAGTACAGTTCCTTCTGCCTGCAATGCTTGTGTCCTGCTCAGTCCTTCCGATCACCAGGTCATTGTTGAAGGAAGACCTTCCCCAACCTTCCAGGGAACTGTCACAAGGAGAAAAGTGAGATCTAGGAATGCCTCATCAGAGGGGGCAGAGGGTAGTCATGTTCTAAGCATTCTGTGTTAGCACAGTTTGTGACTCCCTGGCACCTCAACATTCGGTCCTGACATGTGGGTGTCATTCTCACTTTATAGATGGAGAAATAGCCTCAAAGGGGTGAACTGGTTTACTCAAGGCCTCATTGCTTGGAGTAGCACAGTTATGCTTTAAACCCAGTCCAGGGCTAAATTGTTACATTAGAGCAACTGCTAAGTTGTAAACAGCCTGAATGTCTACGGTTGGGAACTAAGTTACATAGTCTCCATTCACATTTTCTATAGTAAAAATGAGACTGTGTTTGATCACCTTGGTTTCCTTCTTTGCTTTGGTAGCTAGGAAACTTATAACCAAACTTAAAGCAGCCGTGCTGTGATTCAGCTTCCTCACACTGTCATCTTCCTGTCTCCCAACATCTTCTGACTTCATGCGTCATTTCTCTTGGTATCTTCATATCAACTGTAAAGAGTCTTTCATGCCAGGCTTCCATCAGTGGCATGGCCAGGTGCTGGCAGTTTGGGTTCAGCCTTGTACAGTCTAGAAACCAGGGCCTCCTTGGAGCTGGCCACCCAGAAGCTGAAAACCTGGCTTTGCCCACCCCCTCTGCCAGCTGCAGAGTTAGATAGGGAGGAACTGGGGCCACTTCTCTTGAGTACTCAGCATCACACAGCCCAAGCTTCCCTAAAAGGACATGAAGTAAACCAGGCCACTGTGTCAACCACTCTGCTTAGATAATGACATTGAACTTCTGCAAACAACTCTCCAAGGGCATCCTCTTTTTGCAAAAGAGGAAAGTGGACCTCAGAGAGGCTAAGCCACTTGTCCAATGACACATGGCTCTTCTAGGTTTAGAAGCAAGTTGGATCGCTCCAGCAAGGTAACCCAACACACAGACCAGACTGGCCTACTGCTGTCAGATATCGATTGGTCTTTGTGTGCTCCCTGGACATGGAGATGTGGTGAGGTGGGGCAAGGAGACGGTGGCAGAGGTAGGAATGGACTAGGGGCATGGGCAGCGGTTGGGTGAAAGGAAAGAATGGTGTACACGCACACACACACTCTCAGTCATGCATGTACGTTCGCATGTATGAACACTCACACACATGCACCCATGTGTAAGCATCCCCATTTACAGACATGAGCGTGGCCACGTGGAGAGAGAAAGGCTGCTCATGGTGGCTCCTCCTAGGAGCCTGAGGACTGCCAGCCTATGGTTTTTACCATGAGAGTTGAATGAATATGTTTGCTGAAATCCTGTCTCCTGGAGTGGGGCAGTTATCAACATGGGCAGGGGTGATGTGACGACATCTCAGGTACCATGGGCAATGCTGGTGCTAGAGTTTTGAAAGTGGTTCCAGTTAAACTCTCAGCAGCACTGAACATAGCCCTCCGCTGACCTCCCTGACCTCCGCATCCCTGGAAACCTCAGGATTTATTGGTGGGTTAGGCTCTGGGATCAGCTTCATGCAAACAGGATTCTTGCTGATGACCACATTCCAGGAGGTGTTCCATATGGTCACTGTGTGGCCCCTCTGAGACATGCCAGACAGTCCGCAAACCTCTAGCTATTGTGACAATCCAGATGCTCTGCCCATGTTCTTATCAACCCTCTCCACGCAGATGGCCCTCCTGGTACCAGCTAGTCAGTCCCCATGCAACCTGAAAAAATCAAGGACTTCATTACAGTCAAGGCCAGTCAAAACCTTTCAAATAACCAAAGGCATTTTGGAGTTCAGAGACAGTGATGGTAGGTTTGTGGCCACGAGTCCTGAGAGCACAGTCTCCTGTGTAACTACAGGGAAATCCCCTGCCCTCTTTGAACTCCATCTCTGACACTACCAAGCAGGAAGAATGTCTTCTCCTGTGTCAGAGGTAGTCGATCAAACTGGCATTGCTAACTTTGACTTTGCCATGCTGACAGGAGAGGCTTAGAAGCAGGAGAGGGTAGAGGAGCCTGTCTCAGTCTCGGAAACCTGGAGGTCCCGCTCATCAGCTGTGTGACTTTGGGCAGGCACACAGCCTTCCTAGGTATGTCTGCTCATCTTTCAGCTGCTGCTGAATGCAGGGTTGCCACAAAGGATTGAGGTTGGCGAACAAGTGCTTCACAGAGAAGCTGCAGCGGAGGGGACCCTGATAAAGTGCGGGCTGTTCAGATGGCTCCTGGGTCTGTTAATTAACAATTAGGGAACAAGAGGTGTGGTGCTGGGCTTGAGGACCTGGGTGTGAAGAAAGCAAACCATGGGAGACAGAGCCCCTCAGGGGCTGAAATATAAAGGACCAGTCTGACGCAGGCACCATGGAGGTACACAGGGCAGGAGTGGGTGGCTGTTAGGTTCCTGATGAGCATCAGGAAAGGAACAGTTGCTTTGTAGGGCTGATGACAAAGCCTGGGACAGGGTGAAGGGGTAGCAGGGATGCTCTGTGGGCCAGGGTCAGAGTGGTCTCTGTGCTTCAGGAAGTGGGGACAATGCGGGCAGACTGGGGCTTCCCCGTGTCCTGACTCATGAGCCCAGTGACCTAGTGACCCAGCACCAGGTAGTCACCCTTTTTTTGGCCCACACCCTAATGACTGTGTACACATGAGGGTTTCTTATTCCTCCGTACCTGGCAGGAATGAGAGGAGGGTGACAGAGGTATGAATACCAACACTTTGGAAGACAGAAGAGGCTCTTTTCAGCAGACGCCACAGAAAACCCTGTGTCTCCAATGTGTAAAGGGCCTGGGCCTCAAGGGTAGAAGCTGAAGAGGGACCTCACATCCCACACCTCAGTTCTAACTCCTGGATGTTTGAGGCTCCTTTGAAAAGAAAGTTGCTGGTGTTGCAGCTTTGTT
Organism: Pachyuromys duprasi; assembly: GCA_028658305.1. NCBI lineage: Eukaryota > Metazoa > Chordata > Mammalia > Rodentia > Muridae > Pachyuromys > Pachyuromys duprasi. Next base: position 28,480,342 of record CM053761.1, on the reverse strand, counting down.
TGGATTGGCAATCATGGGGGACTTCCCTGAGAAGACCAGTTACCCCTTCTGTCACTCTGCAAACAACGGTTCCTCTGACTTGTTGTTTGCCATTCCTGTGTGTCCCCTCCTTAGCTAGCTGGTTATTACAAAGCCTCAATTTTCCATTTTTCCCACCTAGCTTTTGTTTGAACAAGAGGTAGGAAAATTCAAACCTTCCCACTGCTCTCAACTGGGAAACAAAAACAAAAACATCACACAGACACACAAACAGACAAACACACACACACACAACTGGAATGTAAACTTGAGCTCACAGAGGGTGTCCCCAGGACAGAGCTGCAGATGGGGTTCAGGCAGGGGAGGTCAAGGAGGAACACAAAGTCTTATTATTTATTTTTATTTTTTAAGACCGGATTTCTCTGTGTAGCCCTTGCTGTCCTGGACTCACTTTGTAGACCACGCTGGCCTCGAACTCACAGAGATTTGCCTGCCACTGCCTCCTCCAGTGCTGGGATTACTAAAGGTGTGCTCCACCGCACCTGGCTCGGAACACAGAGTGTTAACTGGAGCCTTTCAGAGTGATGGAGCCCGGAAGGGCCTGAGTTCAATACAGAAAGGTGCTGGTGGAGGGGCTGGGTCTCCAGAAGGGCAGTGACCTGTCAGGGCAGTGAGGTCTCTAAGGCTGACCAACCCAGGGCCACGGAAGATAGTTACAGTCCAATATGCCTGAACGCATGGATGCTACTTCCCAAGCACAGTCCTGGATATCTGGGCAGCCAGAGGACTCGGGAGAGTTTCTAGGGGCACAAAGGAAGGGAGTGAAATGGGGTGCTAAGTTAGGCGACTTTAATGGTATCTGTGGACAGAAGACAGATGCTTAAATGTGGTCTCCCACCTTGGCACATACCCCAGAGTCAAAACCTTTTCTGTCTCTCTGGTGGCAGAGAGCCAAGAGACAATAATTTCTGCATTTCCCTCCCTGGGACATGGCACAGAAGCTGGTAGGTTCCAGGTAGTGATTTGGAACAATGAGTTTCCCCCAGGATCCTTCTACCGTGAAGGCTGAGACCTTCAGTGTGGGTAAGCAGTCCCAAAGCTTGACTCCCAATCTATAGCCTGGCGGGCTCTTCTGTAGTTCTAGGATTCCAGTTTACAGTTCCTCTAAGAATGCCCTCTGGAGGGGGTCAGTCAGAGTTTAGCTTTCACACAGAGAAAGTTCGTTTGTCAGGGATAGACTGGAGGATGAGGACAGGAGGACCCGCATGTGTCTCCCCCTCCCCTGGCTGCCACTCCAGCTGTGCCTACAGCTGGGTCAACTGTGCACCACAGACTGAGAAGCTGACAGCTCTGGGAGCTCAGGGAAGGCCTCACTGGGCCCAAATTACATACCAGAGGGATCACAGCTTCCTGGAGCTCTTGAGGAACCTACTAGCTGGCCTTTTCCACACTGTCTGCCCTCCTGGCTTATGTCCCCTCCCCTCTGTCTGCAGAGCTAGCAATGCAACACCTCCCTGAACCCCAGCTCCTGGGCACAGTTGGAGAAGCTTTTCCTCACTGAAGAGGCAGCTTTGGTCAGCTTTCCTCCCCATCAGCTTCCTTATCCTTCATCATACTGTGAAATCCCCTTTGTCACCTGGGTTCAAGGGTTCCCAGGAGTAGAGTGCTGACATTGGACGCTGGTGGTCTACATCCTCCACGCTGTTTTGTCTGCTCCTGTTTTCTCTTCTGTGGAATGGGGACAGCCAGGTCCCTCCAAGTCTTGGGGTGAGGACTGACTTGGGGTGCTTATCACAAACACATATTTGCTCCCTTTTCCATTCCCATGTTAAAATACCATGACCAAGAAAATTTATAGATAGTTTATTTGGGCTTATGGTTCCAGAGTGTTAGAGCCCATGATGGCGGAGTGATAACATGGTGGCAGAGGCAGGAAGCTCAGATCTAACACCTTGAACTGCAAGCAGGAAGTCCAGAGTGTACACTGGGGATGTCGGGAAGCTTTGAAACCTCAAGGGCCAGCTTCAGCCATGTACTTCCTCCTGTATGGCCACACCTCCTACATCTAGCCAAACAGTACCACCAACTAGGAACCAAGTGTTCAAATGCCTGAGCCTATGTGAGGGACATTCTCCTTCAAACCATCACACACAGGGTTTCAGGCCATGCCTGGACTCAGGAGCAAAGTGTGCATTTGTAAGAAAATCCCCAGGGGACAAAGGCGCTCCCAAGTCCCATGATAAATGTCTGGCCCACTAGTTGTGGTTTAAAAAAAATGTACTCACAGGGTGCTGTGCTGGGCTACCATAGGGCTGATTTGTTGCTCCCGAAACAATGAAGTCATTATGATTGCCTTTACTGGTTTTCCACAATTAAGGGTGGGTCTAGATCAAAGACTCCTCGATTTCTTTGGCTAAGTGAGCCAGATGCGTGACTCGCTTCTTAGTAGAGTGACTTGGAGTGCTGAGCAATGAGTTGGAATGGCCTGGTCCCTGCTAGAGCCTGGAGGCAGGAGCTTCTGGCTCCTGCCATGGCTGACCCACCTTAAACACCACCTTAAGCCCCTCCAGTGTCACTTTGATCCAAGCTTGAATGGCCTTGCTGCCACCATGGAGAGAGAGACACCTTGTCCCCAAGCCCTGTTCCCCAGCCCATCACCAATAGAAATCCCGCCATAACTAGAGCTTATACAGAGAGCTTGACTCAATTCTACCTCCTGTACCAGTGAGTTGGCCTTCTCCATCTCCACATGCCCCACCCCCACCCCCAAGGTCGAGATAAGAAGAAGGAAGCCTCTCCACATTTTTGTTATACTAAGAGCCCACATTGGACTTAGGTGCTGGGGAGAGGAAGGTGTTCTAGAAGTTTCCTTGTGCTATGGTCATCTCCGCATATCTGTTTCTGGATGGATGGGCTATCTGTAGGCCAGTGACACTGCTTGGGTCTCCAGCTCCCCTAGGTGGGCAGACATTGGAGATTGTCCTTGTGATGTCCGGGATGGGTCCTTTGACAGGGATGCTGAGGCCTGTGAGAGCACAGTATATGGAGCCCTGGAGCACTGTGCCTTGCCGAGTCTACAGTGGCAGATGTCTCGGAATCAGGTCTTCTGCCCTGAGGGCAGATGCCTAAGGGGTGGTGGGAGCAAGGCAGGGACAAGGCATAGGGCAGACAGGTTGGTAAGAGCCCAACCCTGTCAGGGAAAGCACCCAGAGAGGCTCAGGACCTCAGCAGCACAGAATGCCAAGCTGAGGTTCTGGGGAGCTCTATCATGTAAGAATGGTGGATACCACTGCAGTGGAAAGGGGCTCTGGGAAATTTTGCTCTATCTTAAATATGCACCCCAGATAGGATGCATTTCCTCACAAAGCAAGCCAGCATGGCTGCGTTCCTCAGTACATGGTAGCATCTTGTGACTTCTTGCAGCATCTCAGATAATGCTTTCAAGCAGTCTTTGGGGGCCGGAATTACTGTCCCCCTACCATGAAGTTCTAGAGGACTGTAAAACTGACACATGTTCTGGTATTTTCCCAGAGTCTACCTGCTAGGTGACTACAGCTCTTCCCTCTAAAGTGACTGTCTCTTGCTTTGTGACATGCTTTTCCTGATGGAATGAGGATACCAGCTTGAATCTAGATCGCAGCTGATCAGGCAGGGGCAGAGTCCATCTGCCCTTGTGCTTCGGCCTCGCCACGAGAACAGTTCCACAGTGAGCCTGCTGACCCTAGGCAGAGGCTTGGAGATGAAGGAGGCCAGCCTGGACGGGTCAGTCCAGGTATTTGCAGCCTTGTCAGCAGAGAACTGCTGAAGAAGCTGGGTGTGGTGGCTCACACCTGTCACCCTAGCACTCAGGGCTTCGCATTATGAATAACCCTTCCAGTAAACCTCTTATCACAAAGGACAATCTGCCTCAGTGTCCTCCTTGAACCTCGGGCTCAAGCACTGACTTTCATACTTAGACATGGCCTAAGTATGAAATTTTAAGTTCTGTGTCTTTAACCATGATTTGTTTTAAAGGCCACTCAGCATAAAGAGCTTGGTGTTAGCAGTGACCAGGCAGCTAGCAGTGTGGGGCTCCCCATATGCTCTGCTCTAAGGAGCTACTGTTTATGAGTAAAGGGGTGGACTGTGCTGGCTGCTCCACCCAGTTCTCAGAGGAAGGGATGCTTGTTCATACTGGTGGGCAGAAGGGTAAGAGAATTATGTCTGAGTCAGAGGTCTTTGGGAGGTGTCAATCCCTTCCCTCACTGTGGGAAACTGAGGGCTCAAAGAGGCAATGCAAGAGCACCTTGTAACCTGGAAGTTGATTTAAAAGACAGAATGTGGACCCTGGCTCCTGACTGCATGCACTTTCTACTCTACTACAGGCAGGCACACAATATTTCAGTCATGGATGGTGGAGGCTAGACCCCATCAGGCATATGAAGATAGCTTTGGGGACTCTGAGCACATTTCAAGCCCTGCAACTGGCATACACACACACACACACACACACACACACACACACACCACACACCACACACACACACACACACACACACACACACACGCACACGCACACGCACACGCACACACACACGCACGCACGGCAGGTCCTGCCTGTGGGTTTCTTTGACACAATGAAATCAACTCCCACCCTACTTTCTTCTCCTTTTTAAAAATTAAGTCAAATACATTGCTGCGTGGAATCTTTAGTTTGGGGTAGAGTTAATTAAAAGAAAAAAATACATATTAAAAGGCCAATTTGATTACTGCTGCACATCAGTGAGGCCATGAATAATTGATTGAACATCTATGTTAATTGCTTCCTGAATTTGCGATTTTGCTGCTGAATATCGAAGAGCGATTTTGAAATTAGTAATGATTTCCTTGCACCTGCATAGCCCAGCCTGGCTTGCCACTGTAAGAATAACATCCCATGGGGGTTCAGAAGCCACCTCTGCTCCCTGTCTACACCCCTGACAGCTGGGTCCCCCTTGGCCACGTTCTCTCAGGGTGTTCTGTTAAACTCTCCAGAGCTTACTGGAATACACGCTCCCTTCTCTTACCCAGACTCTGGTCTGGAAGGTCTGGGTGCCTGGCTCTACACTCCAAGATCAACACCTGCTACTTTGTGGGTCTCAGTTCATTGTGACATGGCTGGGATGGGTTCCCATCCTAGGTAGACTGTTCCTCTGAGCTGTTCTAGAGCACAAGTCACCTAAATGAATCCATCAATTCTCTCTGTTCACACTTCGGGGCTAGCAAAGGCAGCCTCTGCCTGGCCCTTTGTGCAGAGTGACTCCTCCCCCAAATAGCCACCAAGAGCCACATTTGCTGGCTCAAATTCTAAACCCCACTGAGGGTCCTTTCTGTGACTTTCAAATGTTTCTTTCCAAGAGCTTTTTGCATTCTCGCAAGGGGCCTCTTACTGTTCTGCTGTTTCCTGGATAGAGCAGCGCTCTGAGATATTAGCTAATTACTCTGGCATTTAGAACTTACCGTTTGCATCTTGCATGGGCTCTATTTTCTCCCGGTTTCTTTTTTTGTCTGCTTTGGTCCCCATGTCCCTCAGACAAGGGCACAGCCATCTCCTAAGCCTGCATGTCACCTGGCTTGGAGCTTTGCAGGATCCGGGCACCACTGGCCGCTAGGTTTCCACTGAATGGTTTGCAGTTCTGCCCTGGGTGGCCCTGGCAGTGATCATGGGTGTTTCTTTGGGTCTTTTTAGGGATCTTCTTGATCCCACCCTACCCCCTGCCCAGAGCACACTGAGTAAGCTTTCCTCATGATGACCTCTCCTGAACTCTCTCCATCTCAATCTACCTGCTTTGAATAGTGCAAAGTGTATGGTTCATTTGAAAGTAAACAGGAGTCAGCAGGAAAAGTGATCAGGGAGGATTGGCCTAGGGGGTGGTCTGACAAGGAAAGGGGCTCAGGTGAGATTTTCAGGTTCCTCTGGCTCTGGGACTATAGAGTGGGGAGAGCCAACTCAGGGTTAGACCATACTCAACAAGCCGCCCAGTCTAGAGTCTGGGTCTTGGAAGCTCATGTACTGAGTTCTAAACAAGTCTGAGAATGTGACACCCTACACTCTCGTGTGTGTTATCCCTAACAAGCAGGGGGCGTGTTTTCTGCATATTGTATTTTCATTTCACAGCTGAAGTGGAGGCTTCACCCAGCCTTGCTTCCCCCACACTGCTGGCAGACCCAAGCCTGTGGGCTACGTCTGTGCCCCCAACTTAAGCCTGCTGGCCAGGGCCAGGCCTTAAGCCCAGGTCTGCAGATCATGTCTAGGCCTCTTAGTGGGACCTAAGGCCTTGCGCTACCCCCTTAGAGTCAGACGAAGGAGGAATGGCAGGGCAGGGAAATACTCAGTCTAGATTTCTCCCCCACGTGCCACCTTCCAAGCTGCTGGGCTGGGGGTGGCAATATTTGGAAGGCTGAGGAGCCTTTAGGAGACGGGGACAGGCTGGTGGAAGTGGGTCTCCCAGGGCCCGTCTCTGTAATTACACCCACTCCTGTTTCCTCTGCTTCTTTCCCACGGTCATGGGGACCACCTATATCTCTTGCTCCTGCCATTGCAGTTATGGCCTCTACTGGCAGCCCCTTCCTTGGACTTGGTAGCCCCTAAGCCTTTACATATGGATGTGTTCTTGGTGTGCACTCAAGCGAGCTGTCTCCCTAGCTCTGCTCCCTGCTTTGCTGATTCTTTTTTTTTTTTTTTTCATTCGTTTATTCTTGTGACAGGGTGTAGCCCAGGCTGGCCTCAAAATCACCATGCAGCCTAGCATGACTTTGAATTCTCTTCCTCCTGAGTGCTGGGATTACACGTGTGTGCCACCACACTGACTGAGCTGGTACCTTCTCTTCCTCAGCTTCTTTCAGGCATTGATTGGTCAGAATGATACAAACATGGGTGCAGCTCATATTGGGAGGGAGCCCTGGGAACTGGGGGTCCTGTGTGACCACAGGTCAGCAGCGGCCATGGCTGCTGGGAGCCTCATTGGAATCTGGGACTCCAGACACTGCTTTATAAGGCTGGTGTCTATAAAACAGACCCGTATGAGAATCAGGTACATAGGAGAGAAGTGGCTGAGGTGATCAGGATGGGGGTGAGGGTAGGGGGTGAAATAGCAGTCCCACTGTCCTGACACAGAAAGCCCAGGGGCCCTAGACAATAGCCTGCTTCTTTTCTCTGGGTCATAAGCAGGGACAAGGCTCTGGGGGAGGGGCAGGGAGCTCCTAGTGTAACACTGGGGCATGGTGGAGAGCAGGTCACAGATATTAGTTTCTGGTGTCTTCTGGCCCAGCCTAAATCCCCTGGGCACAGCTAAAGGGTCCAGGGCTAGAAAAGCCTGGTGGGGCTTTCTCAGGCTCGGGCTCTCCGGGAGAGCTGTGGATGTGCAGCGTCTGTGCTGACAGCCCACAAAAGAATAATAGCCTGTCCTGGCAGGTCCACGGACATGTGCTAAGGGCAGGGCAGGGCAGACCTGTGAGTCTGGGCCTCCGCTGGGATTACTGAGCCACAGGGGATGGCATTCCGAACTGAGAGCCACTGATGGCTTCATTCTCAGATGACACCTCACGGGGGTTCTCCTGATCTCTGTTTCCTCCACTGTTATGACAGTTCCAGGATCCAGAATTCCTAGGTCTGAGCCTATGCTGTCATCAGAAGCTGTGTGACCTAGGGCGAAAGGCGTAGCCTCTCTGAGCCTGTGAAATGAACAGGTGCTGTCACACACCTGTCAGCATGGCTAAACTGAAACTTACCAGTTGTGCCAAGTGTGAAGAGGATAAGGGGCTACAAATGGCCCAGGAATCCTGCCGCAAGAAAGAACAAGGAAAAATGTCCACACCAAGACTTGCACACAGGAAGGTGTTAAAAAAAAAAAAACAAACAACAAAACCACAGAGTGCTTCCCTGACTGGTGCCTGGGTATTGCCAGCCTCTCCACTTTTGATCAGGCTCCCCTAGGTGATAGGATCTGTGCTTGCTTCCTGTGACCCTAGCATACACAGCACAGGACATGGCATACTGTATTGCTTAGCAAATGTGTGTCACAGGAGGGAGTCGCTGATTCTGTGCAGAATTCAGGGCCATTAAGGGAAGGGTGATCTGAAGCATGTGTCTTCTCGGGTCCCTCCCTATAGCATTCTGGCCACATTCCACTGCCCCCATGGCTACACCTCCTCAGCCTCTCTGTCTCTGTCCCTGTCCTTGGTCCCCACTCTTTCTCCCCGTTCCCACTTCCTGCTCTCATCTTCTTGTTCCTTGTCCCTGTGCTCTGTCTATGTCCCACCTCTCTCCCCTCCTCTAGTCCACTGTTCCATGTTGTAGGCCAGAAAGGCCATGCTGAGAGCTTTCTCTTTTCTAATCTTTCTCAGCAATTTCAAAGACACTAAAACTCCAGGCCACTCCATGGATCACACACAAGGCCTACAGAGCCAGCTGCCCACAGCCTTTCCAAATGAAGTTTGCATGGTCTCAATACATACGCTCTTTACATGTGCTTTTGTACGTGTGCTTCCAGCGTTGCTCTAAAACACTCACCATCCCGACCCTCCACGGGAAAAGCCTCCTGGCCTCTGTCTCACACTGAATGTGTACTGAGACCCGCCCCCCGTCATGTGGAGAACCTCATAGGAGTTGTATAAGTGTCGTTGTACCCATGTCATGGAAGTGGACGAGGAGGCTCTGAGGTGCTAGGGTTGGCCCAGGTCCTGTCACCAGCAGCCGGCACCAGGCCTTGTGGCCCAGAGCCAGCTCCAGCTGCAAATGGAAGGTGCGCACAGCAGTACAGCTGGCAGCAGCTACGATGTAGAGGACATCTCGTGAGTAGGGTAAATGGGGCTCCTGGGCCAGGTGGAATCTGAGTTGAACCCCTGAGGAACAGGTAGGTAGCCAGCTGGCTGGGCGGGACTGGGGAGTTGGGATGATGGTGCCTGGGCATGGGGGCAGGGCAGGAGTGAGAGCCATCTGTGATGGCTGCCCACAACTGGGGACCCAGAAACGGCGGGTGGATGCTCCGAAAATGGCGTTTGTGGGTCACAAAAGGCCAATGAGGATGTGCACGGGAGATTCTTTGGAATCAAAAAATTTCCACAAAGGATATATGCTACATGTTAGGTGGGGGAAATGTGGGCAGGGTTGATTGAACGGGGTCTTGGCTGTGACCAAAATGCCACCAAAACTTCCCTCTAAGGGCTGCAGGCCTCAGAGAATGACCAAGTCATTGAACTCTTGGCCCTGGATTTCCTGAACTCTGAAACAGGGAAAGTGCATTTGGCCGTGTGCTGGAAGGGCTTTGATATTTGCAGAACAGGCAAGGAGCAATTCTGGGGAGGGGTTCCGCTGGGTAAATACAAACGACCTCAGCAAATATCAGCTCCCAACTTTTTCACCTCGAATGATTCACCGGTTGCTTGGAATTCGCTGGGTGCACGATGTGGTTAATTTAAACACTGCGGCGGCAGGCGAACCTGAACGGCATCTCAATGCGCACAGACCTTATTTTTAACAAGACATACTTTGGCACTTTGCGAGAACATTTAAAAATACCTTCTCCATTCTGAGGCAGCAGTGTGCCGTCCAGGGGGAGGAATCCTCAGTTTGAGGTCACTGTTTTCCCTGGAACCTGGACTTGAAGTCTGTTGACCAGGACTGTTGCAGAAGCTACTGAGAGCTTCCAAAGCCAGGAAGCAGAGAGATTGCAGGTATAGACCAAGAGCCAGGATTGACAGCCAGCACTCTGTCTGGTCCTCTTTAAAGATGGGTCTTGGGGAGGGATTGGGCACCCTGTCAGCCACCACACAGGGTCACCTGTTTCCGGCCTGTGCTCACACTCACATAGGGTGAATGTGATTGAAGAAGAGCCATTGCTTCCAGGGTACATGTCCCAGGAACACGGAGATGAATAAGCTGCATATTCTGAGATCACTGCTCAGTGTTTACGCATTCTGCAGAAAAGAATACCAATGGGACAGAGGGCTGTGCCTTTGAGGTGGACAGGGAAGAAGCAACCCTTGAGTTGACAGAGGAATGGGGTATATGAGACAGCCATACAGATTTGCAGAGCATGTTGGGGATGGGAAGAATAGGACTTGCAAAATTTTGGAAGGGGGTGGAGCCTGGTGACTTAGGGAAGGGCCTGTGGTGCAGTGTGATGGAGGAAGACCAGGCTGGGATGCAGTAAGAGAAAGAGGCAGGGACAGCACCCTGGATGTGCTGGCACCATCCATGCGGGCTGGTATCTCGCCCTGGAGCTGTGCTCAGCTTGCAGCAGGTACTTAGTAAGTATTTAATGATTAGATACACAACGCCCAGCAGCTGCACCTTCTTTTAGCAGATATCCAGGGACCCTGGCTACAGCTGTCACTACAGGGGTGGGCAGAGTCAGGGTCCTCATTCCCAGCACTGCCCCCAAGCAAGCTCAGTTCTTCCTAAAGCAAGGCATGGGCTTCCTGCACCTTCCTTCCTCCCTGTGGCTCTCTTGTATTTACTCTCAAAACCCAGTTGACTGAACATTGAGCTGAAGAGAGCACAGCGTGACGAGACTCAAGGCCCTTGCAAGGAGTCTTCCTCCTTGCCCCAACGTAGCTGGGAGGGTTGCATTTGGGGTCATGCTTCGAATAGCAGTGGCTGATGGCTGAGCATTAAAGAAGAGATAATAAAAAACAAAGCAAAACAAATTTAAAAAGGGGGAGGCTCTAGTGAAGGATTTCTCTCGGAACTTTCCACAGCATTCAGCCAGGTGCCTGGGGAGCCCTTGACCTTCCTAGCAATAGATCTAAATGAATCTATAGAAAATCCAGCACCTGTCCCCACTACCCCAAGCCCTACTTCCCCAGGCCCAGTCCAGTTGTTCATGGTGAGAATATTGGCATATTGCGGGGGTGCCCTCTCTACACCCCAAATTTCACTCTGGCATTTGTCATCCCAAGTGGCTGACTCTAAGCAGTGTAGCTTCTTGACAGCAGCAGTTTAAACCTGTGCTTTAGTTCGCTCAAGGTGCTTCTTAACACCCACACGATGGGAAAGAAATGAGGCCCGATTAATAGACAAGGAAAGTGAGGCCTAGGGCCCTCTAGGGAGGGGACCACCCAAAGGGAAAAGCATAGAGTTATATGGGACTAGAGGACACTGCACAGGGCACCCAGGTCACCAGCAAGGCCTTGGCAGACACAGGCTGGAGGCCACAGTGCCACCTTGCCCAAAGACAACCCCACAGGAGGCTCAAGTCTGCCACTGCTGGCTGTGTGCCTGCTGCCTACTGGGCCCTGGGAACACTGTGGCAAGACAGACAGATGCAGCTACTGTCCTCTGCAAGGGCTAATGTGAGCAGGTAGTGGCTAGGAAGCCAAAGGACCTAGCCAGGCACTGAGCTCTCAGCTGGGGCTACCGTGAAAAGCTGGGTGTGTACGGGGGGGGCGGGCAGAAGAGGATGAGAAGGCCCAGGAAGCTAGAGAGGGCAAAGGATCTGTGGTAGAGATGCCAGCCGTCTGGGGTGGGGGGTGGGGATGAGGAAAGGCAGGGGATACAGTCGCTGTCATCTGATGGGAGGAGTGGGAATATGGAACCCTGGTCACCCCTGGACTGTGAGCTTGGAACTCAGTGCTTTCTTATTACTTCGGTGGTCACACAGACATCTGAGCACTTTGAGGCCGAGAGCATGCTCTGCCCTCTAGGTGCTTCCTCACACCCACAGGCCTGTGAGACAGGGGACACCCGCATGGGACAGAGAAGGACAGGGTGTGTTTCATCTCGCCATGCAGAGCCAGACTGGCCAGTTTCTAGACACAGGGCATTTGCAAGAAGCTGAGATTCACAGGTGTGGCACTCCCACATCTCTGGCGGGCCTTTTGCATGGCCTTGCCTCTCTGTACTCGCTCCACGCTGTGACTTCCCCAAAGTGGCAGGATTCCTCCCTCTCCACCGTTGCAAAGAGCTGCCATTTGCACCACTCCTCAGGAAGCCTCTCATTCCCTACTCCCTCAGCCTCTGCTTCCAGGCTGCTAGTGAGTCTTGTTGGTCTTGTCCCCAAGCAGATTTTTTAATCCAAACCCTGGGAGGTCTAGTTCGCCAATGTCTCCCATTCCCTTGGGCTTGCACACTTGTCTGGCTCTGGCCTGGCCCCCAGTGTAGCCGCTCTCTGTGTAGCCAGGAATGCTAATGGTCTGCCTTCAGCATCCTCTTCGGTGTCTTTTCTGCCCTCTTTAATCGCGAGACCTGCCTTCTTTCTGTGTCATGAATGGGCAGCCTCGCTCCTGCTGTAGGGTCTTTGTACCTGCTGCTCCCTCGCCCAGAACAAGCCCCATGTATCTCTTCCTCCTGTGCATCAGAGCTTAGCCGGCCCTCTTCCCACCTCACCTGACACCCCCCACCCCCTCACCTTCCAGTCTCTGACCCTCACAGTGCTCCACCATATCTGGCTTTTTAAAAATGTGGGTGCTGGGTCAGAGCTCAGATATTCATGCTTGCGCAAACCCCCTTTTACCCACTGAGCCATCTTTCCAACCCTCTTCCATTCTCTCTTCTGCTGCCTCTTCTGTGTCTCTCACTGTTAAATGTCTCCAACTGCCTAATACCATACTTGGTATTACCATACAGGCAAGCAACCAGTCAATACTGGTAAGGTGAGTGAGTACCATATCGTATATGAGCATGGAGATACTTTCAATGTGCATTTTTGTATCTTCCTGACATTATTACGACTTGCTTCCCATAGTTAAAGGCTTTGTTATATAATAGCAGGATATTTAGAAGATTTATTTTATTTTATTTCATGGTATATAGGTGCTTGCCTAAACTAAGTATGTGTACTATGTGGTGCATATGCCAAAAGGGGATGTTGGGGCCCCTGGAACTGGAGTTGCAGACCATTGTGAGCTGCCACATTGGTGCTGAGACTCAAACCCTGGTCCTCAGGAGGAGCAGCCAGTGCTCTTAACCATGGAGTCATCTTTCCAGCCCCAGTAGCAGAGCATTTAAAACAGCACTATTGGCATAACCAGAGAAGACCAGGAGCCACATCAACCACCACTGTGTCAAGACAGCACCCAGGTCCGACCCCTCCAGACCTCACATACTCACAGATACAAATGTACCTGTCCATCACTCATTGGACTATCACAGTCATGCTCTCAGTGTCTTCCAGCCACTGTGCTTAGCACAGGCTCTTACTGAGACACTAGGCTGGAGTAGATTTCTTGATCCCTTACTGTGCCTGAAAACACTTAAGAGTCAATGTTGACAGGTTCAGGAGATGACTTATCAAAACACTAGCTATGCAAGCCTGAGGCTCTGAGGTTGACCTACAGAACTCGTGTGAAAAGAGTCAGGCATGGTGGCACATGCTTGTAACCCCATTACCAGGGATGTTGGGGGCAGGTGCACTCTTGGGGCTCACTGGCCAGCTAGCCCAGTTAACTTTGTGAGGTCCAGGCCAGTAAGAGAGCTTGTCTCTAAAAAACCAGAATACACATCAATTGAAAAATGGCATCTGAGGTTTCCTTTGGCTTTCTCACATATATGCATGTACATCTGCAAGTGTGAGCACAAGCGTGCGCGTGCACACACTCACACACACACACACACACACAGACACCAGTGTTGAGACTGTACTGCCCAACACAGTACAGTGCTGAGCACTGGACTCAGGAACAAGATGCTCCCTGAGGTAAAACACACAAATCAGAGGCTCATGAGAAAAAGGGGACCACAAGCTATTTGACATGCAGAGATACTGGTTTGGGTGTGGTTGGCTGGCCTGAGATACCCACCTTAGCATAAACAAAGGCTTGCTCGCTCAACCTGTGCTCTTATGTTCTAGGTAGCCAAAGGCCCATGGCTCCATTACTTTCCCTTCCGAGTATAGAAATTTGAGGATCAAATGTGTCTGGTGTTTCTCCTGACATACCTTAGGGCCCCAGCCCTTCTGAGAACAGCTATCTGGCTGGACTCATTACCATGGCCATGGACCCTGAAGTCCATGAGCGTCAGCCTTGTAAAGAACATGTATATGTGCCTGCCTCTGCATTAGCTCTTCCAGTGTTTATTAATCCACACAGGTGGAAAATGAGATTGCCATCCCCATATATAGGTAAGTAGATAGAGGTTTTGGGGAACAGATCTTAAACTTGGGTCTGAGTTCTTTCTAATGCCATTCTACATACTCATGCTCCCTCCCAGCTATGGTGACCATAGTCAGTTCTTCAGCCATGGCCCTGAAGCCACAAGGCCCATGTACTCTGTCTCCTCTAAGAATCAGGACCGATCAGGACCCTGGAGAGCTCTAGGCAGCTGAATATTGATTGGCTCTGGGACGCTGACCTCAGCACTCTCTGAGTGTGTGTGTTGGGGGGGGGAGGGGGATAGTTTCTTCCTCCAGTTGAAGAGCTGGCATCGTCTGCTATCCTGAGCCTTTAGCTGCCTGGCATTGCTAAATAGCTGGGCAGCTTCTTGGAAAAGAGACGAGCTGGAGACCCTCAAGCTGAGAGGCAGAGTGTTGGATACTAAAGCAGAAGCTGAGTCACTTAAGAGTGACATTCTGGGGCTGGAAGGATGGCTCAGAGGCTAAGAGCATTGGCAGCTTTTACAGAGGATCCTGGTTCAATTCCCAGCACCCACGTGGTGGCTGTCAACTGTAACTCTAGCTTCAGGGGCTCCGATGCTCTCTTCTGGCCTCTGTAGGTACCCATACGCATTAAATAATTTTTTGAAAAAAAAAAAAAAGAACGACTCCATTTTACTTGTTTATTTATTTACTTTCTGTATGTGTGTGCATGTGGATGTATGTTCATGTGGGTGCACATGGTGTGTGTGTGTGGTGTATGTAGAGGCCACCTAAAGAGGTGTCATTCTTCAGGAGATATACACCTTGTTTTCTGAGACAAAGTCTCTTGCTGGGATCTGAAGCTTGCCAAGTAGGCTGGGCTGGTTTGTCAGTGAGCCTGAGGGACCCACTGGTCTCTCCCTCCCCAGTGCTGGGATTACAAACATGTGCCCCACACCTGGGTTGCTCCATGGCTCCTGCAGACCCAAGTCAGGTCCTCCTGCATGTGTGGTGAGCACTTTTTCCACTGAGACATCTCCCCAGTGGACCTCCTGCTTCCCTCCTTCCCTCTCTGCCTCCCTCCTTCCCTCTCTGCCTCCCTCCTTCCCTCTCTGCCTCCCTCCTGCTCTTCCTACCCCCTCCTTTCTAATCATTATCTCCGGGCTGCTATTCCCTGGATTTGACGAAAGTTCTTATTAGCAAGACGTGCCTTGGTAGAGAGTTCTTGCCGGAGTCATCTGGGCTCACGGCTGACATGGTTTGTCTAAATACACAATGCCTTCCCATGACATTGTCTTGCTCCAACCTTGAAAGACTTTTAGTACAGACAAAGAAAGGGCTCAAAAGGAATAGACGACCCATTCAAGGTCACACAGGTAAACCATCTCAGAGCTAGACCTCGAACCCAGGTTCTCATCACATCAAGTCTCTAAGGTGCATTTGAAGAGACAGTGTCACTTTCTATAGGGACCCCACACTTAGTAAAACTGTCTGCCTGGTATGAGGGGAATTTTCCTTTGGAAGAAAAAGCATTCAACACAACCATAATGTATCCTGCATCCCTATGTCAGTTGTTGGTCTCCAGGACAACAGTCTGCTTAGCAAAATAAGAGCCCAGGTCTTCCCAGAGCTGGCGAGGCTCCTTGTAGATGGGCCCCGGCTAGACTCTGCCTTAGTCCCCTCTGCTCTCCCTTTTCAGCACCAATCTCAGGACAAAGCCTGGCAGTTGGGTTTGTTCTTTAAGCTCCTTAGAGTGAGCTTATTGTCCCCTCCGGCTCTGCCTCCCACCATCCTGGTCTCTAGGACTTCCTCAAGGCTTCTGCCACTCTTCAGTGATGTCCTTACCCTTCCTCTCTCTCCTCTTAACTGTAGTCTCTTCTCCTCTAGGGAGACTCTGGCTCACTCTCCTCAGGGGTGTCCTCATGCGAAGGAGCTCTGCTCCATGCCTAAACTCCCCTCAGCCCTCCCATGACAACTGGGTCTCACTGGGCTGTGGTTTCATGTCTGTCCTCCCGGGGATCAGGCATCTGGCCTGCTGGTATCACCCCTGTGCCCTCAGTACTACCCATTTGGGGGACCTACATAGCCAAACATCACTCAGGGAGGCTCTGAGTGCTGGGCAAGCTCTCAAATCAGAATTAGCATGAAGTTTGTTTGCTCTTCCTTGGTGTTGAGAGTGGAACTCGGGTTTTTGTTATGTGCTAGGCATGCACTCTGCCACTGAGCCATGCCTCCAGTCCGGTCACACTTTAGGTGGAGTCTCTGGCACAAATCCTCTAAGAGTATTTATCCCACCATGTCTGGGACTCGATCTTTGACAGACAAAGGTGAATAAGAGTAAGGAAGATGGAGTCTGTGTCCTCAAGTGGTGTGTGTCACACATTGGGGGCAGGAGGTCTGTTAGAGTCTAGATAGTTACAGGAGATTATTTTAGAGTCATGTGCACAGTACAATGTTGGGTGGGAGGGGACATGGTGGTTTTCAAAGGGCTTCTCACAGAGGGGAGGCCCAGGTATCTCAAAGCCGCAGATTCCAAGGCAAAGTGAGACTGGTAAAGAGGGCCTCTGGGTTCTGAGACATGTCTGCTCTGCTTGGCTAAGTGGTGTTTGGGTTTGGTACAGGGAAGCAGGGAGTGGATGGCAAAGAAGATGGTCTCAGAGAGCAGAGGGGACAGGGCCATGGGGCTCCAAAAATGCCCGGCTTGGGAGTAAAGAAGCTATCCCCAGTATGGCTGCCACTTGAGGGTTGGTGAAGTGTCAGGAGAAACAGCTCCCTCCTGGCCCCCAGGTGTGACTTCCTGGGCTCTGGGTGCTCACATGCTCAGCCCCTCACTCTCTTCAAGTCAGAGGGCCAGGATGGCATGCTCAGCCCCAGCGCTGCAGAGTCAATTAAAATGGAATCAAAGCAGGCACTCCGGATCAAGGGGAAACAAAAGGTGCTTTCACAGTGGGGACTGGCTCCCTTTACAGCCTTGCAGGAGGATTTATTCTCAAGCCTCTGTGGTTTCAAACTCCCAGGTTGGTCCAGGACAGATTGGGTTCCCCATCAGCCAGGTCTGTTGCTGTCCCCTTCCTCCTGCCCTGGCCTCAACAGCTCTGGACACAGGAAACCCCATCTTCTGCCCCTCTGTGTGAAGACACAGGGTTAGGGTGGGAGCTGGGATAACGCTCTGGGGTGACCATGGGGTGCAGAGTTAGGTAAGATGACGTGTAGCTGCTTGAGAAATCCCAGGAGAGAGGTGGGACAGTAGTGAAGCTCACCCTGCAGCTGAGGAGCTCAGACTTCCACCCTGTACTCAAGCAATGCCTCCAGACTCCAGGCCTGCAGAGGCTCAGAGACGCTGTGAAGGAGTTGGTACCAATCCCACAGTGAACCCGTCAATGAAGTCCTGTCGTGGGCACCATGCACCCACTGTGCACCAGGCATGGCATTGAGAAACCCCTCAGCCGGGCTGATCTCTAGCCCATGCTCTGATGCTAGGGTTGCACAAAGAATAAGAACTCAGAGGGGAAGCCTAATGGAGGAAGATGGGACCTGAGAGCTTCTCCACCTCCCACCTGCTGTGAGACCTTCCCTTCACCCCATTACCTGGAGGTCACTGCAGCCCTGGCTAACAATGACATTGAACCAGAGGCCTTCAAAATCCTCTCAATAAAATGTCTGCTTTGTCATTCAGAACAAATCTGGCCACTTATCTAGCTTTCCTTTAGGGCCATGGTCCATTGAAGCCCAGTGGGAAGGTCCCCTCACAGGTGAGGAGGGACATCTGCAAGTGGCAGCTGCCCACACAGCTCACAGCAGGACAACGTAGAAGCCCACAGTCTTCTGGGTCTCTGAGCCTGGAGACTGGGGCTGGGGATGGGACAGGTGGGAGGAGCCTGCCTCTGGCCACATTTTCCTCTCATAGAGAAGGGAACTGCAGAATTTCTCCCCGGCTAAGCCTGCTCATGGGCACATAACTCATTAATATGGGATTAAAGGGATTCTAGGCTCAGGTGCTGCTCCTTAATGTACCCACGGCTAACCTGAGGTCAAGTCCTACAGGCAGGCTGAGGGGCACTGGGGTGAAGGAGTCTTCTGACACCCCTTCCTTTCCACCACCTCTGCTGGTCTGGGTCTGTCTCCTGCTCTCAGCAAGGGAAGAATCGGAGGCATTCTCATTTCTTGGGTCCCGAAGGAGACCTGTTTTAGAATCAAGCTCACTGCTGTTTTCCTTCCATTCTCTGGTGGAATTACAAGGCCACACTTCCACTAGAGCCTAATTCTGCACTGAGGGTACTGAGAGGTGACTTGGGGGTGCTCTCATATTTTTGCAACTGCATTTACAAACCCCCTCCAACCAGCTTCTTGCTCTGTGGCACATACAGGACTCACTGAGATACTGACCCATAGTTTGGGACCTGATTCTAGGAGGGGAAGGGGCTCTGGGGACAGGTAACTCCAGCACTGACTGGCCCTCCTCTAGAAGCCAGAGGCAGAGCAGGCGGTGGGTGGAGCTGACTCCCAGCATGCTCTTTTCCTCCTTAGCCTTGGTTTTGCTGTGTAGCTTCTACTTGTGATGCACAATATTACACTCTATTAAGAAGCCTCATGAAGAGCGAAAGAGATGCCAGGCATGGAAGCACATGCTAGCACTTGGGAGGCCAAGGCAGGAGGATCACCATGAGTGAGTTTGAGACCAGCCTGGACCTTGCCTCAAAAAACCAACAAACAAGAGCAAATAACAGATTTAAACAAACAAACAAACAAACAAAACCCCCAAAACCAAGCCTAATAGAATCAAGCAAAATGGAAAACCGATGAAAAACACCAGGCTGTGCTGGCAGTGCAGCTCGGTGGCGACGCACTGAGCGCAATGTGCGGGGCTCGGGGTTCACCCTCAGTACTGCAAAAATGAAAACAGGAATAACCAACCGGGAACCAGTGTGGGAGGTCTGCAGACATGGTGGCACTGGGGGAACTGGTACCTTCTGTGAGTGACTGGCAAGGATGTCACCTACGTGCTGGTGGCAGAGCTGGGAGGCACCCGGGGTCACACCCAGCGGGTACCACCCCACTACGCTGCTTTCCTCCCGTGCTCTGTAGGGCTGGCCTTCCCCCTGAACTCATCTCCACTGTCCCCACCTCTCAGGTCTCTTTTCCCCACCTCCCCTCAGCTCCTTAGGCTCTATTTCAAGCTCAAGGGGTAGAGACCCACCTCAGTGAGGCCCACCGTAAGGTATGTTGCAAAGAGCTGCCCTGGTCAGCCATCAGGGTCTCTGCCCTCTTGCTGAGTGACTCTCCACAGTAGCTCCCCTTCTCTGGACCCACATCATTCTTCTGTAATGAAGTGACAGGGGGCTGAGATGTAGATCAATCTGTAGAATGATTGCTTAGCATGCACGAAGCCCTGGGGTCGATCCCTGGCACTTTATAGATAGTGCAAGGTAGCATGCCTCTAGAAGCCAGATGTCAGGGGCACCTTGAGCAACATTAGCACAGACTGCTCTTTCTAATGGAGGAATCCTGGGTTCAAATCCAGACTCTGCCACTCTTTAGCTTTCCAAGCCTCAGTTTCCTCTTCCACGAAACTGGGGTTGATGGACCTTCTTCCATAGTGAATGTTGTATGAAAGAGATATGATGAAACTCCCCGCCCATGTTTAACGTGTGACTTGTGGAGCCCTGAGTACATACTTGCACACACTATTTTCAATATCTGCTCTTTGACTCCTCCCACCCCACCTGTGACCCTGGTCTTGTGTGTGGAAGAGAGAATATCAGACTCCTGGGCAGAGGCTAGTGTAGCGACAGCCTGGTTGTGTGACTGTGATAAGGGGTTTCACCTCTCTGATCACCTGTGTGAGCACTGAACAGGCTGGTAGCGGAGAAGCCAACAGAATTCCATAGAGGGACGGGGGCATTTGCTTGCTTTATTTCAATGGGGATCCCCACAAAGCTAGCATCTCAGGCCCTCATACTGTAACCTCAACCCTAGGTCTTTTCTAAAGCCAAGTGGAAGCCCTGACACTCTGAGGAAAGGGACAGAGGTGGCCGAGACATGCTAGACCTGCCAGCCTTAGGCGAGTCTCCTGCCCACCTGTTAGCTTGCCAGGATCTCTGGCACCTGTTGGGACTCGAGACCACTCTCACTGAGTGATGCCTGACATAGGCCCTATGCTGCCAGACTGCCACAGCATGCCTGTTCACCTCCTGGAGATGCCTGTCATTGGGATGCCAGTGTACTGTGGCTGATGTCATCATACTGTGGATGGCAGCTGAGGCCAGTGTTCTGTGGCAAGTACATGTGGATATGCTAGGGACCTGGATACAGGCAGGTGACAGCCTTATATTGACTTAGCAAGCCTAGGGGTATGCCATGAAGTCCATGAGAATAAGGTACCATGGGGGCTTATTCTAAGACGCCATTTAGAGGCTATACCCAGCCTCCCCAACTATATACCCCAACCTGTTTTTCCTCCAAAGTCCCCACTATTTTGGAGGAACCCTTAAATAATCAGAGCCCCACTGTCCACTGAGACCACATAGACTCTTTCGTTCCACTCACCACTGACCCTTTTCGCCCTCACCTGCCTGTTCCTTCACCTCCCGACCCTGCTGCTCCAACCCCTCATGAAGGTGGAGTTGCAGGTTTCCCTCTGGGGAGGGGTCCACTCCCTCTGTCTTTATCCCCTTCCATAGCACTTTCTATGACCCACAGGCTAAGCACACAAATTAATTGCTGTAAAACCTGCCTAAGTGTCCACAAGGATTGAACCCAAACATCTGGCATCAGAGGCCCTTAGTGATGCCTTGTTGGTCATTCTGAAGCCTGCTTAGGTCTACCCAGCCTGTCTCCAAACACTGCCACATTCTGTATGTCCAAGTATTTTTATGTCACATCCACACGTCTTGGCTTCCTACTGTTCCCCACTAACAAACTCCTACTCATCCTTCACGACTCAACTGAAATGACCTCTTCTCTGTAAATCTCCAGTGCTCTGAAACCTAACTGGCTTCCAGGTAGACCCTCTTCTATCACAGTTCACGCATGGCATTACAGTTATTTTAAGCAGCCATTCTCCTGGCAAGACCAGGGAGCTGCTCTGGGCACAGGCTGTGTGCCGATCTTTCTTGAATCCCGTGATACATTGCAGAAAGCCTGGCATTTCTTAGCACCTTAGTACACACCTGGCAAAGGATGAGGGAAGGAACGCAGGACTTTCAGGGAAGCCCTATTATGGCCTCACCTTGGGCACAAGCCAAGAACAACCTTCCTTCCCCAGAACTTGGGCACCTTGCATTTGGGTAGAGCCAAGTCCTGGGCTGCTTCGCAGAATTGCCAGGAACAGACAATTTCCCCCTTCAGTCCCAACAGCAGGATCCCTTACCCCTAAGCCTTATCAGCGACTTCTCAGGAAGTCTTAGAGCCTGTGTGGCCTCCGCACCACTCACTTACCCTCCACAGTGTGCCCCAGGTGAGCTCTGCCAGGCCAGTCAACAAACCCTGCCTGCGGCGCCAGCCCAGGGGTCCACAGGACCCGGAGCTGTGAGCTGTGGTCGCTGGTGGCAGAGGAACTCAGAGCTGCTGCAGATCCCTGCGACTGCGGCTGTGGCGGCAGCCAGGAGCCTTGCCTGCCGCCTTACATCCATCAGTCAGGCTCAGTTCTGCCTCCTGCAGTCTCCGTGGCCGCCAGACTGCCTTGGAGCTTTCCAAGCGCATGAGGAGAAGAAGCTAAGAAAGGCTCTCAAAGAGACCACACATCACCACCAGCTAAAGCGCCAGTAGACTGGGTGGGATTTGCCGGCAGACCCCAAAGGCAGCCCCTCCACCAAACAGGTCATGGGTTTTATTTGTTTTTATGGGGTGGCACACACCTCGCCATGACCTTGGTGTCTTCTGGTGGGTGGCTCGGGACCCTAAGAGGCCTGAAGACTCTGTAGGAGCTTTCACTAATTTGCAGGTGACTGGATGTTTAGCCTGACATGAAAAGATCTCATCCTGTGTGATCAGCTCCCATCACTGGACCACCTCCTGGTCTGAACATTGATTGCTGGGCTTGCCATGGTTCTCGACAAACTGAGAACTCAGTCAGCTACTCTGACTCAATCTTTTGATATCTACCTTTTCTTCCTAGGACTCTTATACATACACAATAATGAAAAAATGTACGTGTGTGTGTGTGTGTGTGTACATTGTGTGTGTACAGGTGTGTGTGCGTGTGTGTCCACTCCAACATTAGACACTCTTTGTCAATCATGCTCCCTGAGCCTTCAGTTATAGCACTAGCACTTCCAAAGCCTCCATTCACTTGGCTCATTTGGGGGCATTTCTAGGACCTTTGGGGTCTTTCCTGTGTTTGATGTCAAGGGACTCCCAAAGTGAGGCAAACATGTTGTGCTCCGAACACCCAGACCTAATTTCTTCTTTCTGCACGGCCTTGGCATTTGAAGAACTGCCCCTATAGCTCTCAGGTGATGGTGGCAAGAGGGGACCATGTCCCCTGAGTGCCGAGTTCCTCATTTGCAGCCCACAACATTGCCAGACTCAGCACAAAATTTGAACTCCTCGAAGCATGTGGGCACAGAAGTGGCCGTCTATTGTGCCCTTCTAGATTCTTCTCCTTATCCATTGCTTGACTCCTGATCTGTGACCAAAAGCACTATATTTTCACTGTGTAAAGAGAAGAAAAAGGTTGGTCATGAACTTCCAGGTATGGCAACTGGCTTGACATGTTCCTCCACTGAGAATGCCCCAGGCCTTGTTTACTCTGAACTTTCTGTGGGGCTAGAATTCTTAGCAGGTTTCCTAAAGGAAGGCTAGCTTCAGTACTCCCAAATCCCCATTGCCTGGGATCTCATTCTAATATTTTTTCTTCTTCTCTTACTGTCTGTCCTGGTTAGCTTTAATTGTCAACTGTAAGAAGAGAATCTCAATTGGGAATTTGCCTGGCCTGGCTGAAATTGCCTGGGTGGGCATGTCTTGGGGGAGTGTCTTAATTGTTAATTGATGTAGGAGCGCCCAGCCCACTGTGGGTGGGACCATGCTCTAGCAGATGGTTCTGAGCTAAAAAGCTAGCTGAGCACAAGCCAGCAAGCAAGCCGGTAAGCATCATTCCTCCCTGGTTTTAACTTCATGCTCCTGCTTGAGTTCCTGCTCTGACTTCCTATGGTCTGGAAGTGTAAGCCAAATATACCTTTCTTCCCTAAGTTGTTTTTGGTCATAGTGTTGCGTCAGTCACAGCGACTAGAACACTCCTTCCCTTCACTATACTTTCATGGTGTAGGGAAAGATTTGAAAAATAAATAAATAAGGACTGCTAGGAGGAACCTTGGGCTGATCTCCCCCTCCTTCTCCAGGCCTTAGCCTTTCCTCTGGGTGGCATGGGGGCCTGGTACCCTATCCATGTCATAGTTATGTTTGGCCTAGCTGACTGTGTATCCTTCCAGAAGACACCCTAACCAGTGGCTCAGTGCATGGCACCCATTACCAGCAGGGCCACTCTTTGCAACCACCAGCCTGGCCACACCAGCACCCACCTGAATCCTGCTGAGGACACAGTCCCACCAGGTTCCTATTCTCTTTCTGCTTCACCAACCATTCTCACCTTGATCCCTTCTCTTCTAAAGCTACTCTGCTCAAGGTTACTGTGGCCCCATCTAGCTACATCCAAGAGCCACTGCTTGGCCTTTCCATGTAGTGTTTGGTTGGAAATCTCTACAGCAGCCCATTTTCTTCCAGCTGCTTGCTGTTGGGCACCCCAAGCATGACCGTCTGCTCTTTTCTCTATTTAAGCTGTATTCACTCCCAGAGAAGTAGCATCTAGGACATGTTTCTACATGCTCTTGGTCTATCCCTGAGCTCCAACTCTTCCATCCACCTGCTCCTCAACCCCCTATGTAATGTCTCACCAAAGTGCAGAAGCTCCCAACATCCCCCACCTATCCCTCTACCCCACCCCTTGCCAAATTCAGACCCTCCCTTTAAGGCCTCTGTGGCTCTTAGAGAACACCCCAGGCAATCACCCTGCCACCCAGAAAGGAAAAAATCTTATCTCTGTCCCTTAAGGTCCTGAATTTTTACAAGTGATAAGAACGTCCTTGCTCTCACAAGCCTCATAGGTAACAGGTGGGTTTATACTGAGTGATGTGAGACTTATGATAGGAACTGAGTATAGAAAGACACATGGGGGCAGGTGTGAGTTTAGAGTGGGCCAGCCTCACAGGGAGGGCTGGTCAGGGAGTTCTATCTCAGGGATTATGCTTTGTGACATCTTAATGCAAACTCAGGACAGGAAGACTCTGCATGGTCCTGGCTACAGAGTACATCCATGTCTTAGGATGTGGAGGGGCTGGGCTTTATGGGAAAGGGCCTGGGCCATGCCTTCAGCAGCCATC
This sequence comes from Pachyuromys duprasi, assembly GCA_028658305.1. Lineage (NCBI taxonomy): Eukaryota > Metazoa > Chordata > Mammalia > Rodentia > Muridae > Pachyuromys > Pachyuromys duprasi. The sequence continues at coordinate 28,455,957 of CM053761.1, read as the reverse complement.
TAGAACTCACCCTGTGTGGGGGTTAGAACCTGAGTGGCCTGACTTGTCTCAGATAACTACAATACAGTATGAGAACCCTCCCCTGTGTCCTGTGAGATGTTACACCAAATTATCTTGCCAAAAGGGTATGGGACCCTGAATTCATTCTAAGTGAAGTAGCCTTGGGAGTCTACTTATGAGTGGTACATGAGTGGAGGAAGTCTCACTGGGAGCTTAATAAACCTTCAACTTGGGGAATCTACATTAGCTCATGGGGGACAGTCCTAGAAGGGAAGTGCAGGATTATCAGTTGGTATCAGAGTATCCCGAGATACACGTGTCCTCCTGGTCCCCTCTTCTCTTATACCAAATATCATAGCATGCTTTATCAGGGTGACCTTACAAAAAGCACAAAACCCGACCACTTCCACCTCCCCTACCCTGGTCCTGCCAACATTATTTTTCATGGGTTTGTCAGAAACATATCGTTTTCTGCTCTCCTGCTTCCACCCTGAGCCTACAATCTACTCTGTAAACAGCCCTGGGGTGGATGTATCCCCTAGACCCATGGTAGCCCATCCTGGCTCCTTGTAATGCTTCATTTTGGTCCCAAAGGCAAGGAAGTCCACCTGAGCACCCCATATAAAACAATCCCTTTCTCCTTTCTGTCCCCACCACGTCCTCTCACTGCCTGCATTCTTCCGGATGGCCCCTGCCATTTGACACCTATGAGTTCATTTGCTCATGGTCTGTCTCCCTGCAGTAGAGAGCCTGCTCCATGAGGGTATGGCCAACCAATGGCTAGTGCAACTTGAGACCCATGCCATGAGAGGAAGCCCACCCTTGACATGTTGGTGATACTCTGCTATACTTGCAGACAGGAGCCTAGCATAACTGTCATCAGAGAGGCTTCACCCTGCAACTGATGAAAACAGATGCACAGACCCACAGCCAAACATTAGGTGGAGCTTGGGAAATAATGTGGAAGAGGGGGAGGAAAGATTATAGGAGCCAAAACCCTACAGAATCAGCTAACCTGGACCCATAGGCTCACATAGACTGAACCACCAGAGAGCATGAATGAGGCTGACCTAGGCCCTCTGCACATATGTAAGAGTTGTGTAACTTAGTCTTCACGTTGGACTCATAATAGTGGGAGCAGGGGGCTGTCTCTGACTCTGTTGCCTGCCTTTGGGACCCTTTTCCCTAGCTGGGATGCCTCATTGATAGCCATGGGAAGCCTCCTACTTTCTGAAGAGAAAGGGAGGAAAAGTGGATGGAGGGGAAGTGTGTGTGTGTGTGTGTGTGTGTGTGTGTGTGTGTGTGTAGGACCGGGAGGAAGGGAGGGAAACTGCAGTTGGGCTGTAAGTAAGTAAATAATTTTAAAAATGTTTCATACCAGAGCCAAATTACCTCAGGCTATTTTCAGTTTCCCTTGAAAGCCTTTCACTGGCCACACCTCTGTCTAGTGACCACCAACATCATACAATGTAGTCTTAACTGATTATTAGCTTCTACCAAAAAAAACCCAAACTATGATCAGATAGCACCAGAAACCTGTAGCAGACATTGCCCTGATTTGCTGCAACACACCTTTGGCCCCCACCAACATATTTTGTAAACACTTTGATTTATGACTTTTTTTGTTCTATAAGCAATAAAACATAATCATGTAATAACAACAACAACCAAAAGCCTGCTCCCTGAGGTTGGGGACCTCCCTCAGGGCCTGTGCTTCCCACGAAGCTCTGAGTGTCAAGGTTAGACCAACGTCTTTCCTAGACGCAGCTAGCAAAGGTGACTCATAACCTGTTACTCACAACCACAGTAAACATAACACTTTACTTTCTAACCGCTTTTTAAATAAAGATTTATTCACAGAGACACAGAAGGAATCACAGAAGGTGGTTTCTAGCAGAGACTGCTCTGGGAGGAGGTGACCCACTGAAGCTGTGGCTGCGCACCACGCAGGTCGTGCTGGAAAAGCCACAGAGGGAATTCAAGGTGGAATCTGTCAACTACCCCCACCAGAAGAGCAGGATCGAAAGGCCACTATTAACAGGAGGGCTTGAGCATGCCCTTTTTCTTCATAAAGTATTCAGCCTTAGATGTTTTCTTAGAGCAGAGAATGGTTAATATAGCTGGCCCTGTCTTTCTTTCTACCATTGGTGGTTTTATAAATCAAAATCACTTTTGAGTTGGCAAGGAGGAAAAAAATCACTTTTAAGGTATGGTTTTTAACACTCCGATGCCACTGTAAGTGTTTGACCTCTTTTATGTCAGTGCTTCTTAGCTTAGAGTGCTCCAGAATTTCGGAACAGAATGAATTTGTACCCAGTGAGTGGATTCACTGTGGCTCTCAGATATCTGTCTCTGGTGATGGGCTTAGTGTGGGATAGTTGGTCATGTTGCTGCCTCTGGTCTTGCTAGGTAGGTCGAGGTCAGCCAGGTGTTAGATTAGCTGGGGGTCCATATCATATCTCACGAGAGTTTCTCAGAGTGGGCAATGAGCGACCTCTCCATCCACACTCACCTTCCTCCAAACTCAAGGTGACTGTGCCAAATAAGTGGACACAGTCACCAAGACAGGGCACCTCTGCTGCGGACTGAATGCTTCCCTTGGTTTACTTGCTGAAATAAACCCGAGTCTCTTCACCGCAGAGCCTACCTATGTGTGGGAGATCTCTTACCTAAGATGAAAATTAAATTAGGTTTTTCTCTTTACTATGCTTCTGGCTTTGAACTTTGTTCTGTTCCTCAGCTATCACAGGATGGCAAGTCTCTGGTCATGCTGGGCAGGGCACTCAGTCACATGATCAGTGTGGGAACCATGACCCTCTGTAGCATGTGCTATGGACCCTCTGTGCTGCAAACTACAATGCTCGGTGAGTGAGGTGCAGTGGTGATTTCTCAGCATTGGTGTTTCCATCAGGCAAGTCATTCAGGACAGAGGAACCCCATTGTAAATCATCCCATTTAGAGACAGAGGGATATGAATTAAAATGAGGTGGACCCTCATCCCATCCAAGAGGTACTTACAAGAAGAAAGCCAGACACCAACATCACCAAGAAGGACCCTGGGGGGAGGGCAGCAGTGCAGGGTCCACAGAAGGAACTAAACGTGCCACACCTTGGACTTGGACTCCCAGCCTCCGGAATTACAAGAAACTGAAGTCCCACTGCTTAAGCTGCACCTTTCCCGGCATAGCCCAACATTCTCACACTCTCCAAGCCAGTGCCTCTGAGTCACAGCTCTAGTAGCGGCATGAAGACCACAGGAATGTCCTGGCTTCGGGGTGAGTGGCTGGAGGGAGGATAAATCAGTGGTGGAGAGCTCTGGCTGCTCTTCCAGAGGACTCCAGCTCTGTTCCTAGCACCCACATAGACACTTACAACTGTGTGTAACTCCCGTTTCAGTCTATTTGACGTCCTCTTTTGGTTTTGGGGGGAATTCCACACACAGTACATATATATACGCATGCAGGCAAAACACTCACATGCATGAAATAAAATAAATGCATCTTTAAAAAAAAGGTTTTGAGAAAAGAAACACTTCAGAAGGTAAAGCATCAGACTAATGATTTACTTCATACAGCAAATTGTAAAACGCCCAGTGGCTCGTACAGGCCAGGCAGACACCTGGCTAAACTGTAACTGTTCTGTGAAAATTCACATTCTGGACAAATCACCATGCGAAACTGAGGAATCACCAAGAAAGAACAACAAAAACAAAAATAGCGACCCCCCCCCCACCATTTCCCTTGCAAAGCTGCATATGGGTTTCTTCAGTTCCCTCTCCTCCCTCCCTCCCTCCTCTTTGGCTTTTCTGCCTAACCTCTGTGTTCTTTCCCATATATTTACAGAAACATCATTTTGGCAAACTGCCTTTTCTCTTAACTCTGAAATATGAAGGTGTTCCCCACATTATTAAAGGTTCTTCTCAAGCGCGCTTCAATGGCTGCCTTCCAGAATCTTCTGCATCTGCAGGTGGTTCTGTCAAGGCTGCAATCTGCCCCACTTGGGCATGCACTTGTTTCTATTTTTAACTAATATAAACACGCCCTGATAAACATCCTCCTGAATGCATCTTTGTACATGTCTCAAGCAGCTTCCTCAGGGCAGGCTTCCTGGAAGTGGGATTACTAGTTAGGGATTACTGACATTATGAAAGAGGAAGTGCTAAAGCTTTCTAGTCATTATGGTGCTTTGCAAGGCGAGGGTGTGACTGTTTCCTAGGGTCGGTTTTAAACATATTCCAAAGATAAAAGGGAAAAGGAAGAGAAACCTGGGTCATCCACACCCATTGTCAGCACAAGAAAGTGGCTCCCAGTCACTGGCTGAAATGAAGGTGACTTTTAAATAAGAACCCCAGGACGGGGACAATGAGCAGAAGGACAGAAGGAAAGGGATGGCCTAGGTGTCTTTCTGATACTGTGGAGTGGGAAGCCTTTTTGTAGATGGAAGGGGAGTAGTCTGAGTGTCTGTTACTTGACTCTGCATGGCTGGAAAGACTCACACAATGCCCTGTGGGCAGAATCCATAGAAGGCTCTCAGACCATCATGGAGCCAGCTCTGCCTTCTTACTCACAAGCATGGCAAGGGTCTGGTATGCCAGGCTGGAGGATGGGGGCTGCCGATATCTGTGGAGGTTGAGCCAGAGAGGCCCCCCTGGTGAGGACTTGGGATGGACCACATGCCCACTTGCCATTTACTCTCCTGGGTAAATGACCACATTAACTCTCTACTATGAGGACAACCTAGTGATATCTAGAGGAGGGCGCACTGATTGGACATGTCACATGGACAAGGCAGAGGGAAACAACACACTCCCAGCATACTCCTGGAGAGAAGGGGGAGAAGCTGGGAGGCACTTTCTGTCTCCCATCTGCAGGCAGGATGATGATGTGTGGGCCTGGGGTCCAGCCATTCCTCCTGGCTGTGGCCTGGCCTTGGGTCTGTTTATCTGTCTCCTCCCACCTTGTCCTAAGGTTTCACACCCTCATGAGAAGAAGCCAGCAAGTCAGATGCATGCCTTATCCTAAGCCTAAGCTTGACCGAAACCAGGTCCTGTCAGAGTCCAGAGAGCAATCATGACCTGTTCAGGCGACCACCAAATCTCACCTGCCAGGGCTACAGAGCCCAGCTAGCAAGGCCCTGGCCCCTGCTGCTGCCGATTTAGCCAGACCATTTCTACAGCAAAGGGTGTCCGCTTCATAGATCAGTGCAGACAGCATTTGAAAAGAAACACGAGCCTTGCGTATGTCGTTTACATGGATTGCGGCACACAGAAGCCATTCTTGCCCATTCTGCCATGTCTAAGAGCCATGGATGACTGGATGGAAGTTTCTAGGCTTCTTCCCCATTCCCCACGGACTGTGCCCCCAGAGGACTGATTTGGGGCCCACTAGTCAGCCAGGCAGCAGGGGAAGGCTATGCTCCAGCTCCCGTCCCTTCCCCTCTGGTAGGAGAGCCAGCTCCACACACACCTACCGGGCCAGGAAGAAGCAGCTGTGCTCTCAAGGCAGACCCCAGGCACAGGCGCTAAACCTTTGTTTGTAAACAAGTACCTTGGAGCCTCAGACACCTTTCCACAGGATGAATGGCCCAGGCTAGACCACAGAGCTCTCATCTTGTATAGGACAGAGGCCAAAACAAACAAAAAAAACCCCACAAAACAAAACAAACAAAAAATGGCTAGCCCAGAGCAGCCAGTGGCTGCCAGGGAATTTCCTCAACAGGCTCTTAAGCCTTGTTGGGCATGCTCCACGCACAGTGCTTTGCTTTCTCAAGTTCCAGAGTCCCCTTTCCCCCATCCTTGCCTTAAAAAAGCCCATCAATGTGCTGACCTCAGTGAGATAATAATGAGCTGAATCTGAGGTAATCAAGACTCTAATGCTGTGAATGACTGATCAGATGGCCATATGTCCTCACAAGCATATTGTTGGGAGGCACTTCCCAGGGCCCCTAGAGCTTCAGGCAAAGAGGAGAATCAGAAAAATCAGCCCAAACTGTAGATTTCACACCCCCTTCTCAGGTTACCTCTCTCTACGAAGGGTCTGGGGAAAGGAGCAGGGTATCCACGTCACAGGCTAAACACACAGCGGTTTGCAATTCTCAATCGATGCCATCATCAGCGCGAACATGTGCACACAGGTGCAAGCCGTCACACTCACCTGTCTCCTCGCCTGCTGCTAGCCCACACTCTGAGGCTGGTGAACCCTGCAGGAAGACAAAACCAGAAAGGCGCATCAGGGAGCCTGGCAGCCAGGGGTTCATTCAGGCTTTAATTTTTAAAGTCAAATAGAAAAAAAAGTTAACATTATTTATTTTGTCTTAGCTAGGGTTTCTGTTACTGTATAAAGCACCTTGGGCAGAAGAGGGTTTATTTCGGCTCACAACTCTCACCAACTCTATTTCTCTTACAACTTTATCACTGATGGAAGCCAGGGAAGAAACTTGAGGTACCAATCTGGAGGCAGGAAGTGAAGCAGAGGCCATGAAAAGGTGCGGATGACGGGTTTGTTCCTCACGGCTTGGTTAGCCTGCTCATGCAGTCCCAGCCCACCTGCCTGGGATGGCGCCCACCCACGGTGGGCTGGGCCCACCCATATCAATCATTACTCGATAAACCACAAATCTGGCAGAGGCATTTTCTCCACTGAGGTGTCTTTTCCCAGGTGATTCTAGCTTGTGTCAAGTTGAGAAACTAACCAACCAGGGCTATGATGCCTGTGTGTGGCGTGTGCCACTGTGCCCAGTAGGAGGTTTGTGGGAGGTGGTTCTCTTCCTTTTCACTGTGTGGTTCCGGGGCACAGATCTAGCTAGATCTGGCAACTCAGGTTTCGGTTTGGGAGGTGAAGTGTGAGAAGGACCAGTGACATGATGATGCAGACAGCCTACTCTGGGGGCCAATGAACTGAGCCAATCAGGGTCCTGGGGCCATCATGTCATCCAGGGAGGGCTGAGTAGAGGAGCTGTTGGCACAGGTGTAGCAGCTCAGCATGCAGCACGGGTTGGGGATGCCTTTCCTGATGGCCCTGGTTTGGATGGGGTGGAAGGAGGGTTCCATACCGAGGTCCAGGGAGCGTGGTGAGAATAGACATCTGCTGTCACACCAGCATCAGGTCCCAAGTGATCCCAAGAGAAGGAGCAGACTGTAGACTTTAGAGTCTCTCTCCCCACACCTTTATCTAGTCTTCCTAGAGCTTTCCATTGGCCAGACTTCACAGGAAGACAACAGGGCCGGAGTCGGTGAAACAGCTTACCCAGGACACTTTCGGGCATATGGCAGGGCTAAGAGAGGGCAAGGGGCAGATCCTGATGGGCAAATACCAGACATCTGGCCTTGTGCGCCTGTGTTCCTGCATCTTTATGTCCTGCTTTCTGAAGAGCCTTCTCTCTCCACATCCTTCAGGCGGCAAGCCAGGGCTAACCAAATCCTATGGTCCCTGAAGCTGGGTTCTACTCCATGGCCATGTAGCAGCACTGGTCATGGTGGCCCTCTTGTCTCAGCCTGCATCACTGGCTCTGTTCTTCATCCTCACCCCACCCCCCTGCCGATCTTCCCTGCTATCTCACCGCCTGTTTCCTCCATGGCACCCCTTCTTGTTCCTCTCAGACCTGAGCCAGCCTTCCCTTTCCTGGAAAAGCAACCTGGCCTGGGTTCACAGAGAACTAGGTGCAGAGTCATGGGTATGTAAGGCCGCTGGTAGGTAGAGCAGTCATGGGCCAGAGCAGGCAGTCCTCCCTAGATCTCTTCTGAGCAAAAAGACTACCAGAAACCACCTGCCAGGCTTCCAGAACTCAACACCAGAGAAAAGCCAAGTGTTTCCTGCCTTGACTTTCACGGCTGGGGAAACTGAGCCCAACGTAAAGACTGAAGTGGTCAGAAAGTGGCAGAACGAAAGACTTGTTTGCCTGCAGGCTGTCCCTCCCTCCTGGCTTCAGCCCACTGTGGACTGACTTTTATTGTTCCCACCCCATTGCCCCAGCAAGGCTGTGCTCAACTGCTAGGCTGAGCCCTAGCCTCGCTTGATCCTCAGGTAAATACTGCCGATCTTGTAATACAGAGGGGGAGTCCCAGAGAAACCGGGGAGAATGTGCAGACAGGGCAGGATAGCCCTGGGGCAACACAGACACAGCATGGTCAGCAGGCAGCTGGTGGCATTAAGCCTGTCCTGCATGGAGTGGGGTGGGGGGGGGTGTTCCTCACATATGGTACTCAGCTGAGATTCACACACAGAAGTGCTAACTACAAGACCATTGTGATACTTCCTGACACTGGCTCTCTACAGACAGGCTGTAGAGATCCATAGGGTGAGGTGTGATAATTCAGTACTAGAATATCAACATGCGTTTATCTGGTGGGGTCACTGCCATACCCATCAGCTTAGGTATTCATCATTTCCGTGTCAAGAACACTCACTGTCCCCTCTGCTAGTTATATCAAAATACGTACTACATGGTTGTCAGCCAGTCAGCTTTCTGTAGCCATTGGGAGATGCTCTTACCCACTGGTACACTGTGCTCATCAAGATCCTGAACCCTTCCCCTATCCTCCTTAGGGTCTGGTAACTAATATCCTATTCTATTCTGCTGGATTAACTTTTCAAAGCTAAGAACGAACAGCGTTTGTTTCTCTGTGTGTGATTTTTCACTCAACCTAATGTTCTCTTGTTGCATCCATTTTACCATCAGTGATAGAGATCTCATACTTTTTTATGGCTGAATAATATTCTACCCACATATTCCTTTTCTGACCCTCTCCAAACAGAAAGCATCTAACTGGCCACTTGTCCCACCTACTGCCCTTTCTGGGAAGCCCCAAAGGCTTTATTGCCACCTGAGGTCCTGAGCTCATGGGGATAGGAATGTTGTTCCCAGGCTGTAGGCAGCCAGCTCTGGTTTACTGTGTGCCCCATCCCCCACTCCCAGCAAGGACTGGGATGAAAGATTGATGAGTTATCTGCCTTGCCTGGTGAATTTTTCATTATGGAGGAAAGGAGACCCCGTCCCTCAGTCCAGGATGGAAGTTCTTGGGTGTCATCTCTGCTAAGGTTTTGTCCTTGCTGACCATGGCTACGAACCTGTAGCCATATTTTTCTGTTTATGAATAATGGCAAAGGCTGGGAGGGGAGCTTTCTGTTGGGACCCACTCTCCCACCTTCTAGTGTGGAAGATTCTGGAATGACCCAAGGGGTGACCCGAGGATGGGGTTAGGTCCCAGGAGGGGGAAGCAGGAATGGAGCCCGAGCTTGTCACAGATGTCAGTCAGCTCATACTTTATGCCCCTTTGAACTGCAGGTGAACCCCTATTGTCACCCTGATCCCCTTACACTCAGCCAGCTGGCAGGGGGGTGGGTAGCGGCCTTGGAGAACAGGTGCAGTTCTTGACCCCAGCCCAGGGCAGAAGAGTGATGCTGCAGAGAAGTAGGGCCCCTGTGGCATCAGCCAGAATGTAGGGGAACCAACGTCACAAGTGACCAGAAAGAGAAAACAGGGCAGGGCTGGGACCTTGTTTCCAGGGGAGCTTCCTTTTCCCAGACACAGGTGCACTGGGGCAGAGGAGGTGTTGCTAAATCTGTGAGACTGGCAGACAGAGGCTGCATAGAAGGTACTGATGGCCTCTGCTTGAGATTTAACCCTTCCCACTCTGTGTCAGCTACAAGGGATCCCACAGCGGGGTAAGGGAAGAGTGGGGTAAAGGCCAAAGTCACCGAAGGGCAGCAACCTGGATTTTGGGTATGTGAAGTAGGAAGGCAATGTGGTGCCAATCAGGAGCCTTTTTGGAAGAGGCGCCCTGAGGATACACTGAAAGCATGACCAACCTTTGCAAATCTACAGGGACTAATCTAAGGGGAGCCCTGAGGTCCCCTCTGGGTAGACAGGAAGGTGATGAGGTTCCAGCATGCAACTTGAGTTCTTCTGGGCATCGACCCATATTCACTGGATCTTCAGCAGGACATTTGCCTCCTCCCGGATTGCTTCAGCCCACGTGAGACCCATTTCTTCACATGTTAGTGGCACCCAAGACCCAACCCATATACCTGCAACAGCCGGTTTCCAGGAGTCCTGGGTCCTCATCTTGGGGCTGCCCTCTGCTTCTGGTAGGATGCTGGGAAAATGTCAGCCTGTCTCTGGCTTGAGTGTCCCTGACTGTGGACTGGGGATTGGTCTACGTTCCTGTCTCCAGAATGAGCTCTGGGGAATACTAATCTTTAGCACTCTCTAAATCTGATGCCACAAGTAGAAGCATGCAAAGGACTGTCTCATACTGGGCACCTGAGCCCCTTCTGTTAATTTCACAAGAGAACAAATACATCAAAGCTCTGACAAGTCCTGCCTTGATGGATGCCAACTTTGGTTAGCCCAGCACAGCCTTTCCCATCCCTACTTGATCTCAGGATCTCTTCTGGAGTCACCTAGCATACCACAGGGCACTCTAAGGAGAGGCGGCCCCACTGATGTCTCAGGCACCTTGCCCACTCTGCCAATAAGAATCCCGGGTGTGGAATTTCACCCTGTCTGGGTAACCTCTTCACAATGTACCTGTTTCATTTCTGGCCAAGATGTGTGAATGCCCCCTCTTGGCTCCCATTCTTTCCACCCTCCCCCACCCAAAAATCTCTGCATTGCACTAGCAGATACGTTTTCTCTGCAGCAGCAGGCCATGTGCTCCTGAGGAGGAACTACTGGGGGATGATACTTGAACATGATTAGAACATGTGACTAAAACAGTAGCAGGACAAGAGCCTACCACAGATGGCCTCAGAAAGACTCTACCTAGCAGGGTATCAAAGCAAATATTAAGACACATAACCAACCCTTTGGCAGAGTGCAGGGAATCATATGAAAGAGGGGGGAGTTAGTATGACCTGGAGAGGACAGGAGCTCCGCAAGGACCAAATATAGCAGGGCACAGGGGTCTTTTATGAGACTGTCTCTCCAACCAAGGACCATGTATGCTTATAACCTAGAACCCCTGCTTGAATGTAGCAAATGGTAGCTCAATATCTAAGTGGGTATACTAGTAAGGGGAACAGGGACTATTTTGGACATGAACTCAATGGCTGGCTCTTTGACCTCCCTGCCCCCTGAGGGAGGAACAGCCTTGCTAGGCCACAGAAGAGGACATTGCAGCCATTCCTGAAGAGACCTGATAAGCTAGAGTTAGATGAAATGGGAGGAGGTACTCCCTTATCAGTGGACTTGGAAAGGGGCAGGGAGGAGGTGAGGGAGGGATGGGGGGGATAGGGAGAGAATGTGGGAGGGGGCTATGGCTGGGATACAAAGTACATAACCTGTGATTAATATAAAATTAAAATGTTAAATTAAAAAAAAAGAACATGTGACTAGGGCCTTAGGGGCCTTGGTAGCTGCTACACTCTAGACAGCTCACAGTGCTCTCCCAGGGCCTTGAGAGTCTAACATCAGCCCTGACCGCATAGAAGGATGGAGGACGAACTGAGATGTGGGCCATGCTGCAGCTGCCCAGCTAGGTAAGAGACAGGAGCCAAGGCCACAGGAGAAAGCGGACCTCTTATGTCTGAACAGAGCCGTGGCAGCTCTCAGATCCCAAATGCCCTTCTGAAATCTGAGTCCATCATGGGGCTTTTTTTTTTTTTTTTTTCAGATAAGGGACAAAATTGATGCTTCGTCTGCTGCTCCAGAGGAGGGTGAGGGGACATGCAGGTCTGCTGAAGCCCAGCCCAGGCCTGGGGCTTCTTGTTTCTCAGACACATGTTCATAGAGGAGGAAGGGTCTACCTGGGTCACTGGGCAGAGGCATTGCTGAGCAAGGCATCACTTTCTGCTTAGACTTGGCCATACCATGAGGCATTCAGAAGGCCACATCTGGGGGCCTGATACTTTCATAGGCTTTGGGGACTACAGGTGTCATGGCCAGGGTCAAAGTCTTTGGGAATGAGGGTTACACCTGATACCCCACAAGGCTTTGGTTCCGCTTTCTGTATTGGCTTTCCTCAGAGGTCGGGGCCTGATGCACACCCACCAGGTTGGGTTACAGAATCCATTCCACTTCCTGACCAGAGCCTCCTGGAGGTCTCAGTGGGGCCAGATCAAGTGTATCCACAGGGCTCAGAAGACAGTGGCTGGGGTGGCAGTCAGGGCTCCCTCTAAGGTAGGAGTGTCCCCATGTCACTCAAGGACCTTCAGTGGTGATCCATCACCACCGTCCCCTAGTGGCAGGTGGTGTACTGCAGGAACTTAAGGAGAAGGGTCAGCTTAGTGTGGGTGGTTGACCCACTGGCCAGCTCCTTGGGGATCACTCTGAAGCAGGGAGTGTAGCCTCCTACAGACAGGAAGTGCTGTCCAACCAGAACTAAGGAACCACTAGCTGCCAGCCTCCTTCAATTGTTTGTTTTTGAGTCAGAGCCTCACATAGCCTAGGCTGGCCTCTAACTCACTTTACAGCTGAGTAACTTAACTCTGATCCTCCTGCCTCCAGAATTCTGGGATTACAGGCTCTTCTTCAAATTTCCTAACTGCTATTTTTCTATTCACAATTGCTGCTTTGTCCATTTATGGTAGCAATGAGGTTTCATTCTAAACTAAGATTATTTTGGTAACAATAACAACGAACTAAGCTAATCTTAATAAAGCCAGGCAGGAGTTTCAGTTTCTGATTGGCAGCAGTAGAGGAAGGGCTGTGAAGGACTGGGCTCTAGGAATCCTGGGATTCCACAGATCACACAGGTACACCAAATGCCCATACAGGAGTCAGCACCCCAGGGTACCCAGTGTTCAATTCACAGCAAAAGCTAGGCCAAAGCTCTCAAGGATGGTGACTGCACATTTCTTCTGTTTGGTTGTCTCTTTGTCAGGCCAACAGCAGACCCTTCTGTAAGTCAACCAGCTCAACAGAGGGGAAATACAGCTTCTGGTCCTGTGCTGCCAGGGCCCTGCAAGCTCTGAGGAGGCTGCAAATGATCCTACTCATCTCACAGGAAGCCAGTCACAGAGTCAGCACTCAGTGACAACCACAAAAGGGCATGGCTGAATGCCTGAATTGAAGACAGATATATGACAGAGAGAAAAGGGGGAAGGTGGATGTATGGATGGATAGATGGGTAGATGAGTAGATGGTTGAAGAAAGAATGGAGGAATGAGTGGCTGGATAGGTGAATAAGTGAATATATGAATGGACAGATCATGAATGGATGAGTGGCTGGAAGGATGGATGGATGATGGATAGATGGATGGATTAATGGATGGACATGGATGGATATATGTGTGGAAGGATGGATATATGGATAAATGGATGGATGACTAAATGAATGAGTAGAAGGTGAATGAGTGGATGGATGGACAGATGATGGATGGAAGAGTGGATGGGAGGATTAACAGGTGATAGATGGATGATTAGATTAGAAGAATGGATGGTAGATGAAAACAGATGGAGAGATAAGGGGATGGACAGATGATAAATAGATGAGTGGATACATGAGTAAATAACTACAACATCTCTGGTTACTTAAGATCACTTGCCCCACTTCACCTAGCCATGTATGTTTCCATTCTCTATAGAACTCTTGAACAAAGCTCCCTGAGACCAGATAATTTATGATGACATTTCTGATTCCTTGGCAGACAGATAGACACAGCATCTTCTCCTACCCCATTCACTAGGGAGCCATGAGACCAGGATGGATACTGTAGTCAGAGAGCCCAGGGCCTTGTTGGTTTTTGTTTTTGTTTTTTGATACCCATTCTGTGACCCAGTGACAGACCTCAGTTTCCCATGTCTAACATAGGAGAGTGGGCCAATACATTTCACTCTCAGTGTTGCAGTGATGCTGGGCCAGTAGACTGGCCGCTCTATGTGGAGAGCCCCTTCTGTAGGGGTGTGCAAAGGTCCTGGAGATGGCCCAGCCTGGGCTTCTGCTTCCTCTGCTTTTGGACCCAGTTCTTATTAAGGAGAAGAGGCAGGGAGACTGATAAAACCAGATGTTTAGATCCTGGCCGCATCATCTGCTTACTTCAAACAGCAGTGTGGAGGTGACAGACAAACAGAATGAGAGCACAAGTCAGAGGCAGCAGGGAGGTGCCAGGAGCCCAGGCGCTGGGTCAGTCAAGTCAGGGTTCTAGTTCAGCCCCAACTCTTGCTGGCTGTGTGTTCTGACCATTCCTCCAAGCTTGCAGCTTCCAAAAGACAAAGCTTCATTTTTGTGACAGCCTCCAAGGTTATGATGGGGCCAGTACATCGTTCCTGTCTCATAACTGCACGGGAGGGCTCATTAGGATTCTCCCCAGGGTGCAGCAGGGGCAAATGTCTTCTGACCTGTGAAGTGTTTGCTGACTGCCTCCAATATGCTGATCGCACCTCGTGCTCTGGGGACACAGTGGTATTACATGGCCCCAGAGTCTGACCTTACAGAGCTTATTCATGGTCTGGTGCCCATTTAGCATATACTCATTCGAAGAGATGAGAGAGGTCACCAGACACAGGTTACATAAGGGGGAGGCGAAGTGGGAGCTACATTTGGGGTCCACTTTTTTGAGGGCCAGTAACAGTAGGAAAGTGACAAAGTGTGGCTCAAGTATGGACAAGCAGAACAGGAAAAGGTGCTGAGGAAAGATGAGTGGCTATGGGGCCAGGGTCACGTGCAAAGGCTCGGGGTAGCAGATGGGGTACATAGAGTATGTGAGAGGACTTGGTAGTTAGAGCCAAAAATGAGGGATCATGTGGGATCTGTCAAGAATAGAGATGTGAGCAGGGACCTCCATCCAGGACTGCACAGGGTGGGCCTTGGGCTTTATCCTGAAAAATATGGGGAGCCATGAGAGGAAGGAAGGTAGAAAGGGGGGGGGGGAGGAGAGCCTGGCTTTAGCAGCATGGATGAGAGTGGACACAGAAAAACAATGTGAGGTTACCCTGCCGCTGGACTGTACTACTGGATCGTGCTGATGTATTGGTGGCCACAGAAGGCCAGCAGTTAGGAGTTGACTATCATCCAGGAGGCTATTCTGAAGAAGTGAGGCCTGGAAGCCATCTAGTACCCACCCTAGGCCTAACGATAAAGCACCACCGTAACCTCTCTGCAACCTTTGTGGCAGCTGTTCATGGAACAAGTTGATGACATTGACAGTGCCGGGAAAAGACTTGATAGGCTGCCTCCTCCCTTCATGGTATTCAACCGTCTCAGTACTGTCAAAATGTGAAAATCACAATTCCACCCTTTTCTGATACTCCACACCCCATCCAGGGTCTCATATAGCCAGGGCTGGCTTCAAATTCACCAGGTAATAGAGATTGGCCTTGAACTCCTGATCCTCCTGTCCCCACCTCCCAAGTGCTCAGATTATAGATATACATAGCTCTCCTAATTTCTTTTAGAAACGTGAACATATTTAAGTCTAGCTTGATCTACAATAGGGCATTTCAGGCCAGCCAGAGCTGCAGTGTGTTGGTATATTTTTAAAAATCTATTTTATTGGATTCTTATACCTCTGCCTCCCTTCCAACTCTTTTTTTTTAGAGTATAAATTCTTTTTTTTTTTAATTTATTTATTTTTATCTCAATCACAGGTTAGGTACTTTGAATCCCAGGCGTAGCCCCCTCCCTCAGTCCCTCCTACCCTCCCACTCCCTCCCTCATCTCCCTCCTCCCCGCCCCCTCCAAGTCCACCAACAGGGGAGGACCTCCTCCCCTTCCATCCAACCCCAGCTTATCCTGACTCCTCAGGGCTGGCTGCAATG